>CM035630.1:44916500-46166500 GCA_020496765.1 Gossypium stocksii | reverse complement strand
TATAAGAGAAAAGTTTATTTAATACATATGTTTTAACATGAGGAAAAATCGGTATACTAACATACTGAATAAATAGCCCATTATTTGACAGCTGATCATGTAATAAACATATATTACTTTTTTTGGCTAAAGTGTTAAACTTGAGTGTTAATTTTGCCCTTAATGAAAGATTAGGGTGTTGAAATATTAATTTAAATTCTTTTTACCATTAAAAATGTTTTTTTAAAATAATCATTTTTACTATTTACCAAAAAAAAGTAAATAAATTGATTAAAAATGTTTTTTTTCTCTTTTTATTCTTGTTATAGTTTTTTCTTCTTGTTTCACTAGATTTTTAGAATTTATGACAATAATTTTTTATGGCTTGTATGTTTTATTTTATTTTATTCTATTCTTTTAAAAAGCACCAAATAATAAGTAAACATATAATTTAAATAAATGAATATACGAAATTAAGAAAAAACACATATATTAAGTATATCCTAAAATCATTCATATCTATACTTGGATTCTAATATTTTAAGGCTAAACATATTAGAACCAATAAAAAATGTATTTATGCCACTAAGATGGATTTTAGTACTTGAATCCTAATAATAAGTTAAACATATCTAAACTTGAATATTAATAATAGAAACAGTAGTAAATTCAATGTTGTTTCTCATGTCTTTAATGATATAGACACCATAATATTAGAATTACTCACTATTAAGGTATTCTTTAATACACTTCGGCTTTTGATGAGTTGGAACAATGAAAAACACAATCATATCTCTAACATCTTTGAGAATCTTTCTTGAAGCTACCATTACTTCATGTTCTATGAACTTTTCAATTTTGGACAACTCTTCAAATAAAGTTTCATATTTTTGGGGAAACCAGTGCCTCGGTTCTAAAGTTCCTACCTAGATTGTTCAGTAAAAACTCGAACCTATCACCAAGCTTTTTCACCATTTGAACAAGATCACAAGTTTCATTGATCTTCCTTTGCTTGTTAGACTTAGCAAAACCGATAGCTTTGTCCCTTTTTACATATGTTGATGTAGCAAAGTTCTTATCAATCGTTTTTGGAGAACCCAAGTTTTCATACAATCCTTCATCATTAGCTTCAACTTCATTAATCTCATCCAAGATATCAATAGTAGCTTGAGCATATTTCCTAGTAACTCTATCTTTCCCAAAATCATGGTGAGCTTACCAAAATAAGCGAAACTTTTCATCCTCTAAGTGCTAGCATTTTTGTGGCTCTATCAAAATTAAAAATACAATGACACTAGTAAAAAAAGCTTTAAATATCAAATTCAGACCAAACATGATAAAACATTTACCCATGCTCATTATTAATTGATAAATATTGCATTTAAGACAAGATAACATAATCACATTCATATATGCATCCCAAATAGGTTGTTCTACAATAACCATCTTTTTGTCGCTATCTCATCCAAAACCACCACTATTATGTCCATAAATCATATCATATACCACTCCCCATTCCTTTTTCGAAGTCCTAAGCCTTGAATCTATGTGAGGCTTAACTTTCAACCCATAACCAATATATTTCTCCTCTAACATCTTCTCTAAAACTAGTAAATAGCCTTGCCTAAAGCCAAAATCAGCATTGTATGTTTCAATGTTGTATAGATTCATTATGCATGAAATAAGTTTAGAGTCCTTAGCTTCATTCAAATGTCTTGTGTGAGGTTCGATGCCCCTAAGCAAGGCATGTATGGGTGGACGACAATGGTGTTTTTAGCACATAGGAAATTCACCAAAAATTTAATTAAAAAGATGTTAAATGGAGATTTAAACCGAAGACCTCAATGATAACTTTGGAGCACTTAATCACTAGGCCATTCACTTCATTGTTTTTAACTTAGCATATAGTAAATAAAATTATGGCATGTGACAGGACCAAATTGAATAATTGTAAAACCTCTCATGAAATTATGTTAGACATAGAAACTATAAGGTCCCTAATGAAAATATGCGAAATGGAATTTTAATTCAAAGCTAGGAATCAAAAGATATGCTTATCCGAAGTATAGAGACTAAATTGAATAAAATGTAGTATGTGGGAACTAAAAAATTGGACTTATTTTGGATTATGCATCTCATAACATTATGTGATAATGTGTGATATTGATTTGGTATGTAAAATATTTGCATAGATTAAGAATTGAACCAAAGTGGTGCTAATAAGGGAAAAACAATAATTATAGATTAGTCCCTGAAGAATCCACTCATTTTGTATTTTGAAAAGGTAAGTTCATATAGAACTTAGTACCCTTCTTTGTGTTATATGTATGCTTGTGTTTATTTCATTATAATTATGTTTGAACATGACTTTAAATGTTGATTAATTTGGCATATATGGATAGAAAATAAAATGGAATTGGATTGAATTGAATTGAAACTGATTAAGATTGATGATTGATATGAAATGGTACACGGCATGAATATGAAAATGTGAATGATTACAGCATGAGAAAATGTAAATGTGATCATTTACAGGGTATGATATGTAAATATGGATAATTACAGGGTATAAACATGTGCCAATGATTGATTACAGAGACTGGTAATGCTTACATGTATAATTGATGCCCATGTGAACTTAGTAAAAAGATAGGATGCAATTGGCATGCCAATAAGGTCATATGCGCGCTTGTATGGATGCGTGATGATACAAAATTATGACAGGTTATATCGAGATCTAACATTTATTGCAAATCATCAAATGTTACTTGTGTCTACGGAGACTTTGCTGTGATGGAGGGATGTAATTGAAAATGTTTATACATTTGATGCCTACGGGCTTTACACTTTGGTGCATTGATGTGGTGTAGTTTAAGCTCCTACGAGTTATTTGGTTCATTTTACTAGGGTTCTATTGGGTGAAATATTGAAAATCTAGAAATCGAAAAAAAGAAAACGAACCAATTTGATATGTTATTATGATATTTTGAATCAAACTGAAATGACTTGATCTTGTAAATTGATGATATATTATAAAATGGTAATGATCTTAATGAAAGTAGATGAATTGACAATAAACCTATTTGAAATGGTGCAAATTGGTGGCTACTTCTATCATGTTTAATGCATATGAATACTTATGATTCCTGTGTACACTTTGTTGTGACTTAAAGTACCAGGTGCTAGCTAAATGTATGTCTAACGTTTGGTTGTAACATGCTCACCTATGGGTAAGGTAAGTGTTGTAATTTTCATTTGAACTTACTAAGCATTTATATACTTACTCTAGTTGTTTCTCCTACTTATGGATCTCCAACTTGTGGAACTCTCAAGGCCAGATCTTTGCAGACATCACACTATCGTCGAAACGGTAGAAATATGTTTATTTTGGTTCCTAAAGTTGTGGCATGTATATAGGATCATTGTGTTATGTAATAACCATCTTAATGTGAATGTCAATGTGGTAATTGTAGCTAAGTTTGTGTTTGTATTTTAAGCTTAATATATGGCCAAATTAATGCTTAATTTTGATCATGGTAAATGCTATGTGAACTCATGATTTCAAGTTTACTCAAGCCTTATATGTCATAATTTGCAAAATGAGGTATCTTGGCATGTTAATGTTGGAGCATGACTTAGAATGTTTAAGTTTGAGGATTTTTTTCATATGTGATCCATGTGTAACACCCCAAACCTGGACTAGACATTATGGTCGAATCTAGAAGAATTACATTAGTTTGTTAAAAAAAAACTTATGTATTAAACAAACTTGGTTGAATGTTTCAAAAACATAAAACCTAGCAGAACTTTCACAAACGTTTACAAAAACTTAAGTTTGAAAACATTTGTTTCAAATGTCGAAATCTATTTCAAATTCGTTTGCTTCGAAAATATCGATTTTGAACAAATCTTTCTCGATTAATGCAAACATTAATATATATCATATAATAACAAGTCATAACAAAGTTCAACATATATCGGAACATATCTTATCATACCAGAACATATCATAAATCATAACATATCGATTCATATCATATTATATTAGATCATATCATACAAAGTCCTACCCTCAGCCACTACACACCATCTCCAACCAGCCAAATTACACCAAATAGGATTACAAGAGTCCATCTATCCAACCATACCAATATGTGACGGTGTGCCACTCACATAATTGTAGCTGAGCTGTCATATATAAATTTGTAGTCTAGTTGCCATAATTGCAGTATAAATTGCCATATAACACTTCCTCCATCATATCATAACCCAACCCAATGCATATAGAAAGTTACGTTAACATACATATATATCACATAGGTTGTATTGTATGCACACATAAATAGATGTTATACAAAGCGTAACATAACACATAACTTATACTGATCATAGCATAACATATTACTTAGTCGAATCAGATAGCTTATTAGAACATATAACAGAATACGTATAGCACACAAGCTTATCTCACGTACCTACTTATAGTAAATCATAACATATTATTATGCTTATCGGAACTTATTTAACATACCTCCAACACTTACTCATGTTTGTTTACTCAAACTTACGCTTCTTTGGGCCTATATAAAGCCCATGGACCTATTTTTCGAGTATCATAATCGACTCCTAATTAGGCCTCAAAATTGGTCCAAAAGGCCCATATGACCCAAAAAGCTAGCACATGTGGTCCACACGGTCTACCCACACAATCTGTAAAATCTCACACGGGCAAGCCACACGGGCTTCATGATTTCACGCGGCCATGTGCCCCACACAGCCTACATGGTTTCACACCGTCGTGTACCCTACACGGTTTACCCACATAGCCTACAAAAACACATACAGCCGTGTGCCCCACATGGTCTACCCACATGGCCTACAAAAACACACACGATCCACCACACAGCCTGGCACATATCCGTGTGGTTACTGAGTAGTTTCGAAAACAACCCCTGTTTTGTAAATTTTTCAAATTTTGAGCGATAACTCGAGTTAGAATCACACACTTGATAGTAAAATTGATCGACCACACAAAAAATACACCCTGAATCCTACATATAACGTTTAAATGAACAAATTATAAAATAATTAAATCCTGCAAAACCTACTAAAATACGTTTCCTTTTCTTACGAAAATAATTCTAAATAGCACTCAAATACTTACCCACTCCAGAATAGCAAACTCAAGACAATTACACTATTGAAGATTCTCGATTCAAAACCCCCTCACCTAAAAAGAAAACCAATAATTGTTCATTGGAAACACAAAAATTTATATACTTTTTTCATACCTATTTTTACTTAAAATCATGTATTTTCCATAGAGTTTTTGTCATAAAATAATTAATTTTTATAAAATAATTAAATTGTATTAAAAATTTGAACATGTTAATTTTTAGTCAATTTTACAATTATTTTTATTGAATTTTGATTATTTTTTGATAGATTCGCACAAAGGGCGAAAATTAACCCAGCAGATACTATTAGAAGAACAAAACCGAGAAGCAATTCGAAGTATCGAGGTGAATTAATTTCCAGTCCAAGATGGTCCAAAAATATGTTTATTAATTCATAAAATAATTAATTTTAATTTATACTCAATTAATTTTGGCTAATAAATTATTATTAATTAAATTATGAAAGAAAGGAGTCTAGTTGAACCGCACTGGTTGGATCGAATAAATTGAACCGAACCAGCCACCAATTGGGCAGCCCAGAACCGTTCATATGCTGATCCAAATCAACATTTTATCTGATTAAATAAACTTGCAAAAAGGCCCTTGAAAGACTTTCAAATTGCATTAACCCCCTCCTTTAATTATGGCTTTACGGATGTGCCCCAGGCTATTTTTGGCAATGTTGAAACTCTCAACTTTGCCATGTAGATGGCCGGCCATGGGGAGGTCTCTTTGGCTGCTGGAATTTGCTATTTTTATCAGCCTTCCTCAGCTATAAAAAGCCCCATTGCTGCCCATTCAAAGCATCCCTCAACGCTCTCTCATTCTCTCACAATTCTCTTCTCCTCTCTCACTTTTTCTCTCTATTTTCTCACTCATTTCCCCTTGTTCTTGTGCTGGTTTCTTCTCTTGGAAAAGAGGTGTTTCTTCAGCCATTTTAAGCAGCAATTGAGTGTTCGTAGGAGCCTTGATCGGCGGAGACAACAAAGGAAGAAGTACGGAGCAACCTAGTCAAGCCACAGAGAAATATCAGATTTGCTTCTTATTCCCGATCTCTTTAATTTTTGTTGTTTTTATGATGAACATGTCTACAACTATTTATGTTGTTGGAATGGTTAATTTAATCAGCTTAGCTTGAATTTAATTTGTGTTGGGTTGATTACATTTCATCCTCTTAAATTATTAAAATTGTGTTTATGCTTTTATAGGCCTCGGTAAATTGCTTGATTAAGTAAAATCATGCCTAAGTTATTCTTGCATTACAATTGTTAGATAACTAATGAATTAATTATTAAACGCATTGAAATTGTAATTAATGGACACAGTACTTAATCAGTGCATGTTTATTCTTCTAAGGTAGCTGAAGATTAAATTAGCATTGTATTTGGCGATACATATGCCTTGCATAACTTAGACTATTGTGATTAAATTGTTTCAAGGTAGGGATACTTTGTTACGTCACATATTCTTTATTTGTTTATTAAGATTTGTTTAATCATCTTGACATAAGGATATGTTAAGGAGATAAACGGGTTTTGATAAGCAAATATGTTCATAAGTTAGCAAATTATCGAGTTTCTGTGAAATTATTCGTAACAGTATAAGCATAAGTTTAATAATTCTAAGTTAAAGAGATGTAATTAATCCAACACAATTATGTCATCTTGATTAAATCTTATTTGAAATCGTGCATTAGAATTTCTTTGTTTAATTTTAAATATTTTACTTAGTTTTTAACCCTTAATTTTAAATCATCATCAAATTATTTTTCATCACTAAAGTGTTTTACAATTGATTTCATAAATAATTCTTTTTACAGTCCCTGTGGGTACGATAACTCGACATTTACTTGTCACTTTATTACTTGTTGCAATTGTGTACACTTGCAAATTTTCGTCATTCCATTCATCAACCAACCTATAAGGATAGTACCAATGAATTCATCATTTCTTGTTGAGCAACATAGAACAAAAAATTACAGCTACAATAATTGAAGCTTACACTAACCTTGGATATAATCGAATCCAGATGACCACCAGAATCCCATAAGAAACAATGGAAGCAAGGAATGTCCAATGGCAAAAGAAAAAGAAGTTTCAAAAGATTCAAAGGAAGGAAAGGATAAGGAAACCAAAAGAAAGAAAAGAAAATATGGAGAAAAGGGGAAGTAGGAGAGAGGAACGTGAGAGTGAGAGAGACAATTGGGTAATTTCTTAACGACCTACATCCCACTAAGTCCCATAATTAATTTCTCGCACCCCACTAAATCCCACAATTAACCACCCACCATATTCCCTCATAGTTCTAAACAAAAGCAATTTCCACTTGCTTACAGAGGGACTCAAACATGGGATCAAAGGTAAGCTAACAACCACCTTACCATCAAACCAGCAAGCCCATTCTTGTCAATATATGCACTCAAATATTTCTTAAACCAAATACCAAAAACTAGGTATTTAGACAAAATTGGCAAAAATACTAGCAAAAGGATTCGAACCCAGAACATTCTTCACACAAGCACAACCCCTAACCACTTAGCCAGAACAAATTACTTCACATAATTTTGGAATCTTAACTAAAAAATGACAATGTGACCCCTCTAGGTTTCACTAACCCAATTTCTTCTAATCCGATTTTTAGGATGTGACACCATGAATGCAAAAGTGTTATAAATTTGATTTGGCATAGTTTGGTTTGATGTTATGCTTTGGTAAAAATTTGTTATGTTTATGTTTGTTTGAATTCAGAAAGTTCATATGGATGTATAAACATGTTTGGTTTGGAGCATGAAATAAGTACCAATGTGATTTTTACAAAAAAAAAGGGGGCAACGTCGCGACATAGATCGACAGCGAGTCGCATCGCGATGTTGAAATTTCTGAAGGCACTGTGTAACTCACTGACTAACAATGTCGTGACGTGAAAGCCATGATATCGCCACGTCAGCCCGCAAGTTTGAAAACTTTACAATTAAGTTCTTAACTAGCCTCGGTTGACAAGTGAGCTTTCGTAAGCTCGTATAAGACCCTAAAATGAATCATATTAAAAATGTGATTTATACTAATGAGCATGCTGGAATAATTGTATTGTACTGAAGTTTGTTGTAGTTTCTCTTACAACGAATGTAGCATCTTGTAGCTTGGACACAGTGATTTGGTTGGGCAATGGGTGTTACACCAAACCTCTTCGGTATGATTCAAAATGATTTTCAAAGCTTCTAAGTTTCTCTAAACTTGATTTAATGAATTTTTAAAAAATTATTTTGAAGGTTTAATCTTTTGAAATTTATATACTCTGTGTGTACATTCGTATGGGGTCATCTCATATCTGAACCGTTCGTCATACATGTAAAGGAAATTAGATAACCTAAAGTCAAATGTGATCAACCAATGAGACCTTGACTTAATAATAATGTTGAGGCCTTGAAAACATTAAAATTACAAGCTCAAATCTCACATTGTGTAAACCATATTTAGGTTTTCCTAGATTTTATTCCAATCTAATTCTAGTTTTAAGTTTATTCATGGTTATAATGTTTGGTTTTGATCATATTTATTGAGACGTATATTATTAGTGATTATATTTATAATTGTACTTATTTTTTCTTAAAAAATAACAAATTGACCAACATTAAATACATCAAATTCATAATATATGTTGATTTGTTACACAATTGCCTAATATAATAGTTGTACTTATGTAATATATTATTACATAAGTAATTAAACGGGACATAAATGAGTTTCAGTTAACAATTTATTAAGTAATTATATTCAATAATTTTTAATTAAAAATAAAAAATTAATTAATTATAAAAATATTTTATTTATTATTAAATTAAATTATAATTGTATTATATGTTAATATAATATATTAAACATAATATATTTATATGTTTTATGAAAGTTGCACATATAGTCACAACAGTAATTAAAAAAAACATAAATAATGAATAAGTTTAAAAGATTGACTTCAAAATTAAAAAAAAAAAAAAAAGTAAATGTAGATTCTTAAAACCATAGCAAACAACATATATTTCAAGCAAAACTTGAAAGATAATGTCTTTTGCCTAAGATTACAAAATTATTAAACAAAAGAAGAAGACAATCTATGTCTTTAAAAATCTGAAGAAAGGGAACATGGTGGTGTCCCCACGTTGCTAAAGAAATCACTTGAGTGAATGTTACAACATACATATATCATATGGTTGTACTTTATTATATTTGTAATTATTTATATTTAATTTTTTAAAACTAGTTAATTTTCAATGGATTTGTTTTATTTGAGAAAAAATGAAGGACTTAATGGTAGTGTAAGGTCATGGTACTACTCCTATTCTTATATATCAAAATATCATTGAATGATTAAGTGAAGATCTCTGACTATTGGCTGATTGATTGAGTGATACCTATTTGCATTTAACGACTCAGATCCAACTTGTGGTTGTATTTAGAAAAACAAAAGCTAAAAGGAGAAAAGCCAAGTGCGTGTCTGTCGGTGGTCATTTATGTAAACATTAATTAAAAAAGAAAATATCTAGGAAATATATGTAAAAAAGTAGTGGACTGTGGAGCAGCTGGAAGACGGTGGTGAAATGGGGGATGATCAGGACCAAAGACCATGCTCCAGGGGAATATTGCCACGTGCTCTGGGTTGTATCGTTGTGGATCTCATCATTGCCGCACCGACGGGATCAGTAGATCCCTAACAAAGTTCGTCGGTTTCCTTCAAATCAATTAATCAGATAGATTAGTAGTACAATACCTTCATCATTTTGCAATATGCCTCTTGAATAGATTATCGATAGATGGCATTCAAATTCTTTTCCACCCACCACCTTTGCATTTAACTTCCCACCTCTGCTTGCTAATGAAACTAGGCATTCATTGCTACACTAACCCATCCTCTAGTGTCATCGCGTACTGTAAAAGTGCGATGAATGTAAGGTTGTATTTTGTCCTTTTTAGTTTATTGAAAAAGTGAGTAAATTAATTTTTATATATTAAAAAATAGTGTAAATTGATATTTTTATTAAAAAATTTTACTTAAACGATGATGTGAAATAATCATGCTGGAATTAATTTTTTATTCGATAAAACATAAAATTCAACATGGTAAAATTATCGTGATGTGTCACGTATATCTTATGCTGACTTAATATTATTTAAACAAATTTAAAAAATCCTAAATAAAATAAATAAAAGTTTTGTAACTATTTAAATTCTATATCCAAGATGAATCATTGACATGATTTTTTAAATAATTATAAAAAATAAAAAATATAGAAAATTATTTTAAAATGATTAAGAATTATAAAAAGTGTTAAAATTATAATAATAAAAAAAGTCCAAAATGAACCTAGACATATGATTGTTCAAGCTTAAATGAACTAAGACAAATACAGGTTCATTCTGGAATGGTTTCTTAAATAATTATAAAAACTATAGAAAATTATTTAAAACATATTAAGAATTAGATTCTTAATAATATTTTATAATTTAAAAAAATTACATTTTATTTTTTTGTTTTTTTAAATATCTATTAACATGAACAAATGTCACATTGACATGAGGTACACGTGGCTCACCATGTGTCATTGTCTCGTTACTTTATTAGCCACTTTATCACGTAACAATAAAAATAGATGAAATGTTTAATAGAAGGGTCAGTTTGCTGTTTAATCTAACATACATGGACTAATTTGCCCATTTTAAGTAAAGGGGACTGATAGATGCTAAAAGTAACATATTTTAATCTCATTCTTAATGTGTATTTGGGTGATTATTCAATGTTAATGGTGAATTTTATGCTTCTAATCCTTTAAATTCATATTTTTATAATTAGGAGAGCAGTTAGGAGTAAAAGGAGCAAAAATCGAAAAATTGGAGCAAGTTACAAGAGTCATACGAGCTAGACCATTCCATATGGACTGGACACACGACCATGTGAGCCACATGGGTTGTCACATGGCCATGTGGTAGGTCGTGTCGATTTCGCAAATTACACTCCGAACAGTGAAAAAAATACAATTTTTAGTATTTTTTTTGGGTATTATGAGACCTATATATGACAAAATAAGAAAATAGGAGTGAGCCGTCATAAAATACTCAAGAAACAACTTGAAAAACACCATTGAAACCAATTCTGAAGCAAATTTCCATCAAGATTGAATATTCCCTTTTGAGTTCTTTGGAGATTATTATGAATTTCTTTGTTTCTTGTGGTTATATTGTATTTTGGATGTTTTTATTTGCTAGCATAAACTAATTTTTTAGATGCCTAGGGAGATAAACCCTATGATGAATTTTGTCTTTTGATTTCTATTTTACACAATAAAGACTTAGTTTCTTGTTCTCAATTATGTGTGCTTAATTCTTGGTTTAATATTTCTAGACTATTGATCTAAATTTTATGTGCTTAAATCAGAGGAGGAATAAACCCGTTTAATAGTAGATCTAGCGTAATTGAGTGAAGTTGCATGCAATCCTAGAAATAGGACGACATAAATCTACTAGATTAGAGTCAAATCTAATAGGGGAATCCATAGATCGAGTTAATAAGATAATAAGAGTTTTAATTAGAAAGAAATTCCAAGTAATCAACCTAGAGTCAGTTGCTCTTATTCTTGAATAAAGATATTAGTATAATTTAGGGATTTCTACGGATTCTGGGGCAAATTTGAGGGGGCTGGCAGTGGCCCCGCCCCCTTAAAATTATAAAAACATATTTATAGTTTTAGTCCCTTAAGATTTTAAAACTTTGGCCCCCTTTAAATTGTTATTTGGCCCCCTTTCCAACTTTGAACATTAAAAAAATTATTATTTTTTATTTTATCCATATAATATATTTTAACTTTTTAACTTTAAATATTTATATAATATATTATTGTAATCAACTTTAATATAACTTTAAATGTAATATTGATATATTTCTAACTTTCTTTTTTAAATGATAGTTTTTAATATAATATTAAATGTGAATTTAGGTTAAAATTTAATTTGTTAACTAGTGAAAAAGAAGTCTTTTTTCCTATTGCTATTAACAATTATTGTCATCAAACGTTTGTCCTTCAAATGTAGCTTCAAGTTCATCTTCTAAGGTTTTTCTTTTCATCTTTTTGCAATTTTATAATTGTTTTTATTGTGTTTTAAAGTTTATAGTTTAATTTTATTTTATAGTTATTATTTTTTTATCTTTTAAGATATTATAGTTATGAAGTCGAAAACAATTGATTCGTTTTTTAAAAAGAAAAGTACAGAGACTACACAATAACCTTCAGAAGCGTCACAAATTGAGGTACCACCTTCATTGTCTATTCCTTTAAACTCTGATGCTCATCCTTCTAAAATTCCTAGAGTTGAAGATGAGGCATTTGATTTGTCTAACTTAGAACATGAACCTGGGTTATGTAAGCAAATATATGAGTATCCAGTTAATATGCATGATGAAATTTGAAAAGCTTATATTAAGGCTAGACCATATCAACCTATTCTTTTAGAATATCCTGCTTCCAATTCAAAAAAGCATCCTCGTTATTTTCAACCATCATGGTTTAAACAATTTCCCTAGTTAGAATATTCACCTTCTAAAGATGTAGTATTTTGTTTGCCTTGTTTTCTTTTTAATAGCAATCTAAGTAGTCGTTTTGGATCAACTGCATTTACACATAATGGCTTTAGTAATTGGAAAAAGTACACGATGGATGCAATTGTGCTTTTTTGACACATATGGGAAAAGATCCGAATTCACTGCATAACAATGCACAACAAGCTTATGTAGATTTAATAAATCAAGCTTAACATATTGAAGTATCACTTGATAGACAAAAAACACAACAAATTTCAGCTAATCGTCTACATCTGAAAACTAGTATAAATGTTGTTCGATGGTTGTCATTTCAAGGGTGTGCTTTTAGAGATCATGATGAAAGCTCGGGATCAAAAAATCGTGGGAACTTTCTTAAATTATTATTACTATTAGCATCGTATGATGAGAAAGTTGAAGATGTTTTGAAAAGTGCTCCACAAAATGCTAGTTATACTTCTTCAACAATACAAAAAGAGATATTGCAAATTTATGCCAGTAGAGTTCGTAATGTAATTCGTGAAGAAATTGGTGAAAAAAAGTTCAGCATTATTGTGGATGAAGCGAGAGACAAGTCAAAAAAAGAGCAAATGGCAATTATTTGAGATTTATTGATAAACAAGGACAGGTAAAAGAACGGTTTTTTTGATATAGTCCAGGTTAAAGATACTGCATCATTGACTTTGAAGAATGTAATTTTTAATGTTCTCTTGCAACATAGTTTTGACATACAAAATATCCGAGGTCAAAGCTATGATGGAGCAGGCAATATGCGTAGGGAATTTTTAATGATTGTCGATATGCTTATTATGTTCACTGTTTTGCTCATTGTCTTCAGTTAGCATTGGTTGCAACAGCTAGAGAAGTGGTTGAAGTGCATCAATTCTTTAAAGACTTTCTGATATTGTTAATATTGCTTCGTCTTCTTCCAAACGACACGATGAATTACAAAAAGCCCAAGTAGCTGAAATAACTCGTTTGGTATCCATCAATGAGTTTGCAACTAAAACATGAATGAATCAGATTAACACTTTACAACATCCTGGTGAAACTCGATGGAGTTTCTATTTAAATTCAGTTACTAGTTTACTGAAGATGTACAATGCTACTAGCACAATTCTTGAAAATCTAAAAAATACTGCTTCAAACTATTCTCAACGAGGAGATGCCCATAACGTATATAATAGATTGAGATCTTTTGAGTTTATTTTTATTTTGCATATGATGAAGGAAGTTTTAGGGATTACTGATAACCTTTGTCAAGCTCTACAATGTTGTTCTCAAGATATACTAAATGCCATGAGTTTAGTTTTAACAATGAAAGATTTAATTCAAAAGTTGAGAGATGATGGATGGAATAAATTGTTGAAAAATGTGATATCTTTTTGTGAAACTTGGGAGATGGATTTTCCAGATATGAATGCTCAATACATTGTGGATCGTAGTCGCAACAAGAAGGAAGATGTTACAGTAGAGCATCATTATCGAGTGGATATATTTTTTGCTACAGTAGATACTCAGTTGCAAGAATTGAAGAGCAGGTTTAACGAAAATGTAGTCAAGTTTCTCACTCTTACTACAGTTTTAGATCCTAAGGAGTTTTTCAAGTTATTTGATATTGATAAAATTTGCATTCTTGTAAACAAGTTCTATCTAGAAGATTTTTCTCAACAAGAGAAAGAACATCTCTCATATGAGTCGAAGCATTATGAACTTGATGTATGTAAGCATCCTGATTTGAGAAAAATATCAACACTTTCTAAACTTTGCAGAAGCTTAGTTGAAAGTGGAAAGTCAGTCATGTACCCACTCGTTGACAGATTGATTCGTCTTATATTGACTCTTCCAATTTTAACAGCATCCTCAAAACGTGCTTTTTCTGCTATGAAGATTGTGAAGACTCGACTTCGTAGCAAGATGGAAGATGATTTTTAAAGAAGTTCTTTGGTCGTGTACATTTAGAAAGAAATTGCAGAAAAATTTGATGTAAACGAAATAATTGATGATTTTAGCGAGGTCAAAGATCGAAGAGTGTAATTCAAATAAATTTTAAGATTTATTTCTAATGTATTTTTATTTATTAAATTATTTTTATTTTTAAATTTATTATTTTTCATTATGTCGGCCCCCTCTTGAAATTTCCTGGCTTTGCCCCTGTACGGATCAAGATACTAAATGAAGAAATTGCGTAATTTAGATTGATAATGGCAGATGAAGTCTAAGTGAATTCTTTCTTAGGTATTGTTTTTCTTCTTGGTTGTTTACTCAATTATTTTCCTGATTTTTTCTTTGTCGTGTTCGTTAGTTGATTTTAGTTTTAATTGATCACTCGAATTTATAGGTTAAATAATAGAAAGACAATAATTGCTAGTACTTGTAATCTTCATGGGAATGATATCTTTGCTCACCGTAGCTATACTGTTAATTGATAGATGCACTTGTCTTAGTCAGATTTCTAATTAGTTTCGTGGACATCAGGGACAAAATTGAATCTGAATCCTAGTATAAGGGCCTCTATGGTACTTTTATCTAATCTTACTCATCCTTTTAATTCTACATCACTTACTTCTTTTTTTTGAAAAAGCCAAATCATCATTTAAGAATACAAATGGATGGAATTTTTAACAAGATGACCAATTTGCACTTTTTTATAACATATGATTTGCCATTTTTTTAGTAGAATGGGCAAAATTCAATATGACTGCTAGTACAAGAGTCTCTGTGATACTTTTACCAATTGTGCACTCACCACATGATAGTTGGAAGATATGTCTCTATAGTTTTCATCTATTTGTCAATGCAATAATAAAAAATGTAGTTAGTTCCACACTTGTTTTAATCAGTTTGCGTTGTTCCAATAATAAACTGGAACAATCAACTCCTTTTTGCACCTATGAAAAATTTGACTTGTATCGGTGTATATGCTCGTTCGCTTAATTTTGATTACACCGATCGTAACATTGTGTATCGACTAGTGCATGAATAATGTTAAAAAATATAAATTTATTATTTTTTTATAGTAATAAATAATAAAAACTTAAGAGCATGATAAGTGTGGGTTGTTTGAAATTCCTACTAAAGGTTTATATTTTACTTGGATTAACAATAGGCAATAAATGATTAAGTTTGGGAAAGACTTGATAGAGCTTTTGACAACACCAAATGCTTCTAGAATAAAGATTCTCTATATAAGTCCAAATTTTATCACTCATTTGCTTAGATCATGTATGGCACCCTACACCCAACTTAGATGCGAATCTGAATGCAGGATGTCATATTCATTGCTAGAGCAGCTCAAATTATTATCATTCATTACATCTAAGTTGTCATGACTCGATTTCTAATACTGTTAAAAAGTGTGGTTTTGAAACCTTGTTTCCATAAATCGAGTCCTTAAATATTAAATAGAGATATTTACAAACTTAGTATATAGATATATTAAAATTCAAATAAGTAATTTAGCCGAATGTGGTTAATTAAGGCTTAGGTGCTAAATTATAAAATTTCAATCACTATAGAGTTTTAATTAGGAAAAGGCTTGGGGACCTAGGGCTACTAAAGCCCTTTTATAGGCTAAAATTCGTGTGAATATGTAACGCCCCAAAATTTTTATTTTTGTTTCTGTTAAAATGTGGCACAAATATATGTTTGCTTCAGTGGTTAAGTGTTCTGGGTGTTATTAAGAGGTCTCAAGTTCAAGTCTTGTCTTGGGAAAATTTTGGTATTTTTCTGAATAAAACCTTAACCTTGCCCTATAGGCTTTTATTTAATTGTCTGTAAATAAGTAACAAAATGAGTTTGCTAGTCTAGTGGTTAAGTGGAGTGTTAATTAGCTGAAGATCTTGAGTTTGAATCCCTACTTGAGCAAGGGTGTTATTTTTGCTCGGTGGATGGTAAGAGTTTCGATTTGGCCGAATACTGAGGTAGTTGGATGATAGTAGGGTTAGTGGAGTGATTTGGGGGATTAAACAGTTTATCAAATATTTTCTCTTCGGCAAAATTCGATTTCCTCTCTGCTTCTAAAATTCTTTGTTTTAGTTTCTTCTCCCATTTTTCCTGTTTTCTCTATTTTTATTTTCTTTTCCCCATTATTGTCGAAATTCTCTTGATTTTTCCCTCAATTCATCCTTTTCTTTTGATTCTACATCGCTGTTAGCACTCGCGTAGGTTCTGTAAGTTTTCTCTTTTCCTTTCTATCATGAGGTTCCTAGCAATTGTTTAGTAATGTGTTTTTATGCAATTAATGACGTAGGAGGAGGCATTGATCAATGATTTTCATATCTCCAGTGTTAATGATACTAGCGAAGGGTTTTCATCGGTGGTAAGTTGAGTCTCTGCTAGTTTGTAATTATCGAATTCATTTATTAATCCGCTAAATCGATGATGGGTTCACTAATTTTAGGTTTTAGAGTGCTCGAGAAAGTTTTTGCAGTAAACTGATACCAAGTGTGTACCCAAAAACGCAGAAAACGGTATTCGGCGAAAGCTGAAATTGCAAACTGTTGACTCCACACGGGCGTGTGGTCACCCATGTGGTAGGCCGTATGTGAATGACACGGCCGTGTGATCGACGAAGGCTAGGCCGTGCGCTAGATATGGCTGTGTGATGGCCAGGTAGGCCGTGTGCGACACATGGGCTAGACCAATTTGGGTTGTGTGGGCCGCACGGGCGTATGGGTCCACACAGGTAGTCTATACGGGTGTGTGGGAATTTGGGCTAGGCCGTGTGATCTACACAAGCCAAGGCCAGTCTGAGTGTGTGGGCTACACGGGTGTGTGGGCTCACACAGGCAAGCCACATGGGCGTTGTAATAGACCCATTTTACCTGACCTGATAGAAACCCATCAGAATCCAAAATTAAATAAATAAATAAATCAAATTTAAAATAAAATGTCCCTCTTACAAGTCCAGATTACACAAAGGCCCAAATGCCACTCGTGGCCCAATACCAAACAAAACCAATTTGCAAATTACTACCCGTGGCCATTAACTAATAAACCATGACCCAATTACACCAGTGGCCCAGGCCCAATCTTAACCTAACCCAACAAACGAAGTCGGCCCAGTGGCCTAAACAGTTTTTAGCCTTAGGAAACCCTAGGTTTCCATTGCGCCGCAAGCACCCAACACAGGCCCCTCGTCGAGCCGCAATCAGCGCGCGGATCGCGTCCCATCGCTGGATTTCTCACCGTTCGCCTGCAAAAAGGAAAGAAAAGCCAGAGAAACAAGTATATGGCAAGAAATCAAAAAATACCAAAACTTGTATTTTGACAGTGGCTATAAAAGGCCGAATATATTTGATGTAAAGGACTTATGATATATACAAAAAAACACCAGTATTAATTTTAAGAGAAAGGTATATTGTCGTTTTCTTTTTCGTATATCAAGTATACATACATTTATATTTACCGCAAACATATAAAAATACATTTTTCTTACATTTCTCGACGAAACAGAGGGAAAATGAAGGGATTTCCATCCCTATTCTTGTGTTGGGTCACTAGAAAGGAGTTTTTGACCCCAGATTTGACTTTAGGAGGTTTTAAATAACCGAAATACCCCTTTTAGGGATTTCGACCATCGTATACGGCGGCGCCGGTGACGATGTATGGCGGCGGGTCGGACCAGATCCTGGCCGAAGGCCAAAGGAGAGAGAGTTTTTTTTAGCTCTGTTTGTTTTTTTTTTTTTTGAAATTGGTTTAAAATGTTTTTTTTAAACAAAATTTTGATTATATAAGTGATCCATACGGCGCCATTTTGAGGGCTGCCTTTAGAGCCAAAACGACGTCGTTTAAGGGCCAAGATTCGTGCGTTGACCCGAAACCCGGGAAGGATCCGCGTGTTTTTATAAAAGGGGCAATTTGCCTCTTTGGTCCTTCCGCAATTTTATTCCTTATAATTTCTTTCAATTTAAATTTTCTTTTATTTTTAATCCAGCCCTGAAAATTTACATTTGTTTCGATTTGGTCCCTAGCCATTTAAATACAAACATTGGAACGGTGCCGTTTTTGGGAATAGGGCATATTTGCCCAGTGAGTCCCTCCTCTGTGGTACGCGTTTCAATTAGGTCCTAAAATCGGTTCTATTCCCTTTGTTATTTTACCCCAAAATTTTACTAAAATTCAGATTTAATCATTTTCTCTTTTATTTTGTTTTTTTTTTTATTCTGGCTAGGTTCTTTAAAATTATTATTATTTATTTATCTTAGTACTTTATATATTATTTATTTTAACACTGATTTTATCACATATTATTGTTTATATCTGTATATTATTATGTATTATATATTATTTTAAAATGTGTATATTATATAATATTTAAATTGTTTTACCATTAATACAAATTTCTTTTATGTTATCTATTTTAACTATGTATATTATTCTTTTATGTATATAATAGACTATTATTATATTATATATGCTTTCCCTTATATATTTCTTTATAGTTAAAGTTTTTATATATTCTATTTATTTATTTTTTTAAAAATGTATTATTTATTTTATCATGTACATATATTATTCATCTTAGTTTTTTTGCCATATCATTTTTATACTTTTTTTTCATTTTTCTAAAAATTGTTATAATATTCATTAATTGTTTTGAGTATATATTATTTACCTTATATTATTATTTTTTTATATACATGAATTTAATCTTGTGAATAATTTTTTTCTTAATTTTTTCATAGATTCTTTTAAAATTGCTATTATCTACTCTATATTTTTTCCTTATTTTGATTGTTCATATTTTTAAAATTAGAATCCATTATCTTTGTTTACCTTAATATTATTATTATTGCTTGTCATTCTTTTACTTAATTGTTTATGTTAGTGCTAATTGTTAATATGACGTGTAACTTTAGTAAATTGCACTTTTTTGTAATAACTTAATATTACTTTTTTCAAATCTTTGTTTAAAAATTACCACATTTTATCCAAAAGTTTTTCTTAAATAAAGCAATGTTTTGTATTTAGAAATTCGGGAAATAGTGCCCTAACATGCTGGGTTTCAATTTTCCGTTTGACTAAATAACTAAATATCCTTTTAATAAATTTTGTAAATCAAGAGATGATTTTGGTTACGAGGGATTAAAACATCATGTCCTAACGTGCTGGATGTGATGTTTCTATTCTTTCGGACTAAAAGAATCTCAAGTTCCAACTCAAATTGTTCAAGTTTTTAAAGAAATCATGTTTTAAAATCTTTTCGAATTTTCGACATTAGGACAATAACTAATCAATTCGGTACCAATTTTGGGTGTTACGAGGGTGCTAATCCTTCCTCGTATGTAACCGACTCCCGAACCCGTTTTTGGGAATTTCTTATGCCAAAATCAATGTTTTGAAATAAAATGTTTTATAAGGTGATCTAATCACACCTAAGCAAAAAGGGATTGGTGGCAACTCCCATTTTTGTTTTTTTAAAAAAAGTCGACCCCGTTTTTTAAAATAAAAAAATGGTTTCGACAAGCGTATGAGCCCATTTAATTGAAATGTTTCCTAGGGTTGCACGAGTCACCCAAGTCGACTGTGAACCTACTGTAGGGTCTGTAAGTGCTACTTAGACCCTAAATTGTGTGATCTGAATATATAATATATGTATTAAGCATGTTAAATTTATGCATGTTTACTGATCCGTATGTATGACTGGTAACTGAATTTTAACATGTAAGTATGTATTCCTATATGTTTGCGTTAAGCATGTTTAGTTGCATCTGTATTGGGGTGGGATGGTTGATTATTGGAGGAAGTGTACTGATAGGCTTTCATGCCTATTATCTAGTAGCTTAGCTGCAGTATACTGTTATGTGCCGCATTCGGTACAACTTAGTGTGTAGGGCTAGGTGGGTGTTTTAAACCCCACATGGTGTGTAGGGATGGTCAGAAATGGTGTGTAGAGGCTGGTGAGTAGGATACTGATTACTGTTACTGTATGCATACTGTATCTATATATGAGATGGGCTAAGGCCCTAACTTATATTTGAAACTATATCTGAATCGGCTAAGGCCTGAACTGTATCTGAATCTGTAATGGGCTTAGGCCCAGACTACATTTGACTAATTACTGTTGTTTGACTGTATGCATGTTTTCTGTGGGGATTACACACTGAGTTTACGAAAACTCACCCCTTTTTATTTAATCTGTACAGGTAATCCCCAGTTAGATCGATGCGGCGGAGGACTCGACGGTGACCACCACTATTTCGAACTGCTTTAAATCTATTTTTGATTTTATATTATCTTATTTCTATTATTTTTTGGGTATTTTTTTATGTAATTTGGGACTTTTAGACCGTTGGTTTTTATTTCAGATTTTGACTATTTTATGAACTTTTAATCTACAAAACTCAACGAAAACTTGGTTTTACTAAAAACAATGTTTTTTCTAAACGCGAATGGTTTTCCTTAAATATCACAGTTTCTAAAAGCTTTCGCTACAGAATATTTTTTAAACGGATAAAGTTAATGAGAAAGTAATTTTGAAATTGATGAGAGATAAATAGAGGCTAATAAACGGAAACGATTTAAACTTAACAAATTCGATTCAAATCCCATTCCATGTGACATCGCTAGATTCGACCATAACGTCTAGGCTGGGTTTGGGGTGTTACAAAATATATGACTAAAATATCCTTAGAATAATCAGAGTTCAACTGGAAAAAGATAGTAGTGTTTAACTGGGAAAAGAAACTTGATTTATGTGGGAACATGTCGCCACGTCGCAACGTCCCGAATCACCTTGTTACAACGTCATGAAACTCTTCACCGTGACGTCGCATCGCCATGACATCGAAAACCTCCTCGTCGCGGCATTGTCTCCTGTTGGAGATGTTTCATTTTTTACGTCCTCATATCATGATATGGGTAATGGTAAGTACATAAGGGTCTAAAAATACGAGACACACTCTTCATAAATCTATATTTCAGTTTGCCTAACCACTTTGTTTGTATGTATTGATTTGTAATATATATATATTTTTATTTATGAGTTGTTAGGAAATTAATTTAATTTAAATATAATAAAAATGAAATCAAGTGCCCAACATAAGTCTAAAATAAAAATAAAATAAGAAGTTTGGGTGCAGATCTAGATCAATGTTTAAGCCTCTCAAGCGGAAACATAGATTCCATTTCTAGTGCTATTTTACATGTGCACTTTTTAAAGTATCATATTAGGGAGTAAATTATTTTTGAATACCATGAAATTAAATATAAAATATTAAAACAATGCATTTAAATATAAATTTACTAATTAAAAAAATCTAGAGGCAAGAAAACCGAAATTATAAGCAAGCCAAAGAGTAGTAGTAGGTTGGAGTAAGGATGACAACATTTTCTTCTTTAGTGTTCACATCTATTTGTTTTAGAGTCAACTACATGTTCAAGCATCGCTAATTATTTACGTGGGGTAAGGATAAATAAAATAAATAAATATATTTTTATAATATATTAAATACATAATGCATTGACAATCTTTTAGTTTTTAGTTTGATAAGTAAGTTGAGTATGGATCAAGTGGATGATATTAGAGTAGACGTGAATCTAGTGGCGTAGGTAAGGATTTTGGTCTCAAAATTGAGGGTGAAATTTTATTTTGGCTCTTTAAAAATGAAAAAAAAATTAGTCCCTTTGATAATAATAAAATTATAAATTAATACATGATAAACTTATATTTTAACCTATAAAAAGAAATTTTGAATTCGCTCCTATTAGAGTTAACTTCATGAATTACATAATTAAGCTTTTATTTTAGCTCCCTTAAAATGATTTTTTTTATTTCACCCTTAAACATCAGATGCGTTGCAAAATTAATTAGAATTTTGACTAAAGCAAGTGCACCTATTAATTGATAGTATAGTTATGATGAGTAAAGATATTGTTCCCACGAAGACTAAAAGTAGTAGTAATTACTGTCTTTCTATTATTTAACCAAATAATTCGAGTGATTGATTAAAACTAAAACTAACTAAATTAATTAACTAACAAATACGAGAAAGAAGAAAAAACAAAAATAATACCTAAGTTCAGCACGTGTGGCTTTTGTAGCTTGCTCTGACACTCCAATTTCCGCTCATTTTATTCTCAACTGTTCTATTAAACATTAAAACATAAATTTAAAGAATTAGGAATATAAAATTCACAATTAATATCAAATAATGACTCAAAAACGTATTAAAAATGATGTTAAAATATGTTAATTTTAATGTTATCAACACAATTCAAGATATCTTAAAAGCTTTTAAATAACCAAAACAATAATGATTTGATATCATAAACCATAATTACAATTACATAAAAAAGGGGGGGGGGGGTTCTTGTGATTTAATAATTTATAATAAAAGAAATAAGAAAGTAAAAATGATTGTGAAACAAACCGTAGAGTGGAGAGGAAAGAAATTTGTGGCTTCCTAAACTAGTTGGGTTGGTGAGGGGTTGGTGAGGCTTTGCCATCTTACTGAACATTAATCAATAAAAAAAATCCCAATATTATTATATTAAAAGATTTGGGAATAAATAATAAAAGGGAAGTGGTAAAACCTTTATTGGGCGGAGGGTTTTGAAATTAGGCAAACAATCGTTGAAGCCTGAAAGTGATATCATTCCACCACCAACCCCCAAAAGGTGGATGCTAACTTCATTATCCTCCATATATTTTATAGATTTCTTATGATTTGTTAAGTTGTGTATTTAGTCGATTTAAATGATATGATTTTTTTAAGTGTTATATAAAAATATTATACATGTGATAATATATTTACGACATATCATAGTTTAACTTAATAAATCATTTTATTGGGACTAAATTTTTAAATTAAAAAAAAAATTAAAATTTATAATACATACTAATCATATTTATATTTATGTATACAATGTTAGAGAAAAGGAGAAGTAGGGTGGAAGGTAGGTGGTGTTGAAATGTTTGAAATGACTGAATTGCCACCCAACAACAACAACCCCATTAGATGATATTAGAGGGTATAGGAGGTTTTGGACATTAGAAAGTTGGTATTTCCAAAAGTTTACCCAACCCTAAATAGTGACATAACATGCAATGCTGAGGACATCATCATCCACAGCTGTTACGTTGGTTGAGGGTGAAGATTCAACAATCTCTGTTGCCTCTTACAATTGCATTGTTATCAGCTTTCTCAGTGTTGATTCTTGAAGGTTTCTTTTTGTTTTGGTACTCACCTTACTATCCTTTATTATAACATAATACCTCATGAACCAGAAACCATAGAGTTCATGGTACAAGCTGGTTAAGCTATCAAGGAGCTGCCGATTCTATTCAATTAAAAAAAAGAAAAGGTTATTGGAATACCTTCTCCAACTTTTTGTATTTAATTCAGCTTTTGAATTGATAATTTTGATTAATGAAATCTTTTAATCGACAACATTGCCATTAAACGACGTCATATCAATAAAAAGTAAAAATTAAAAAAATTATTTTTAAAATAAGCACGTAATAAATCTTGACAAATGGTTAGCAAGATTCATTTAAAATTAGTAAAATTTTATGGTTGTAAATTAATTTCTAATCATTTTAATATTTTTTATTTTTTTATAATTTTAGAATGAATCTAAAATGAACTTGGACAATCATTTATCTATATTTATTGGTGTTCTTATTTTTAAAATAATTTCAATTTTTATTTTCACTAACATGACACTGCTACATCAACAAACGATAATGACGTGGCATTACCACATTAGCAAATGGTGCTAACATGGCATTTGTTAACATTCACATTAGCATTGTTGTTTGCTACTAACAATGAACGTTAGCCAAAGGGTCTCATCGGTCAAAATTGTCAATTCAAGGGTTTAAATAGGTGCAAAAAGTTTGGAAAGGCTTAATTGATTTTTCTTGAAAAATTCAAGGGTTTATTTTATCAATAACCCAAAAAAATACATATATTATGAATATTATAAAAATATATTAAATATTAAATTAAAAATAGCATAATTTAAAAAAAAAAAGTTAAAAAACAAATGACTCTAAAGAAAATTTGAATTAATCATTTACATATATAAACACTAGATTTTGTCACACTCATGATGTGGGTGAAAGATTTCTTTTAAATTTTATTTTATAATGAATATAGGTAGAGTAGTAATGAACTTGTATTTTAATATTATTAAACACGTGTTCGATCCTTAGTTTGTAATTTTTAATTATTTTATTTAAAAATGATATAAAAGTATGAAAATAAAAAAAAATACCATCATGATAATAGTAATTATAATTAAAAGAAAAGGTATTTTTATAATTGTATAACTGAATTGGTGACCCAGTTAAGGGTGACACCAACTCAATAATGTACTTAAATATAAGTATTAGATTAGATAATATTAATTATAATTTAAAAGAAGAGGTATTTTTATAATTACATAACTAAGTTAGTAACCTGATTAAGGATGGCACCAATTCAGTAAAGTACTTAAATATAAACTAGATTTTGTCACACCTATGGTGTGGGTGAAAATTGTATGTAACAATTAAAAAAAAAACAATACAATAAAAAAAAACTTTAGTTGAATTGGGAAAGTTAGAAGCTTAATTATTATAATATTTTGGGTTTAAATCTCATTATATGCAAACACTAAAAGTGAAAAGAAAATAAATTTTGAGAGCGTGCTTCTTTGGAAAAAACATTGAGAGGAAAGAAAATAGGAGAGATCATTATTTTTAATCCTAATGCATAAAAATCAATCTTTCCAAATGAGAATAATGGGTGAAAAAGCAAATGAGAGAGAAAAATATATATATGTTAGTTTAAAATTGTGCATTTTTTACCAAGCAATGAATGAAAAAAAAGAATTTACATTTTTTTTCTATTTTTCCATCTCTCCCCCCAAACACATCGAAAAATTATACTTTCCATTCTTCTAATTTTTTTTAACCCTTCAATTTTCAAACTTGTAATTTTCTTCCCAAAACCTAATTATATAAATAAAATTTGAAACAAAGTAGAATAAAGATGAGTAGAAATACCAAGTAGGTGCCCCCTTCAATTCTTAAACATTTCTATCCACATGAAACTAGCCTTTTAAAACTTAATTAAAATTTTATATTTTCCCCTTTGTTTAAGCTTTCAACATCCTTTGGGGCGTCATATTGGACCCAACACCCAAACAAATTTCTTATCATTTAAAAAATAATAACCATTTACAACTTTTTTACAATTAATGTTGATTTTACTATTTATATTTAAGATTTGAAATTATTTTCTCTAATAATATTATTTTTAAATTTCGAATTTATATTCTTTTCTTAAAAATGTAATCTTACTTATTAGTCTATTTACTTTTTTTTTTAATTTTAAAATTATAAGATGTAAAATTAAAAAATATTAATACATATTTGTAGCGTTTAAACTAAGGGTGAGTTTGGATGGGCGGTGCATTTAGCTAAGGTTAGTGTAAAAATAGTGGTGGCGGTGAGATTAGATACTGTAGCGTAAGACAAAAAATAGGCTAAACGCACCGCACTGCACCGCACCCAATCGCCCATCCAAACCCACCCTAAGTTTAAACAAATTATTATTATTATTATTATTTTTTTATTATTATTATTATTAGCGTGTAGAAGAAAGTTCCTAAAGTATTCTTGGCTTTTATTTTTAATAAAAGTATTATGGTGGTTTTTGTACTAGAAATTAAATCATATCTTTGTCATTCTATTAAAAAAATAGGTAAATCAATCCTTGATGTTAGATCAAAGAGTAAATTGGTCTTTTTGTTAAAAATTTCATCAATTTCTATTGTTAAAAACTTCTATACGTCAACATAAGATACATATGGTACACCACATGTCACTGTCTAGTTATTCTGTCAGTCATGTTAGATTTTAACAGTACAAATAAATTAAGTTTTTAACAAAAAGAACCAATTTTCTCTTTGATCTAATGTACAATGATTAATCTACCTATTTTTTTAATAGAAAGAGTAAAATGCTATCTAATTTTTAGTATAAAAACCTTTATAATACTTTTACTTTCATTTTCCCTATTTTTCTTTTAACTAGTTTACAGTGCCATGTACATTATATATGATATTAAGTGTTTCAAATTTGTAATTTATCAAAAAAAATATAGTTTTATTTTAGGCAATTAATGCAAAATAATATATTGAGTTATACAAATGTATTATTTGTATACGGAATATAACGTTATTTTATAAATAATTAAAATTTGATATTTAAAATTAAAATAATATGATTTTTAAACTTTTCTATTTAGTGAAAAAGCACTTTAATATAAAATATTTTATAATTTTTAACTTTTTGTATAAAAGTTCATTTAGAAATGTCTTTTATCATAATCATAATTCTTATTTTCGTGTATGATAATTTTTTATTAAATAAATTTAGTTAATTAAATGTTTTAATAAATTAAATTCTTATTTATAAATGAAAAGTTTTTATAAATAATATATTTAAAATTGCAAAGTCAATAATATTTAAACAATAATATATTAATTAATTCAGAATTTTCTTTAAACTCATGTTTTTTATATATAATTAACTTTTAATGTCACATACGTTATATGTGATTTTAGGCGTTTTATATTTGATAGTTTTTTAAATATTATATTTTTAATTGCAATAGTTAGTGTAAAATAATATTTTTTATTTAAATTATTGAATATAAATAAAATATATTATCAATTCAATTATTATAATAAAAAATTTTCAAATAAAAATCAAAGCATATTCAACATACAAAATAGTTTACTCTAATATTAATTAAATGATAATTAAGATGTTTAGAACTCTATTCAAGTAATAACTCTATTTTGCCAATTGAGTCTTAACTCAATTGATGTTAACATTGTTGCCAGTGTAAGAGGACATAAGTTCGAATGTGCTGAAATGCATTATATTCCTATTTAAAGGTTGAGAGGAGTGTAATTTTAGGTACTTTGTAAAAAAAAGAGCATATAGGATAAAGAACCTATAATGAGATTAATCCTAAAAAAATAATAACTCTATTTTACATTAATAAAATTGGCACAACTTTTTTTTATTTAATTTTTTTAAACTAATAATTGTAAAATATACTTATAATTATCGCAATTTTACTAAAAGCTCTATTTAAATAATAACTCTATTTTAAAATTAGCACAACTTTTTTAACTAATAATTGTAATTTAAATTCTAATTTTTTTCACATGTAATTTTCACAACTTCTATTAAATAATAATTTTCAAATATGAATTTACTAATATGAGAAAAGTAAAAGATATTATTGTCCCTGTAAATTTTTTTTCCTAAACTCGTGCTTTTATATATATATATATATATTTATATATTTATATATATTATTATAGATATAAACTATTATAAGATAATAGTTAAATTGCAATATTGATCCTCTAGTATGCCAACATTTAGGATTCAATCTAAGTTGACATAACTTGCATTTTTACTTTTACAATGATATTAGTTAATTCAAATAATTAACATATTTAATTATTTCAATTAAAATGCTAATGTGTATTTTTCTTAAAAACATCTTTTATAACACAAAAAAATCTATTTCGCCGTGATAAGTTGGAGTGAGTATTTTAAGGAAAAAACTCAACTTAGAAATTTTAACCGAAATAATTAAGGTTGTCAACTATTTGAACTAACTAATGGTATTAAAAAAATAGATGTATCAAATTATATCAAATTAAAGCACAAATACTATTGATTAAGCATTTACTTAGTTGGCATTGTTGTTATTGTAACAACTATAAGGATATGGATTCGAGTGCGCTTAAATGTGTTTTTATTTGGTTTAAGGGTAGAAGGATTATGAGTAGAAAATGTCCCTATACTTTTAAAGTTAAAAATTCAATCATGTTACTTTTTCAATTTAAAAATTGTAGTCTAATCATTATCATCACCGGTAATTTCTATTCTAAATTTTCAACTTAACATACTTATTTTTTGTTAATCATATGACACCTCGCATGATGACAATTTAATCAACATGCTAAATAGACAATTTTTTTTTTTTTTATAAAAGTACTTACTATCTATACATATAAAGTGTCTAGTTGAATTGATGTCATGAGTTAATTCAACACCAACTTAGTTGTGAAATTATTAAAATACCCTTATCTTAAATGGTAATTAATATTATTATAAGAGCATTTTAATCTCTTTATATTTTTATATAATCTTTAAATAAAACATTTGAAAAACATAATTTGAGAATCAAACCTTAGACCAATAGATACATATAAAAGACCCTAACCAACCCATTAATAATAATTTGTTAACATGTCTATATAATATATTTTTTTAATATAAAATATTTTCGTTCACCCATAATTTACTTTTAATAATTGGACTGAGATGGCAACTTAATCAACATGCTAATTCGACAATATATTTTTATAAATATACTTACTATTTTAATAATTGGACTAAGATGTTAAATTAAAATAGTTGAAAGGCTTAATTTCTAACTTTTTAAGTTTATGGACTAAATTTTAAATTTTATCGAAATACAAGGACTAACAAGATATTTTAACTATAAACACCTAATAAATAATTAGGGAGAATATCACATTGGTACTGATACTTTTATAAAATGTCTAATGTGGTACATGTACTTTGAAAATGTCCAATATGGTATTTGAACTATCACTATATGTTCTATTATGATACTTGGGGTGAGTTTGGATGGGCGGTGCATTTATTTGCTATTAGAGTGAAAATAACGGTGGTGATAATATTAAATATTGTAGTGATACTGTAGCGTGAGACAAAAAGTAAGCTAAACGCATAGCACTGCACCCCACCGCCCATCCAAACCCATCCTTGATGTTAACACCGTTAGTGCATTACTAAACTAACCAATAAAAAATTTACACGTAAAAATTATTTTCCAAATCATCAAATTCACATAGATAATATAACATTATGAAGAAACTAAATAAAACAAAATTTTATATTTAAATTAAAAAATAACTAAACATATGGCTAAACTTACAACCAATTCTCCATTTAAGTAAACGGTCAACTTTTCCAAAGTGTTTTCCATTTAAAATAATATTTTTGTTGATTTTAAAATAATATTTTTCATTATTTATGAAAATATAAGTAATTTTATGTAAGTTTAGTATTTACTTCCTTTTTATTAATCATATGTTTAGTTATTTTTATTTTATTTATTTTTCACATAATGTTATATTATTAATGTGGACTTGATAAAATGAAAAAAGAAATTCTACATATCGAATTTTTATTGACTAGTTTAGTAATTCATTAACCATGTTAACACTAAATGCTATAATAAAACACATATTGATAATTTAAGTATTACATTATATATTTTCAAAGTATAAGTACCACATTAGATATTTTATGAAAGTACATGTATCATAATAAAATTTATATTGATAACTTAAGTAGCACATTGAACATTTTATGAAAGTATAGGTACCAAATTCGAAATTATTCCTAAATAATTATAATATAAAAAAAATGTTTTAACCATCACCAACCAACCAAGAGCGGGCCACTAAAATATAGTAAATGACAGAAAAGAAAAAGGGTATAATGGTACTCTCATATCTCCATCACACTCTTTTATAAGCAGAGCTACAAACACTTCCTGATCTGTCTTCACCAATTTTCCCCCATTACCAATTCCCTTCAATTTCTCCATTTTCTCTGAAATCCAATGGATCCAGTAAGCAGTTGGGGCAATTCCTCCCTCGACTCTGTCGATCCCGAAATCCATGACCTCATCGAGAAAGAGAAGCGTCGCCAATGCCGCGGCATCGAGCTCATCGCTTCCGAGAACTTCACTTCCTTCGCCGTCATCGAAGCCCTCGGCAGTGCCCTCACCAACAAATACTCCGAGGGCATGCCTGGTAACCGTTACTACGGTGGAAACGAATTCATTGATGAGATCGAGAACCTCTGCAGATCTCGCGCTATCCAGGCTTTTCACCTCGACCCAACCAAATGGGGTGTCAATGTCCAGCCTTACTCCGGTTCCCCGGCCAACTTCGCTGCTTACACGGCCGTTCTCCAGCCTCATGATAGGATCATGGGACTCGATTTGCCTTCAGGCGGTCATTTGACTCATGGGTATTATACCTCCGGTGGGAAGAAGATTTCTGCTACTTCTATTTACTTCGAGAGTTTGCCTTACAAGGTGAACTCCACTACGGGGTACATTGACTACGATAAGTTGGAAGAGAAGGCGTTGGATTTCAGGCCTAAGCTTATCATTTGCGGTGGAAGTGCGTATCCTAGGGACTGGGATTACGCTAGGTTCAGGGCCGTTGCTGACAAGTGTGGTGCTCTCTTGTTGTGTGATATGGCTCACATTAGTGGCCTTGTTGCTGCTCAGGTATGTAATTTTAGTTGGATCTTATTTTGTTTTTCTTTAATCTTACATGTTATTGATGGGTGGCTTTGAGATCTGGGTTTTTTAATTGGGATTTCAATTGTTTATCTGTTTTTAAAATTTTTATGGATTGGATCTGGGATTTGTGTGATTTAGTATGATCTTTAGCATCTGGATTTGGGGTTTTGATGCGACTTCATTTTGCATTAAATTAATCGTAGTTTATAAAAAAAATTCAAGGTCTGTCTATGGCTTCATTCTGTTGTCTTTTAATGCATACATGCAGTGCATTTTTAGGATGTGAAAATTAAAATTGAATAAAATGTGTTTAACTTAGTACTTTTCCTTTTCTCGTGGGGTGAAAAGTTTAAGCTGTCTTGCAGATCTAATAGTGGAATCTATTTCAGAAATGAAGTGCTTTATCATTAAAACATAAAAATCTCAGAAATCTTAATGTGGTTCAGTCCGAATTCGTTTCTAATAATGTTTTTGGTAGTAACAATGGGGATTTGAGTGGATCTAAATATGATTCCCATCAATTTTTCTAATGCTGTTAGGTCCTTTCCAAAGTTCACCCCACAATCTCTATTTCAACAGTAAATTGATATATGAAGTTCTTCGAGTAATTGTTTTTTCTTTATTAGATTCCTTTGTGCACTAACTAAATTTCAAGTCATTAATTTTTACGGATTCTATTGTTCGAGCAGGAGGCAAACAATCCTTTTGAGTTCTGTGACATTGTCACAACCACCACCCACAAGAGCTTGAGGGGTCCTAGGGCTGGTATGATTTTCTACCGCAAGGGACCAAAGCCACCAAAGAAGGGCCAACCCGAAGATGCAGTGTATGACTTTGAAGACAAGATCAACTTTGCAGTTTTCCCTTCCCTTCAGGGTGGTCCTCACAATCACCAGATTGGTGCCCTGGCTGTTGCCTTGAAACAGTCCATGACACCTGGGTTCAAGGCATATGCTAAACAAGTGAAGGCCAATGCAGTTGCCCTTGGAAAGTACCTGATGGGCAAGGGATACCAGCTTGTTACTGGTGGAACTGAGAACCACCTTGTTCTTTGGGATCTCCGACCTCTTGGATTGACTGGTATGGCAGTTGAATTACTTGGCCTCAAGGTTGTTGAACAATTGCCTTTGATGAATTCTTATCTTTTTCTATGATTGTTCTTACAGGTAACAAGGTTGAGAAGCTTTGTGATCTCTGCAACATCACTGTTAATAAGAATGCTGTTTTTGGTGACAGCAGTGCCTTGGCTCCGGGAGGTGTACGAATTGGTAAGTTAGCGTACCAAAATGAATCCTTTGCTAGTGAGAGATTACCTAACACTTGCAAGTTTGGTCAAATTTTTATCTCATACGGTCATTTGATGCGAGATGTGTATGCATGACAGGTACACCTGCCATGACTTCAAGGGGTTTGGTTGAGAAGGACTTTGAACAGATAGGCGAGTTCCTCCACCGAGCTGTGACAATCACTTTGAACATCCAAAAGCAATATGGTAAGCTTTTGAAGGACTTCAACAAAGGGTTGGACAACAACAAGGAGATCCAAGAGCTGAAGGTTGATGTTGAGAAGTTCGCATCCTCATTCGATATGCCTGGCTTCAAGATGTCCGAAATGAAGTACAAGGATTAGATCTAAATAACCATACGATCTAATTGATGTTGTTATCAGCATCTGCCACTTTTTGGGTTGCCCCCATTTGATGTCGTATGATTGAAAGGAAAAAGAAGGGAAAAGAGAAGGATGCAAATGCCTTCCACGTACGGTTTTAAGTGTCTTCATTTACTGGTCAATTAGATATGATCTTTGTCAAGTTTTTGCTGTTCTGTCTTTATAAGAGTTTGCATAAAACTTATGTACTAATTTTATGTATTCTTTTTTGTTGCTAGAAACGTTTGGGGGTGGGGGGGGGGGATAAAGGAGATAAATTAATGGTGTTTGATTGAACATCCCAAACTCTGGAAAATAAAAAGGGGAAAAATTATTCACCTTCTGCATAAAATGTGTGTACTAATTTCTCGCATCATAAGTTTTGCCTAACAATTAATAGTAAAAGAAGGCTCACGGCTGTAATATTCTAAATTTAAAAATTATTGAACATTTTTTCCGAAACAAAAAATTATTTACTATTAAAACCTTTTTTCTAAATTAAAAATTTGTATATCTAATCAAAAAGATTAATGACCTATTAATGACAATGATAATTTTACCTTTTATCGATCCTAATTTGTTTCCTTTAATCCATCCTACTTCGTTTCATTCTTACTAAAAAACTTGATTTCCCTTTAAGAGCCAGATTAGTTTAAAAAATATTAAATAATATAGATTATACAAAGTAAAAAATAATAATATATTATAGTTAATAATAAAACTTTACATATTTACTCGTCTATGTACTTAGAGCATCAAAAGAAACAACATTATAAAACAAATAAATTTTGTCCCAACATCACTACTTAAATTTTAGTTTTCATAAAAAAATTAAATTAAATTAAAAACCAAGTAAAAAATAAATAAATAAATCAAGCTATTAAAAATAACATAGAAATTTTGAACTGTAAAAGAAATTAAATTAAAGAACAAAAATTAGGCAAAACAACATGCAACAATTATAATAATGATTCATGATAAATAGAAAAGATATTTACACCATATTAATAATACATTTAAGAGCAATGATTCATTATAATAATGTTTCTTTTTTTTTTAATATACTTCCATCTTATTAATGTTAATAATTTCCAATCTTTTTATTAGTGATTTTTCTTATATCTTACTTGATTAAATGTGTTTAACTACTAAAGGTTATTTATAAAGCTAAAGTTAAATTTTGATTGGTATATAAATTAAGTGATAATTAATCTCTATGCTCAATTTAGACTTATTTTCATTCTAAATTAAATTTTAATTTACTTTTAATATTTATTATTAACATAGTTTTATATTTATTATAAAATAAAGAGAGATGGAGAGAATAAAGAACAAAGAAAATTTGAAAAACAACAGAGAATGTACTTTATTAATCAAAGGGATAATTACAATGCTTTATCTGAGTTTCTATTTATAGGCATAAGAAATATAAAAGAAGTAGAGATCTAATTCTAATAACTATTAGAATTTAAAGTACATCAACACTTTATCTTAATCATGATGGACATCCACTTAATAAGATATTCATAACACTCCCCCTTGAATATTCATTGATAGATAATGTGTATCGTTAAAACCTTATTAGGAAAAACCTTGTGGGATAAAAAACCTAATGAAGGAAAAATAGTACACAATCTTCTATTACAAGCTGCCTCGTTAAAAACCTTTACTAGAAAAACCCAATAGGACAAAACCTTGGTTAAAAGAAAAGAGTACAACTTGTTTTTAGACTTCCCCTGATGGCAACATTACATTACATCTTTGAGTCGACGTATTCCAATATTGTGTATTAGTCTTTCAAATGTTGAAGTTGGCAATTTCTTAGTAAAAAGATCTGCTAAATTCTCACTAGAACAAATTTGTTGAACATTTATATCACCTCTTTTCTAAGATCATGGGTGAAGAATAATTTTGGTGAAATATGTTTCGTTTTGTCACCTTTGATGTAATCACCCTTCAATTGATAAGTGTTGCATTATCTTCGTATAAGATAGTTGACGTCTTTTCCTGTAAAGGTAAATTACATATCTTTTGGATATATTGGGTCAATAGCCTTAGCCAAACACACTCTTGAGTTGCCGCATGTATTGCAATTATTTTTGCATGATTTGAAAAAGCAACAACTAATGTTTGCTTTGTTGAATGCCAAGATATGGTAGTACCCCCACATATAAATAAATATCCTGTTTGAGATCGACCTTTATGTGGATCTAATAAGTATCTAGCATCAACATAGCCAACTAATAGGAATTTTGAATCATTTGAATAAAATAACCCTATATCAATAGTCCCTATAAGATATCTAAATACATATTTAATTTCATTCTAATGTTTATGTATTGGAGAAGAACTAAATCTTACTAACAAGTTTACAACGAAAGTTATATCAGGTCTTGTGTTGTTTGCAAGATACATCAATGCCCCTATGTCACTTAAATATGGTACTTCAGGACCAAGAAACTCTTCACCATCCTTACAAGGATGAAATTGATCTTTATTCACATCTAATGATCGTACAACCATCGAAGCACTTAATGGGTGTGCTTTATCCATGTAAAATTTCTTTAATATCTTTTCCATATAAGTTGATTAATGAACATGAATTTCATCTTTTAAATGCTTGATTTGTAAGTCAAGATTAAACTTTGTTTTTCCAAGATCTTTCATCTCAAATTCTTTCTTTAAACAATTTACTGTATTTTGAAACACTTCAGGAGTTCCAATAATATTTAGATCACCAACATAAACAACACTTATCACAAAATCTGATCCAAACCTTTTTATAAAGACACATGGCCAAATTGGATCGTGTTTGTACCTTTTTTTACTAACAAGTATTCATTAAGACGGTTGTACCATATACGTCCAGATTGTTTTAATCCATATAAAATTTTCTTTAATTTGATCGAGCAATTTTCTCAATAAACTCTATATCTTTTTGGGATTTTAAATCGTTAAGGGATTTTCATATAAATTTCACTATCAAGTGTACCATATAAATAGGATATAACAGCATCCATTAGATGCATGTCAAGTTTTTCACGTACTGCCAGACTAATAAGATATCTAAACGTGATTGTATCCATCACAGGAGAATATGTCTCTTCATAATCAATGCCTAGCCTTTACGAAAATCCTTGTGCTACAAGTCTTATGACTTCATCAATTTCATTTCGTTTTCTTACATATACCAATTTATATCCTACTAGCTTTACACCTTTAGGTATTTGGACTACAGATCCAAAAACTTCACGTTTAGAAAGTGAATTTAATTCTGCTTAAATTGCATTTTTCCATTTTTGCTAATCTTTTCTATTTTTACATTCCTCAATAGATTTAGGCTTGGGATCCTCATTTTCTTTTATTATTTCAATAGCAATATTATAAGCAAAATTATTGTCGACAACTACATTTTTTTCGGTTCCATCTTTTTTCTCATATTGACATAACTTATTGAGATCTCTTTATTTTCATCATTTTCATTTTCACTTTTAGGTAGCTGAATCTATTCTTGAGTTTTATAATTAGTTATGTCATGGGTCTCTTCAGAAAACCCGCCTCCACTATATGACCATCTTGAATGTTTGCTCCTTTACTTTTACAAGGATTTTTATATTTGGAACCGACCAATCTTCCACGCTTCAGGCATGGATTACTTTCTTTTGCACTAATAGTTTGCCCTATTAGGACATCAATTCATATTGGAGCATTTTCAGTTGGTATGTGAGATTTAATGAATCTGGTAGTTGATTCGTAAAATGAATCATCTGTTGAACTTTTGGTTAACATTGCTTTGTACGAGGATCTTAGATATTGATAATTTATTTCAAGTACTTTATTAATCTAACTTTTAATCCTCTCCCCCTAATGTTGGGAAAACTGACAACTCATGTCATAATTAAATCTCGAATTAATAGCTTAAATACTGTAAGGAGACTTATATAAATATAAATTCCCAATATCTTATTATAACCCATCTTTGTGTGTTGTGGTGGAGCAGTTGGAACATATACCGCACATCCAAAAATTATAAGATGGGAAATATTTGGCTCATGACCAAAAATCAATTGTAATGTGGGGTATTTATAATTTATTGGCTTGATGCGTACAACATGTAAATCAATACAATCTCATGTTGAAATAGAAAGTTTTGTTCTCATAAGTAATGATTTATCTATTAGTCAGAGGCATTTGATAAACAATTCAGCTAAATCATTTTGTGTGTGAACATGAGCTAGAGGATGCTCAACTTTTATCCCAATTGACATGCAATAATCATTGAAAACTTGGGATGTAAACTCACCAACATTAGCAAGATGAATTGTTTTAATTGTATAATCTGAAATTAATCATTTAAACAAGCAATCTCACAAACGATAGGTTGCGAGTTGATAACACATGTGATTATTTTGTAGATGCATCTACCAAAATCATATAATATCAAAACCATCCATATGGTGGATGAATGAGCCCATATTCATTTCAGAAATGCAAGACATTAAATCTCAACTTTAGCTAGTGAGTGTCTAAGAATCAATTTTCATTGAGAACAAGAAACTAATGAGAATTTTTTAAATTAAAGAATCGTATGGTTTTTTAATGAATGTCCATATAAATTCTCAATCAATTTTGGCATCATATATGATTCAGGATGGTCTAACTGGTCATGCCAAGTAATACATGCATTTGTATTAGTAAACTTTTGGTTTACTTTAATATGTGTTTCAATTGTACTAAATTGTAACAAATTGATAATTTTATTATCATTTCTTTTAATTTGTATCCACATATAAGTACTATTGTGACATTTACTACTGGAAATGTCTAAATCAATATGAAGTCTATAATGCCACTAAGTCAATAAATATAATTTCCAAGTAATTATATGTAGTATTCACTTTAAGGAATATGTCAAAATCTTCAAATGCCCAAAAATCTATTAATAGCAAACTTTGAGGGTGGATCTTATTTTCTAGGTGTACAACATGTACATAACCAATGACTTTTCATACATAGGTTTTCTCTCTTGTAAGTTCTCATCAATAATATTTTATCATGTAATTTTAATTGAGAACTTATTCTGAATACTGTAGAGTTATATACTCACAGTTTAAAAAAAAAAAACTTGCAACTTTAAGTGCATCCAACCATAATAAGCTTTAGATAGAATTATCATATTCTATTGCTTATAAATAGATCTTTCACAGTCAAATATTTTACTTTCAACCCTTTAATGGGAATGATGACAAAAGAATATTACAAAGATCATAAAATAAATATAAATTAATAACTCAATCCAGTTTTTATTCATATGAAATATAATATTTTCCTCATTTACAATCTCAATATGAGATTCATTACAAATATCTTTTTAAAAGTAATGCATTAAATCACAAATTTTGTATTTTTTAGATAATGATATATTAGCTCTTTTAGAGCTTTCAACTAATTTTGTACTATCAAATAATGGAATAATATTTGTTTGTTTCAGTACAAAATAAGATAAATATTTTCTATCTGAAATGATAAAATTCAATACTACATTTTCATATCATTCCTTAAAGAATATTTAACAGAAATAAAATATTTGGGCATACGCCACATATGTGGCCAATAATATTTCATATCATATTGATAACATAAGCTATCTTCACTCTTTAAAGAGTTATATTGAAAACTCTTGTTATTCTCTTATTTATTACTATGTTCTCACTTTTTGTGGTTCATAATTATATCTTTTATTTTCTTTATGTTTACATTCACTTCAGGGAATGAACAAATCTAGTAGGACGAACTTATAAACATCTCAATAGATTCTTTATTTCATAATCACCATTGCAAACATGCATGAGATTTTAATCAAAATCTGTCTATTCATGTTATCATGATTATTTTCCAACTATAATAATAAACATAATATAATCAATAAAACATAGTAAAATATACTTGAAGATCTTTAACATCATTGTCATTACTTTGACTATAATCACGAGCACTATTACAAGTAGTAAAACAACTTTGTTTTCGTAATAATATTTATAATCTAATTGTAAAAATCATTTAACAAACAATCAAAATTTTCGTGTACGATGCTTGAAAATTATCCGATACACATTGTACCAAATTTCAATATCACATATATATTATAAAATATTATGTTGTTCTAATATAAATTCAATTTAAAAGATATCATACAATCATTCAACATTAGCAAGTTAATATGACTAAATAAATCCTATCAAATTTCCCTTTAATCAACAATGGTAGGTTAATAACAATAAAAATTTCAAGAATATTTAATAACAAGAATTTGATAATCAAAACATCTAAATATTATGCATAACATAACTTAATTAAAAAAAATTCCAAAAAGAATGATTTATCAAAAAAATAATAATAGAGAAAACATACCATATTAATAGCAAACATACCTAATTAAAAATTATGTTTTTTACATAAAAAATTAACCTAGAAAGGCAAAAATCAAATACCATCAGAATGTGAAATTTATGTCAAATAAAAATTAATAGTAGTCATACCTTAACAAAAAAAAAACATATGGTCGAAATATAAAAGTTTCTTATCAAATCTATACTTTACCTTTGCTTGTACAATAAATCAAAGATTGAGAATAAAAACCATAATATATTTTGAGATTAAATTTTTCAACATCTCGGAGATGAAGTTGTAAGGGCGAAAGTTTAAGGTGAAAAAGAATTTGATCTGAGGGAAGACTTTGAAAGATTTTGAAAAAATTTAGAGAATCATTGTGCTGATAATGTATTATAAAATAAAGAGAGATGGAGAGAATAAAAAATAAAGAAAATATGAAAGCAGCAGAAAATGTACTTTATTATTAATCAAAGTGATGATTACAATATTTTATTAGAGTTTCTATTTATAGGCATAAAAAATATAAGGACTAGTTTGGCAATACTTTTAAAAAGTGCTTTTAAAAAGTGTTGTGAAAAAGTGCTTTTGAGAAGTGCTTTTGAAAATTTTAGTTTAAAATTTGAGTGTTTAGCATTGCTGTCAAAAAGTGCTTTTGAGAAATAAAATGTCCATTTTAGACATGTTATTATCAAGTAACAAATATGTATTTAAATAATATTTAAATTAGTTAATATTATTATATTTTAGTAAGAATATAAAAAAATTATTATAACTTCTTGTTAATATTTTAATATATAAAATATAAATTTTAAATATTTTTAAGTAATAAATATTAATTATTTATAAAATTTAATTAGAATATATAAACTATATTTTAAATATTTAAATATAACTATTAAATATTTGTAATTAGTATTTTAAAAAATATTTTTTATTTTTAATTAATGATTTTAATACATTTAGAATTAAGTACCAAGAAAAAAAAGAGAAAGTACTATGTTATTGGAGGGGTGAAAAAGTAATTAAGCACTAAAAGTGCTTTTCAGAGAGGAAAAGCTAAAAATTTTAGCGTCTCATTTTCAGTAGTGCTTTTGAAAAGCACTTCTGAAAAGTTAAAAATTTCAGCCAAAAATAATTTGCTCTGCACAGCTTTTCTTCCAGAAGTGCTTTTGGAGCTAGAAGTATTTTTAAAAAGTAATACAGATCTGACCCTAAAAGAAGTAGAGATCTAATTCTAATAACTATTAGAATTTAAAGTAGATCAATACTTTATCTTGATCATAATAGACATTAACTTAATATGATATTTATAATAATATTTAAATTTTAATGTAAATTAAGATTAAAATTTGGTAGAAGATCGGTTAAGCAGAAGTAGGAGTTTGTAAAAATATTGTCTATATTAAAATATAAAAAAAACTCTAATTCTTAGGTTATTTTCTATGTTATAACTCTACTTATATAAATAAAATTAGAAACACTAAATGTTTATATATTAAAATATTTATATATTTTATTTAAATTTTAATGCTGGGAACAACATATGGCATAAGATATTCTGTTAAGTAGAATCAAGAGTGTGTAAAAGTTTTTTTAAATTAAATTTTATATAAAATTAATATCTATTTTATGCTTAAACTTATTTTCATGTTATAACTCAATTTTATGTAATTAAAATGATCACTATTATTTTTCACAGAACTACTATATTATATTGTTTAACAAAAGGTAATATATCAAATAAATGTTATAATTTAGATTTAGTATTTATCTTTTCAAAATTTAATTTTTTTCACTTGATTTTTCGACTTATCAAATAATACCTTAATTGTAATGTAATATAAGAAAAACAAATTTTGGAGAAAATATAAAATTTTATTTCTTATTAATAAAAATGTTTTTTTTAGAGAAATTTTGGAGAAAGTTTTCTAAAACTAGTCAAAATTGGATGCTAAAGATGTTGATGGGGCATAGTTTCAGTATGGATTGGGACGACCATTTCACTGAAGACGTGATCCGATTAATGGATGCCATTGAAGCCACTCCTCCTCCTCCTCCTCCTCCATCTTCTGGCAAGAAACGCAAGTCCGTCGTCCATCATCAAGATAACCTCAAAACCGGCCGCCGATTGCCTCATTCTATTCTCTCACCCCCGCCTTCTTTTCCGTCTTCCTTCGCTCGTTGTCAATGTATTTGCTTTCCCTTACTTTACCCATTTTTTAATTAAAATAAATGAACTAATAGTAAACCCTTTGATTTTTCTGATTGGCAGCTAATACAAGGCTTAGATATCCGCCGTTGAGATTTGGAGGTCATATTTTGTATAGCTTTACGGAAGATGAGGTAGAAAAGGCTGCAATGGAGCTATTAAAAATTGTTGAAATTAAGAAGAAAGAAATGGGTCAAGTTGCTTTAGGGTTTGATATTGAGTGGAAGCCCTCTTTCCAAAAAGGTTTGCTTCCTTTACCTTCCTTGTATTGTTACATTCATTTCATATAATCCTTTCTGTTTGTTTCTTAAGAAAAAAAAGTGTGAAAACAAATAAATGTGAAAATTTCTGAAGCTAATATGAAACCTCTCTAAGGTATCTTTGATCATTATTTTAAAGAATTGAGACTTAAAGTTGGAATTTTTTTCAAATTTCATGATTTCTAGATAGAATACTTATGCTAGAATTGGCATTGTGTTTTTTTTTTTTTTTTTTGTAGTTTTAATTTTTATTTATTTATTATGTTTTGTGGTTCTGATATGCCACATTTTAAAACAAAATATATATCTCTTGTGTTTGGTGTTGTCCTCTTCCTTTCTTCCATAAAGCAGCATTGCTATAAGTTCTTTTAAAGCAGAAACTAAGCACTCTTTACCTATATTTCTCGGCCTTAGGTGTGAGTGCCGGATATGGGTAAGTTCCCAACACAGATATATTCAATTTTTTCCAATGTTTTTAATGTATTTGGAGATCCTCGAATGGTCGTATCCCTATACTCCTGTCCAAATATGCGTTGGATACAGGTACTTTAGTAAAATGAAGAGTCAAAGCAATATAGCTCTTTAATCCATGTTTCATGAGTTGCTGTTGCCATTACCAATCATTTCCTTTTAATTGAAATACTCTTAACTGTGATAACCTAAATGGTTGAATGCTTGCAAACCGTTATTTATATTCATGTTTTTCCCTTATCTTGTCTACTTTCTGGTAGAAGTGGTCTATTTAGATCATTCTCAGATTGCATTTAGTATAGCATTGAAACATGCACATATTGAATTTGTACTATTACACAGAATTTATGGCTAAATATACTGATTTGGTTGACCACCTCTACTAACATATCACTTGTTTATCTGGTTTCTGTCTTGCCCACTTGAACTTTCATGAAAGTAGTATCTGTTTGGTACTATAGACATTGGCTTGTGTGGACTCTGGTATTGATATCCAACACTTGTATGTGTCTGCATGCTTGGTTTTTCTTTTTCAGTCTTGGAATTGGCTAAAAAGGATCTAAAAGTTAGATAAAAGTATGTGGATACATATTTTAACAATGCCTTAAATAAAGATATATAAATGAAAATAATGCAATACCAAATATAATGAGTATTTGTATTTTACTTTTATATTAATAATTAACATACATTTTATTGGTGAACCATAGAAAGGATGGACCATCACCCTTCATCATCCAATTAAAACAATTACAAGTTGTATCCACATTTGTGATGAAGTGTAAAACACATATTATGTGCCGTATCATATTGATGAAGTGGCAACCTTTATTGAGAAGTCCATGTAATGTACTTAAGGGAAATGCGGATGACTTTCTGGGACTTTGCAGATTAGAACTCGATAACAGGGAACTAATTACTTGCTAACATTTCAATCTAAGTGTTACAAACACACCTTTAGAACCTCTTCCTGCATCGTGTTGGGTGAATGGATTTGGTTAAAATGCTGCCTAGTTTGGGAATAAAAACTACGGTTGCATCCTTGCATCCCATTCAATTATATGTATAAGAACGAAACTGTATACTCATTTTTATGCTTTTGCAAAGGGGACAAGGAGTTTGTTTATAATTGCATTATACAATACTGCATGGATAAATGTTTATCTTTGGAATTTTGATACTGCAGGAATTTTGCCTGGGAAGGCTGCGGTGATGCAGATATGTTGTGACAGTCAGTATTGTTATGTGATGCATATTTTTCATTCAGGAATACCTCAAAGTCTGCAGGTTCTTCTTGAGGACTCCGAAATTATAAAAGTAATATCTTTACAGTTAATCTGTTAATTGGCAACCTAAACTCCTGAATTTCTGTATCAGGTTTATATACTATTTCGAAATAATGCTTGTGAATGAACAGGTTGGAGTTGCAATTGATGGCGATGCTGTCAAGGTGTTCAGTGACTATAAAGTATCTGTTAATGCTTTGGAAGATCTTTCAGATCTAGCGAATCAAAAGTTTGATAGTGATTGCCGATACTGGAGTCTTGCTGCTCTGACGGAGGAGTTTATTTGCAAAGAGGTATCCATATAATTCTTCTATTTGAAAGCCTGGAGAAGACTGAAGCAGTCTTTCATCTTATGTACTCGTAATATGATATTAGTTCTCATTGGAAAATTGTACTAGCTTTTCAGATTCCACCGTGATATTTTGTTTTGGTTTCACTTTGAGCATAGAGGCAGAATGCTTTCATTGGGAAATCTTATTGAAATTTGAGTATTGCAGCTTCCGAAGCCCAAGAAAATTAGGCTGGGAAACTGGGAGTTATATCCTTTATCCAATGCGCAACTACAGTATGCTGCAACTGATGCTTTCGCTTCATGGCAAATATACCAGGTAATATTACAATTTCAATATAATATTCTATTCTCCTATCATAAATGTAGATAGGCTTGGATTTTCAGCCTTCATTGTAAGTTTACGTTACCATTGTTACAATTGCTACTATTTATGTTACTTGGACTTGAGTTTTTGTTGGACTCATTTGTTCAAATATTTTCAAGATTTTATGTATTTAAAAAGTCATTGGAGGGTCATTTATCCATACTCATGTCCGGATATACATCGAACTATGGGTGTTGGACATGAGTACTTCAAGAAAACTGAAGTTGGAGCAATGTAGACTTATAGCACTATTTTTTTTCCTAATAAGTATTTTGATATTGCATTGCAAATGCAGGTCTTAAAGAGCCTCCCTGATGCAGTGAAGGATTCGGTAGATAAAAGAAGTGAAACCATTTCATCTCAATGATTTTCATAGTAAGTTTGATATCGTGCTTGCCGTTAGTCGGTTTTAAGTCAAGGCAGTTTGTTTAGGCCAAGAAACAAAGAGGTAAAGTATTTTACCTAGTTAGGAATTGCATGTGTTTGTTTTTGGCCACTTTCGAATTCCTTGTTTAGATGCAACTGTTGTATATGATTTGATGTTGCAGCAAAGATGATCTGCATCTCTATTTATGAACAAATATTGTATTTTGTTAATTCAACATCATCTAATTTGTACTTGTCATGCGACTTCAAACTTTATTACAAATCGATTTCGAATATCTTAACGTAGCTCATGAGTTTATTTGATTATTTAAATATATATTTTTGATTTAATTAGTATTAGAAAAAACTCAATTCGTACATGATCAAGTTTATTGAGCATTAGAGTTTAGTTTGTTTTTTGGGTAAATTATACCATTAGTCATTAATTTATGGATAAGTTTTTGTTTTGGTTATTTTGTAAGAAAATTTGATATCATATGTAGTATTAATATGTCAATAACAATGATAATGCAATACAATGCAATAGCAGTAACACAACAGAATATTTGTAATCGGACAAAGTTAAAACTTAGAAGACGAATTTTGTCGAGGCCTGTATAAATAGTTTCTTTAAGACAGATTCATCCTCTCCTTGGTGTTTTGAGTAACGTTGGACGTCTGTCTCTCAAGATACAACAAACGATCACAGTAGTAGCACAACAATAATGATCAATTGAACACAATTTTGCCTTTCTCTATTACTAGGAGAAATGAATTTAGAAGGAATTTTTGGTATTGATAATTTTGATGATGATATGTTTTTGAAATTTCCTAACTTGACTTTATAGAGGCGAGGAAATGAATGAAAGGATTTGTTGAAAAATTAATAGACGAGTAAATAGAGACAATGAATGAAAAAATTCAATATTAAATCAAGAGATACATTTTTTCAAAGGATACAATTGTATGGAAAAATGTAATATTAAACCAAGAGATACAATTATCATTCATCACTCAATAATTATTTTCTAACAATTTCCCACATGAATGAAATTGATGGATCAACGAGACTCAAAGACTTAAAGAGGTGATAGATTCTACATTTGATATTTGCATAGGATAGGTAGACATCAACCCTTAAACCTTCCCTTGTAAAAGTATATTTACTTTACTAGCTGACTAGTAGACGCGATGTCTTTAAACTATTCTGCCGTTTGTGTAAACGATGATATTCCTCACGTAAATACCTCCCTGGCAAGATTTTTGGTTCTCATGGGTATGTTCATATGGCCGTGAACATCCTCCTAGTTCTACAAGAGTTTAGAGAATTATGCCCCAATAGTCTCCTTGAAGCAACCTTAGTTCACTCTCATATAGGTGACTTATGTTGTCTGTTTCACCGAAACAAACAATGATCATTAAAAGTATTGCTTAACCTTTTTCCACATTTTAATCACTGATTTCATCATAGGAATGGACTCGGGATAAAAACCCCTACAGTGACCTCACAAGGTCTATGCAAGTAGGTTGTCTCATTGTGTAATGCCCTGAATAATTTATTTTTGTCTCATAAATACCTAATATAAATGTGTATTTGTTTTAGTGGTTAAGTGTCATGGATGTGTGTGAGAGGTCTTGGGTTCAAGTCCCATGGTTGCAAATTTTTTTATTTTTGATCCAAGCCTTACCTTTGTGAAGTGGGCTTACTTAAAATTGTCTGTTAATTCATTTCAGAATGAGCTTGTTGGTTTGAGTGGTAAGGTGGTTATTGTATTAGAGGTCCTGTGTTTGAATCTTTGTGTAAGAAAGGGATTTTTTTTTTTGTTGTGATTGAGAAGATTGTGGGAAGTTGGGATATGGGGAGTTATCAAAATATTTCATTTTTATTTTTGTTTTTTCTTTTCAAAATTTTTCCCTCATCTTTTTTTGACGTTTTCTGTACTCTCTTTCTGTCAAAAATTTCTTCTCCCAATCGCGATGTTTGGCTTCTCAGTTTTGTTGTGCGTTTTTGAAGGTAAGGGTTGTCGTAGTGTTATGGAGAGTTTTATTCTTGTACTTTTGCTTCGATTTAAGTTGTAGTTAATTCGGTAAACCATTTTGACAGGCGCTCTTCAGGGAAATTGAGATTTTTTGGTGGTGTAGTGAAGTTTCGAGGCTACTTTTGTCAAGGGTAAGCTTTTGGATCTTTTGAATGCGATTTTTCGATGTGATTTTGAGTTGTAGCCAAAGGGTGCCTCAATTGGTTTTGTTAATTAAAGTGATTGTGGGTGTCTTTGTTGTCAATTTTAGGTGTTGTTCGTTTCGGGGTTGCGAATTCTTCAAAACCATATCAGGTGTGTACCCATTGTGCTGAAAATCGAGTTTTGGCGAAAGCCAAAAATTACAAACTATCACGCCACACAGGCATGTGGTCACCCATGTAGTTGGCCGTGTGCGAGGACATGGTTGTGTGATTGACAAAGGCATGGTCGTGCACAAGGTACGACTGTGTGATAGTGTAGGTGTGGTCGTGTGGGACACATGGGCTAGGCCGAGTAGGCCCACACGGGCACGCCACATGGACATGTGGGCCCATATTTCTGAAATTTATCCTAGGGTCGCACGGGTCATTCTGATCGACTGTGGGCCTATCGTAGGGTTGGTAAGGGCTAACCAAACCCTAAACCTGTGGATTTGATAGACTGATATTCTGTTTTGAGTATGTTAATGCTATGCGTGTCTGATTATTATGCTAGATGCATATTTGTTATCTGTATTTAAGCATGTTGAGCATGTTTAATTTGTTATGTTTGCATCTGATTTCTGCATCTGTTTATTGGGGTGAGATTTATATATGAGGAGGAAGTGTTCTGAATGGTGATTATCGCCTATTCTCTGGCAGCTTGGCTGCACATTATCTGACGTGTGTCGTATTGGTAGGATATGGTGTGTAGGGATGGGTAGGTGTTTTTAACCCCATATGGTGTGTTGGGATGGGCGGAGTTGGTGTGTAGAGGATGGGCGTAGGATTCTGTATGTTCTGATCTGTATATCTGATTCCGATGACTGTATCTGAAATGGGCATAAGCCCAAATCTGTAACTGATTGTTATGGGATTTCTATATGTATGAATGCTCAATTTTGTTGGGTTACACACTAAGTTTACGAAAACTCACATCTGTTTGTCTGTTTTGTCCATGTAATCCACAGACTTAGGCGGATCGGTGCGGCGGAGACTTAGCAGTGGCCACTCGATCGTAAACTATTTTAATTTAGTAATTTATGGTTTTTATATTAAATTTCAGATTATTTTGAGAGTTTGTAATTTCTAGGACTCTCTGGACTATTTGGACTTTTAACTGTTTTTTTTTTTTTGGATTGGTTGTTAACTTGCATGCTTCGATAAAATGTTTTATGATAATGACGATTTTATAACAAATAAATTTTTTCTGAAAATACAAATCAGGTTTCTGAAAGGTATTAGTTTTATTAGGCTTCAGTTGTAAATAAGCTTTGAAAAAGAAAATAATTAAATTAACGTTTTCGATTTTGGTTATAAAAGATTTCAAGATAATAGACTGAGATGATTTAACGTAACAACTCCGTTTCCAAAACCCATTCCTTGTGACATCTTCGAATTCAGCCATAACGTCTAGGCTACGTTTAGGGTGTTACATATTGAACCTAGATATTGGGATATCCAGTCAACTAGGTTGGGTTTTCCTTCACATAGTGCCTTAAATATTCATTAGCTTTAGTCCCATTCCTTTCGATGTTTTATCAACTTCATTTCGATTTAACCTTTTGGTTAGCGGATCCACAATGTTATCTTTTGATTTTATAAAATCAATAGAGATAACTCTAGTTGAGATCAATTGTCTAATGGTATTGTGTCAACGATGCATGTGTCTCGACTTACCATTATACATTACGTTCTGTGCTTTACCAATTGTTGCTTAGTTATCACAATATATGCATATTGTGGGCACAGGCTTTGACCATTTAGGAATATCATCTAAAAAGTTTCGTAGCCATTCTGCCTCTTCTCTAGATTTTTCTAGAGCTACGAACTCAGATTCCATTGTGGATTTGGTTATAATCATTTACCTTGAAGATTTCTATGACACAGCTCCTCCTCCCAATATGAAAATATAACCACTTGTTCCTTTGGTATCTTGAATATTAGATATCCAATTAGCATCGGAGAATCATTCTAACACAATAGGATCCCTAGAATAATGTAATTCGTAGTTCCGAGTATATTTGAGATATCTTAGTACCTTCACTATCGCTTTTCAGTGGTTCTCCACTGGGTTGCTTGTGAACCTGCTTAAACTACTTACAGTGAAAGTAATGTCAGGTCTAGTGCAACTCATAAGATACATTAGACTACCTATGACTCTTGCATATTACACTTGGTCAATACTTTCACCTTTGTTTTTGGATAGATGTTGATTTATATCTATCAGAGTTTTGGCTACACCAAAATCAGCCTTGCCAAATTTCTCAATATTCTTGTCTATGTTGTATGATTGAGTCAAATATAAGACCTTCAGATGATCTTTTGCTTTGGATGCCCAATATCACGTAAGTAAGTCCCATATCTTTCATATAAAATATTAAATTTAACAAGTTTTTGGTACGCTTTACCATTTCATTACTTTTAACAATGAGTATGTCATCAACATATAAACATAGAATTATATATCTATCAACAGTGGTTTTGACATACACATATTTGTCGTACTCATTAATTTTAAATCCATTTGATATCATGACACTGTCAAACTTTTCATGTCACTTCTTTGGTGCTTACTTAAGTCCATATAAAGATTTTACCAATCTACAAACTTTTCTTTCTTGCCCTAGAGCTACACGACCCTCAGGTTGTTCCATGTAAATCTCCTCATCAATATCTCTATTTAAAAAAGATATCTTAACATCCATTTGATGAACTTCTAGATTCTGTAAAGTGGCAATAGCAAGTATCATCCTTATAGAAGTTATTTTTGATATAGGAGAAAATGTATCAAAGTAATCAATGCCTTTTGTCTATAAACTTTTATAACCAATTTGGCCTTGTACTTATTAATTGTTCCATCTGCTTTCATTTTTTGTTTCAAAATTCATTTAGAATCTAGTGGTTTAATTCCTTGAGGTAGATCCACTAATTCCTACGTATGATTTTTCATAATGGAATCAATTTCACTTTTGATGGCATTTTTAAAAAAAATGCTTTCAGATAAGCATATAACTTCACTATAAGTTTGAGGTTCAGTTTCTAGCATATAGGTTAGAAAATCTGATCCAAAGGACTTTTCCACCCTTGCGTTTTTACTTCTTCTTGGTTTTGCCTTGACTTCAACTTCTTATTGAAAGTCTTGTCTATCAATAGTTTCTGGAGTTCGTTTTGTTGAACTTAACCCATATTTCATAGTCTTACAAGGGGATATATTTTCAAAGAATGAGGCATTTTTAGATTCCAATATCGTATTCTTGTGAATTTCAGGATTCTTTGATTTATGTACAAGAGACCATAACCAATGAAAATACAATCTACCATTTTAGGACCTATTTTCATTTGCTTTAGAAAAGGAACCATTACCTTTACAAGACACCTCTACATTTTCAAGTAGCTGTAGGAAGATTTCTTGCCCTTCCATAACTTATATGGTGTTTTGTTCTTTTTCTTACAGGGCACCTTATTTAAAAGGTAATTCGCTGATAAAACATCTTCCCCCTATATGTTTTGTGATAACCCAGAACTTCCTGGCATTACGTTCATCATTTCCTTTAGGGTTTGATTTTTACGATTTACTACTCCATTGGATTAAAGAGATTATGGTGGTGTCATTTCATGAATAATATCATGTTGTGCACAAAATTTACCAAATAGTTCAACATATTCACCACCACGGTCACTTCTCACCCTCTTAATTCTTTTATTAGGTTGGGTTTCAACTTCTTGCTTATAGAGAACAAATTTCTCAAGCAAATATACATAGCAATATTTTGTGCTATCATAAATAAAGGTAATAAAATATTTATTCCCTCCTCTAGTTTGAATAAACTTTAAGTCACAAATATCATAATGTATTAGATCAAGTGATTTAGTATGTCTTTCAACAGGTTGAAATGAAGACCTTGTTAGTTTTGCCTCAACACACGTTCACATTTATGATTATAATTAATGTGAAATGAAGGAATGTGATCTAAGTTAATTAATCTATGTAAAGTATTAGAATTAACATGTTCGAGCTGACTATGCCATAAATCAAATGATTCAAGCATATAAACAGAAAAAGAAGCATTATTCTTATTCATTGTATTAGTTTTTACAGAGATAGCATTGAGTTTCCACATATCATTTAATACATATCCCCTTTCCACAAATGTTCCCCTTTTTGACAAAACTAACTTTTGGGATTCAAATATCATCCTAAAGCCATGCATATTTAGGATGTAATAGCCCAAATTAGGGCTTAGTCAGACTAGTGGTTTCAAGACCATAAATTTGAGGTATAAAAGTACATTTTATGATTTATTTTAAGTTTATAATATGATTGCATGTTAGTAAGAAAGTACCATGAAGGAAATTTTATGAAATGGGGATCAATTTGTCTTTAAGGGCTAAATTGTAAAATAGGAAAATTTGGAAGGTTTAAGTCTGAAAAATTATTAGAGAAAATTTTTTAATATTATTTTATGTGTTTTAGTATTTTTATAAAAGTGCACAAAAAGTTTAGTGAATTAATTTACGCGATCAAAGGCCTAATCACGAAAAAGGACTAAATCGCATAAAAGGGAAAAGTTTAATTTTGCTAGCAATTTGTGTTAATTAGCTAGAGAAAAAAAATTGGGAGTCTCTAAAGGGCAATTAGGCCCTTTAAATTGAGTTGGCCAGCCATGTCTTGTAAGGGAGACAAAAAAAGTTGAAAAGTCAAAATTTGTTGGTATTAGGTGGTAATTTGTGCATTAAAATAAAATAAAAAGAAAAAAGGTGTCATCTTTTTCATTTTTGGTGTCTCTTTCACTGAAATTAGAAACCATAATTGGGGGTTTTAGAGCTAAAAAATTTCAGCAACTTTAACGCTCATTTGTAAGTGATTTCTTTGTCCATTCTTGAATATTTTTACACATTTGAGACCCTCATGATATAAGCTCTCTATTGAGGGGTGTATTAAGCATTTTGGTTTGAAGTTTAAAGTTTTTCCATGGGTGTGTAGATGTTATTTGTTGGAGTTTTATGAAAGAAAATGAATATAGGATGTTTGATTAATAACTTTTGAAAATGGGTGTTTATAGAAAACACCTAAATAGGACTAAATGGTAAGTAAATAAGTTGTTTTGGTAAACGCATGAGTAATGAATATTTGAAGTTTCATATGCATGAAAGGGCTTAGATAGGCATGAGAAATGAGGAAATTTGATAAAAAAATCAATTTCCGAGCATAAGGGCAAAATGGTCATTTTGCCAAAGTCTAGGGGGAAAATGGTCAAATTTCCAAATTGTGAATTAGAGGTTGTTCGAATTAATATGATGATTAAATTATTGAATTTTATTTATTATAGATCAAGAAACTCAAAGCCTGAATCAAAACATGGAAAAGGGAAAAGTGGTGGACTAAACCAAGCGTTTGTCACATTTTGAGGACCCGAGGTAAGTTGTATGTGATATCCTAGCTTTAATTATTATAGAACTTTTATAGTGAATTACTATGATATCTATGATGATACCATGAAATTTTCGACACTAGTTTTCATTAAAAATAAATGAGGAGATAGTAGAATGTTAATGAATACAGAGGATACCGTTGCCATACCATGAGGATTTGTAGGTCCCGTATAAGACCATGTCTGGGACATGGCATCGGCACTGAACGTAGATCCCATGTAAGACCGTGTCTGGGACATGGCATTGACATCGGCATAAGGTCCCGTATAAGACCATGTCTGGGACATGATGACGGTACCAAGATGAGACATAGATTTCCAGTAAGACCATGTCTGGGACATGGCATGGGCATCTAAGAAAGATATCGTATAAGACCATATCTGGGATATGGCCTCAACATTAGTGTAAGATCCCATGTAAGACCATATCTAGGATATGACCTTGGCATCTTAGCAAGAGAATGGCATTACGGTTATCCTTCAATATTCCATGTATATTAATAGAGGAAGTATTCAAGTTGACTAAGTTAATGAGAAGGACTAAAGTTATGACGAGTGTTACAGGTACCCTTAATTAAAATACGAGGTAATGATAATATAAGATACGAGATTGACTAATTCTCAGAAATGAGCAAGGTATGAGATTGAGTTAATATTCAGGTTGTGTGAGTCATGAATATGAGTAAGAAATTCAATAAAGTATCAAATACTTTAAAGTCTAGCTATATATGTTGTGTATAATGAATATTTTTATTTCATGCAACTTACTAACCGAATTTGTGCTTACTCTCTCAATTTTTTTACCTTTCCATGTAGATTTGCCATGTTAGCTCGGTGATCGTTAAAAGTCAGAGCTCGAAGTCACACTATCAAGATTTCCATTTTGGTATAGTTATGTTAGTCATTTTGATTATGGCGTGTATAAGCCTTTAGTCATTTTGTTGTATGATGCATGCTAGTTAGCTAATTGTGTTGGCCACTTATATTTATAAGTTTCATTTTGTAAATGGCCTTTGGAATTGGCCTAAACATTCAAGTTGTTTAATGAATGAGATGAATTTACATGGAAATTGTGCAAAGTTGCTTAGTAGTCCATGCATGCATTTTGGACATGAATTGGTTGATGTATGAATACCCATTTAGGGGCAATTAGATAAGTATTGGTGATATAATATGGTGTAGAAAGATTAAGGTTATGCTCGTATGTGTTTCTGGGTGGCTAAGGGCTTGGTAAATAGCCCTATATTACCCACACAGGTAGGCACACGGGTATCTGTCAAAGCCGTGTGAGACACATGGGGTGCACACAGGCGTGTGGCTCGACCGTGTGTCCCATGCACCTTGCATGGATAGAATGAAATGCTATTAGTATTCTCCACGGGCCTGAGACACGGCCGTGTGTTTCAACCGTGTGGAGGACATGGCCAGCACACATGCGTATGCCACGACCGTGTGAATGATGACGTCAGAAATAGAATACCTAAGTTTTTTCACACAAGCCACGACATGGGCGTGCCATGGCCGTGTGAAGGATACGGGTTGAGCATACGGACGTGTGCCAGGCCATGTGAAAACCCCTGTAGGTTGATGTTAGAAATTAAATCCACACGGGCAAGGGGCACGGGCATGTCCCTAGCGTACTTAGGCCGTGTGGGGTACACCGGCCATTAGCACGGCCATGTTTAGAGGTCACACGGTGTGTTGCCCTCTAACAAGGGCGTGTGCCCTATTTTTGTTAGTTTTTGAAGGAAATTTTCTCGAGCGTACGAAATTATCTCGGGATAATTTCGAACCATGATCTTGGTCTCGTAGGCCTATAAGAAGGCTCGTAGGACAATGATTGAAAAAGTTTTTTAATTGGGACATATTTTCTCGAGTTTAAGTTAAAGGTTTATATGAGTTTTAGTACGGTAATACCCCATACAGTGTCCCGACATCGGCTATGGGTAAGGGGTGTTACATTTAGTTGTATCAGAGCTAGTGTTTAGTCGATTCTAGGACTAACCTAGCACATGCATGAGTCTAGCTATACATGCCATAGTTAAGTATTTATGTGATATGATAGTGTGATGACTCTTGACATCTTAAATATGTTTTCTTATAGTAATGGATCCTGATCGAGTTACGACAGACGATGTAAAAGTAATGCACCCGCTCTTGCTAAAGGGATGGTGCTAGTTGGAACTGAGGATAGACCAGTTACTGTGAGTCAGGGAAGACAGGCTTGAGAAGCCTTCTTCCAAATGATGAGCGAGTGGTTCACAGAGTTCGTTTGAATGAACCCGGCCACTCAATAATAAGCTTTGCCCCTCCAAATTCTCAATCTACCTTGGTAGCTCCTCAGATTGTAGAGGTAGTAAGACGTGAAAAGCTCCCAGTAGATATAACCCGAAAGCAAGGGGTAGAGGAATTTCAGGCTACTAAAGACGATGACCCGGAGAAAGTCGAATTTTGGCTAGAGAATAACATCAGGGTATTCGATGAGTTATCTTGCACTCTGGAGGAATGCATGAAGTGTGTCGTGTCCCTTTTGTGAGATTTCACCTATCAGTGGTGGAACACCCTTGTGTCAGTGGTACGAAGGGAAAAGATTAATTCAGAATTTTTCCAGGAAGAATTTTGTAAGAAGTACATCAGTCCAAGGTTTATTGACCAGAAGCGTAAGGAATTTTTAGAATTAAAACAAGGCTGGATGTCAGTGACCGAATACTAGCGAGAGTTTGTGAGGTTGAGTAAGTACGCTTGAGAATGCGTATCTACCGAGGCTATTATGTGCAAGAGGTTTGAGGATGGATTAAATGAAGATATCAAGATGTTTGTTGGTATCCTTGAGTTGAAAGAGTTTGTGGTATTAGTAGACAGAGCTTGTAAGGCCGAGGAGTTGGCTAAAGAAAAGAGAAAGCTCGAGATAGAAGCTCGTGATTTAAGAAAGAGACTGTTCGATAAATCGTTCCAATCTTCTTCTAAGAGATCAAAGGAATATACTTCATAATCAGTTGTTTCAGCAGGATTTTCGAGTAATGGCATTGTCAAGAAGAATCTAGTTTCCAAAGCTCAGACTACTTCGATTGCAAGTGTGGGTAATACTCGGCTTAGTAGACCCGAGTGCCCCTAGTGTGGTAGGCACTATCCCGGCAAATGTTGGGCACATGAGAGGGCTTGTTTCAAGTGCGACGCTTAAGACCACTTTATTAGAGAGTGCCCTGAGATGGTTGAGAAAGTCGAAGATCAGAATGCGAGATCGGGAAATGCGAGATCGGGAAATGCTTCCTCCAGAGGTAGACCCCAGAGAAACCCAAGTTTAGGAGCGAGTAGTAGAGGTGCTTCAAAAGATCAGACTGGGAGACCTGAAGGTAGAGCCCCTGTGAGGACATACGCCATTCACGCTCGTGAAGGGGTGTCATCGCCTGATGTAATCACGGGTACATTTTCTCTCCATGAAGTTCCTATTATTGCTTTGATAGATCCGGGATCCACCTACTCATACATTTGCATGAATCTAGTTTCTAATATGGGTATACCAGTAGAGTCTACGGAACTTGTGATTAGAGTCTCCAATCCTTTAGGCAAATGTGTCTTAGTAGACAAAGTATGTCGAGGGTGTCCTTTGATGATTAGGGGTCATTATTTCCTAGCTAACCTCATGCTTCTACCATTTAATGAATTTGATGTAATCCTGGGTATGGATTGGTTAACTGCACATGATGTGACTGTAAATTGTGGTAGGAAAATTATTGAACTGAAATATGTAAATGGTGAGACTCTTCGAGTAGAGTGAGAGGAATTCGAAAAGGTGCCTATAATGATTTCTTCCATGGTTGCTTAGAAATGTATTAAAAGGGGGTATGAAGCTTACCTTGCCTTTGTGATTAATACAAAAGGGTCGGAATTGAAAATTGAGTCAGTGCCTGTAGTTTGCGAGTATCGAGATGTCTTCTTGAAAGAGTTGCCCCAACTACCTCCAGTTAGAGAGGTAGAATTTGGTATAGAGTTGGCTTCGGATACCACGCCTATCTCTATTACTCCATATAGAGTGGCTCTGACTGAGTTAAAGGAATTGAAGGCTCAGCTACAAGATTTGACAGACAGAGGTTTTGCAAGACCGAGTCATTCTCCGTAGGGTGCTCCCGTTTTATTTGTGAAAAAGAAAGATAGTTTTATGAGGTTATGCATAGATTATAGGCAGCTTAACAAGGTTACCATAAAGAACAAGTACCCTTTGCTAAGGATTAATGATTTATTCGATCAGTTGAGAGGAACCACAGTGTTTTCCAAGATAAATTTGAGATCCGGGTATTATCAGTTAAGGGTTAGGGAGTCCGATGTGCCTAAGACTGCATTTTGGACAAGGTATGGCCGTTATGAATTTCTTGTCATGCCATTCGATTTGACTAATGCCCCAGTAGTATTCATGGATTTAATGAACCGTATCTTTCGGCTATACCTAGATAAGTTTGTTGTGGTTTTTATTAACTACATTTTAATTTACTCCCGCAATGAGGACAAGCATGCCGGCATTTGAGGACAGTACTACAGACTTTGAGAGATAAGTAGCTTTATGCTAAATTTAGCAAGAAAGAATTTTGGTTTAAAGAAGTTAGATTTTTGGGCCACATTATTTCGGGTGATGGCATTTGAGTTGACCCAAGCAAAATCTCAGCAATTATTGAATAGAAGCCGCCAAGAAATGTATCGGAGGTCCAAAGTTTCTTGGGTTGGGCCGGCTACTACCGAATATTTGTTAAGGGATTTTCCATGATCGCCATTCCAATGGCGAGATTGTTGCAGAAAGATGCTAAGTTTGAGTAGAACGAAAAGTGCCAACAAAGTTTCGAGAGGTTAAAGATGTTGTTGACTGAGGCTCCTATTTTAGTACAACTAGAACTAGGAAAGGAGTTTGTCATCTATAGTGATGCATCCTTAAATGGATTGGGTTGCGTACTTATGCAAGAAGGCAAAGTGATTGCCTATGCCTCGAGACAATTGAAGCCCCGCGAAAAGAATTACCCGACTCATGACTTAGAATTGGCTGCAATAGTGTTTACATTAAAGATTTGGAGACATCATTTATATGGCGAGCAGTGTCGAGTCTTTAGTGATCACAAGATTCTTAAATACTTGATGATGCAAAAAGATTTGAACTTACGACAGCGGAGATGGCTTGAGTTATTAAAGGACTATAAATTGTTCATTGACTACCACCCGGGAAAAGCAAACGTTGTAGCTGATGCCCTTAGTCAAAAATCACTATTTACCTTGAGAGCTATGAATGCACAACTGACAATAACTTATGATTGGTCAGTTCTAGCGGAAATGAGAGCTAGGTCGATGTTCATCCAAGAGATTCGTGAAGCACAATTAAGAGACAAGAATTTATAAGCCAAGAAAGCCCAATGTGAATTGGATACTGATTCAGACTTTCAGACTGATTTGGATGGTTGCGTGAAGTTTTGAGGCCGGATTTGTGTACCAAAGGATGACGAGTTAATTCAAAGAATTCTTCAAGAGGCGCATAGTGGGTGCATGTCCCTCCACCCCGGCAGTGCCAAGATGTACAATTATTTGAAGCAATGTTATTGGTGGCCGAGCATGAAAAGAGATATTTCTGAGTATGTAGCAAAGTGCTTAATTTGTCAACAAGTAAAAGCGGAACACCAAGTGCCCTTTGGTCTATTACAACCCATTACGGTTCCCGAGTGGAAGTGGGACCGTATCACCATGGATTTTGTGACGGGTTTGCTGTTGACATTAAAAAAAAGACGTTGTTTGGGTTGTGGTTGATAAGCTTACGAAGTCAGCCTATTTCATACCAGTGCGCTCAAACTACTCCTTAAATAAGTTGGCTGACTTGTACATTTCTAAAATTGTATGACTTCATGGAGTACCATTATCGATTATTTCGGATCGAGACCTAAGATTTACATATCGATTTTAGAAGAGATTACATGAAGCTTTGGGCACAAAGCTAAATTTTAGCATTGCTTTCCATCCATAGATGGACGGTCAGTCGGAGAGAGTGATACAGGTACTTGAAGATATGCTCAGGTGTTGTGTTTTGAAATTTCAAGGTAGTTGGGAGAAGTACCTACCTTTGGTAGAATTCGCCTATAATAACAACTTCTAGTCAAGCTTGAAAATGGCACCTTATGAGACCTTATATGGGCGTAAGTGTCGGATGCCTTTGTATTGGACGAAGCTTAAAGAAAATTGATACACGGGGTTGATCTTGCTAATGAGACAGATGAGAAGGTGAAAGTGATTCGAGACTGTTTGAAAGCTGCAGCTGATAGACAGAAGTCATATGCTGATTTGAAGCGAAAGGAAATTGAGTTCCAAGTCGGGGATAAAGTATTTCTGAAGGTTTCTCATTGGAAAAGAGTCTTTAGATTTGGTCGAAAGGGCAAATTAAGTCCGCGTTTCATCAGACCCTATGAGATCACCGAAAGGATAGGACCAGTGGCTTATCGTTTAACTTTACTGCCTGAGCTAGAAAAGATCCACGATGTGTTTCATGTATCCATCCTGCGACGTTATCGATCAGACCCTTCTCATGTAATTACCCCAACATAAATTGAGATCCAGCCAGACATGACCTATGGTGAAGAACAGATTGAGATTCTAGCTCGAGAAGTCAAACAACTAAGAAACAAAAGTATTGCCCTTGTAAAGGTAAGGTGGCAAAGGCATGGGGTAGAAGAGGCAATGTGGAAACTCGAACAAACCATGAGAGACCAATATCCCAACTTGTTTAATGGTAAGATTTTCGGGGACGAAAATCCCTAAGGAGGGAAGAATTGTAACAACCCAAATTAGGGCTTAGTCAGAATAGTGGTTTCGAGACAACAAATACGAGGTATAAAAGTACATTTTATGATTTCTTTTAAGTTTATAATATGACTGCATGTTAGTAAGAAAGTACCATGAAGGAAATTTTATGAAATGGGGATCAATTTGTCTTTAAGGGATAAATTGCAAAATAGGAAAATTTGGAAGGTTTAAGTATGAAAAATTATTAGAGAAAATTTTCTAATATTATTTTATGTGGTGTAGTATTTTTATAAGGGTGCAAAAAAAAAAAAATTAGTGAATTAATTTACGCGATTGAAGGCCTAATCATGAAAAAGGACTAAATCGCATAAAAGGGAAAAGTTTAATTTTGCTAGCAATTTGTGTTAATTAGCTAGAAAACAAAAATTGGGAGTCTTTAAAGGGCAATTAGGCCCTTTAAATTGAGTTGGCCGGCCATGTCTTGTAAGGGAGACAAAAAGAGTTGAAAAGTCAAAATTTGTTGGTATTAGGTGGTAATTTGTGCATTAAAATAAAAGAAAAAGAAAAAGGTGTTATCTTTTTCATTTTTGGTGTCTCTTTCACTGAAATTAGCAGCCATACTTAGGGGGTTTTAGAGCTGAAAAATTTTAGCAACTTTAACACTCATTTGTAAGTGATTTCTTTGTCCATTCTTGAATATTTTTACACATTTGAGACCTTAATGACATAAGCTCTCTATTGAGGGGTGTATTAAGTATTTTGGTTTTAAGTTTAAAGTTTTTCCATGGGTGTATAGATGTTATTTGTTGGAGTTTTATGAAAGAAAATGAATATATGATGTTTGATAAACAAATTTTGGAAATGGGTGTTCATAGAAAACACCTATATATGACTAAATGGTAAGTAAATAAGTTGTTTTGGTAAATGCATGAATAATGAATATTTGAAGTTGTCATATGCATGAAAGGGCTTAGATAGGAATGAGAAATAAGGAAATTTGATAAAAAATCAATTTCCAGGCATAAGGGCAAAATGATCATTTTACCAAAGTCTAGGGGCAAAATGGTCAAATTTCCAAATTGTGAATTAGAGGTTGTTCGAATTAATATGATGATTAAATTATTAAATTTTATTTATTATAGATCAAGAAACTCAAAGCCCGAATCAAAACTGAGGAAAGAGAAAAGTGGTGGACGAAACCGAACGTTTGTCACATTTTAGGGACCCGAGGTAAGTTGTATGTGATATCCTAGCATTAATTATTATGGAACTTTTATAGTGAATTACTATGATATCTATGATGATACCATGAAATTTTCGAACACTAATTTTCATTAAGAATAAATGAGAAGATAGTAGAATGTTAATGAATACGGAGGATACCATTGCCATAGCATGAGGATTTGTAGGTCCCGTATAAGACCATGTCTGGGACATGGCATCGGCACCGAATGTAGATCCCATGTAAGACTATGTCTGGGATATGGTATTGGCATTGACATGATGTCCTGTATAAGACCATGTCTAGTACATGGCATGGGCATCTAAGAAAGATTCTGTATAAGACCATATCTGGGATATGGCCTCGATATCAGTATAAGATCCCATGTAAGACCCTATCTAGGATATGGCCTTGGCATCTTGGTAAGAGAATGGCATTATGGTTTATGTATGAATACCCATTTAGGGGCAATTAGATGAGTATTGGTGCTATGATATGGTGTAGGAAGATTGAGATTATGTTCGTATGTATTTCAGGGTGGCTAAGGGTTTGGTAAAGAGCCCTAGATTGCCCATACGGGTAGGCATACAGGTGTCTGTCTAGGCCTTGTGAGACACACAGGGTGCACATGGGCGTGTGGCTCGACCATGTGTCCCCTGCACCTTGCATGTATAGAATTAAATGCTATCAGTTTTCTCCACGGGCATGAGACACAGCCGTTTGTCTCAACTGTGTGGAGGACACAGCCAGCACACGGGCGTGTGCCACGACCGTGTGAGTGATGACGTTAGAAATAGAATACCCAAGTTTTTGCACACGGGCCACGACACGGGCATGTCATAGCCGTGTGAAGGACACGGGCTGGGCACACGGGCGTGTGCTAGGCCGTGTGAAAACGTCTGTAGGTTGATGTTAGAAATTAAATCCATACGGGGAAGTGGCACAGGCATTTTCCTAGCATGCTTAGGCCGTGTATGGTAACGGGCCATTAGCACAGCCATGTTTAGAGGTCACACGGGTGTGTTGTCCCCTCACACGGACGTATGCCCTGTTTTTGCTAGTTTTTGAATGAAATTTTCTCGAACGTACGAAATGATCTCGGGATAATTCAGAACCATGATCTTGGTCTCGTAGGCCCATAAGAAGGCTCGTAGGACAATGATTGGAAAATTTTTTTAATTGGGACACGTTTTCTCGAGTTTAGGTCAAAGCTTTACATGAGTTTTAGTATGATAATACCCCATACCTTGTCCTAGCATCGGATACAGGTAAGGGGTGTTACATAGGAGGGTCTCAAAGACAAGATTCTTGCGTATATTAGGCACATACAACACATTTTGAAGTTTCAACTCTTTACCATAAGTCAACTTCAAAATCTCAGTGCCTTTCCCCTTAATCTTGCAGTGTTGCCCATATAAAGTTTCTCCCCTTTCTCACAAGAAACCAACTCAACAAAGGAGTCCTTGTTGCAACAAATATGACATGTGGCATCAGTATTAAGCCACCATTTTCTTGTATTTGAATCAACCAAGTTGACTTCAGAAATCACATCGCAAAGGTCAAGATCAGATACTTTGAAACATTTTTCACAGTATTGACGTCGTTTGTTCTAACCCTCTTTAGAAGCCTACAATTAGATGACTTGTTTCCCATCTTATTGCAATTAAAGCATTTTCTTTGGAAGTTTGGCTTCTTGAAAACACCACCTTTTGATCCTAGTTTAGACCCAATTTGAGAATGTTTTCTTTTCTTGGAGTCCTTCTTGACTTCCATTATATTTGCATTGGCAAAGTTAGGATTGGTTGCTTTGTTTAGCCTTTTAGTTTCACCTCGATTGTTTTCTTCAATTCGAAGTTTGACAATTAGATCTTCCACCGTCATTTCCTTTCTCTTATGCTTAAGATAGTTCTTAAAGTTATTTCAAGTAGGAGGAAGTTTTTCAATAATGGCTGCCACCTGAAAGGATTAACTTATCTTCATCTCTTCTGCGAGAATACCATGAATGATCAATTGGAATTTTTGCACCTGATTTACAACAACTTTAGAATCAACTATTACAAAGCTTAAGAACTTGGCAACTAAGAATTTCTTAGCACCAGCATCTTCAATTTTGTATTTATGGTCCAGCAATTCCCATAATTCCTTAGCCGTTTTCTTGATACTGTATACTTCATAAAGTTCATCAGATAAACTATTCAAAATGTAGTTTACGACATGGGAAATCAGATTTGTTCCATGCTTCAGCAATGTTGAACGTAGTAATATCATCTTCCTCATCCTCTCTAAAAATAGGAGGATCATCCTTCAGAAATTTTGCCATATTCAACATGGTCAAATAGAACAAAATTTTCTGTTGCCATGTTTTAAAATTGTCTCCAGTGAATTTCGAAGGCTTTTCATTATGACTCATAATCATAGGTAACGTTTGGTTTGCAACTTGAGCTTGAGCAGTGACAATCGCCTCAACCTTTGAATTGGAAGAGTTGTTTGACGTATGAGACATTTTTGTAATTGGAATAAAGAACTAGAATCTTAAATAAATTAAATCCGAAACAAAAGTATAAACCAATCTTAAATAAGTTATGATGGTAATCTGTACACCTTAGATTAAAACTACAACAATTAATCTATCTTAAGAATTTAAGAAAATTTAATATCATATGTAGTATTAATATGTCAGTAACAATGATAATGCAATACAATGTAGTAGTAGTAACACAACAGAAAACAAAGTTAAAAATTAGAAGAAGAATTTTGCTGAGGCCTGTATAAACAGTTTCATTAAGACAGATTCGTCCTCTCCTTGGTGCTTTGAGTAACGTTGGACGTCTGTCTCTCAACATACAACAACAAGCGATCACAGTAGTAGGACAACAACAGTCATCAATCAAACACAATCTTGCCTTTCTCTATTACCAGAAGAAATGAATTTAGAAAGAATTTTCGATATTGATAGTTTTGATGATGATATGTTTTTGAAATCTCCTAACTTGGCTTTATATAGATGAGAGGAAATGAATAAAGAAATTTATTGAAAAATTAATAGACATGAGTGAATAGAGACAATGAATGAAAAAATTCAATATTAAACCAAGAGATACATTTTTCAAAAGATACAACTGTATGAAAAAATGCAATATTAAACCAAGAGATACAATTATCATTCATCACTCAATAATTATTTTCCAACATATTTAACTAAACAACTTTCTAATTTGGTCACTTACTTATTTGAAAGTTTTCATTTAAGTCATTGAACTATTCAAAAGTTTTTATTCAATTCATTTGATTTTTAAGATTTTTTTTTAAATTTTAAAAGTTACACTAGCGAGTTCTAAGTGATGATTTGACGATTGATATAGTGGATTAGTATGTATCAAGGAGTAGAAAAATATACATTAGGTCCAAGTCGATCTGATGGTCAATGTCAGAGATTGGATAAAATAAATTAGAATTTTGGTTCATAGATTTATGATGTCCAAAGCTGTTTTATAAAAAAATAAATTATAAAAGAGAAGGAAAAAAGAGTTTTCGAGAGTGCAGACAATGCTAATAGAGTAATATATCGTTGATTTTAATTCAATGACTTAAATGAAAAATTTTGAATAGTTTAATGATCAAACTATAACTTTTTTAATTAAGTGATTAAAATGAAAATTTACTCCTTTTTTATATGAAAATAGAATATGATTTTTTTTCTAGTTTTTAAAAGAATATATAAATTAAAAAAAAAAGTTTAGTACATTTATGTATTCATGTTTATCACATGTTAAATTTGTTTGCTTTTTGGAGGTATTTTAGTAAAAAATCAAATGCTGTCCCACAGCCAATCATATTTCATATCGATATATTAAAATATTAAAGCAATAATCTAAAAATTTCAATTTTTAGTATTTACATTTTTTTACTTTTTAATTTTTTTAAAAAAATTATTATGGGTTAGAGAATTATATTATAAAATCTTTCAATGAAGTAATCTTTAATTTTTTTTTAAAAATTAATTAATTAAATTATTTAAAACAATTGAAGTTAAAAGTCCAAAATTTGACCCAAAAATATAATTTGTGACTTTTCTATTGGGATGGTGTGAATATAATTTTATTTTTGGACTGAATTTCCTTATAATGAGAGATATTTTCATACATTGTGGCCCTCATGATTTTGGAGGAAAGACGAAGAGAAAATAACAATAGAAGAAGATTGAGTTTAATATATATATATATATATATGATTACTTGAACCATTACGGCGTCTGTGGATGGCAAACGGCCAATGGCAAATGGCAAATGGCAAATGGTATGAAACAAAGAGGCAACAACAATAGTAAACACACAAAAAAAAAAGGAAGATTTGATGAGGAACAAAAATCTTTGATAAAATGAATGGTCCCTCCAGAAGAATGGAGCACCAGTTTCCCTGGTTGTTATTTATTTATTTAAAAAAAAATCCAACAACCCACATGCCTAAGCACATGCCCCAACACACAACAGTTTATCCCCACCACTGTCTTGTCTATTTCTTCTTTGTGAATTGCAGCTTTCAAACATGCAAATATATATAATACGAAAAAGGAAAAAGGAAAAGGAGCAATTATAGTAACTAGTTTATTTATGAACAAATATTAGCCGTAAAGGTGGCGTTGCTGTTTGTCCCTTTTCCACTTCCATCTTCACCTGTTTCCCCACTTTGTAGTAATCATTGGGTTGTAACCCCATCTTCTTTTACAATATTATATTAAAAACTTAAAACGATTTTTATATTTAAAATTTGTATAAAATAAATCTAAATACAATAAAACTATATGAATTATTATTGTTTCTTTTAAAAAAAATAATTATTATCATTGTTGATGCGAAGGTCGAATTAAGTGATACAAGGCGAATGGCCGCTAATAAAGGTGGTTAGAGTAGAAGATAAGGAAAGAGAGAGATCTTTTGCCTTGTTGGAGTTTTGAGTTTTATATTACAAGAGGGTTGGAGGCAAGTGACCTAGTCGTTCATCATTATAGGCTTAGATAGGATAATGATTGGACGTGTTTTGAATCATTTTAGATGAGACGTGATAGTTGGAGTCAAAAGTGGCAGTTAATAGGTGGGGTCCCCATGAGTGCTAAGTCGAAGGGTTCAGTGAGCTAACTATTTGGTCCTAGAAGTTAGGGTATAAAATTGCCCACCAACCGTAAGGGGATTTATATTAAGGTAGTCAGTACCGAACCAGTGGCCGCATAATTTCCTATTGGAATTGGTATGTACCAGTACTATATGTTTCTGTGTACTATTTTGGATATATAGATGTTTTTGCAAAATATATAATATATAAAATGAATTAGATTAAATAATTTCAAATATAAAAAATATTATTTGGTTATATTAAATACTCATAAATAAACTTCACAAATAAAATTTCATCATTCAAGAAATCTAAAGTAAATAAGGAAAATAAACACCTCACACATTAAATAACAAAATTATCCACAACATTATTTTTAAAAAATCTACAATAAAATCATCCCATACTAGATACATAAAATGAAAGTTTAATAAAAACATATACATAAAGTTGTTTTCATGAGAAGTTTAGAAATTATTGTCTTTTTTTTTTTCTCTTTAGTGTGTCTATTATATAAATTCTTTACTTTTATTATTATTATTATTATTATTATTATTATTATTCAATTTTCTACTTTAAAATTTAAAGTTGTTCTTTTACCTTGAATAGAGTTTAAAGTTTAAATTCAGTTAATTAAAAAAATTTTAAAGCTAGTAAAATAATGATAATTTTATCTATTTTTTGAAATTATTCATGCATCGACTGGTGCAACCGAAATTGGTCGCAATGAATAGGTGCAACCGGTATGGATAAAAAATTACACCAATGCAGAAAAGAGAAGTGGTTGTTCCAATTTATTACTGAAACGGTGAGCACTAGTCGGTGCAATTGAAACCGGTGTATAACTGACTACATTGTTTTATAAAATGGCCTCCCTCAAGACGTTGCTAGGCGTTTAATGCTCCGAGATGTTGTGTGGTACCTACTGCTTAACGCTTGAAAATTGAAACGTAAGAGTTTGCGGGTGAAGTGTACTTGTGGTCTGTATTGTTTCAGGCTGCGCATGTGTATTTACTTGCATTAACATCTAAGCATTACAATGCATCATCAAGAAGTGTCACCGATTAGTACTTGTAGTTTCAATGTTTGACATTGCCATATGTAAGGCTCTCATCGGGTTTCGAACAAGTGTGTTTGAGAAGCTTATTTGGACCAAAATGTTTGTAAATCTCCAGGATTTGAATGTTGTTGTCCCTTATTAGAGTTGAAAGTTTTCTTAAGTCTTAAATCTTAAGTCCCTAGTTTTTGAGTTCGTGTTTCACCAACATAGTTCATACCGATTCTTTGTGCCCATTCTTGGTAAGTTTGATTATTCCATTATAGTTTTTAGGGTTGTTTTAATATATTGTAATTGAAAATGGTTGGAGAGAATCGAGGTGGGAAGGTTGGTAGTAGTGCGGGTGTCGAAGGTTGGTGGAAGACTACAAAGAAGAGATCGATGAAGACTATTTGTGTTAGGGGTTTGGTTAAGTGTACCACTAAAATAAGCGAGATGTAATGACTGTTATGGTATCAGGGATTACAGTTGAACAACTACGAGGGTTCAACATACCTCTAAGGGAGAATGAATTGAGCACTGTGGGTGGCCCGAAACATGATGGAGGGAAGCTAGGGTTCTATTTGCCTCTTTATGCATTAGATGAGGTCAGGTTTTACTTGTTTTTGCATGACTTTATTTGTGAGTCGTTAAATTATTTGGGGTGGCTTCTAGGAAATTGCCAAGGGCATTATGATGGATTTTGATAAGTTTTTCATACAGATTCATCAAAGAGATGATGTGCTTTTCAAAATTTGTTTAGTCTCACCTCAACAAACCAAGATTGGCATCTAAGATGTTATGCTTCAGTAAGTGCTAGGTTGAAGAGGTTGAATATTTAATGCTGAGAACAGGAAGCAAACAAGGTTTGGATCGTCTAAGTATATTTTGCTAGAGCATAAGTTCGTCGAGGACTTTACTTTCCCTACCACTTAGTCCAAACAAAGATTGATGAACTTCTTCAATGTCAAGTAGCTCAATGCCCTTTGAAAATTGTAGGGGATAAACCCAATTAAACAATGAACAAAGTGAAGAAAATAAGAATCGAAAAGATCGATCACACAAATTTTACATGGAAAAACTCCTCAAAAGAATATAAAAAACCATGGGCAAAAGGAGATTTCACTATAATAAAGGAGAGTACAAAAGGTGGAGATAATTAAAAGAAAAACTTGAAGCCCCACAAGAAAAAGACCCTTCAAAAAAAAGAACAAAATTCTCTCAATCTAAGTATTTTTTTGTGTGTAAAACTTAAAGTAACTAAAGCCTGTTTATAAGCTAAAATTTGTAGCATATATGACTACAACAATTTTAGGTTAATTAGAGTTTAACTAGGAGAAGAAAATCCAAAATAAATTTTGGTTAAAATAAGAGGCATTTTCCTACAAATCTCTACATTCACTCGTATTTGGACCAACTCCCTTGCTGAGCCCTATTACAGGCTTAGCTAATTCTTCTTCGGATACTTACCAGGTTAAAGCAATACTTGAACTTTAAAACTGGAAGGCTCTTTGTCAACATGTTGGCTAGATTATGTTCTGTGTCAATATTAACAATTTGAATATCCCCTTGAATAATCACCTTTTGAGTAAAATGATAACGAATATCTATGTGTTCCATTCTCTAGTGATGCATTTGATTTATGGTGAGATGTATTGCACTTTGACTGTTACAATATACGATACTTGCCCCTTTTTCACTTACCAGTTCACTGAACAGGGCCCTTAACCAAATTGTTTCTTTTACTACTTCTGTAATTGCCAGTATTCTAGTTCAGTAGTCAACAAAGCCATTGTAGCCTGAAGTGTCACTTTCCAACTAATGACACAATTCCTAAAAGCAAATAGGTAACGTGTGAGAGACCTTATTCGATTTAAGTCTCTTGCATAATCAAAATTAACATATCAGACTAGACCCTTTTGAGTTCTTCTAAACTGTAAGCACATGTTAGAAGTACCCCATAAATACCTGAAAATCACTTAATTGCATACAAGTGTAACTTACCAGGATTTTCCATGTATCGACTAACAACACTAGCAACATGTGAAATATCGGGACGAGTGCATATCATTGCATAGATCAAGCTTCCAATTGCGTTTGAATAAGATACTTTTGACATGTACCTTTCATCGTCTTCATTTTGTGGGGAATCTAAAATTGAGAGTTTTAAAGTGTGCAACTAAAGGAGTATTTACCAGTGTAACACCCCTTACCCATGTTCAACGCCAGAACAGTGTATGAGGCATTACCGAACATAAACACAAACAATCACACAAAACTGTACCATAAATTTTACACTCAAATTAAAACCTTTCAATTTTCATTATCAAGTCCCTAATATGGGCCTACGAGCTCGGAAACATACTTTGGTAACTGTCTGGGACCAAACCGAGAACTCTAGAATCTTTTAGAAAATTTTTCATGAAATCAGGGCACACGCTTGTATAGAACAGGGACACGCTTGTGTGGGCAGGCCATGTGGTCACACACGCCAATGTCCCTAGCCTGTGTGAATTCATTTTTCATTTCGAACCTATAGGGGTTTTCACATGGTCGAGCACACACCCGTGTCCTTCACACAGCCATGACACACTCGTGTCTTAGCCCGTTTGTGAAAACCTTGGCATTTTGTTTATGATGTCAAAAGACATTTTGGCTCATACGGCCAAGTCATACACCCGTGTGCTAGGCCGTATGGCAAACTTAATTTTTTGCAATTAAGATGCATGGGACACATAGCTAGACTACACACCCAAGAAGCAGACTGTGTGTCACACACGGCCTAGACATACACTCGTGTGTCTATCCGTGTGAACAATTACAAGTCTATTTTCCAAGCCACTTAGTCACTTTCACTTGCATACATTGCATAACATCACATAGCATCACACATAACACACTTAGACAAGCAAATGATCACAAATAAGTCAATAACATGTCGTTCTCATATCATCATTTATCTTAATTAATCATCATATTTAGCTCATTGGGAGCATACTAGCTTCACATATACAAAAGTCATTAATACATGCATAAGCATATAATCATTATAAGCCATCATTCAGGGCTATATACAATTTGAACTGTAACACCATTATCCCGTAACCATCGCCGGAATAGGTAAGGGCATTATCAGACCTTTAACTCAGTTTAAAACGAAATTTAATCAAACATTTAACAAATGCCATCTCATTTAAGTGATTATCAATCAATTACACTCAAAACATGCTTAATTCAAGCATACAAAGTATAATACATGTGTTCAGGACTAATTTGATAACATATGAAAAAGATAGGAAAACTTAAAAAATTTTTCGAATAAGGATCACACGGCTTTGTGGATAGGCCGTGTGTCTCACACGGTCACCAGATACATCCATGTGTCTAGGCTGTGTAAAAATAGGGTATACCTATTGACTTGCACCACACGGCCAAGGACATGCCTGTGTGCCAGGCCGTGTGAAAATTAGGGAGGCTACTGACTTGGGTCACACGGCCTACCACACCCGTGTGCCAGTCCGTGTGCCATACACAGCCAGTAGACACGCTCGTATCTCTAGGCCGTGCCAATCCTGTAGGGTATAATGACTTAATTATCTAAGGTACAAGGGTTACACGGTCGTATCACACGCCCGTGTGCTCAGACCATGTGGCACGAAAATAAGCTTAGTTTAAGCCATTTTCCCCATACAATCCTTTTGTACCTACAAGCATTAATTTGCACCAAATTCATACTCAAAATGAGAAACAAATTCAGCCAATACAATGCACATTTAAGCTATTTCACAACCAGCCAATTCTATGCCATTTTGTACCATAAAACATGAACCAAAATAAACTAATTTATACCTCTTCAATACTTACCAATTTGTCAACATTCAAACATCATAAATGCCAAATATCATTCATCATATTTACCATATTAAAGACATATCATATAAAGCTTTCATACTAAGTCAACCATTTCCAACTCAAGCCATATCACATAGCTTGATCAAGTACTAAAAATTCATATCAAACTCATTAACGTAAGTGACCATATGATTCAACCTATAAACTAGCCTATACATGCCATATTTACATCATTTACATTAGTTGCAAAAGTATCAAAAGATCGTCTAGATAGTGTGGTAGCAATCTTCGACCTCGCTTGAATCGAGCTAGCTTCTGAAATTTATAAAATACGAGAAAATAAACGGAGTAAGCTTAAAAGCTTAGTATGCCCGTATAATATGGAAACAAACTTACCAATTTAACATTTAAGCATTAGAGCAATTAAAACCAACTCATTTGTCTACAAAGCCTATTCACATCACCATTCACAAGTTAGTCATGTCATATCCATATATTCATCCATTCATAAGGATGAGACCAACACATATACATTCATGTAACATCCAAAACCACTCTCAATTCATGTAACTCAAGTATCATTGTGACCATATTAATTATAAATCTCATGTATCATGTCATCTAAATAATTCATGTAATATATATATATATATATATATATAGTTCATGTAACATATAATTCATATAAATCATATTACCTTGTAACATACAATCCATGTAAATCTTATAATTCATGTAACATGTAATTCATGTAAGATATATAGTTCATGTAACATGTACTTTCCGTTTCATGTAGGTATAATGCCCGTTGAACCTTCAGAAACATCGAGGGATACCTGAGAGATACAAACTAAGTGTATAAATCAGAACTCCGTTAATTTATCATTATATATGCTCTTTCGAGCCATCATCTGTATGCTCCTCCTGAGCCAGTAACGGTAAGCTCTAACGAGCTGAACGGTAAGCTCAGTAGAGCTGAAACGATAAACCCCGAAGGACTAAAATGGTAAGCTCCGAAGAGCTGAACGATAAGCTCACAAGAGTTGAAACAGTAAGCTCATACGAGCTATGGTGAGTCTGTAACAAATGCTAGAGCTCGACCAAATGGTAACACTAGTGACATGTCACTTGTATCCTACGACTTTCTACGGTTCAAACGGGACTCTATAATCAATTTGAGCATGTAACCAATAGGCATTTAAATTTAATAATTCATCTATACATTCATACAAAATTCAAAATAGAAACTTCAATTATAAATATAAGTTCGATCCTAATTATACGAACTTACCTCATATTAGATCGTATATCTGATGTCTACTCGTCTACCTTTCCTTTGCCCCGATCAAGTCCGGTATTTGTTTATTTTGATCAATAAGTTATCAAATTCAATATTTTCAGTACCTATTTATTTCAATTTAATCCAATTCACATATATGGCAATTTACATATTTCCCCTATACTTTTAACTACTTTACAATTTAGTCTTTTTCAACTAAAATGGCAAATTTGCCCAATTAGGCTAAAGCCCACCTTAGACAAATTTCATATAGTCTCTAATTAGCCCATATTTTCATTTATTTTATATTTCTAACCACAATATTTTTATCTTTTACAATTTAATCCCTAATGCTCATTTTTCTCAAAAATCACTTTATAAAACTTGTATATCTATTAACAACCATCAATAATCTAGCATAAAACTTCAAAATATAGTAGTATTCAACAATGGCATATTTCAAAATAATCAATAATTTCAGAAATTGAGGTACGGGCTAGCTAGAGTACAAAGCAATGATCTCAAAAACGTAAAAATCATTAAAAACTGAGTAGAATCGTACCTCAATTGAGCTTGGATAGCTATGTTGAATAAAAACCTAATGAAAATGGCTTTTATTTCTTTCTCAAATCAGTGGAGGATGATGAATATAACATAAAATAACTTTGTTTTTAATTAATAATAACTTAATATACTAATTACCATTTTAACCATAATATAAAATATTTAATAACATCCATTAAATGCCCATTAATGTGAACTTCCACTATCAAGGGTCTATTATCAATAGAAGGGCTTCCATTATTAATTCCAAAGCCAATTGAGTCATTTAACTAATAAGACTCATATTTTTTGCGTTACGCGATTGAGTCCTTTTTACTGAATTAACTATTCAAACGGTAAGATTTCTTTACGAAATTTTCACACGGTAATTCTATCATGCTGTAAACATTAATAAAATAATAAAATAAATATTTTAAATCGGTTAAGTGGACCCAAAACCACTTATTCTGTCTAAGGTCTAAATCGGGCTTACATGAACCATAAACCATTATAGGCCAACACATTCAACCACATTAACAATGACATAATTATCAATTGACCAGTCTCTATACATGCCGTAAACTTAAAATACATGCATAAACTTATACCCAATGATAGCTTGATAGTGTGAAAGCATCTTCAACGTACTCCAACTCGAGCTGGCTAAATTAACCTATAGGAGAGAGGAAAGGAAGGGGAGTAAGCGCTGAAGCTTAGTAAGTTCATGTGCAAATAATAAGCAACTATTAACATTTATTTATCTTATTCATCCATGAGAATATTATTAATATAATTTGCATTAAATCTCATGATTTCCACTTACTCATTCATAATGCTTACTCTTTTAACTTCCAAGTATTAATTGAATATCATGGCATTAGACCAGTAACCATAATATCCCCATTATTGCATACCACTTTACTTAACAAGATATTTCAACTCTCTTAACAACATACACATCATTCACGGACAATCTCAATTTTAACACATAGCTTAACAAACTTTCACTTATCTATGGCTCATGTCCAATGAATCACAATTTACATATATACATCATAATGTATCACAACCCAATCAGGCTCATAAGCCTTTCACCTGATCATTCTCAAATCTTATTATGCATCTATTTTTCATAGATACATGTCATTACCCACATAGTTATTAAATTCTCACGTACCTCACTTATTGTGTACATTCTTACTAAGAATTCATCATATACTGAATTCACTTCACATGAGTTCTGTGTACATACCTGTACTAACATAGTTATATACTTTCTTATCTTTGGCATACCTGTTGAACACATTGGAACACTAAGGATGTTCGAGGATTTCACACATAGTACTGTATTAATGCCATATCCCAGATATGGTCTTACATGAATTCACATAGCGATGCCATATCCTAGATATGGTCTTATACGAAATCTTGAGAACCATTATGTTATAAAAATTTACATCCTACTCTTAAGGTTAAATCAGGATTCCTTATTTTTCTCAAAACTTTGTCAAAATCTCATTAATCCATTTCATAGAAACAATATACAGTTCATGCAATATCACAATATTAAATACATAACATAAGGTTGCATTATTTATGCATGAACTTACCTCGATACCGATATAGCAAAAAGGGACCTAACCGTAAAATTTCACATTTTTCCCCGTTCTAGGCCTGAATCTCATTTATCTTTGATCTATAATAGCAAATTGAGTCTACTTATTAGTCACATTATTTAATGTGGTCCAAAATCATATTTTGGTAAAATTATAAATTTTCTCCTAAACTTTCTCATACTTGCAAATTAGTCTTTAGGCTCGTATGATGAAATATACTCATTTTCTTGATTACCCAAGCCTAGCCGACCCACACATATACTCATATCAGCCCATATTCCTCCTCAAATCACACATCCAGCTTCCATATTCTGCCATTAAACATGAAAATACAACCATGTCACACATGGGTAAATTTTTGAACATTAATCCTAGCTTAAAATAATGGTAGAAATAGCTAGAAGGATCTCAAAAATGTAAAGAACATTAAAAACGGGGCTAGAACGGACATACAATCGAGCTTGAAAGCTTGAAAAGCCCTAGCCATGTCTTCTTTAGTGATTTTCGGCCAAGACATGAAGAAGATGGACAAGATTTTGACTTTATTTTCCCTTTTTATTCTTTTATTTACAAAATGACCAAAATGCCATTTTTACCTTTCTTTGAAAATTTGTCCCTTCCATGTCCATTTTTGTCCATCATGATATATGATGGTCTAATTACTAAATAAGGACCTCTAGTTTATGAATTCATTTCAATTAAACACCCAAAGCTTCTAGAACACACATTTTGCACTTTTTGCAATTTAGTCTTATTAATCAAATTGGACCCTTTATCAATAAAATTTCTTAACGAAATTTCCACACATGCATTCAATCATACTATAAACCTTAAAACTTTCTCACAATAATTTTTTCTGCTTTGAATTTGTGGTCCCTAAACCACTGTTCCGACTTGGCTCTATTTTGGGCTGTTACAACCGGTTTTACATCTTGCATCTCAAATTGCTCAGGGATTTTCTTGATGTACCTTTGTTGCAATAAAAAACATTTCTGGGAATGTCAAACTCTCAAAATTTTCATCCCTAAAATTTTCTTTGCTGTACCTAAATCCTTTATCTCAAACTTAGAGTTAAGAATGGTTTTAAGATAATCAATTTCAGATGGATTATTAGCCATAATTAACATATCATCAACATAAAGAAACATATACATAAAAGAACTATCATCAAGACATTGTAGATAAACACAACTTTCATACTTACTTCGAGAGAAACCAATACTCAACATGAAGGAGTCAAGCTTTTTATACCACAGTCGAGGAAACTGCTTTCAAACCGTACAAAGACTTTTGTAAGAGACAAACATAATCTTCTTTACCTTCAAATTTGAAACCTTTCAGTTGTTGCATGTAGATGTCTTGCTCAAGGTCACCATGAAGGAAAGCAGTCATTACATCTAACTACTCTAACTCAAGATTATTTGATGCAATAAGGGCCAAAAGCTCCTCAATGGACGTATGTTTCACAACGGGATAGCAAACATCATGAAAATCAACTTTCTCCACTTATTGTAGCCCTTTGCAATCAGTTTTGCCACCTGAACCTTTGTTCTTTTTAAACACCCATTTGCAACCAACAATTTTTTTACCGATGGGTGGTTTAACTAACCTCAAAATCTCATTCTTTTGAAGCGATTCCATCTCTTTTTCCATTGCAACGAGCCATTTTCTAGAATTAGAAGCTTGAACTGCCTTATAATAACATGAAGGATCGGTTGAATCAGTGCTATCAGAAACACTTAGAGTATAAGCTACTAGGTTTCCTTCACAATAGTTCTTTGGTGGTCGTATTTCTCGCCTTTTCCTATCACAAGCCAAGTTATAATTAGTTAACTGAGATGATAAGGCTATCTAAGTGTCGGATGGAACCCTAAGCAAATTCGAAACAACTTCAAACTTGCAAGAATTAGAATTTTGTTGTGTCGCCACGACGTTGTGAAACTTTTCGTTGGGACGAGACATCCGTTCATCGCGTGATTGAGACATTGGGCATTTACTCGTTTTGACGTCACCTCCTATTTCGGCTTTTAACTCTACCTTGCTTGAGGCACTCTAATTTTTTTGTGTCTTTAAAAGTAAAAGTCTCCTTTTTCGATCGAAACATGGTAGATTCACCAAACATAACATCTCTGCTAACAATTATTTTGTCAAATTCTAAACACTACAACTTAAAATCTTTTGTATCGACAGAGTATCCCAAGAAGATGCATTTAATGACCCTTGGTTTGAGCTTTCTTTGACTAAGTTTAGCATAAGCAGGACAACCGAAAATTCTAAGATTAGAATAATTGGGAGGATTACCTAACCATATCTTCTTTAGAACTTTACCGTTCAATGCTTGATGAGGAAACTGATTTACCAAATAATTTGCTAGGTTTACTGCTTCAACCTAAAAGTCCTTCTCAAAGCCTGCATTAGAAAGCATGCTCGAGCCTTCTCCAACAAGGTTCTATTTATTCTTTCTAGAACTCCATTCTGTTGCTGAGTTCCAACAACAGTTCAATGTCTTTCAATTTCTTCCCATTTGCAGAAAGTATTAAACTTTGACAAACAAAACTCAAGACCATTTCTATTCTCAATCTCTTCATGAATTTTTGAGTTTGTTTTTCTAACAGTATCTTCCATTGTTTGAAGATTTAAAAGCTTTATTTTTTTTTGTTTCAAGAAATAAACTCAAACTTTTCTGGAGTGATCATCAATAAAAGTTAAAAATATCTATTACCTCCTTTTGAGATGTCAGAAGATGGACTCCATAAATCGAAATGAATGTAATCTACAGTCTGTTTTGTTCTGTGCATTGTTGAATCAAAACTTACTTGAGTTTGTTTCCCGAAAATGCAATGTTCGTAGAAGCCTAACTTACCAACTCTAATGTCTTTGAAAAAACCTATATTGCACAAGATTGTCATACCTTTCTCATTTATATGGTCGAGTTGTATGTGCCAACATTTGGTTAAGTTAGAATCGGTGAAGAAAGAGTCACGTTGTGTTATAGTGACGTCGAGTTGATTCTCGTTGAAAGTGATGGCAATTTCAACTTTTTTTAGCAATCGGAGCTGTACCAATAATCGTTGACCATTGCAGATTGTATAGGCTACCCTTTTTTATCCTCTCAACATACAAGAGCCTCATGAGAAACTTTTAAGCCATTTGACTCAATAACTATCTTGCAACCATTAGAATCCAAAATTCCTAAGAAGATAAGATTTTTCTTTAAATTAGGAACATACCTGACATTTGAAAGTGTCCCAATAATTCTGTCATCCATCCTAATTTGTATTGTTTTGATTTTGAGTATTTTACATGGAAAGTTATTCCCCATAAGTACAAGTCCACCTTCAACTGAACTGTAATTGGAGAACCAGTCCTTGTTGGGACAAATGTGATAGGAGCACCCTGAATCTAAGATCCATATAGAAGTAAGATGAGAGTTTTTGCTCATTGACACAAGCAAGAAATCACCACCTCTATCTTTGACACACTAGCATCAGCAACTTTAAATTTTTGCTTGCCTTTTTCGTCATTTTTGGCATCCCTTTTGATTTTATTTTGAAGTTTCTAGCATTCTTCTTTAACATGGCCCACTTTTTTACAATAGCCACAATATTTGTCACGATTTCTAGATTTAGACATTGCTTTACTGTAACACCCCAAACCCCCTAGACGTTATGGCCGAATCTGGCGATGTCACTTGAAATTGCTTTTGAAACCAAGTCGTTAAACCATTTACCCGTTGAAACAATTTTTCTTATTTTATATCATCCCTAATTCAATTTATTGGTTTTCAAACATTAACCATTTTAAAACGTTATCCAACTATGATTCATTATTCAATTCCAAAACATTATAATTGGCCAAAACTTTTAAAACAATTTACGTATTCGTGATGGCTTGGTAAGAACATTTATCTCTTTTGGAAAACAAAGGTTTACCTACCACTAGCAAATATAATCGTAAGCAGTATAAAAATCCAAATTAAAACCCAAAATACATAGAGGCCATTATTACAAAAAGAATCCCCAAATAAACTTAAAATTTGAAGAAAATATGAGATAGTATAAAAACCAGTCGTGAGGCCACCGCTAAGTCCCCACCGCACCGATCCGCTTAGGTCTGGGGATTACCTGTACAGTAAAACAAAAAGGGGTGAGTTTATGAAAACCTAGTGTGTAATCCCACGCAATTATATAGATAGAATACAATAATAATAGTCTGGACTTAAGCCCCTTCTCAATAATAGTATCAGTTTGGGGCCTTAGCCCACCACAATATCAGTAATCCGTAGGGCTTTTGCCCATTATAGTATCAGTACCGGTAAGAGTAGCAGTACGGCCTTAGCCTATTACAATATTAGTGTGCAAAAATGCGGTGTACAGTATGCAAGTCCTATTCAACCAACCACTATACACTATCTCCTGTCCAACCCTACACTTTTATGGGAAATAAATCACCCACCCATCCCTAGACTTACAAATTAGCACTGGTTGCGGCACTAAACAGTATCTACGATAGAGTTGCCAGTAATATAGTAGGCTAAAAGCCATCAGTGAATTGCAGCATAGCTGCCAGTATAATAGACATTCAACCTTTCGGTACACTTCCTCCGCATATATCATCCCCACCCCATGCAATGCATCATACAATCATGACATGGTATCTCATGAAATCATGTTTATAATTAGTACAGTACAGTAACATGCTTAATATACAATCATTCATACACATGTGTCATAAAGTCGGCTAAGGATTAAAGTCTTACTTACCGACCCTACAGTAGGTTCACAGTTGTCTCGGGCGACCCGTGCAACCTTAACAAACATAACAGTAAAATGAGCTCACACGCTCATGTTGGTCTACTCGTGTGGGCCCACAGAGTCTAATTTAGCTTTGGCTGTGTAGATCACATGGCCTGGCCCAGAATCCAACACTCCTGTGTGGTTCACCCATGTGGACCCATACGCCCGTGTGGCTCATACGACCCAATTGGTCAAGCCCTTGTCTTGCACATGGCCTCGCTGGCCATCACACGGTCGTTTCATGCGCCCGTGTCATACGCGAATGGCCTAGCTCATCGATCACACGGTCGTGTCCAACCACACGACCTCTCACACGGGCGACCACACACCTGTGTGGTGTCGACAGTCCCTTTTTTCGGCTTTTCGTTGAGTTACGTTTTTAGTGATTTAGGTACATACCTGGTATTGAATCGATGCTAAAATGACCACAAGCACTCCCGAAGCTATAAATCGATATTCCTAAGCTCAAAGTCAGTGTTTAATCGAACTCAAACAAAACTATATCGAGATGCTACTCTTAACACTTTCAGAGACCTTACCCTTAATCGAGCAACCGAGTTTCCACACCACTACCACGCTGATTGTAAAACTCCAGTCCTTAAACCTTCTCCACAAACAACAAGTTCCATAAACAAAAACTCAACAATTCGAAATAAACACTACAATAGCTATCCTTACCAAAAACCCAATGAACACTGGAGAAAAGATGTTATACTAAGAGAATCGCATAGGGAGAGTCAAAGTGACGACAACCGAGACAACGAAAAAGAGGTGAATAGGAATGACAAAGAAATGGAGAAAAGAAAAAGTGAGATTGTCAGAGATTTTGGGAGAGGAAAGCTAAAATTTTGAAACGAAGAAAAAATAAAAATCAAATTTGTTTAAAAATATTTCGATATATCCCAACTTGCCCCAAATCCCTAAACTCACTCCTTTATCCCACAAATCACTCCCAAAATCGCTCCACTATCAATATTCCACTTCCCCTCAAACTCTCACATGTTATTGGCAGCAAAATTAACGCCTAAATACATACTCGAACCCAAGACCTCCATTACACCATCACTCTACTTATCCACCAGACCAGCAGGCCCATTCTGATATAGACTTACCAACAATTAACCTTAAGCCTACTGAATAAAAGTAAGCTACTGAATAAAAGTAAGCCTTTATTCATTGAAAAATAGAAAAATTTGCCAGAGCTAGGGTTTGAACTCAAGACCTCTCAAACACTCCCAGAACACATAACCACCAAAGCAAGTAGATATTTGTGTTACAAAAACATGAAATGAATTTTAAGGCATTACATTTACACTTGTTTCGATCTATCTTTCTAGTTTGTTGTCTACCTCTTACAACTAGAATTGAAGCTTGCACATCTAATTTTTTTTTTGTTTGGGCTTAACTCATTGTCGAGTTTATTATTGCTCAGAAGATTCCTCTTCACATCCTTGAACGAGAGATTATCTCTCCTGTAAATTAGAGTTTTCGTAAAAGTTTTATAAGAAAAGGGAAAATAGTATAACAACAACATAGCTTGATCCTCATCATAAATCTTTGATTTGAGATTCCTTAAGTCCTTAAGAAGGGTAAAGAACTCGCTAATATGAGTTCTGATGGACTCACCTTCAGTCATTCTGAATGTTTAGAGACGTTGCTTGAATATTAACCTGTTGGCTAGAGATTTTGTCATATGTAAGGCTTCTAGTTTCTTCCATAACACAGATGTTGTTTTCTCCTTCAAAACCTCCTGTAATACATTATTCGTGTGACATAATTGAATTGTGGATCGAGCCTTTTCATTGGGCTTTTCCCATTCTGATTTATCTATATATGCGGGTTTTTTCCTTGTAATAACTTTTTTCAGACTGTTTTGAACTAGTATTGTCGTCATTTGAACTTTCCACAAACGAAACTTTACAATTGTGTCAAAATTCTCAATATCAAGCCTCGACACTGCCATCTCTGAATGGGTTGACTGTGAAAATCAAACTAGCTCTGATACCAGTTTGTAAGGGATAAACCCGATTAAACAACGAACAAAGTAAAGAAAATAAGAATAAAAAAGATTGAACATAAAAATTTTACGTGGAAAAACTTCTTAAAAAAGTATAAAAAACCACAGGCAAAAGGAGTTTTCACTATAATAAAGGAGAGTACAAAAGATGGAGAGAATTAAAAGAAAAACTTGAAGCCCACAAGAAAAAAAATCCATTGAAACAAAGAATAAAATTCTCTCAATCTTAATATTTTTTTGTGTAAAACCTAAAGTAACTAAAGCCTATTTATAGGCTAAAATTAATAGAATATATGACTACAACAACTCTAAGTTAATTAGAGTTTCTGTGGGAAACTAAAATTAGAGTTTAACTAGAAGAAGAAAAGCCAAAATAAATTTTGGTCAAAATAAAAGGCATTCTCCCACAGAAATAGATCTCAATAAATGTCCCGATGGTCATCATAGTGTGAAAGGTGTGGAAACATTGCTTGATGGAAGTGAGTCCTAATAGTTACAAGGAAAGTGATGTTCAAAGCGGCTTATAGAATGTGGTATTAGGATTTCATCATCATTGGGAATAATAGCTACTAGTACTGTGAATGAGGTAGCTCAAATATTGTTAGTAGTGACTTCTGAGCCCTAGTTATTTGTAATGACATATGGGTTGTGTTGTATAAAATTCAGTTTGAAAAAGGTTTTCTTGCACAACAAAAAATTAAAAGTTTATAATTTGACCCGGTTTGTAATATTTATAGTAATAAATCTTATGCCGAATTTGTATTTGTATTTTTGGATAGGCGGATCCTTGTTGTTCCCAACTTTCAACCAAATGATCTTCTTTAGTATTATCGTACCATAAAGTACTTCAAGTGTGGGCTAGAACAAATTGAATCAAACACATAACCATAAATATTTTCTTTAGTTTTAGTGGGAAAGTAAATCTCTCTTAAATAGAAACCGGTAAAATTACAATTATCAAAAAGTAGAATTTGTTCTTTAAATAAATTTTCACTATTTTCTACCAGAACACAAATATTGAAAACTCCAGCGAAACTTATGTTTTTCTCTTTCTGTTGGTGTGATTTGAAGCTTGTCGGTACCATTTATTTATAGGGAGAGTTGGTAGAATTCTGATTGAAGTGGTAGAATAAAAATACTAATAATTTGATAGAAAAAAAATCTCCAACTCCATATTAATTAGGGAGAAGGGGAGGCAAACCTAGATGGGAATACTGCCGTCCCTTGTATTTCCATAAGGGAAATGAACCTCTTTTGTACTGGGTTTAATTATATGTGGTTCCTAAATTTTAACCCAAAACATTTTATAATTTATTCTAACCTAGTACATGTTTTTTCTATTTCCCAAATTAAATATTATTTGCTCAATTAATTTAAATAAACTAATTTCTTAATTAAATAATTTTCTTAACCCAAATCTAATTACGTTAAAATCAATACAACTTTACTGTAAAAGAATCTGTGAGAAACTATATTTAAATTTTCTACATTCTATTGGATTCACAATGATCAATTAATTTAAATCCATTTTCGAACTTCAATTAATTAATTAATTGTCAAGTCTTTTCCATACTTAGTGAGAAAAACTCATTCATTTCCAAATGTAACCCATTTCCTAATTTTATCATTTCTATCCATTCCTGTTTATTTGATTTATCCTGCAATTCATTTCCAGTTTCAATGAGCTAGCGAAGTGACCGATTAGACATATGCAATTGAGGCTCAAATAATTTATAATTTAGTTCCAGCTTTATGCCTATTGATTATAAACTTATTTAGTCATGAAGTCATTCCAATATAGTATTGTGATTCAGCTCTCCCTAACAACATACCATTACAAAAGCAACTTGATCAATGCTCATCCAATTACCTTTACATAAGTTTGTTACCATCATAAGATATCCTTAATCTCTTTGGGATAATATCTATGCTCCCAATATGATCTTATTTTATCTTATGGTAACCATTATATCTTCCTTCATGAAAAGTAAATTATTATGAAATAGTAATCAAGTCATTCATCATAAAGACGAACAACTTGTGGCCACATTTACTTTTCATCAACATTCTAATGCCAATGAGGGTATATCATTTACCATTGTGTCGAGTTATGAATTCCACTATTATGAATGACGCTACATATTACAGAAGTCGTACACCCAATGCACCAGCTTTCGGTTTCTTATCTATTTGAACTCCGACTTTTACTTATATTAGAGTGTACGAGTCATACATACGTAGCCCGTCATCCACTCAAGATTTAGGTATGCCACACTATGAACATCATAAGGGAATAAACCCATAAATAGATTCACAATTTATTCTTCTTAGGTCTAGTTCGGTGTACTATCAGTTCAGTCAGTCACATCTATGTCTCTATTATAGGAAAATGTCCCTATATTATAGTAAACATGTAATTGTTTTCTATGTATTTGAATAATGAATAATAAAATTTACATTTCACTATTATGTCTTTCTGATTTTGTATGCATAGCGAAATTCTGACAAGCAAATATTAACTCATTAATTGTCTAAGTTCAAACTGATTATAAGTGGTATTTTGAGAACGTTTACATTGAGAGAAAGACAACTCACTTCAGTAGATAATCTAAACGAGTCTATAATCCCATACAAGAATCAAAGTGAGCATTTGATTCAAATACTGAGAAGGATTATTATGTCGTCTACAATTGTAATTAAGGAGATAGCTAGTCTCGATTATTGGAGTAGTTGACTCCACAAGTAGAGACATAGATGTATTCATTGGCAGAATGATACATTAGACTGGACCTAAGATGAAGTAATTCTAAATCTGTTTGTGAATTAATTCACTTGTGACTATAATGGTGTGATTTACCTAAATCATGAGTTAGTCATTGATCATGCGTATGTAACTTATGTGCTTTGATATAAGTGAAGACTTATGCTCTAAAGATGATTGAGCCAATAGCCGGTATATTGGGTACATGACTTGTGTATAGCATGGTTTTACTAGCAATAATGGAATTCATAGCTCAATTAAAGAGTTTAAGAAATTCCCTAATTGGCAGTGTTTAGATTGATAGATATGGAACATTACCTGGGGTTGCTTGTTCTCGAACGAGCAGTTTATCAATATTATCAATACGAAGACACAATAGTGACAATGAGATAACATAGGATTGTATTGAGTGAACGAGTTTAACTCAAAGGAATCAAGTATATCATATTAGGGTAACACATACATGATGAGGTCATTGGACAAAGCATTTGGATGAATTGCTTTCATAAAGTGTATACAATAAGGAGTTTTCAATCATGGTATTTCTTGTGGACTGATTCCATGATTAGGTAATTATGAATTATTAGAATGATAACTTTAGACATAATTGCAATTACTAGATCCTAATTTGTATGTCCGATTGGTCTTTCCGCTAGCTAAAAAAAGCTCGATTGGACTACATTTGAATTAGAAGTAAATTCTACAACTTTGGAAATAATTTAATTGAGTCAATTTACTAGATGTGGAATTAAATTAGGCAGTCGTTAGAATTGTTTAATAAGAGAATTTAATTAAAGAATTTTCTTAAAAAAATAATTTAGAAAATCTAAGTGATTTTTGGGAAAATTAATTTTGATTAAGTAAAATTAAATTAATCAAATTAATACGATATTTTTGGAAATTAATTTTCAAGTTAGACAATTGACCCAATGGGTAATTGAACTTAAAAATTGGACTTAAGGTCATAAATTGGGCCTAGGAGCCCAAAACCAAGACCAAGACCCAAAAACTGGTCGAACCGGACATGCTATTGAAATCAGGTCGATGGTCCAACCGGTGGCTAGACTTGACCGATGGGGCATCACTAGCCTGGATCAAACCAGTAGAAATTTAACCAACTCAAGGTGACGGCGACGTTTCGGCGGCCGAAAAATGGTCGGCGATGGCGGGTCTTCGATGGTTGAGCAGTGGAAGTATTATACTCATACTAGGACTCTACTAGAGAATCTGATTTCAAATTAACTATTTTAAAACTAATATTATTTGAATAGATTTAATATTAAATTTAAGTTAATACTTATCTTTACAATATTTATCTTAATATTAAATTTATTCTAATATTTATCTTTATAAATATTACTATTAATTTAATAACAAAGTGATTAAGTTTAAATATAGTTGAACTCTCTAAATGCTCCTTATATAAAGAGTGCATTGGGGTCATTATTTACACACTTGAATTCAAGAGAAAATTGTAGAGAGAAAATTCTCTAAAAAAATTATTTTCAAAAATTTCTAGAGATATTTTTTATTCGCAACTTGGCCCAAAAGTCTAGAGAAATTGCAAAATTACCCCACTAATAATTTTTGTGACTTTTTATTCGAAGCGAGCCCACACTTGACAAACGTGAGCTTGAGGCTAGCGGAGAAGACTACTCGGTCAAAGCGTTCATCCTAGACAAATTGAAAAGTTAAAACTTTGATTAAGTGTTTAGTACTTTAGATATCATAACCAAGTTCTTGTTTTGAAAAAAAAAAATTAAAACTCTGGTTTTTCCCTAAATTTATTTTTCACTGCATTCTCCAAACCCAATTTTTCAACATCTATCTTATGAGAGTCATTCGCTCCAATTCCCAAGATAAAGCATTTCCCCAATTAGACTTGATAGACGACATATTAATCTTTCAATCAGTTTGCCAATTTCTTGTAACACCCCTAACCCGTATCTATCGCTGGAATGGGGTTACAGAGCATTACTGAAAAACTATAACATCAAAACATGCATATAAAAAAGTGAACACATGCATAATGACCATTTTTCGAGCCCTCGAGGCTTTAGAAACACTTTAGAAATGAATCGAGACTAAATTGAAAACATTTAGGACTTCACGGCAAAAGATAGAAAAATTCATACTATAGGGGTCACACGGCCGTGTGGTTAGGCCATGTGACTCACACGACTGAGACACACGCCCGTGTCTTAAGCTGTGTGGGCAAGAAATAGCCCAAATTCAAGCCATTTCTTTCACCCAATTCAAGTACACTTAAAGAAGTCATTTGCACATATGACCAAGGTATCAAAACATGTTCAATCATGCATAAAATGACCAATTTCCAATCAACCAATATGCCATATGTAATAGGCCAATTTTGCCCGGGCCCGCACAAAAGATAATAAACCCTAAAAAAATAAAACAAAGTCCAATTCCAGTACAAAACAAACATATAATTTGGCCCGATTGGAATGGCCCATTACTTGAAAAGATTTAAGGTCCATCTACAAGCTTGACTCATATGGAAATATCATCTTCAAGGATATGCAATCTTAGATGTGATATGCAATCTTAGATATGATACAATCTTAGATGTGATATGCAATCTTAGATATGATATGCAATCTTAGAAGATATGATTTTGTAATCTTAGAGATTTAATTTGTAGATACCCTTTAATCTTAACCGTTAATGTAATTGATCTGTACCGTTGGATTTGGGGAGGCTCAACTATAAATAGAGGCCTCTCCCTTCATTGTAAAGGACGGAAGTTTTGAGCAATAAAAAATTCTTGTGAGCATTCACACAAATCTCTCTCTCTCTCTTGCGTTCTTATTTTCTAGGGCTTGTTTTTATTTTGTTCTTTTTTCATCTTCGTTTCTTTTTGAGTTGCTCTCGTTTGGGTTGAATTTTGGTGGAGGAATTTCATTGAATGTAAGAGTTAGGTTGACTTAAACCTTTTTTTTAACTTTTTTTTTATTAATCCCTATTCTATTGTTTTTCTATTTTTTTTAAATTTGTTAGATATTTATTTATTTTGATATTTATATATGCATATTCTTTTCGAAAAATTACTTTATTTATTTTTTCTTTATTATTATTTACAATAAATTGTTTTATTATAGATCATCATATATTATCTCATTTATTATATATATTATTACTTTAAACCATTCTATATTTAATATCAAACTTTGCAATATTACTCGTTTTACTAAAATTGTTTTATTATTTTATTCAAAAATTTTCATATATTATTTATCTTATATTTTTTATTTCATATTTGATCTTTTAAATGCCCCTCTCTATTATGTTTTTTTATTTATTTGTTCATTGTTTTAAAATTTAGATTCCATTATTATTATGGTCATTCTTAATATTTTTTTTAGCATTATCATTGTCTTTATTCATGTTATTTGCTATTTTACTTTGATTCTTTCTTTTTAATTGTCTATATTAGCGTTAAATATTAATCCGTTATGGAATATTTAAAAAAAAATGTTTATGTTTTTTATTTTGCATTAGCGCAACATTTTATTCAAATCATTGTTTTAAAATATATCCCATTTAATTGCCGCTTTTTATCCAAAATTTGTTTTTAAATTAAGGCAATATTTGACATTTGAGAATTTTGAAAGAATCGTGCCCTAACTTACTGGGCTTCGATTTTTCTCATTAAGTCTAAATGATTAAATACCCTTTTCAAGTCAAAATGTGTGATTTTCAAATAAAAATTATCTTTGAGAATTTAAGATGTTGCATCCTAACTTACTGGATGTGATATTTTGATATTTCGAGATAGGGATTTCTAAAAACGAAAGATATTTGATGTTTGGGAAATTTGAAAGGTCGTGCTCTAACTTACTGAGATTCGATCATTTTCTTTTATCCAAATAATTGAATGTCTTTTAAAAAAGTTATAAGTTTTTAAAAAAATCAAAAGGATCATAGTTTAAAACCTTTTCAAATCTTCGACACTAGGACATTTAATAATCAATTAGGTACCAATTTTTGGGCGTTACGAGGGTGCTAACCCTTCCTCGTACATAACCGACTCCCGAACCCGATTTCTCAAATTTTTATAGACCAGAATCTTTTTAAAAAAATACCAAAATGTTTTATAAGGTGATCCAATCGCACCTAAACAAAAAGGATTAGTGGCGACTCTATTTCTGTTTTCATTTTAAAGTCGACCCCGTTTTTTTTCAAACCCTTAAAAAATGGTTTCGACAGCTTGGCGACTCCGCTGGGGACAATAAGAGAGTCAAGCCATAAAATTGATTATTTTCTCTTTTTGTCGAAATTTGGAAATTTGATTTGAAAAATTACAAATCCTTTTACATGTGTTTGCATTGTTGCATATGATTTTTATTTTCTCGCACACATTGCATTTGCATGACCGTTGTGGTCACACCCTTAAGTGGGAGTGAGAAACCATGCCTTCGTGAGGTTTTCACCTCCGTGCAGGATAGTGGATCGCTTTCGGGATACATCCGTACCTATGTTTTCGTGAGATTTTCATCTCCGTGCAGCCATAGGGAAATGTATTCCCCTGAACTGAACTCGGTCCGTTTGAGCCTGTAATGGGTGAGGATTGAGGAATCTGCTGGTTCAGGTACCTCTACTTTAGAACTAAACCACAGTAGAAAACGTAGGGGCTCACCCTAAGTAGAACTATGCCAAACCTTAGTAGTCACCCCGATAGGAGTTTGCTTATTCTATTTGCTTTATGTTCTATTTTGTGATACTAACTTGTTGTGCTTTATTTTGGTGCATGTCATCTCATATTCTAAAAGGTATCGATTAACGGTCAGTTTCTAAATTAGAAAGCTAGTTTTGGAGAACGAATTTCTTGATAAAGCGGGAAACAATGCGGCTGTCCGTAAATGGTCAGAGGAAACACAACTAGCAAAACGAGATAGCCTAGCTGAAGGATACACATCAAAATTATGGAACTACACTCGCATCAATGTGACGCAGAATAACCTCCAGGAGATAAAGGAAATATGGAATCGATGGAGTAACAAGACCAAGCAGTTGTTCTATTACAACTTTGGGGATTTACCGTTCTTGCTGGATATGAAGGTAGATGAATATTTGTTTCGGGCCATCACTCAATATTGGAACCCTGCATATAGTTGCTTTACTTTTGGAAAGGTTGATATGGTACCTACGGTGGAAGAATATTCAGCTTTGTTACATTGTCCCAGGATTTAGGTTGATAAAGTTTACTCAAGGGCTAATTGTATTCCAACTTTTGTGAGGAAATTGATGAACATCACGGGGATGAGCGAACAGTAGGTCACTGCTAGAATCAAGCAAAAAGCTTGGATGAAGCTTCAAAGTCTAAAATTGGCTTTTTTCTTTTTCAACTTCGACAAAACAATGAAAAGAGAAAGGTGATTTCTTTAGATTATTTTATTACCTTATAATTTGTTTTTTTAATTAATAAAAATATATAATTTCATAATAAGACAAAGCCAACCACCCACTCATATATATAATATGGTATATTTACCATATTAGCCCATGAATTTAATTTTCCATAGCAATTAAACATCTTTAGTTAGTAGAATTAAATTTTTATACTTTTTACGATTTAATCCATTTCGCTTAATTAGCTATCAAAACGTTAAAATTTTTTAACGAAACTTTATTACTACCTTAAGAACACTCTGTAAATATTTATAAAAATATTTATGTCTTGATTTATAGAAATGAGGTTCCGATACCTCATTTTCTAAAACCACTTGACTTTAGAGTCTTACCACTTAAACTTAATTAATCATTCAAATAGCATAAATTACCACATAAAAAACCTTTTTAAAACCATATTCAACTCGTAAATATTAAATAATAATATTTACAAACTTACTCGTCAGATTTGGTTACCCCAAAACCAGTGTTTCCGACACCACTGAAAATGGGCTGTTACATTTCCTATTAGACTAAGGACATGTTTAGGTTCATTTACTAATATAAGCTGTCTTTTTGTTTTATGATCCGATCACATAATACCGCTGAGTATTAGTTAAACATTGGACAACTAATGAGCAACATTTGCTTCCATGTAACACCCCTAACCCGTGTCCATCGCCGAATTTGGGTTAAGGGAGATTACCGGGCATAAACACAGTCTTAAATGTATACTTATTCATACAAGTCAAATTCATATATATAAAGCGCTTAGTTAAATTCCATAACAAACATGCAATAATAATCATATTATAAATATAAATTGTCGAACTTCAACATTAATGGCACTTGCTTACCTAGGACCCATCCACACTTATATCCTTACTTATCAGAAATTCGAATATGTATATATATATATATACAACGATTTCATTAACTCAATGTTAAACATGTCGTTTATAAATTTCTGCACATGCACCTATAAACAAAACCACATAGTCGAATATGTCAATAATGCTATCATGATAGAAGCACATTTTATTAAATAACACAAGCCATTTCCAAGCACAAATAATGAATCAATATTATCCCATCTCAAAAATTTACCGAATACATCATAAGCTTTAACAGTTCTTTATCAAAACATATACTCATCCAATCACACCTGTTAAAGACCATTCCTCAAAGATGCATGCAATTATCAATCATCAAATAGCTAATTTTACTATTCATTTGGTCCATTTTTTAATCAAGACTCATTTTAAAATTCTCTCCCAAAACAACATATATGCAAGACAAACAAACAGCATACCATTTTCATATAACAAATCATTTCCACATTTTATTACCCAAAAGCCGAGTACATCCAACAAATTATACAAATACAGCTCAACTAACTTGATTAAACCAATATATAGATATACTTATGTTGTCCAATTAACCCAACTTAATCAACTAAATAATCTAGCTGAATGTACCATACTCTATATAGACAACAATTTAAATTATTCAAAAGACCAATATATCTCATATCAAATACTCCATTATCATATAATAATAATTTACTCCACCATTACGTGACATAACATAATTCAAATAACAACCATTTCCTACCTATTAATGAAACACATATTTAAACTATTTTCAAACCATACCAAACATATATCACCTCTGTCTATATTTACCGATCATCAAACCCACAACCATAATTAAATTAAACATGAAACTGAAATCAATTTTATAAACTAGCCATTTTTCGCATGGCTTAGTTATATATACAAATCAAATCTAACCAGGACAAAATATTAGACTATACATGCCATAAGGTCGAATTCAACTTTCAAAAGTATCAAATTTTAGACGATAGTGTGACGAGCTTCACTGACGATCCTTGAGCACATAACGATCTCCAAAATCTATAAATCAAAAACAAATAACCTCACACAGTGTAAGCTAATTTAGCTCAGTAAGTTATAAGCATTTCAAACATTTAAATTGATATTAATAACTCAATTTAAGTAACCAATCCCTATACCAAAGTCGCATATAACATCCCATTTCATTAATTAAGTCAATATCCATCTTTCAAACATAAATTTCATCTCATCCATCATCAAAATCTAAGCACAAAGCCTTTATTAATTCTAACATTACATCTTGCACAAAGCCGAATACTCATTTGCATTAATATAAACATTTTTACCTTGTAACATATATGAAACATAGCATTACATTTATTCAACTCTTCCCTTTTTGCATGTAATTCGCAAATTTATAATATCAACCACAAAGGTTAAACTTAATAACACCAATTACCTAAGTTCAAATACATACCTGTACTTCCACCATTTATAACCTTAATAACATTTCATAATTCAATGCATGAACTCCTTCCATCGACTTGCTTCCAAATATTTTCACACACTTAGTGCTAATTTGTCAATTCGAAACTTATTTAAGCTCACACACTTAGTGCTTGGAATTCAACCACACTTATATTAAGTTCGCACACACAGTGCTCGATTGTTAACCACTTTTATAATTTCTTCGCACACTTAGTGCCATGCTCAATAATAAATAACCTACATACGCACATTTAGTGCCAAAATCTCTTTCACTTATAATTGCATGAATTTTATACACTTCTCAACTAATTCTCACATTCGGTCATACTACCAATTTTTATATACAACTATAGAAGATATGTAATTCACATATAATTAAAGTCAATATCAAATATTTGCTCATAAACTTACCTCGAATATCGACAGACTGTGTTTCATGACTATTCGATTAACTTCGCTTTTCCCCGACCCAATCCCGATCTTTTTTGTTCTTGATCTTTAATTGAGCTTCAAAAGTGCCAAAATGCCCAACTCTTTTTCTTTTATTTTGGTAATTACAATCGGCCAAGAACATGCACTATTTGGATGTTTTAATTTCTTATTTGTTTTATTACTCATACATAATTTATTATAATACTAAAATAACTTTATAATATAAAATAAAACATCATGAAATGAGCTATTACCATCCACTTATTTTGTAATTGGCATAATTGCCATTTAAAACCCCAATATTAAAAAGACATGGCAAATTAACACTTTCAAAATAGCATGCTTATTAATTACTTGATGCAATTTAATCATTTTTAATACTTAAGCACTCAAACCTCAAAATTTAAACACGAAACTTTAACGCACATAATTTCACACAGAATAAACACAAAATAAAAATCCAAAATATTTTTCTAACTCGGATTCGTGGTCCCGAAACCACCATTTCGGTTAGGGTCAAAATCGGGCTGTTACATTCCATTTTGCTTTACGTGCAAAACCAATGTGAAAACAATTGTACAAACTATACCAATGAATTTGTTTTATTAGCCAATCTGTTCGAAAAAATTATAAGTATACAAACGAATATACTACACTAAGGGCACTAGATCCGATTGTCTCCCACTTGCCCTATTGTAGTAGATGAGTCATATTTCATATTCCTATGCTATCCACGTGTTTCTCAAAACTCCTAGCTACTAGAGTTTGGGTAAATAGGCTTGTAAGGTTATCCTCAGATGCGAGCTTGACTACATCCATGATTTTTTCTGCAACTTCCTCCCTTTTAATATGACACTTCCGATCAATATGTTTTGTCCTCTTGTAGTTCTTGTCTCCTTAGTATTAGCTATTATCGCATTGTTGTCACAATATAATGTGATAGCTTCCCATACCAGGAACGAATTTAAGATCTGTAAGGAACTTTCGAAGCCATATTGCTTCTTTGGTAGCCTTAAAAGTACAACTCTACTTTATGCTTCACACAATAGACCTGCCACCTAGGACGAAAACATAGCTCGATGTCAATTTCCTCAAATCCTGACACGTTTGGAATCAATATATCTGATAGGAGTAAGATATCCTACAGAATATGCAAGCATATAATCCCTCGTTCTTCGTAGATATTGGAGTATATGCATAACTACTTGCGAATGTCACCCACGCTATACACTCTCTGTTGGAGTCAATTTCCTATTAAAATATTATTATTCGATATCTTCTTGTTATACTAAGACTCTTGTTACTCTCTATAAATAGAGTCTAAGGGCTAGGTAAAACATACACTACTTCTCTACATTGACATTCTGTCAAAATATAGAAAGATTTTTTCGAATAAATTCTATCTTTTGACGGAATTCATCTTTCGGTTTCTAGCCTAAAATTTTAACATAAATTTTTCCTTAAGTTGCGAATAGAATCCACACTATCATAAATTAAGGTCGGTGATAGCAGATAAGATCAACGGGTTGAACTGCTTAGTACAAAACACATGTACAATCAAAGTAAAAGGATTTATTACTATAAACATCCCAACTAGTCGGTTTAAAAGAAAATATTTAAAATTTTATTGTGCACTATTCCACTATGTTCAAACCAATTTTTCAATAAGTGATATCAGGGCTAGTTGTGCAATGTTTATGGTGTTAACCAGTTTACCAAAATTTTGAAATTTTCTCTTTTTTAATTAAATTTTGATAAGAGTTGACATTCTTGCATATATACTTGTTTTTATGGATTATATGTATGATCATATGGATTTATTATTTTATATATTGTCATAAAGTAAGTTTGCCAAAGTTTGTAGTTCTTAGATTTAGATTGGTCGTATTTTAAGTTATTTTTTTAGGTTTGTAATTAGATCATGGACAATCATATCCACACATGTTTATTTAAATTTTAATTTTATTTGTGGTAAAATTAGAAAATTTTATGTAAGTCAAAAGCTGACCAAATTCTTTGTCATCAGATGATTTTCAGTGAATCTGAGAAACTGTGGCGGACACATAATGTAACACCCCTAACCCATAACCGACGCCGAAATAGGTTAAGAGGCATTACTGGATCTGTAATTTAGTTAAGAACATTTATTTATCATACAACCATCAAATATCAATCAATATCATTCATTTACATTCATATCATACATGAAATGTAAACTTTAATCCTATCATTGGGACCAAATTGAAATCGTATGAGAGTTTGAGGAAAATTTAGAAAAATTTTCGAGCAGGGATCACACGCTCGTGTGAACGGGACGTGTGCCTCACATGGCTACCAGACACGCTCGTGTCACAGGCCGTGTGGAAATAGGGCATACATACTGACTTGGGTCACACGGCCAACCACACGCCCATGTGCCAGTCCGTGTGCCATGCATGGCCATTAGACACGCCCGTGTGTCTAGTCCATGCCAAACCTATAAGATATACTGACTTAATTTAAAGAAACATTAGGAGCCACACGGTCGAGCCACACGCCCGTGTGCTCAGCCGTGTGGATGAGAAATAGCCTTGACTTAAGCCACTTTTCTCATCCAAACCTTATGTACCTAAAATCATTCAAATTGTGCCATTTCCACATTTAATTTAGCAGCCAAAACAATTATTTCAATGCACATTATATGCCATCACAATTCACCCATTTATAAACTTAATTCACCCATTTATGAACTAATAAACATATACATATCATGACCTATAATTCAACCTTATAAACATCCAAATACCAACTATCATTCAAGCATTTCCAACTCTTTTACTCAACACATAGCAATATAACATATGTATCATTTGATCCATTAACAAACTTGCGAAACCATATTAAATTATACACATTCAAACATTATGCCCATTAAGCCAAATCTCATGGCTCAAACACACTAAAACACATATATGCTATATATGCTAAATGACCAAAACATCATCAAATTAGTTGGCCTATACATTCCATATTTCCATGTTTCACAAAGTTTAGAAGTACCAAACTGTTAACTGGATAATGTGATGAAATCTGGAATGACTTCCAATCCGAGCAAGCTTCCAACCCACTGCAAAATACAAAAAGTTTACATAGTCAGCTATAAAGCTTAGTAAGCCCGTATAATTAACTGTACTGTACATGATATCACAGTTAATTCACAATTTAAAGAAACATAGATACATATAAACCAACTTTATCCAATTCAATAATTGTTGTAACAATTCGGTTTTAGCTAAATTAGAATAGTGGTTTTGAAACTACAAATTCAAGGTCATAAAATTAATTTAATATTATTTTTGGTGTTTACAGTATGAGATCATACATGTGTCAAATTTTTGTGAAAGAATTTTAGCATTTTGTTGCCTAATTTGCAAAAAGGACTAAATCGCATAAGATGCAAAAGTTGCATTCTCTTTATTTAAGTGCTTAATTGTTATGGTTTATTAAAGCTGAAGTCCTTATAATGAAATTAGACCATTTGACTAATGGATGGACAATTATGCCTATGGTTAGTGAAATTTTAATGTTAAGCATTAAATGGTATTTTAGTAAATGTGTAATTAAGGTTAATTAAAACAAATAAACAAAAATTTGTTCATCATTCTCTTCATCCATAACTAAAAATAAGGAAGGAAAATAGGGTTTGGAGAGTTGAAAGGTACGATCATCTTCTATTTCAATTATCAAGAAAGAAAGAAATCGAATTTAGATCAGGAGAAATCGAAGGTTATCGAATAATCGAGTCATTTTGCCGTTTTCATTTCTGAGGTAAGTTCATATGCAAATAAATGTAATTTAGTTGTATTATATATGTTTATATGGTATTGAACTGTTTTGGATGTTGAATAATTGAGTATGAGAAGGCATCGACAAAGTTACGATGTCTGAAAGCCTCGTACGAACCCTAGGAATAGTATATGATACAAATGTCATGACATTAGGATTACCGAGGTGAGATTTCATGTAAGACCATGTCTGGGACATTGGCATTGATCTGAGATTTACGTGTAAGACCATGTTTGGGACATTGCAATCGTATATGATTTCGTATAAGACCCTGCCTAGGACAGTGGCATCGATATGTGATAACATGTAAGACCATATCTCGGATATGGCATTGTATCAATTATCGACAGTTGAATAAAGTAACCGTAAAGAATAAGTATCCTCTACTGTAAAATGATGACATGTTTGATTAGTTGAAAGGGGCTACAGTATTTTTAAAAATTGATTTGAGATCGGGTTACTACCAGTTGTGGGTTAAAGATTCTGATATACCGAAAATTACTTTCAGAACATGGTATGGTCACTATGAATTTTTAGTTATGCCTTTTGGTTTGACTAACGCTCTTACGGTGTTTATGGATTTGATGAATCGTATATTTAGGCCGTATTTGGACAGATTTGTTGTTGTGTTCATTGACGATATTATGATCTATTCACGTGATGAGACGGAGCAAACCGAACATTTGAGAATCGTGTTACAGACTTTGAGAGAAAAGCAGTTATATGCTAAATTTAGCAAATGTCAATTCTCACTTCGAGAAGTCAGATTTATGGGTCATATTGTATCAGCGGAAGGCATCAGAGTGGATCCAAGCAAAATATCTACGATATTGGACCGGAAACCACTGAAAAATGTATCTGAAATTAGAAGTTTCTTAGGATTAGGGGGATATTACCGGAGATTCGTAAAAGGACACTTGATGATTGTAGTACCATTAAATCGATTACTTCAAAAAGATGTGAAATATGTGCAGACCAAGAAATGTCAATAGAGTTTTGATCAGCTGAAAGCACTGTTAATAGAGGCACTGATTTTAGTTCAACCTGAATCAGGTAAAGAGTTCGTAATTTATAGCGATGCATCATTAAACGGACTGGCTGTGTATTGACACAAAATGGAAAGGTTATAGCATATGCTTCTCGACAGTTGAAACCACACGAGAAGAATTATCTGACGCATGATCTTGATTTAGCTACTATAGTCTTTGCATTAAAGATTTGGCGTCACTATTTATATGGTGAAAAATGTCGAATATTCACAGATCATAAAAGCCTGAAGTATTTGATGTCACAAAGAGATTTGAATCTGCGACAACGAAGATGGCTAGAACTATTGAAAGATTACGATTTGTAATTGATTATCATCCGAGAAAAGCTAATGTTGTAGCAGATGCTTTGAGCCGAAAGTCCCTGTTTGCTTTGCGAGCTATGAACACTCAGATGATGTTGAATGATGATGGATCTATTCTAGCTGAGTTAAAAGCTAAACGGGTATTTCTGCAACAAATCTGCGAAGCTCAGAAAGGTGACAAGAGTTGCAAGCTAACCAACTTCAAAGTGAGTCTAATTCTGATTCTAAATTTACTATAGGAACTGATGATTGTTTAATGTTTCGGAATAGAATTTGTATACCGAAAAATATCGAGCTCATTCAGAAAATTTTAGATGAAGCATATGATAGTCGCTTTTCTGTTCATCCTGGTAGTACTAAAATGTATAATGATCTGAAACAATTATACTGGTGCTCGGGAATGAAATGAGATATATCTAAATTTGTATCTAAATGTTTGATCTGTCAGCAAGTAAAGGCAGAACATCAGGTACCGTCAGGTTTATTGCAGCCAGTGATGATTTTAGAATGGAAATAGGACAGAGTTACAAAGGATTTCGTATCGGGATTACCCCTGACTCCAAAAAAGAAAGATGCAATCTGGGTTATTATAGATCGAATGACGAAATCTGCTCATTTTATACTGGTATGTACAGATTATTCTTTGGATAGATTAGCCAAATTGTATTTGGCTGAGATTGTATGATTACATGGTGTACCGTTGTCTATTATCTCCGATAGAGATCTAAGGTTCACATTGAGATTCTAGAAGAAATTGTAAGAGGCTGTGGGAACAAAATTGAATTTCAGTACAGCTTTTCATCCTCAGACTGACGGGCAGTCTGAAAGAGTTATATAGATTTTAGAGGATATGTTATGATGTGACATCCTTGAATTCGAAGGTAGCTGGGATAAACACTTACTGTCAAAACCATTTTTTTAAAGAAGGGGTTTTGAAAAACGGGGTCGACTTTAAAAACAAAAATGGGAGTTGCCACCAACCTTTTTAGGTGTGATTGGATCACCTTATAAAACATTTTGGTCTACGAAGAATCGAGAAAATAGGTTCGGGAGTCGGTTACACACGGGGAAGGATTAGCACCCCCGCAACGCCCAAAATTGGTACCAAATTAAGTAGTTTTCTGTCTTAGATAAAAAATTTGGAAAGATTTAAAAATAGGATCCCCCTTTTTTAAAACTGGGATAATTTGAGTTGAAAAATCGACATTCTTTTGTTCCGAAAGAATTCAAACATCACATCCAGCACGATTGGACACGAGGTTCTTAAAATCCTTGAAACTAAAATAATCTCGTGATTTGCAAAATTTATTTAGAAGGATATCTTAGGTATTTAGACAAGCGGGAAATCGTAACCCAGCACGTTAGGGCACTATTTCCCGGATCCCTAAACACAAAAATATTGCCTTGTTTTTGAAAATATTTTTGGATTGAATGGAATATATATATATATTTTAAAAACAATGATGCAATCAAAATATAATATGAACATATTACTGGATATCAATACTAAACTACGTAATTCATGTGATATTATAAAACACTAACAATGCATATTATATTAAACATGATAATGATAGTATTAAACACGAAATAAAACAATGAATATATATATAAACATATAATAATAAGTAAGGTGACAGAACATAATATATAAAAAACAAATCATACTATATATATAACATATAATACTAGTATTAAAAATATATACATAATATATAGAAGGTAAATATTAAAAAGACATATACAAAAATATGTACATAATATATAAAAAATATACGATATATATATTAGAAATGATAATATAAAAAGTATATGAATAATAGGATATTAAAAAATATATATAATATAGTTAAAAAAATTGATAAACGATAAATTATACATATTTTTACCTCGTGTTTAGCCTATATTTTGGATGGATTATCATTAATTTTGTGAGAATTGGTGCTCTTAATCTTTCTTTTTCATATCTTATACTCAGGAGAGCATAGGGAAGAGAAAAGAATGGAAAACGGGCCAAAAACCATGAAAATGGGCCAAAATGTGTAATCGACACGGCCCAAGGGGTCATCACACGGCCGTGGCACACGGCCGTGCCACACGAAGACCACACGGTCCAGCCCCCAACAAGCACGGCCAGGGCACATGGCTGTGCCACCTCAATAGTCTCGAACACGGTCTTTTGTCAAAATCACACGGGCGTGGCACACAGGCGTGTTCTAGTCGTGAGGAAGAGGAATTTCACTCGGATTTGGATACTTAAGGGCTAAGAAAGCCATTCTAAAGTCTATATAAAGACCCCAAGAGGCAACTCTAAAGATATACTCTTTTCTCTCAAGAAAGAGCGCCATAATTCTACCAACACTAGGAGTGAAAGCAAGAGATTACTCCAAGGGAAGCCGATTGATTCATCCCAGAAGCCAGAGTTTTACATCAAGACAGAGGATCTCCCTAAATTCCTTCAGGGGTTTTTGGGTTCTTTATGTTTTGTTATCTTAATACTTCTAAGATGTTTTCTTTCTTCGTTATGAACTAAACCCCTCAAATACTTGAGGGGGATGAAACCTAAGACAGATCTTGTTATTATTTATTCTTGAATTATATGATAAATACTTGAATTGTTCTTAATTTTGTGTTCTTGATTTAATAATCCTAGGTATTACTTCAAGAACTTGATGTGCTTAGGCAGAGGAGCAAAAGTCCCTATTTTAAGAGCAGATCTACCATAATTAAGCAGAGTTGCATGCAACCCTAGACATAGGGCGACATAAATCTGCCGTATTAGGGTCAAACCTAATAGGGGGATCCATAGATCGAATTAATGCAACCTAGGGTGTTAATTAATAAAGAAACTTTAGTTAATAGTCTAGGCCTAGTTGTTCTTAGCCTCGACGGAGGGATTAACATAAGTTAGGGATCTCTACGGATCAAGTCAAGTGAAGAAATCGTCTAGTTCAAGAAGTCAATAACAAGTGAAGTCTAGGTGGATTCTCCCTTAAGTATTGCTCATATCAATCAGCTTTTCCCTAAAGTTTTCCCCAATTTACTTTTTGTGCACTTTTAGTTAATCTTAGAATTAGTTTCAATCAATCCTCTTTTATTTTTAGGCTAGATAATAGAAAGGAAGTAAGTATTAGTACTTTTGGTTCCCTTGGGTACGATAACTCGGTCTTGCCGCTAAACTATACTACTGTTTGATAGGTGCGCTTGCCTTTAATATCGTGTTATTAGTTAGTTTTAGTGTGATCAGTTTTTATAGATTTTATTACTTAATATCGCGAGCATATCAAGTTTTTGGCGCCGTTGACGGGGAACTAAAATATTAAAAAAACTCGATTTCTATTACTTTAGCCATCACTATATTTATTTCTTTCTTTCTTTCCAATTTTTATTTATTTTTATTTTATTTTTAATTTTTAATTTTCTTTGCTTTTTCCTTCTAGGTAATTCTGGTTTATGACTAGAAACAACCCAGCAGGACCATTGCTTTTTGACGAAGATTTAGAAGCTACAGTCTGTAGAACTCGCAGAGAGATCAGACGAAGCCTACATTATCCAAAACAAGATCAAGAACAAAGGCCAGAACCTACAGAAGAGATGGAAGCAAATCAAAACATTCCACCACCGCCCGCAATATTCACGCCACTAGAAATTCAAGAAGAAGCTCCTCGCACTATGTATGATTATGCTAAACCTAGTTTGGCTGGTACCCAAACTAGCATTATTAGACCTACTATTGCTGCTAATAATTTTGAATTAAAGCCTAACACTATTCAGAGGATACAGCAATTGGTGCAGTTTGATGGTTTACAGGACGAAGATCCAAACTCACACATAGCTAATTTTTTGGAACTTTGTGATACCTTTAAAATTAATGGCATTTCTGATGATGCCATTCGTCTAAGGCTATTTCCATTCTCTTTGAGAAATAAAGCCAAATAGTGGTTAAACTCTTTACCACGAGGCTCAATCACCATATGGGAATAGATGACAGAGAAATTTTTACTTAAATATTTTCTTCCAGCAAAAACAACTAAATTACAAAACGGTATCTCTTCTTTTGTGCAGATGGTTTTAGAAACACTATACGATGCCTGGGAGAGATACAAAGATCTTTTGAGAGGATGCCCTCATCATGGATTACCTTTGTGGCTACAAGTTCAGACCTTTCACAACGGTTTGAATCCTTCAACAAGGCAAATGATCGACGCAGCCGCAGGAGGAACAATCAACAATAAAACACCCGAAGCAGCTTATGAGTTTATAGAAGAGATGTCACTGAATAACTATCAGTGGCAAGTCATGAGGACAAAGCCGACAAAAGCTGTAGGAGTTTATAATGTTGATGCTATCGCCATGCTTACTAACCAAGTAGAACTTTTAAATAAAAAGTTTGATAATTTTGTTGGTTCTACGCAGGCATAGCCAGTGATGCAGTGCGACGCAACCCCAGGAAATATGTTGAATCTAGACTATTCAACTTATGGACACAGCATGGAAACTGAGCAAGCCAACTATATGGGTAACAATTCTAAACCTCAAAATAACCCTTATAGTAATACTTACAATGCAGGTTGGAGAAATCACCCCAATTTTTCATGGGGAGGACAGGGAAATCAAAGAAAACAGCCTCCTCTGGGATTCCAGCAGCCGCTACCACAACAAAAAAAGCTGAATCTTGAAGAGATGTTCACCAAATTTATGGCCACATCAGAAACCCGTTTCTAAAACACGAAAACGACACTAAAGAACCAGCAAGCATCAATTCAAGGGCTTGAGAATCAAATCGGTCAGCTTGCAAAATTAATTTCAGAAAGACCGCAAGGTGGACTACCAAGTAATACTGAGCCAAATCCCAGAGAACATGCCAAAGCAATTACTCTAAGAGATGGGAAAGTCCTAGCCAAACTAGAAAAGAAATCTACTCCGGAATCTTCAGGAGACGAGGCAGAGGAACCCAAGGAAAGCACTCCACCAACACTCAAGGAACATCCAGTTCGGTAAATTTCTTGAACTTTTTAAACAATTACACATTAACTTACCTTTTGTTGAAGCGATTTCATAGATGCCGAAGTACGCGAAGTTCCTTAAGGAACTTCTGACAAATAAAAAGAAGTTGGAAGAATTAGCTACAGTGGAACTCAACAAGGAATGCTCAGCTATTCTCCAGAATAAACTACTGGCAAAACTGAAAGATCCAGGGAGTTTTACTATTCCTTGCTTAATTGGTAATTTACTTATTAATAAAGCCTTAGCTAATTTAGGAGCTAGTATTAATATCATGCCTTACAAAATGTTCAAGCAACTAGGTCTAGGGGAACCAAAGCCCACTAGGATGAGTATTCAACTTGCTGATAGATCCGTTAAATATCCTAGGGGAATCATAGAAGATGTGCTAGTAAAGGCAGATAAATTTATATTTCCTGTTGACTTCGTTGTGCTTGATATGGATAAGGATATTGGGGTACCTTTAATTTTGGGACGACCATTCTTAGCCACTGCTAGAGCTGTTATTGATGTAGGGGATGGTAAATTAGTACTTAGAGTTGGTAAGGAAGAAGTCGTTTTTAAAATCTATGATGCCATGAAATTTTCTAAGGAACAAGATGATTCCTTTTATTTTGTTGACTGTTCAAGATAAATTTCAGGAACTTTCTATCGCAGACACGTTGGAACTATGTCTTGTTCAAGGTGGGAGAGAAGATGAAGTCACCACTGAAATTGAGGAACTAAGAAAGGAGTTAGATTCTAATGAAATCATCACAAGACACATAAGTTATGAAATTATAAAGATGAATGATGAATTGAGACAGAAACCTTCTATTGATGAACCCCCAAATTAGAGTTGAAGCATCTACCAGATCATCTAGAATATGCCTTTTTAGGGGAAGATTCAACTCTACTAGTCATTATCGCATCAGATTTGAGCATTGCAAAAAAAGAGGAACTACTCCATGTGTTAAAGGAACACAAGCATGCTATAGCCTGGAAAATTTCAGATATTAAGGGAATTAATCCATTCTTTTGCACCCACAAAATTTTAATGGAAGATGAATTTAAACCATCAGTGCAAGCTCAGAGGCGATTGAATCCCAACATGAAGGAAGTCGTAAAAGCCGAGGTAATTAAACTTCTGGATGCAGGCATTATTTATCCTATTTCTGACAGTTCTTGGGTAAGTCCTGTGCATTTTGTTCCTAAAAAGGGAAGCATGACTATGGTATCTAATGACAAAAAAGAGGCAATACCTACAAGAACAGTCACTAGATGGAGAGTTTGCATTGATTATAGGAAGCTGAATGACGCCACTCGAAAAGATCATTTTCCCTTACCTTTTATTGATCAGATATTGGAAAGATTATCAGGTCACATGTATTATTGCTTCCTAGATGGCCTCTCTGGTTACTTCCAAATCCCAATAGCTCCAGAAGATCAGGAGAAAACGGCATTCACATGCCCATACGGTACGTTTGCTTATCGTAGAATGCCTTTTGGTTTATGTAATGCTCCTGCTACTTTTCAGCGATGCATGCTAGCTATCTTCAATGAATTCGTGGAAGATATCATGGAGGTATTTATGGATGATTTTTCAGTCTTCGGTAATTCTTTCCAACTTTGTCTTAATAATCTAAAACGTGTTTTGATAAGATGTGAAGAGACAAATTTAGTGCTAAATTGGGAAAAATGCCACTTTATGGTTCAAGAGGGTATTGTTTTAGGACATAAAATTTCTAGTAAAGGGACAGAGGTCGATAAAGCAAAAATTGAAACCATTGAAAAATTACCTCCCCCTAATTCACTTAAGGCTATAAGAAGCTTTTTAGGACACGCCGGTTTTTATCGTAGATTTATTAAAGATTTTTCTAAAATAGCTAAGCCTTTAACAAAGTTGCTAGAAAAAGACGTGCTTTACAACTTTGACCAAGAATGTTTAGACTCTTTTAACGCTTTTAAGGAAAAGTTAGTCAATGCCCCGATTATGATTTCACCTATTTGGAATCTACCTTTTGAACTAATGTGCGATGCAAGTGATTTTGTAGTAGGTGCAGTTTTGGGACAACGAAGAGACAAGCACTTTCAACTGATCTACTATGCTAGCAGAACTTTGACAGCCGCTCAAGCAATTTATACTACCACAGAAAAAGAATTGCTAGCTGTTATTTTCGCATTTGATAAATTCAGATCTTATTTGATTTTGTCAAAAGTCATTGTTTCTACTGACCATTCTGCTCTTCGCTACCTCTTAACTAAAACTGATGCAAAACCTCGATTAATAAGATGGATTCTATTGTTACAGGAATTCGATTTTGAAATAAAGGACAAGAAAGGAGCTAAAAATTTGGCAACAGATCACCTTTCAAGATTAGAAAACACGCAACCCACGTACCTCGACAAAATAAACGACTTGTTTCCTGAAGAACAACTCCTATCCTTAGCAGATGCAACAGTTCCTTGGTTTGCTGATTTTGCAAATTATTTAGCAGCTCACATAACCCCAAAAGGGCTGACCCATCAGCAAAAGAAGCGATTCTTCACTGATGTGAAAAACTACTTTTGGGAGGATCCTTTTCTTTTCCGAATTTGTGCAGATCAGGTTATTCGACGATGCGTTACAAAAACAGAAGCATACCAGATTTTAAATCACTACCATTCAGGACCCACAGGAGGACATCACAGTGGAGCTAGAACTACTCATAAGGTACTCGAATCAGGCTTTTACTGGCCTACACTTTTCAGGGATGCCAACAGGTATGTGACCTCTTATGATAATGTCAGCGAATAGGTATATTTCTCAACATAATGAAATGCCTCAAAGCTATATACTTTCATGCGAAATATTTGATGTATGGGGTATTGATTTCATGGGCCCATTCCCTACTTCATTTGGGAATAAGTACATATTAGTAGCAGTAGATTATATGTCAAAATGGGTGGAAGCCCAAGCCTTACGTACTAATGATGCTAGAATGGTAGTACAATTTTTGAAAAAACTTCTCTCAATTTGGAACACCTAGAATAATTATTAGTGATAGGGGTACACATTTTTGCAATGCCCAGTTTGAGAAAGTTTTAAAAAGGTATGGAGTACACTATAGAACAGCTACCCCTTATCATCCACAAACTAGTAGTCTAGTCGAAGTGACAAATAGGGAATTAAAACGCATCTTAGAGAAAACAATAGAAACAAATAGAAAAGATTGGTCAAGAAAGATAGACGATGCATTATGGGCCTATAGAACTTCTTTTAAAACACCCATAGATACATCTCCCTATAAGCTTGCTATGGAAAAAGTTGTCATCTACCTTTTGAACTTAAACATAGAGCATTCTGGGCTATTAAATTTTTAAATCTTGATTTCAAGCTTGCAGGTGAGAAGAGATTAATGCAGTTAAATGAAGTAAATGAATGGTGTTGCAATGCCTACAAGAGCTCACGATTATATCAAGAAGCCATGAAGCGACGCCATGATAAACGACTGAAACAACCTAAGTAGTTTAAAATAGGTGATCTTGTCCTACTCTACAATTCGATGCTGAGACTATTTCCTGGAAAACTCAAGCCAAGGTGGTCAGGTCCATTCACTATTCAAACTGTCTTTCCATACGGCACAATTGAGGTAACTCACCCCGACCACAGTAAATTCAAAGTAAACGGCGATAGGCTTAAACATTAAAGAGGTGAGAATTTTAAAGATAAAAGGGAGGAGCTTCAGCTCCACGAAATCCCTCCATGATACATCCTAGCAGAGTCGAGCTTAGACTTTAAATAAACGCTTCTCGGGAGGCAACCCGAGCACTAACTTAGTAATTTTTCGTCTATTTTTTATTTTAGTATTTTTTATGCATTAACTGACCCTTTTAAATGCAGAGATTTAGGACCACACTGCCATTCCCATGGGCGTGCCCCAGGCCGTGTGAGCACTTCAAACAGAGACACGGTTGTGTACTGAGGCCGTGTATAAATAGAGCACAAATTTTCCAAAAACACGGGCCACCGATAAATAGCCACGGCCGTGCGATATGACCGTGGCAACCTTTCAATTTCAACACGGGCTACCAACAACACCCCACGGTCGTGCGACATGGCCGTGGCAACCCTGCAACATCAACACGGGCTTGCACAAATCCCCACGCCCGTGTCCCCAGCCCGTGGAAGACACTGTCAATTTTTACACGGCCATGGAACATATCACACGACCGTGTGAAACACGAACGCGATCGTACATGGACGTGTAAACCATCACACAACCGTGTGAGTGGCGAAGAATCGATCTCCCACGGCCATGTAAAACATTCCCACGGGCATGTGCTTCAAACCAGGTGAGCCAAAACCCCTGGATTTCGAAAGACACGGGCAAAACACGACTCACACGGGCGTGTGACATGCCCGTGTGACCCAAAAACTATAAATGGGGGCCACTATTCATTTCCCTTCTCACTCAAAACCCTCAAATCTCCCCCATCCAACCACCATAAGCGCTGCCACAGCCCTCAAAACACCACCACCCTCGAAATCAGCTGACCCACGCCCATGCATACCCGACCCACGACCGTGCAACCTTATATTCGGTTCTATTTTCTAATTTTTCTCATTTATTTTTCAGTTATATTTCATTTTTTTCTATTTAGTTCAATTTTCCTTTATTCTAATTGTTAATTTAAGCATGGAATTAGTTATATTAGAATGAATAATCTAGAATAGTATAGAATATATTAGGATTGCATGCCATTTAAATTCATTTCTTGTATGCCACTTAAATTCATATTTGCATGCCAATTTTTCTCATATATTTAGTACAAATACATACTCATATTTCTTAATTTTGTTACAAATCTCAAAATGATTAATTTCTACTATTCAGGTTAATCTTCATTTTATATTTTCTTAGGAACATTATCATTCTAATCTACATTTTAATTATCATCTATCTATTTTACTCTTTAGGACTAATGTTTGTTTTTTTTATTTCAGATACTATTTTTGCTTTCTCTTTTAACTTTCTTTTCCTTTTCCTTTTTAAATTTTCATTTTATCTTCTTCATTATTTGAATATTAGTATTTTTAGTATTTTGTTTTATTTTATTTCTTTTTCATAATGGCCAACCCCTAACAAGTAATCTCCATTGCCCAAAATTCCCCACTACTAATAAATACTTTCGCAGTTTCAAAGGAGCTTTACAGCTCAAATCTCTACGAAAAAGGGAACATCTTGTCACAACTGCCAACTCTTCCAATCTCCGCCTCACTAATCCATCCAAAGCAGGGAGTTTCATACCTCTCCCACTCTTATGATCTTGTGCGTTTCTTGCTACTAATTTTATCTTTGTACATTGAGGACAATGTACATCTTAAGTGTGGGGGGAATCTATTTTCAGTCTTTACACTCTCTTTGAAATCCCTGAACTTTCTCACTTTCACTCTTTGCATCATCTTCAGTCTCCTATTAGGGATATATTTTGATTGATTTATGATTTCTATTAATATGTAAGAATTAAGACATAGGTGTTTGTACTTTGATTATTCAAACTCTAAAACATTAGGGAATCAAGCATAATAAGTTGAAAATTTTGAGAACTCCAATTTATTCTCAAATTTTTGTATAAGTTCTTTTCCCTAATTCTAAGTGTTATCTTGAGATTTGAAATTCACAGGATTGACATCAAAAGCCATAATTTTGGTGAGATTTTTGAGCCTCTTGAGCATACATTCTTTCGTGCTCACTTTTATTATTGCTTTGAGTGAGTCAACACTAATTTGTTATTCTAGAACTTGCTTTGATTATACATGTCAAAGACCACATCATTGATTTGATATACCGAGATGATAAAGGCAACTAGGATTTAACCTACTTACACCACAAAGGCCTACCTCCATAAATTAACCCCTAGTGAACCCCATTAAGCCTAACAACCTTTTCTTTGACTTACCTCTAATATTAACCTATGACCCATTTTTGTAGAATTCCATTCAATTATTTTGACCCCTATTTTATTCGTGATTTGAGTTGAAAATTTCATCTAGCTTTATTCTCTTTTTCAGATTGTAAAGTTTTATTCAATATAGTGTATCCTACTTGAATTGCTCTAAAAAAAATGTATGTTCAGTTGTAATCTGTAATAGTTCAAATGGTTTTTGCATATTTCTATTTTAAGGCTACCAAGGCAGAAATGATGTTATCATAAGAATTAGCTCGAGAAATATGTTCCAGTAATAGAGATTTTTCTAGCTAGATGATTTTTCAAGTTTAATCTCGATTCTAACCCTCTTTTGCAGCCTGTGATAACACCCCTAACCAAGCCCCATTACAACCATTGAAAGACCTTTTGATCGATGTATCATATCAATCTACAGTGGTGGAGATCTGATTTTCTAGCAAGCCTATGGTAATAACTTTTCAGGTTGACTAGAGAGTGCTTAATTCTTGAACCCTAAACACTTTGAGTGGATAGAGTGAATCCTTAGTGAGGATGTCAACTTCTGTTAATTAAGATGGAGAGATAACTACTTAGGCAATAAGAAGAAACTTATGTTTCAATGATAAAATTCTCAACTTCAAGTGATTGAGTCTTTAATGTTCTTCTGATTGAATTATCATTGTATGAATACCTGTGGATTAGTTTGAAACATTATTGGTAAACATTGTAAATTGAGGAATGTTTCTTAATTAGGGATTGAGATTTTGCTTGAGGACAAGCAAAGGCTTAAGTGTGGAGGTATTTGATAAACGATAAATTATACATATTTTTATCTCATGTTTAGCCTATATTTTGGATGGATTATCATTAATTTTGTGAGAATTGGCGCTCTTAATTTTCCTTTTTCATATGTTATACTCAGGAGAGCATAGGGAAGAGAAAAGAATGAAAAACGGGCCAAAACCATGAAAATGGGCCAAAATGTGTAATCGACACGGCCCAAGGGGTCATCACATGGCCGTGCCACACAAAGACCACACGGTCCAGCCCCCGACAAGCACGGCCAGGGCACACGGCCGTGCCACCTCAACAGTCCCAAACACGGTCTCTTGTCAAAATCACACGGGCGTGGCACACGGGCGTGTTCTAGTCGTGAGGAAGAGGAATTTCACTCAGATTTGGATACTTAGGGGCTAAGAAAGCCATTCTAAACTCTATATAAAGACCCCAAGAGGCAACTCTAAAGATATACTATTTTCTCTCAAGAAAGAGCACCATAATTCTGCCAACACTAGGAGTGAAAGCAAGAGATTACTCCAAGGGAAGCCGATTGATTCATCCTTGAAGCCAGAGTTTTACATCAAGATAGAGGATCTCCCTAAATTCCTTCAGGGGTTTTTAGGTTCTTTATGTTTTGTTATCTTAATACTTCTGAGATGTTTTCTTTCTTCACTATAAACTAAACCCCTCAAATACTTGAGGGGATGAAACCTAAGACAGATCTTGTTATTGTTTATTCTTGAATTATATGATAAATACTTGAATTGTTCTTAATTATGTGTTCTTGATTTAATAATCCTAGGTATTACTTCAAGAACTTGATGTGCTTAGGCAGAGGAGCAAAAGTCCTTGTTTTAAGAGCAGATCTACCATAGTTAAGCGGAGTTACATGTAACCCTAGACATAGGGTGACATAAATCTGCCGGATTAGGGTCAAACCTAATAGGGGGATCCATAGATCGAATTAATGCAACCTAGGGTGTTAATTAATAAAGAAACTTTAGTTAGCAGTCTAGGCCTAGTTGTTCTTAGCCTCGACGGAGGGATTAACATAAGTTAGGGATCTCTACGGATCAAGTCAAGTGAAGAAATCGTCTAGTTCAAGAAGTCAATAACAAGTGAAGTCTAGGTGGATTCTCCCTTAAGTATTGCTCATATCAATCAGCTTTTCCCTAAAGTTTTCCCTAATTTAATTTTTGTGCACTTTTAGTTAATCTTAGAATTAGTTTCAATCAATCCTCTTTTATTTTTATGCTAGATAATAGAAAGGAAGTAAGTATTAGTACTTTTGGTTCCCTTGGGTACGATAACTCGGTCTTGCCGCTAAACTATACTACTATTCGATAGGTGCGCTTGCCTTTAATATCGTGATATTAGTTAGTTTTGGTATGATCAGTTTTTATAAATTTTATTACTTAATATCGCGAGCATATCAAAAATATATACATGAGATAATATAAAAAAAATATATGAATAATATAACATTAAAAATATACATAATATATAGAAATAACAATAATGTTAAAAACCAATTTTAATAATACTACATAGATATATACACATATATATTAAAAATATATAGATAATGGTAATATCAAAAGTGTGTGTGTAATATATACATATATATATATATATAATACTAATAATAATAATGATAAAATTCGGGGAGAAAACGTGATATAATAATATTATAGGGAAAATGAAATAAATAAATGATAATATATTAAAAATAATGAATATGATTGATAAACGCTAATTTATACATATTTTACCTCATATTTAGCCTATATTTTGGATGAATTATTATCAATTTAGTGAGAATTGGTGCTCTTAATCCTTCTTTTTCATATCTTATACTCAGGAGAGCATAGGGAAGAGAAAAGAATAAGAAATGGACCGAAAATGAGGAAAATGGGCCAAAAATGACATAACACATGGCCCAAGGAATCACCACACGACCGTGCCACACGGCCGTGCCACATGAAGATCACACGGTCTAGCCCTCGACAAGCACGGGCAGGCCACACGATCGTGCCAAATCACACGGCCTTTGTCGAAATCACACGGGCGTGGCACACGGGTGTGTTCTAGTCGTGAGAAAGAGGAATTTCACTTGAATTGAGATACTTGGAGGCTAAGAAAGGCTCCCCAAAGCTCTATATAAAGACCCTAGGAGGCAACTCTAAGGGTGTGCTTATTTCCCCCAAAAGGGAAGTATTCTTTGCTGCCAACATAGAGAGTGGAAGTAGGGATTACTCGCAGGGAAGCTGATTGATTCATCCTAGAAGTCGGAATTCTGCAGCAATATAGAGGATCTCCCTAAATTCCTTCAGGGGTTTTCGGGTTCTTTTATGTTTTGTTATTTTATATCTTCTGAGATGTTTTCTTTCTTTATTATGAACTAAACCCCTCAAATACTTGAGGGGGATGAAACCTAAGATAGATCTTGTTATTTATTCTTGATTTATATGATAAATACTTGAATTATTCTTAGTTATGTGTTCTTCATTCTTGATTTAATAGTCCTAGGTATTATTTCAAGAATTTGATGTGCTTAGAGCAGAGGAGCAAAAGTCCCTGTGATAAGAGTAGATCTACCATAATTAAGCGGAGTTGCATGCAACCCTAGACATAGGGCGACATAAATCTGCCGGATTAGGGTCAAACCTAATATGGGGAACCATAGATCGAATTAATGCAACCTAGGGAGTTAATTAATAAGGTAACTTTAATTAACAACTTAGGCCTAGTTGCTCTACGCCTCGACAGAGGGTTTAGCATAGATTAGGGATCTCTACGGATCAAGTCAAGTAAACAAATCATATAGTTCAAGAAAACAATAACAAGTGAAGTCTAGGTGGATTCTCCCTTAAGTATTGTCCATATCAATCAGCTTTTCCCTAAAAAGTTTTCCCAATTTACTCTTTGTGCTTTTCTTAGTTAGTTTTAGAAGTAGTTTAAACAAACCCCTCTTTTATTCTTAGGCTAGATAATAGAAAGGAAGTAAGTAATAGTACTTTTGGTTCCCTCGGGTACGATAACTCGGTCTTGCCACTAAGCTATACTACTGTTCGATAGGTGCGCTTGCCTTAAACGTCGTGATATTAGTTAGTTTGGGTGTGATCAAGTTCTTTATAAATTTTATTACTTCATATCACGCGATATCAAGTTTTTGGCGCCGTTGCCGAGGAACTAAAATATTACGAACACTTTATTTCTATTACTTTAGCCATTAATATATTTATTTATTTATTTTTATTTTTATTTTTATTTTCTTCTTATTTTTTTCTAGGTTTTTCTAAGTTTATTTTTTATTTTTATTTTATTTTCGTTCCTTTTTTATTTTTCTAGGTTTTTCTAGTTTATGACTAGAAACAACCCAACAGGACCATTACTTTTTTACGAAGATTTAGAAGCTACAGTTTGCAGAAATCGCAGAGAGATCAGACGAAGCCTACATTATCCAGAGTAAGAACCTGAGCATGAGTTAGAACCTACAGAAGAGATGGAAGCAAATCAAAACGTTCCACCACATCCAGCACTACCAGCAGAACCAGTAAACCAAGATGAAGCTCCTCGAACTATGTATGGTTATGCTAAACCTAGTTTGATTGGTACTCAAACTAGCATTATGAGACCTGCTATTGCTGCTAATAATTTTGAACTAAAACCTAACACTATTCAGATGATTTAGCAGTTTGTACAGTTTGATGGTTTACAGGATGAAGATCCCAACGCTCATTTAGCAAACTTTTTGGAATTGTGCGATACTTTTAAAATTAATGGCATTTCTGATGATGCTATTCGACTAAGGCTATTTCCATTCTATCTGAGAAACAAAGCCAAACAGTGGTTAAATTCTCTACCACGAGGCTCAATCACCACATGGGAACAGATGACAGAAAAATTTTTACTTAAATATTTTCCTCCCGCTAAAACAGCTAAATTACGAAACGATATTTCTTCCTTTGTGCAGATAGATTTAGAAACACTCTACGATGCCTGGGAGAGATATAAGGATCTTTTGAGAATATGTCCTTATCATGGACTACCTTTATGGCTACAAGTTCAAACCTTCCACAACGGTTTGAATCCATCCACACGACAAATGGTTGATGCAGCTGCAGGAAGAACAATTAATAATAAAACGCCAGAAGCAGCTTATGAATTTACCAAAGAAATGTCATTGAATAACTATCAGTGGCAAATCATGAGGACAAGGCCGACAAAAGTTGCAGGAGTTTATAATATTGATGCTGTTACTATGCTTACTAATCAGGTGGAACTTTTAAATAAAAAGTTTGATAATTTTGTTGGTTCTACGCAGGTACAACCAGTTATGCAATGCAACGCAACTCCAGGAAATATGTTCAATCCAAATTACTCCTCTTATGGACATGGCATGGAAACTCAGCAAGCCAACTATATGGGTAACAATTCTAGAGTTCAAAATAACCCTTATAGTAATACTTATAATGCAGGTTGGCAGAGTCACCCCAGTTTTTCATGGGAAGGACAAGGAAATCAAAGACAACCGCCTCCTCTAGGATTGCAACAACCACCATTCCAATAAGAGAAAAAGCCGAACTTTGAAGAGATGGTTACAAAATTTATTGCCGTATCAGAAACACGTTTTCAAAACACCGAAACTGCATTGAGGAACCAGCAGGCATCCATTTAAGGACTTGAAACTCAAATAGGCCAGCTTGCCAAGCTAATCTCTGAAAAACCGCGAGGTGGGTTATCAAGCAATACTGAGACTAACCCTAAGGAGCAACTCAATGCTGTGGATACGATAGATGATGAGGGGATAACCAAAACCAACCCAAAACCATGCAAGGAGCCTGTGGTAAGTAAAGGAAAGGATGAGGTAAGTCCTAAAGATGAAATCGTCAAATAATTTAAACCTCGTATCCCATACCCAAACGCACTAAAGAAGGATCGCACAGATCAGCAATTTGGTAAGTTTCTTAAACTGTTAAAGAAATTACATATTAACTTACCTTTTATTGAAGCAATTATGTAGATGCCGGAGTACGCAAAATTTTTAAAGGAACTTCTCACAAATAAAAGAAAGTTGGAAGAATTGTCCATAGTGGAACTCAACGAGGAATGCTTAGCTATTCTCTAAAATAAACTGCCAACCAAACTGAAAGATCCAGGAGTTTTACTATTCCTTGTTTATTTGGTAGCCTAGACACCAAAAATGCCTTAGCTGATTTAGGAGCTAGTATAGATGTCATGCCTTATAAACTGTTTAAACAACTAGGTCTTGGAAAGCCTAAGCAAACTAAGATGAGCATTCAACTAGCTGATAAAACTATTAGGTCTCCTAAGGGAATAATTGAAGATGTACTCGTCAAAATTGATAAATTTGTATTCCCAGTTGACTTTGTTGTTTTAGACATTGATGAGGATAGCGATATACCCTTAATTCTAGGGCGACCCTTCTTAGCAACTGCCAGAACAATAATTGATTTAGGAACAGGTGAACTTACACTACGTGTAGGTGATGACAAAGTTACTTTACAAGCTCAAAACGCAATTAAAACTGTTGATAATAATATAGTCACGAGTCCTTGTAAAAATATTGAACTCACCACCCAACCTTCTGTGCAGGATACACTTCACATAAAGGCAACCCAATCACAGACAAGTCAATCCAATGGAGAGGCACCTAAAAAGCGAACGCTTCAGATCGAAGAACTAGATGAGTGGCTGAACTATCATGAAAAACCCAAAATATGCCACACCAACCCAGAGCATCACCAAGACAACCCTCAGGTAAAAACGTGTCAAATCAAGGTAGGGGATAAGGTACTTCTAGGGGAAGACGACCCCCGAATCTTGAACTCGAAAGAACATACAAGTGACATACCTCACTTCACGGTAATGAAAATCTTCCCTTATGGTACAGTACAAATAAAACATGAGTTACTTGGCACTTTCAAGGTAAACCATACTCGACTCAAATCTTATGTTAATAATAAAATTGCAAGCAGGATAGAAGAGTATCAACTCTTCAAACCACCGTGAACGAACAAGCTTAAGAAAAGTCGAGCTTAGACTATAAACAAGCGCTTCTCGGGAGGCAACCCGAGCAATAACTTAATAACATTTCTTTGTTTAAAATTTTTCTAGTATTTTTATGCAGCAACTAACATTTTTTATGCAGAAATCTAGGCCACACGGCCAGCCACACGGGCGTGCCTAAGGCCGTGTGACATCTTAAAACAGAGACACGGTCGTGCACCCAGACCGTGTACAAACAGAGCAGAAGTTTCCCAAAAGCACGGGAGGTCGACAAATCACCACGGCCGTGTGATATGGCCGTGGCAACTTTGCGAATTCCACACGGGCTATCAACAATTTCCCACGGCCGTGCGACATGGCCGTGGCAACCCTGCGGTATCAACACGGGCTCACACAACGCCACACGCCCGTGTCCCCAAGCCGTGGCCAACACTGTCAAATCAGACACGACCGTGTGACTACCTATATGACCGTGCAAAAAAGCGAACAAGTTCACAACGGCCGTGCAATATGGCCAACACAGGCTAACCCCGAGACACACGGGCGCGTGCCTCTATTCTCTCATTCAGTTCTATTTTTTTCTGATTTTTTTCCTTTATTAGTTTCCTTTTCATTTCAAAATTTATTTTTATGTTTAATCCTTTCAATCATTGCAGTATTAGTATTTTTTAGAACTTAGTTTATTATTTTTCTGTTATTTAATTTTCTATCTTTCATATCGGCCAATCCCTAACGAGTAATCTCTATTAATCCTAAATTTCCATGACTAATTAAATATTTCCACAGTTTCAAAAAAAGGAGGTCTACAGATCATATTCGAACGGAAATGGGACCACCCCTGCCACAATTACCGACTCTTCCTCACAAATTCATTCTAAATTCAGGGAGTTTCAATTCTCTCCCTATCTTATGATATTATACTTCTCTTGCTATTTATATAACTTTGTACATTGAGGGCAATGTACATCTTAAGTGTGGGAGGGAAGCTTACTTGAAATCTTTACATTATCTATGAAAATCCCTGAAATTGTACTTCATGCATTGTTCTTAACTAATTCTCAATCTCCTATTAGGAATTTATTCTGATTGATTTATGATTTCTATCGATATGTTGAGAATTAAGATATAGGTGCTTGTACTTTGATTATTCAAACTTTAAAACATTAGGGAATCAAGCATGATAAGTTGAAATTTTTGAGAACCCCAAATTTTTTTTGCATAAGTTATCTTCCCTAAATTTAAGTATTATCTTGAGATTTGAAATTCGCAGGATTGACATCAAAAGCCATAATTCTGGTGAGATTTTTGAGCCTTTTTGAGCATACATTCTTTCGTGCTCACTTTTATTATTGTTTTGAGTGAGTCAATACTGAATTGTTATTCTAGAACTTGCTTCGGTTATACATGTCAAGACCACATCATTGATTTGATATACCGAAATGATAAAGACACCTAGGATTTAACCCACTTACCCCACAAAAAGCCTACCTCTATAAATTAACCCCTAGTAAACCCTATTGAGCCTAACAACCTTTTCCTTGACTCACCCTCTAATTATTAACCAATAACCCATTTTTGTTGAATTGCATTCAATTATTTTGACCCCTATTTTTGTCGAGATTTGAGTTGAATTTTTCATCTAGCTTTTTTTTTCCTCCTTTCCAGATTTTAAAGTTTTATTCAATTTATTACATTACTTGAATTGTTCTTAATTAAAAAAAAAAGGAAAGAAAAGAAAAAAAAAAAGAAAAAAAAGAAGAAAAGAAAGAAAAAAAATATGTACATACAGTGAAATTCAGTTGTCACTTGTAATAGTTGAACAAGTTTTTGCATATTTCTATTTTAAGGCTACCAAGATAGAAATAATAGTATCATAAGAATTAGCTGAGAAATATATTCCAGTGATAGAGATTTTTCTAGCTAGATAATTTTGTAGTTCAATCTCGATTCTAACATTCTTTTTCCAGCCTGTGACAACACCCCTAACCAAGCCCTATTACAACCATTAAAAGACCTTTTGATCAATGTATCATACCAGACTTTAGTGGTGGAGATTTGATTTTCTTGCAAGCTTATGGTAATAACTTTTCAGGTTGACTAAGGAGTGCTTAAATTTTGAACCCTAAACACTTCGAGTGGATAGAGTGAACCTTTAGTGAGCATGTCAACTCCTGTTAATTAAGATGGAGAGATAACTACTTAGAAGGAAGGAAGAGACTTATGTTTTCAATGATAAAATTCTCAACTTAGAGTGATTGAGTCTTTAATGTTCTTCCGATTGAATTACTCATTGTATGACTACCTGTGGATTAGTTTGAAACATTATTGATAAAGGTTGTAAGTTGAGAAGAATGATTCTTATTTAAGGATTGGGATTTTGCTTAAAGACAAACAAAGGCTTAAGTGTGGGGGTATTTGATAAACGCTAATTTATACATATTTTTACCTCATGTTTAGCTTATATTTTGGATGAATTATTATCAATTTAGTGAGAATTAGTGCTCTTAATCCTTCTTTTTCATATCTTATACTTAAAAGAGCATAGGGAAGAGAAAAGAATAGGAAATGGACCGAAAATTAGGAAAATGGGCAAAAAATGACATAACACACGGCCCAAGGAATCACCACACGGTAATGCCACACGGTCGTGCCACATGAAGATCACACGATCTAGCCCTTGACAAGCATGGGTAGGCCATACGGCCATGCCAAATCACACGGCCTTTGTCGAAGTCATACGAGCGTGGCACACGGGCGTGTTCTAGTCGTGAGAAAGAGGAATTTCACTCTAATTGAGATACTTGGAGGCTAAGAAAGGCTCCCTAAAGCTCTATATAAAGACCCTAGGAGGCAACTCTAAGGGTGTGCTTATTTCCCCCAAAAAGGAAGTATTCTTTGCTGCCAACATAGAGAGTAGAAGTAGGGATTACTCGCAGGGAAGCTGATTGATTCATCCTAGAAGTCGGAATTCTGCAGCAATATAGAGGATCTCTCTAAATTCCTTCAGGGGTTTTCGGGTTCTTTTATGTTTTGTTATTTTATATCTTCTGAGATGTTTTCTTTCTTTATTATGAACTAAACCCCTCAAATACTTGAGGGGGATGAAACCTAAGATAGATCTTGTTATTTATTCTTGATTTATATGATAAATACTTGAATTGTTCTTAATTATGTATTCTTCATTCTTGATTTAATAGTCCTAGGTATTATTTCAAGAATTGGATGTGCTTAGAGCAGAGGAGCAAAAGTCCCTGTGATAAGAGTAGATCTACCATAATTAAGTGGAGTTGCATGCAACCCTAGACATAGGGCGACATAAATCTGCCGGATTAGGGTCAAACCTAATATGGGGAACCATAGATCGAATTAAAGCAACCTAGGGAGTTAATTAATAAGGGAACTTTAATTAACAACTTAGGCCTAGTTGCTCTACGCCTCGACGGAGGGTTTAGCATGGATTAGGGATCTCTACGGATCAAGTCAAGTAAACAAATCATATAGTTCAAGAAAACAATAACAAGTGAAGTCTAGGTGGATTCTCCCTTAAGTATTGTCCATATCAATCAGCTTTTCCCTAAAAAGTTTTCCCAATTTACTCTTTGTGCTTTTCTTAGTTAGTTTTAGAAGTAGTTTAAACAAACCCCTCTTTTATTCTTAGGCTAGATAATAGAAAGGAAGTAAGTAATAGTACTTTTGGTTCCCTTGGGTACGATAACTCGGTCTTGCCACTAAGCTATACTACTGTTCGATAGGTGCGCTTGCCTTAAACGTCGTGATATTAGTTAGTTTGGGTGTGATCAAGTTCTTTATAAATTTTATTACTTCATATCACGCGATATCAATGATAGTTAACATAATGATATTAAAAAAATAATACTATGCATAAAAAGTATATATACATATAAAAATAAAACATATACGAGTATTAATAACAACAATAATAATAAAAGTAATAATAGTGAGACCAATAATAACAATACAAATAATATAAATATAGTAGTAAAATATAAAAGAAAGGACACAATCGAAACAAAACAGAAATTCGGGGCAAATTTGAAAACAAATATAAAGAAAGGGACCAATTTGAATGTGCTAAAATAGGGGACAGACTAAAAGAGCAATTTTCCAAGCCTTTAAAACGCAGCGCATCGTAGCGGACTTAGTTGAAAAGCGCGAACAATTAGGGGGCCCGATTGAAAATATCGAAGACTTAATTGCAAAAGCTTCAAAAATCGGAAGGGCCAAATGAGTAATTTTCCCGTTAGATTAAAAACACGCGGATCCTAGGCGGGTTTGGGTCAGATCGGGTTGGGCAGAGTGAAACGGCATCGTTTTGGGGCTTATAGGTGCCGACTAAAACGACGTCATTTTGTAACGTCTATATAAGTTAAATTTTTTTTGTTTTGAAATCATTTGTTATCCGTGTGAAAAAAAAAAAGAGGGAGAGAGGGAGCTGGGGCGATTTCCAGCGAGGAATCCGGCCTTGCTCCAGCCGCTGTCCACGGTCACTGCCGCTGGCGCCGGTCACCGTACACGGTGGCCGGATTTCCAAAAAGGTATATTTTTTAGTTTTTTTCTTTTCTTTTTTAAAAGTATATTATATATATATATATATATATATATATGTATATATGTATATGTTTACAAATCGAAAAAGAAAGTAAAAAAGGGTCCGGAAATAGAAAAGAAAAAAGTCACCTTCGGGCTTTTGCTACTGGTTTTTTGATTTTGATTCTGATCTGATGCTATTCGTACTTCGATATTGCTATGGTTATTGTGTTTAGAAAATATTGTCTATATTGAAATTCTCCACCATTACAATGAATTTTTGTTCGGCTTATATAGCCGTTTTACAATGCCATTTCTATTATTTCTTGCTGTCTTTTCTTCTTTATTGTTTGCAGGTGCTGTGGCAAGTGGAGGGCGGTGGATTTGACCAGTGGAGCGGTGCTGCAGGTGGTCGGTGGCAAGTAGGGACTTTGGCAGAGCAAGTGGGGTGACCGGGGCTAGGTTTAGGGGGATTAGGGTTTGTTTGGGCTATTCGGGTTTGGGCTTGGTTTAGGTTAGGTGGGTTTAATTTGTAATTGGGTTTAAATGTTGTATTGGGTCAGGGTTTTGTTAGGGTTAAAATTTGGGCTTCTACACTTACCTCTGATAGAATTTGCTTATAATAACAGTTTCCAGACGAGGTTGAAAATGGCTTCATATGAAGCTTTATATGGTTGTAAATGTCAAACACCGTTATACTAGATAGAATTGAGTGAGAAAAAGATTCACGAGGTTGAATTGATCAAAGAAATTGAAGAAAAAGTGAAAGTGTTCCGTGACAGTTTAAAAGCAGCTTCTGATAGACAGAAATCATATGTAGATTTGAAATGCAAAGAAATAGAGTTTCTGGTCGGAGATCGAGTATTCTTAAAAGTGTCACCATGGCAAAAAATTCTCCGTTTTGGCCGTAAAGGAAAGTTAAGTCCGCTATTCATCGGGCCATATGATATAATTGAAAGAATAGGGCCTGTAGCCTATCGACTATCGTTACCATCCGAACTTGAAAAAATACATAATGTTTTTCATGTTTCGATGCTACGTCGATACCGATCCGATCCATCACATGTTATCTCTCTTGTTGATGTGGAAATACAGTCTGATTTATCGTATAACGAAGAACTGATCAGGATTTTGGCTCGAGAAATCAAAGAATTAAGAAATAAACGTATAGCACTTGTTAAAGTTCTCTAGTGCAAACAACGAATAGAGGAAGCTATGTGGGAACCTAAAGAAGCTATGTGAAAACAGTACCCTAACCTATTTACCGGTAAGATTTTCGAGGACGAAAATCCCTAAAGGAGGGAGAGTTGTAATAGCCCAATTTTTAAGTCTGATCAGAACAGGTGGTTTTGGGACCACTTAACTGAGTTGAAATATTATTTTTATTATTATTTTTTTTACAACATGATAGAATTACCGTACGAAAGTTTCGTATAGAAATTTTACTATTTAAATAGTTAATTCAATAAAAAGGACTAAATCGCGTAAAGCGATAAATATGAATTTAATTAGTAAAATGGCTTAATTGAATATGGCTTTATAAATAGGAGGCCTTAAGTTGCTAATATCCCTTAATTAAAGATAGTAGACATTTATGTCCATATTTAGTATGATTTTTATAATGGGTTTTAAATGTTATATTAGTAAATTAGATATTAAATTAGTTTTAATTAAAACAAAGCCATATTTTGGTTAAAAAAATTTCTCCTTCATCCCAATTGTAAGAGAAAACAACCACCATTTTCAAAGTTCATATTCGGCCATGGTTTTCTAAGTAATTAAGATCAAGATAAACAAATCCCAAAACTTGATTGGGGAAAACGAATGGTAGACGAGTAAATATCGAGTTTACGAGCTAAATCGAGGTAAGTTTGTATGATTAGAATCGAACTTATATTATATTATAATTGCTGATTTTAATGTTATTTGATTATTTAATAAATTATTGAACTTAAATGCATATTGAATACATGTTTACATTGAGTACCGAGTCCCGTTTAAACCGTAGAAAATTGTAGGATACAAGTGACATGTCACTAGGGCTACAGGTTGGTTGAGCTCCTGCATTTGTTGCGGACTCACCACAGCTCATGAGTTTACATGTTCAGCCTTCGGGCTTACCGATTAGCCTTTCGGCTCACATGTTTAGCCTTCGGGCTTACATGTTTAGCCTTTAGGTTTACCGATTACCCTTCGGGCTCACATGTTCAGCCTTCGGGCTTACCGTTCAGCCTTCGGGCATACATGTTGAACCTTTGGGCTTACCGTTACTGGATCATGAGGAGCATACCCTATATGGATCGAAAGAGCATACATGATGAATTGACGGATTTATAGGTTTACATATATACACTGTGTGTGTATCACCCGAGTATTCCTAAATGTTTCCAAAGGTTCAACAGGCAATTTACCGATGTGTATATATGTTGTATGAATACATAGACTACGTGGACTACATAGATGATATGTTATAGGTATATAATTAAGTGGTATAATAGTATAAATGTTATATAATGAATTGATAAATGAGGAATATGTTACTTGGATTATAAGTACAAGTATGTGTCTACATGTATTACTTGTTACAAGAATATGCTTTTATGATACATGTTACATGACTTATATGTTATATGATACATGTTTTATATGTTACAAGTACATGTTTAAATGATACATATTGCATGGTATACATGAATTATATGTTATTTGAGATATAAGATGTGTTAGATAAATTGTTACATCGTATATGATTGTATGCTATATAAGTATAAGACAAGTGAATGAATTGATACTTGAATTTTGGTTACATGGATGTTGTATATTTGTTTCATCTTTGGAATGGATAAATACATGGTTGTTACATGACTAACATGTGTATGTGATGGTTGAATAGGCATTAGGGACTTATGACTTGGTTTGATAATGTTTTTACGTTTAAAAAGTTGATTCGGTAAGTTAAATTCTATATTATACGGGCTTACTAAGCTTTAAAAGCTTACTTTGTTTATTTTCCCATGTTTTATAGATTTCGAAAGATAGCTCGATTCGGACAAGATCAGAGATTGCCATCACACTATCCAAACAAGCTTTTTGTACTTTTAAATCTTTGTTAATGTTGTAAATATGGCATGTATAGGCTAGTTTATAAGTTAATGATTATGGTTATCTTTGTGTTGATGAATGTGGTATGATTTTGGCACTTAATCAAGCTATATGATATGACTTGATTTTGAAATGGATGTTTTGGTATAAGGACTTATATGATATGTTTTTTATATGTTATATGTGTGAATTGATAATGGGAATTTGATGTTTGGTACATAGCTTATGTGATGATTGAATATGGTTTATTGATAGATTTTATTTTGGTTAAATAGGGAAGTTTAGAATGGATATGAAATGGTTATATTGGTATATGTTTACTTGTGAGTTTGGTAAGGTTTAAAAATGGATGAGATTGGAATATGAAATGTAGGTATTGTCTAGTAAATGGATTCTTGAAATGTATTTTTGTTTGAGTCAATTATATAACATTGAAATGGTTGTTATGAAATGGTTTATTTGATGCTGAATTGGCTAAATTGTTTTCTCTTTTGGCATATGAAATTGTTGTGAATTGATGCTTGTAGGTACATGATCAATTAGGGTGTGAAAATGGCTTGTACAAAGCCTATTTCATGCCATACGGCCAGAGTACCGGGCGTGTGACTCGATCGTGTGACCCCTGCAACTTAGTTATTTTGGTGAAGTTGCCACACGTGATAGGTACAGGGGCGTGTCTCGTACCCATGGGCGTAAGTCAATAGCTTCATAATTTTCACACAGCCAAGACACACGGGCGTGTCTTGTGGCCGTGTGCACAAGTCCGAATGTATGCCCTGTTTTGCCACGGCTTGGACACACGGGTGTGTCTGGCAACCGTGTGAGGCACATGGCCGTGTGAACCTATTTCGAAAATTTTTAGTTTTCTCATATTTTATATATGTTCTCAAATTAGTCTTTGTTGTATGATTGAAGCTTTATATGTTTGTTTTAAACATGACATGTTTATATATGATTGATATTACTGAAATGGGTTAATGTTTGAAAAAGTTTAAAGTCTTACTGTTCCAGTTTAAGTTACAAGTCCGGTAATGCCCCTTACCTATTTCGGCGACGGTTACGGGATAGGGGTGTTACAGTTTTTCTCATTAATTCACACATTTAACTATGGATTTTATAAATTTCTCAATTAAATCCCTAATTGACATTTTTGTCAAAAATCACTTAACAAAACTTGTATATCTATCATTAAACCTTCATAATCTACCATTAAACATTTAAATACTCAAGCATTCAACAATGACATTATTCAAAATCCATAACAGTTTCGAAGACACGGGCTAGCTAGATTAAGCTGCAACAAACTCAAAAACATAAAAATCATTAAAAACTAAGCCAAAACCGTACGTTAATCAAAGATTGAAGTTGCTGAAACTTAAAGAACAAACATGGCTTCTTTTTCTTCTCAATATTTGGTGAAGATGGGGTTAAAAAGATGATAATTCATGTTTTATCATATTTTACTAATATTAAATTCAACAATACTAATATATCCTTTACTAAAACATTAAAAGATGCATTAATGATGGCCATTTATATCGACTCAAAATAACAATTGCATATTTACCACATATGGACCTCTACTATTTAATTTCATAGCAATTTAATACCTTTAACTTATAGAACTCTACTTTTACGCTTTACGCGAGTTAGTCCTTTTTATCGAATTAAGCTTTTAAACAGTAAAATTTCTTAACAAAATTTTCACACAAACATTCTATCATACTGTAAATATTAATAAAATAATAAAATAGTTATTTTGACTTCGGATTGTGGTCTCAAAACCACTGTTCTGACTAACCTTAAAATTAAGTTGTTACACATAAACTAAATCTAAGCAACAAATGGACTAAATCAAGGATGTATAAGGGAGGCAGGGGAGTTGTGCTTCACCAGATGTGAGATGTGTGGGCATTGGGGCCTTGCATCCCAACTAGCGCATGATAGGTGCAAGATTAGTCAGGGATCAGACAGTAAAGGTGTGTGGCCAAAGTAATATGCTATCCCAGCCGGTCAGCTAGTGCCAACAGTTTACCTAGCAAGGATAAATAGGACACTTGCCGCGCATGAGCCGTGTAATTGGGCTACCTAGGGCACCATATAGTAGTAATGAATGGGTTGTTTTATCGAGGGATGTCAGGCTTTCAAGCTAGGCTAGTCAACAATATGGTGATTGGTGATAGTGATAGCGAAGGTCATGGTGGTGGTCGACAATGATTTTCGATTTTGGATGCATGTTTACTTTTGGGAATTCGACCTAACTTCATGAATACTATAGTATGCTTTGCGAAAAAATAAAATTGTAGTTTTTTTAATTTTAATTTTAATTTTCCTTTAAGATAGAACTATAGAAATTTTTGTCTGGCCAAAGGTGATTTAGTTTTTTGATTTAATATTCATAAATATTATGAAAGTATGAGTTGATAAATTGATAAGCATGTCCATGCATATACGTATGAGTAAGCATGTTATATCTTACGAAGAATGACATCTATACTTATCTACATAAATTTAATCATTCATGCTTGAAACAAGAAAATAAAACATTACATCATTTTTTAAAATATTGCATGGGAAAAGGTCTCTAAACAAGATCTAGAACCTCTATCAATGGTCTCTATATGATAGCATAACGACACCCTACGGTAAATATTATTATGTAGGTTCACTCATGAGACTTTTTTAAGAGTAAACTAGTCATGTATGCTTCTCACAATGATCATCAAACGATGAATCAAATTAGAGTGCATATTCATGATGGGTGTTGAGTCAATAGTTATATACTCAAGATTGCTCAGTTAAGTCAATTCCCACGAAGCTTTACTTAAGCTTGAATAGTGGGAAAACGTGAAACAAATATTAATATGTAGGGGATCTAATGGGTTCGAATTCACATATTAATTGGGTAGAAATCCATGTTCCTACTGTTGGTTAAAGTTACCCCACAATAACTTAATTAAATGAATGTGGGCATTATCATTGCAACAGACTTACAAAAGCTTTTTCAAGATTTTAATGTAAGACGCATGCATCATTCTAAATGCATTATATATGTTGCAAATTATTATTTTTAAATATTTTCATAAATACAAAGATAATTAATGGATGAACTTTTAATTCGAAATGTCATAAACTCCTACTATTAACATTTTTACTAAGAAAAAATTGAACGAAAACAACAATAAGGACTGGAAAAGAAATCCAAACATTGTCATAAATTATGAGAAACATAAGTCGGTACTTGATACTAAATTCCCTTTAACTACCAAAGTTGAGGTTAGAACCTGTTGGTGGGATTTTAATGAGATAACTTCTTGTTATATACTGGGTAGCATGACTAGTACCATACAAAAGAAACTAAAGAGTTGTGAAACTACTAAAGGGATGATTGACAAACTAGAGGAGATGTTCTGAGGCCAAGTTGCTTTGGCTCAAGAGCCTGCAATCATTAGTTTGATGAATGCCTATAAGAAACTTGTAAATCTAGTTAAATATCACATGATTACTTTTATGAGCTACTTTTCCAAGGCCGTAGATAATGGAGCCGGACTGGACTCGAACACAAAAATAGAGATTGTGTTTACAAGCTTTTCAAAGGACTTTGATGGCTTTGGGGCCACATATAACCTTGGAAACAAACAACTGACACTTACATAGCTCATGAAGGAACTACAATCCTATGAGTTGATGTTGAATAATGATTAATTTGTCCACAAAGTAGATGCTAACTTAACGAAACAAGGTTAAGTCCTCTACACCATAAAAAGTGGAAAGGAAGAGAACTAGAAAACTTAAAGACTTGTTAATGTCTATGTGTTTCTTCTACAGCAAGAAGGACAATTCAAGGCTAACTGTAAAGAGTAAAAGGACTACCTAGGCGTTAAGGGAAAAAAGTATGAGACTCTTAGTGTTTGAAACTTCCTTAGTGGAAGATTCAATAGACCACTCAGTTATTCATCCTAGATCCAATAACCATGCTTTTATTTCTTTACAAGGGTTCAAGGAAACAAAAAATCTTAGAGATAAGATCCTCTTGTTGCGAACTGGGATGTTACAAGTGTTGTGGCTAAAGTAGTGAGAGTTGTACATCTTTCTTTTGATAGTTTTAGGAAGATTGTTTTATAAGACGTTTTCTTTATACCTAATTTCAAGAGAAACTTAATTCAATTGCTTGTTTATTTAAAGATAGCTTGACTATGACTTTTAATAATAGTTTTGCAATTTTTAGAAATTGTTCACTTATCTATAAAAGATGAGTGCAAAAAAATCTCTATTTTATTAAACCAAATATTTACACATTGTTGGAAACTGAAATTGTGAATAAGAAATTTAAAACTTCTCACTCAAATGAGGTATATCTTTGGCATTTGAAACTTATTCATTTTAACAAAGAAAAAAATCATTAGGCTTGTGAAAGATGACACCTTACGTTCGCTTAGGGAAGCTGATCTCACACAATTTGAATCTTACTTGGAAGGTAAAATGATGAAGCAACCTTTTAATGCAAAAGGTATAAGGGTTATTAAACCCTTAGAATTTGTGCACATTGATATATGACACATGAATGTTAGTGCATAAAGTGGTTACAATTACTACATAACCTTTATAGATGATTTTTCCTGATATGGGTATGTGTACCATATGCACCGCAAAAGTGAAATTGTCGATAATTTTCAACAAAATCATGTGAAATTGGAGAAACAATTAGTTTACCTATAAAGACAATTCAAATGGATCGAGGTGGGGAATATCTATTAGATGAGTTATTAGGATACCTCATATAGAATGAGATATTTTCACTATTGGATCTGGTGCCCTAAGTGTAGTATTTTCATCTACGTATATTCATATTTTTTCAAACAAATTGGCTTAATAATAATATCCATTAATTACATTAATACCCTTTCTATATTGTCCCTAATTTTTTTGTACGCAAAGCAAAATCGAAGTAAATATTAGCTCACTGGTTATCTAATGTTTAACTAATACTAAACAATATTACATGGTCAGATCGTAATACGGGAAGACAACTTATATTAGTAGATGAAACTAAACATCTCCTTAGTCTAATCGAGAATGAGCAAACTGATTGAAAGACTAATATGCCATCTATCAAGTCCAATTAGAGAGATGTTTTGTCTTGAACATCGAAGTAGATGAATATTAGAATATAGAGACATAGATGTGATTGGCTTGAGTGACAGTACATTAGACAAGATCCAACTAGAATAGATCTTGAATCTGTTTATAGATTTATTTACTTGTGATGTTCATAGTGTGGCATACCTTAATTTTGAAAGGATGATGGATTATGTATGCTTGACTCGTATACTTTGATGTAAGTAGAAGTCTGAGTTTAAATAAATAAGGAAACAAAAGTCGGTGTGTTGGGTATACGACTTCTGTAGTATGTAGTATCCTTCACAATAGTGGATTGATAACCCAATAAATGGGTAAATGATATCCTATTATTGGCATTACATGATAAATGAAAAGTAAACGTGGTCATGGGTCGTTTGTCTTTGTGATAAACGACTTAATTACTATTTTGATAGTGGTTGACTTTTCATGAATGAAGATATAATGGTTACCATGAGATAAATAGGATTATATTGGGAGAAAAAATTATCCCAAAGAGATTAAGGATATCTTATGAGGGTAACACACTCATGACAAAGTCATTGGACGAGCACTGATCAACTAGCTTTCGTAGTGGTATGTAATTAGGGAGAGCTCGATCATGATATTATGGTGGAATGACTTCGTGACTAAATGAGTTTATATTCATTAAGCGAAAAGCTATAACTTAATTATAAATCATTTGAACCCCAATTACATATGTCCAATCACCCCCTCTACTAGCTTGTTGAAACTAGAAATGGATGGAAATGATAAAGTTAAAGAAATTAGTTACATTCAGAAATGAATGCAAATTTTGACTAAATATGGAAATGACTTGAAAATTAATTTAAGTTTTTCAAACTATTATTTAATCAAATAATTAAAGTTAAAAAAATGAAATTAAATTAATTGGTCATCATGACTTAGTTGAATATGGAAATTAAATATATTTTCTCATAAATTGTTTTATGGTGAAGTTGTCATGACTTTAACGAAAGGAAAATTGGGTTGAGAAAATTATTAAAAATTTAAGTTAAGTTAATTTAAAAAATGTACTTATCTTGAGAAATAGAAAAACATGTACTGGGTTAGATTAAATTATAAAGTCGTGGGTTAAAAATTCAGAAAGCACATATAATTGGACCTAATATATGAGAGACCCAAAACCCTTCATAATATATCTGAGGGGTGACAACCTTAGTATATTTAACTGGGCTGCGTTGCTCCTCTCTCTTAGTTAAACTAGGAGACTAGTTTTTCTATGAGATAAGTGTTATTTGTATTCTACTAATTCAACCAAAGTTCTTCTATCGCTCATTATAAATAGATGACATTCGTAGAGCTAAAAATAAGAAGTTATACACAAATTTGAGATATTGTTATTTTGCCTAAAAATAGTGAGAATTATTTTCTAATTATAAATTTTATATTATGGGAATAACAATTCTACTGGTTTCTATAGAGAGAAATTTGCTTTCCTACTAGAACAAAAAAAATATTTTTTGTTCTGTGTTTGATTCATGATTGTTTGATCCCATACTTGAAGCGATTCGTGGCACGAGAATAGTACAGAAGGTCATTCAGTTGAAAGTTGAGAACATTTATAATCCGTTTTGTAGCACAAATACTTTTCGAGAAAAGTTTATTGTTCTAAATATCATAAACCAACTCGATTTTCTAAATTTTTATTTTCTACTGTGATAGAAAACTATTTTAAATGAAATGTTTTTCTAACAATCCTAATTAACTGTGCCAGGAACTCCACAACAAGTTGGCATGGCCAAGAGAAGGAAAAAAAAACCCTTTTGGACATGGTTCAATAGATGTTCAAATACTAGCAGTTGTTGATATCCTTTTGGGGATATGCATTACAAATGGCTTGTTACATTCTGAATGATGCACCAATAAGGCTGAACTAAATCATTTTAGGGTTTGTCAGAGGATAAAGATGCAAAGAAGTTGGATTCATGGACAAATTTGTGCATTTGTTGGATATCCTAAAGTGTAGAAAGGCAGTTTATTTTATAACCTAAAATATCAAACTATAAAAGTTTTAGCTCATGCTACATTTCTTAAGGAAAGTTACATGGACAATTTTAAACCTCGAAGTAAAATAGTATTTAAGAAAATTTTAGGTGTAACACCCCTTACCCATGCTCGACGTCAGAACAGGGTACGAGGCGTTACCATACTAAAACACTTACCCGAGTCAACAAATTTCGTTCCAGTTTAAAACTTTTTAAACTTTATCGTAAAGTCCTTATCATGAGCCTACAAGGCCCAAAACACACTTTAGAGGCAATTCGAGATTTAACCGAGCACCATAAAACCTTAGAAAATTTCATTAAAAACGAGGCACACGCCTGTGTGATCCTATACATGGAGTTCGTACAGCTCACATGGCCTAGGCATTTAAGGACACGCCCATGCCCCATGCCCATGTGGATTTAATTTTATAATCGAACCTACAGTGGTTTTTACATGGCCTGGCACACGCCCGTGTCCATGGCCCATGTCTCTCACATGGCCACGACACGGTCGTGTCTTAGCCTGTGTGCAAAAACTTGGGTATTCTGTTTCTAATGTCATCAACTCTAATGGGTCACACGGCCAAGGCACACGCCCATGTGCTAGGCCGTGTCTTTCGCACGATTGAGACACATGGTCGTGTCTCAGCCCGTTTGGTTACTGCTGGGCATTTAATTTTGCTAACTTAAGGTGCAGGGGACACACAGCCGAGCTACACGCCCATGGGGCCGACTGTGTGTCACACATGGCCCAGACACACGCCCGTGTGTCTACTTGTGCAGACAAATATAAGGCTATCTACCAAGCCTTTTGCCACCCTGAAACATAATCAAATACATACCAATCTTACCAATGCATAACATGGCATAAATACTCAACCATACAACCACAATTAGACATCCACACATCATATAGCTTCATCCCAAACTTATGCGTACACCTAAAACTTTCATACTCAAGGCATCAATAATTAAATTCTCTTTACACTTAATTAATCAACTAGCCTATACATGCCATCTAACCAAAATTACAAGGCTTTGAGTACCAAACCATAGCAACATAGTGTGTTGAGATCTCTGACTTTTTCTAACCCGAGCAAGCCTCTGAAAACCCTATGAACATAGAAAAGTAAACAAGGTAAGCTATAAAGATTAGTAAGCTCATTTGAATAATATGCTTATATTAACTATCAAATACATCTCGAGTAATTATACGAACATAAAAGAGCTCATATGGTCTCACCATATAATATCATCTACTCTCATATAGAACTAATCTTGATTTTTGAAAGCTTATTCATTTCAATAATTGTATGAATCAAAATGTGTACTTATTAATTCACTTACAATTACTTATACATAAACGATATGAAATATTTCACATTCAATTCAACGGTCATTCCATAAGCACAAAATACTATCTTGCATGTCATACCGTAATATTACTCATATTTACGTTGTGGACTTATAACATGTCCTTAAGTTACTACGGCTCGACACTCCCATGGATTTTATACATACCTGTATCAATTAGCTCTATTACCTCTTTATTCTCGACCTGACCTTGTCTGTTGATTAGCATAAATATCTATGACAACATGTTATCTCAATTTAATATCAATAAATATCATGAACTCTGGAATCTTTCATATTTCATTCATAAAACTAGACATATAATTTCTGAGTTACTTGTTGGGTCATTCGGAACACCATCGAATGCTCTAGAATCACATGTGCATGGTACCAATGCCATATCCCAGACATGGTCTTACACTAGCTCTCATCCATCTATGTCGATGCCATGTCCTAGACATGGTCTTACACAAGCACTCACATCGACACCGATGCTATGTCCAAGACATGGTCTTACACTGGCTCGTATATTAAAGTCGATGCCATGTCCACGGCATGGTCTTACACTGACCTTCAAATGTCGAGGCCAATGCCATGTCTTAACATGGCCTTACACTGGCTCTCGTCTATTGGTGTCGACGCCATGTCCCAGACATGGTCTTACACTTACACACATTGAGGCCGATGCTATGTCCCAGACATGGTTTTACACTAGCACTCGCGTCGCCATGGTCCAACCATGGTATTTTTTCGTCAATTCATTACAATCTTAGTCTGATTTTGCTCGACCCTGCATTTTCCTTAGATCGATCTTTCAATTCAATCTCATATTTTTATATTATCAAGATTTGATACAAACGTACAGAACAATACATTATGTTCTTTCTAATTTAATAATTGATCACTGTAAGCTAACCATATGAACTTACCTCGCTAGTTGAAACAACAAACTAAGTCGAATAATCTGATCCTTTGTTTTCCCCTCGCTCTGTCCAAAATTTCATTTCCCTCAATCTATATAATAATAATATTTACTTATTTAGTCACTTATTTATACTATTTAGTCCAAAAATTCACATTAAGGCAACTTTGAACTTTTGCCCCTAATGTTTCACACTCTTGCAAATTTAGTCCCTATCACATAAAAATGCAAATTAATGAAATTAAACACAATCCATGCTTAGCCAAATTTTAGAATTATTACTAGCAGCTCATAAAACATATTTTGGCAAATTTACCCTTTTTCCCTTAAACTTTCTCATAATTATGATTTTACCCCTAAGCTCGTAAAATAATTTTCATCAAATTTCTTCATTTCCTAAGCTTAGCTGAACCTTTATTACTCGTATAGTAGCTCCAAATTCAAATTATTTCACATAATTACCATCTATTTTACAACTTCTACAAAAACGTCCAATTTAGGTGTTTTCATGAAAATCATTTTCAAAAAAGTTGTTTATTAGACAATCAAGATTCATTTTCTTCCATAAAATTTTAGCAAACAACATGAATACTCACATGGAAAAACCCTGGACTTTCAACCATTTTACAAAATAGTCCCTGTAACACCCCTTACCCGTATTCGATGCCGGAACAGGGTACGAAGTTGTACCAGACTTAAACTCACATGAACATGCAAAACTGAGTCATGAACTTCCATCCCAAATTAAAACTTTTCATACATACTCATGATGTCTCTATTATGGGCCTATGAGGCCCAAAATAGGCTTTGGGAGTAGTTCGAGACTAAACCGAGAACTTTTGGAACATTTAGAAAATTTTCTTATTTTTAAGAGTCAAATGCATGTAAGCAGGCCGTGTGGTCACACACACCCATATGGATCAGGACATGCCTGTGCTATCCACCCGTATAACTCTCTATTTATGACATCATCATTAAATTTAAGTCACACGGCCAAGTCACACACCCGTGTACTAGGCCAGTAACACACACGGCCAAGAAACACGCCTGCGTCTCTACTCGTGTGCTAAATAATAAGGCTATCTACCAAGCCATTTGTCACCCTTAACCATACATGCACTCCCCTCAATTCAATGGTACAAATATATTGTACTTGGGCAAACAAACACTTACAACTAAGTCAAATGCATGTCATTCACATGCCATCAACTAACATGCTTAAAACCTTATACTTTGCCCATTGAAAGCATACTAATCACAAATTCACAAGAGGGCATTAACATATAAACAAACTTATAATCAACATAAGCCATCATTATGGCTATATATATATATATATATAAAAATAAACTTATAATCAACATAAGCCATCATTATGGCTATATATATATATATATATATATATATATATCAAAATTATAATCAACATAAGCCATCATCAAGGATAGGGGTTGGGACTAAAATGACAAAAATTCAAGGGAAAGATTTGAACCCAGAACCTCACATACACTAGCATAACACCTATTCGTTGAACTGGATTAACTCACAAAAATTTATTGATCTTAACTCAAAATCATATAAAAACATAGTATTTAGCATAGAATTTATTAAAATAACATATCTTCATAATAGAAAATAAATATGGCAAAATAATGTATAATAAGTCCGAAAATGTTATCAACGACCCAAAATTTGCATGAATTATAAGTTAAAAAGTACTAAAGATAAATTTATACTTTAAAGTTATCAACATGGAAACAATAAAAAAATAGGGAGCCTCATCGTAGTGGGAGGGTTTGATGTAGGCCTAAGTTCTTTTAATTTAGAAAAAGTGTTTTTGACACTGAGTTAGTTGAATAGAAAGATGATAACCACCTTACATTTGATGAAGTAGTGCAAAGTGCAAATTCTAAGCTCTACGAAGTAGCTGTGAAAGTTGAGATGAATTCTATGCAATCCAACTCAATGAGAGAACTTTTAGACTTATCGGGAGAGATAAAATCCATAGGGTGTAAGTGGATCTACAAGAAGAAGGGAAATGTAGAAGGAAAAATTGAAATTTACAAGGCCAGACTTGTAGCTAAAAGTTGTACTTAGAAAGAAGGTATTGACTACAAGGAAACGTTCTCTTTGTTAGCTATGCTCAAGCTAATCCACATTTTGTTGCCCATTACGGCGACTTTCAATTACAAGATTTAACAAATGGATGTCAGAACAGTGTTTCTAAATGATTATATTGAAGAAAGAATCTATATAGTGTAACCCACTAGTTAAATAGCTAAAGGAAATGAGCATAAAGTTTACAAACTATTTAGTTCCATATATAGACTTAAGCTAGCATCACACTAATGGAATGAAAGATTTGATCAAGCGATTAAGGCTTTTGAATCTTAGCAAAATGTTGATGAAATCTTTTGTTTATAAACATATTAAGGATGGAAAGATAGTTTTCCTATTTCTATATGTTGATGAAATTTTACTCATTGGGAATTATGTAAGGACATTGTCACTGGTTAGGCTATGGTTAACATAAGAGTTTAGCATGAAGGACTTAGGTAAAGTTAATTGTGTTTTAGGAATTTGAACCTTAAGGGATCGAAAAAGCAAAGTGATAGTTTAACATCCTGAGACCGGGTTTGGAAGTTTTGGCCTCGCAAGTGAAGGTTTGCCAGTGTTTCGACGAACAAGGTGTTTCCCAATGCTTCGACGAACTGAGGAGTTCATTAAAAGAATATCAATAAGGAGTTTGCTAGTGTTTTAGTAAGGGGGTTTGATAGATTTACTGTAAGTAGGGTTTTCTAGTCTGTTTGGCGAAGTTGGGATTCACCAGTTGAGTTGTGAACTGGGGTTGTCAGTCAAAGTTAAACTCAAATTAGGAAATAAAGATATGGTGTATCTAGGAATACTTTTTTGCAAGTAACACCTTTCTTAAGTCAATTAGGGTATTCTAAGATTTCTAGTGTAACGCCCCAATAATTCTTAATTTTTATTCTTTTTATTTTTATTTATTTTATTTTATTTTATTTTCATATGTTTGAGACACAACTATCTGTCTGCTTTGGTGGTTAAGTGTTTTGGGAGGTATCTGAGAAGTCTTGGGAGGTATTTGAGACACAACTATCTGTCTGCTTATTAATTAATGTTAGTAAAATTTGTCAGAATGGGCCTACTGGTCTAGTGGTTAGGTGGAGTGGCAAAGTGCTGGGGGTCTTGAGCTCGAGTCTTGGTATGTGCAAGGAGGAATTTTATTTTACTGCACGTGTGGGGTAGGTGTTCTAGCTCAGCCGAATCACTAAAGAGTTGGAGTGAAATTCGAATTGGTTGGTTGAAGGATTGGGGGGAGATTTGTGGAGTGGATCAAAAGAAGTGGGGAGTGGTGGATTCGAAATTAGTTTCTCTCTCTCAAAATTTTGGTCTAGCCTTTGTTTTCCCTTAAAGGTTCGGTCAATTACTCTTTCATGTTAGCCAAATTTACTCGTGTTTCCTTTTATTTTTTTCTTCTTCTTGTGCTCTTTTTTGCAAATTGAGTTTTATTTTTGTTCTGTTTCTCTGCTTGTGAGTTCGTCATTCCTTTTGTCCTTCTTATTATTGTAAAATTTTTGTGAATGGTGTGTTTGACTAAGATCATTGCTCTTTTCGGTTTTGACCTTTTTCACAACAAACATCTCTTCCTCCTTCTGTGTCAATTACTTGTTTGGATTCTTATACCCTTGCTGTGTTGTGGACAAGCATCACTCACAATTAATTCTCTTGGCCGAATCCCTTCTTTCTTCATCTTTCTTTTTTTTTTACCTTTTTGTCGAATCTATTCTTCTTCTTGGGGACCAATTGTGTTCCCTTCTCTTTTTTCTGGTACGCATTCTAGTTTTATTGTTAGATTTTGCACTTCATAGTTGGTTCTCTTCCACGCGTAGTTGGTAAGTGTATTAGTATAGAAATATTGGGTTGCTATTGATTATGTGCTTACCTATTTTCTGTTTGGTTCAATTGATTTTATGAATAATGGTTAATAGGAGTTTGGCTGGTCTGCAGGTAGTAACCGTGGGGCTGGTGGTTGCTCTTTTTGACGGTTTGGGCATGTAGGGCCTCGGTGGTTCAAGCATGGTAAATGGTTGTGGATTAAATGACAGAGTATTTCGATTAAGGTCGTTTTAATTTCGGTTAACATGCGACTAATCGAATATTTGTGAATGAACTTAGATTTGGAGTGCTCAAAGGACCAGGTGCGTGTTGTCATAATCAGGTGTGTAAGCATTGCTCTTAATCAAAATTCGACGAAAAGTCGAAAAGTGTGAATATTCAACGCCACGCGGGTATGCAGCTATTCGTGTGGCAATTTGTGTGACTAAACATGGGCATATGATCGACGAGGCCGGCCATGTGCGATTTCAGAGGCTGGGCCGTATTGGTCCGAATTGAGCCTTGTAGGACGACATGGGCCCGCAATATGAGCCGCAGGCCCATTTTCACTGTTTGACTGCTAAGGTTGCAAGGGTCGCTCGAGACGACTGCGGACCTACTGTTGGGTCGGTAAGCTTACCTAGACCCCTAATTGACTGAATGATTGTTATGCCCCTGTGTGATGTACTTGTACATATGTACATGTATGACTATACAATAGCATGCTATTTTAACTATACTGAATATATGTATGATTTTCTGATATGACGTGACATAATTGTATGATGCATTTCATGGGGATAGGTTTTATACTGATCGGAGGAAGTGTACTGAAAGGCTTCGAGCCTAAATTACTGGAAGCCCAGCTGCTTTATACTGTATAGTGCCGCATTCGGTACTTTCTAGAGTGTAGGGATGGGTGGGTTGATTATATCCTCACACGGAGTGTAGGGTTGGACAGAGATGGAGTGTACAGGCTAGATGGGTAGGATCTGTATACTGTTTTATCTGTTACTGCACTGATTAATGTTACTATAATGGGCCAAAGCCCAAGCACATGACTGTTCTATACTGAGATGGGCTAAAGCCCAAACTGAGATTGTCACTGATACTAAAAAGGGCTTAGGCCTAGATTGTGTTTGGTTTTGTCGTTTGCTGTTATGGGATTATACATTGAGTTTTCGTAAACTCACCCATTTTTTTTAACTGTACAAGTAATCCCCAGATATAGACAGATCAGTGCAACGGAAGACTCAGTGGTGGCGACACAACCCAGCTAATCTAATTTAGTATTTTATGATTTTAACTTAATTTTTTGTATATTTTATTGTAATAATGGCCTTTAGATTTATATTTTTAATTTGGGATTTAACTGTTATTTTGGTTTATAACTGCTAACAATAAGAAAAGACGTAAGTTTTCAAAAGATAAATGTTTTATCAAAATTACCTCAAATACGTAATCGATTTAAAAGCTTTAGCAGCAAATGACGTTTTGGGAATTAATAACATTTTTAAAAGTAATTAACTTTTTGATGATTCATGTTTTAGAAATGAACGACATGTTTTTAGACCTATCATTGAGTAACACAAAGTGATTAAATAAAAATGAGGGTTTTCATTGACATCACCCTTTGCGAAAGCACTTCAATGTGGCATCACCAGATTTGACCATAACATGTAGACAGGGTTTGGGGTGTTACATCTAGGACACTTAGACTTATAAATATGACTCTTATTCCATGAGAATTCTCTCATCAAATATTTTATCGTCAAGTTTCTATTCTGAACCAAGTTTGTAGCAACCAAGGTGGACCATCTACTAGTAAGGATAAAGGCAAAACCAAACTTGTTTAAATTGTAACATCCCAAATTAGGGCCTAGTCAAAATAGTGGTTTCGAGACCACAAATCTGAAGTAGAAAATTTTATTCCCATGATTTATTATGAGTTATGATATGCTTGCTTCATATTGAGAAAGTTTTATGACAGAAATTTTAGGAAATAGTGGTTAATTTGCCCTTTAGGACTAATTTGTAAAAGATGCAAATTATGAACTTTTAGAAGGCTTAAGTATTAAATAGCATAAGAGAAATTATTAGGAGTCCTTATTTGGCAATTAGACCAATTTTTGGCACTATAGACAAAAATACCCATGGAAGGGTAAAATTTTAAAGAAAGGGTATAAGGGCATTTTGGTTATTTGGTTAATTAATGAAAAAAAAGGGAAAAAGAAGCAAAAATGTATCCATCTTCTTCCCCTAGATGCCAAAATCTCCAAGCCCTCCATAACTAGGGTTTTCTTCAATTTCAAGCTTCAAGTAAGTGTCTCTAAGCCCCGTTTTTCATGCTCTTCGTATTTTTGAAATCCTTGTAGCTTAATTTAGCTATTTCTACCACTAATTTGAGCTAGGGCTTATTTTAAAAAATATATACATGTATGACATGTAAGTGAAATGATGTCTAGTGGTAGAAAATGAAGGTTTAAAGTGTAGTAAACACTTATTTCCAAGTGATTTTGCATGAAAGTCCCTAATAGGGACTAAATTGCAAAGTGTAAAAATGTGTAGTAAAAGTATGAAACTGTGAGCAATGTGGGCTTGCATGGACACTAGTAAGTGTCAGCTAGGCTTGGGTAGCCAAGAAAATGGATGCACTTCATTTTACGAGCCTAAGGACTATTTTGCAAATATGTAAAAGTTTAGGGACAAAATTATAAATTTTTGCCAAAGTATGAGTTATGGGCTATTTAGTCAATATGAGTACTAAATAAGGTAAATTTGTCATTTTAGATCAAGAAACACGAAGCCCGGACCGAAATAAAGGCAAAGGCAAAATTGTGGACTAAATTGAACAAATATCCACATTTTGGACTCGAGTTAAGTTGTATGTAATAATTTAGCTTAAATACTATGTAAATGAATTATGATCATGTTTTATGAAATGTTGATGCTCCATGAAGTCTTGGATGATGTTTATATGAAATAAATATGAATATAATGATATTGAGCTAACAAGATAATGTGCAAAAATTCATGAGATTACTATTGTAAAATTTTATTAAGTGATGATGAAAACATGAAGAGAAATTACATGCAAGTTAGTTTGATACGAGGGATACCGTGGTCATATCATTGAGCATTGTAGGTCCCATATAAGACTATGTCTGGGACACGGCATAACACCAAGCCGAAATCCCATGTAAGACCATGTTTGGGACATGGCAATGGCATCGAGATGTGATCCCCTGTAAGACCATGTCTGGGACATGGCATGGGCATCCGAGATGAGGTCCCGTGTAAGACCATGTTTGGGACACGGCATCGACATCGATGGTAATCCCATGTAAGACCATGTCTGGGACATGGCGTTGCCATCATTTTATGACATCAATTTATAGGTATCTTTCGGTATTCTAAAGATTTTTAAAGGAAAGTTTACAAGTTAGTAAATTATATTAAAAAGACTAAAGTTTCATGTTGAGTGTTGCAGGTTCAAGAATGAGTAAGTTATGGGTAATTGAAATGCATGGCCATGAGAAATATTATTTGATGAAAATGAGTAAGATATAAGAATAAACAATTCATGATAGTAACTAAGAAATGTGCATGATGAAAACTCCAGAATGAGTAAGAAGTCCATAATACTCTTTCAATGCCTATTTAGGCAAATATTCTATGAAATTGTGGCTAATTTATTTATGCAACTCACTAAGTAATTTATGTGCTTATTCCCTTCCCTTTTCTTTTTCCATGTAGGTTTGCCGATCTAGCTCGAGGATCCCTTGAAGTCGGAGCTCATAGTCACACTATCAAACCAATTATTTTGGTACAGTTAGTAGACACTTTTGTAGTATGGCATGTATAGGAAGTTAGTCATTTTGTAAATTGCCATTTTAATGGCTATATGTGTTGGCCATTGTTGTGCTTGAGTCAAGTTGTAATGGCCCTTGGATATGGCCTAAATTTGCCTATTTTAGTTTTATACAATGGTGGATGTTTCCATGTTGCTATGTTCTAATTTGTGAATTGATATTGGAATGGATTGGTATTATATTTGGTCATGTCTCAGGGTGGCATAAGGCTTGGAAAATAGCCTATTAATGTCCACACGGTTGGGCACACGGGCGTGTGCCTAGGCCATGTGTGACACATGTCCAATCTCTGTGGACATGTTGAAAGGTCGTGCATCCCCTATATCTAAATTAGCCAAGTTGATATGGCACATGGGCTAAGCACACGAGCATGTGCTCTGATCGTGCTAGAAAAACAGAATACTTAGGTTCCCTCACACGGGCTGCGACACGGGCGTGTCTAGGCCGTGTGCAAGGCATAGACAATAGACACGGGCGTGTACCCAAACCTTGTCAAAACCCCTATAGGTTGATATTAAAATAAATTCAGCACGGGCTAGAGACATAGGCGTGTGAGACCACATGGCCTGCCTACATGGGCGTGTCCCACCTCATACAGGCGTATAGCCCTGTTTTAGATGAAAATGTTTCAAGTGTTCGAAAGTTTATGGATCGGTTTCAGAACATCTCTGATGAATATTTAGGGCCCCGAGGGCCTATGATAAGGTTAATAAGGGAATGAATGAGTTGTTTCAAAAGGAAAAGAAATTTTATGGCTCATTTTTACGAGATTAAATATCTTCAAGTTCGGTAATGTAACACCCCAACCCGTATCCATCATTGGAACAGGGTCACGAGGTATTACCGGAGTTTATAGAACTTTTTTTTTATCACATGATAACTTATTTTATAAGAAATTATACAACTTAAATTTTACCACTCTTCCATAAACACATGTATATTTTCATTTGATCATTTACCCTTTCGATGTATCAAATAATAAACATATTACCATTTAACCAATAGCTTGGCACTTGTCTAAGCGTCAACAACAACAGTCATTGGTATACTTGAATATATTTCATATAATTTTAGAATCTATAAACTCATTGTATCAACATATCAGACTTGAGATTATTACCTATTACGGCTTACCCAATTTCCATGTATCAGCATATTAAAGATAGCCACATATTCATATAATATGATACATATTATTCTCTTGCCATTTCTTCAAAAACATAAATCATTCATTATACCAAAATTTCATGTATCATTGTTTTCATCGATTTTGTATATATTTATTCCAGGACAATTTATAATCTTGAACATGCATAATTATCAAGTAAGTTTCATATACATGTATTTTCCATGTCATATATTTAAAATATCGAATAACTATCGTTTTCGTGTATTTCAAGTTCAATTTCATGATTCTCGTTTCGTGCTCAAATTATTTCCATGTCAGGGCTTTATTCATTAAGTCATTCGAAATTTCATCGTCATACAATTAATATTATTAAAGTATACGAATCTATAATCATGGATGCATATATTCATCAATATATTCCATGTACAAATATTATCATCTTATATTTCCATATATCCAGTGTCACTGTCATTTTTTTTTTTCATGTACTTCAGGAATATATGTTCAAATCTTTTTATATACATATTTCTTTTTCTGGTCAGGATTCTTACTTACTGAATTTATCGGAATATCGATAGTTAAAATCATATACTATACTTAAAATATGCAAGTCCGTAATCAATCAATTCACATTTACCCTTTTTAGCTATGTGTTTACCATCTTCTCTATTTATCCCGTTGAATTTCTCAGAATTTCGATGGATTTCCGATAGTACACTCCTGGTGTACAATCTCATTAACCGTCAATTCATACAGGAGTACACTTTTAGTGTACAATTCCGGGTCCGTCAATTCATATGCATGTGTTGCCATGGTATCTTTCAACCATGGTCTTATTCATTGCCATGGTATCTTTCAACCATGGTCTTATTCATTTTCTCAATTTGTTGCCATGGTATCTTTCAACCATGGTCTTATTCATTGCCATGGTATCTTTCAACCATGGTCTTACACATTTCATTTCAATAAGCACACTCCCGCGAACCTCACTCTCCTGCGAACCTCAATTCTTGGCACACTTCCGCGAACCTCAGCTCCCATGTATTCTTCAGAAGGGCCTATACACATGTATTCTTCGGGAGAGCCACCAGCACACTCCCGCGAACCTCATTCCCCATATATTCTTCGGGAGGATTGATATTAGGATTACCCTTTCGGGCTTAATCCTTTTTCCTGTATTCTTCGGGAGGGCTACATCAGGATAGGATCACCCGTCCGGGCTAGATCCTTTTTATCGTCAATTCCTTTTCCAATGATCCATCGAAATCCATTCCATTCAATCGGGATTTACTTTCTTTTTATATCGAGTATTATCAATATTTCATCAATTATTATGCATTGATCATTCAAATCATATTTCATCACATAGCCACATATTTCAAGTGTTTAGAAATACAATTCAAGTTACACGAACTTACCTCGTTGCTTGTTCGTGTTTATAAATTTATTAATCCGATATCTTTTCTTTTTCGCGTTCGAGTCTCGCATTTGAGTCGTTCGGATCTTTATAAATAAATTTGACCATTGTTTTCATTCATTCCATATTCTAATACATTCAATTAATGCTCTAGGCAAAATTACCATTTGGCCCCCAAACTTTTAATTAATGATGATTTTACCCTTAGGCTCAGAAAAATAAATTCTTGCGATTTAATCCTTATCTCCAGCTGTTATCATCATACATATTAATAGCATTCCATAAATTCTATAAAATATCAAAATTTTTCATAATTTCAACACTTTTCAATTTAATCCTTAAAACATGTTTTCCCCCGATCTTGAACTAAATTAACAATTTTCATTTAAAATTTTCAATTTAAATAATAAAATAATCCATTTCATGTAATTTGATCATTTCTAACATTTTTACAAAATTACCCATAAAGTTTTACTTTTATTCGATTTAGTCCTTGGGCTTCAAACATACAAATTAGTCATGCTAACTGATTATTCATACATATTTTCCTCCTCCTCCTCTCCATTCCACATCCTTAATTTATATAATATGCTTATAAGTAACATTATCAATAATTTCACTATTTACTTATATGTGAACATTCAAGCTGTCCACCTGCGTCATAGTCATTAAATTATTTATATCTTGAGCTACAGAAATCAAAATTAAGATCCGTTAATTTTACCTGAAACTAGACTCAATATATTATTACCATAAAATTTTTAGAATTTTTGGCTTAGCCAATAAGTACAGTTTATTCTTTAAAGTTACCCCTGTTCTGCTGTATAACTGTTCCAACCTTTCTTCATTAAAATTTAATTATCTCCTCGTACGGGACTCGGATGATGTTCCCACTTATTTCTCTTGAAAATATACTCATTAAGGATTCTAACCATATAACTTATGTCCCATAATTATTTTTATACAATTTTTAATGATTTTTCCAAGTCAGAACAGAGGATCCCGAAATCATTCTGAACCAGTCTCACAAAAATATAAATATCTCAGAATACAGAATTCATTTACTTGTTTTGTTTCTTTTATATGAAAATATACTCAACAAGCTTTAATTCCATATCTTATTCAACTCCTAATTCAGTTTCTACCATTTTTGGTGATTTTTCAAATTTAGCTTACTGCTGCTGTCCAAAACTGTTTTAGTGCAAGATATTAATTACTAAGTTTATATCACCCTTATTTTCTTTCTCTACATCATTTCCCATCACTTTATCTTATTTTCTCTTCACTACCATATCAAGAACATAGAATCATATATAAGAAAACTCTACATTAACATCATTTACATGCCTTTTCAAAAATATTAAACTTAAAAATACATGGAAATCTTGATGTTCTTACCTTGTTTTAATGTTTCCAAACTTTAACTTCATTTTCTCTCTCCTCCAGCTTCTATTTCTTGAATCCAACTTGATATTCTAGCTCCTCATAGTCTCCTTAACATTTTTCTCCTTCGGTAGCTATAGAAATTCTTTTGATTTCTAGGTGAAAATGGTGAATTTTTGGTGGAAGGACCAAATTGTAAAGAAAGTAAAACTTTCTTTCTTTCTCTCTTCCTCTCACGTTGGTGCATGGAAATGGTGGGTTTCTTCTCTTTTTTTTTTTTCCACACACACACACATATATATATATATATATTAAATAAAATAATAAAATAATAAAATATCTTATTAAAATATTAATAAAGTAATATTTATCTTATTAAATAATTATAAAATATCATCACACCATCATTACCTTCTAGATTTCTCTCTCCTTCTAATTGACCATTTTGCCCTTCATGATCTTTTAAAATTCCATCCTTGAGTCATCACCTAATTTGGTAAAATTGTGATTTAGTCCCTCATAATTCTTTCTCCTATTCAATTTGGTCCTAATTCATCCATTTTCCTTAGTTTCTAGATTATTCCATCCTTAAAATATTTGCACTATTGGTCCTTCAACTTTTCCATATTTACACTTTAACCCCTTAAATTTTAAGTATTTACTCTTGGGCCACAAAACTTTTCTCACTTTTACGATTTAGTCCTTTCTTGGATTAATACATCATAATCACTTCCTACATAGATTTTGTTGATAGAGCTCAAAATTTCTCTTTTTATTTCTTTATTTCTTTATTTTACTGTATCAATGATAGAAATTTTCCGGATATTACAGGTAATGCCTCAAACCTCGTCTCGGCGTCAGACTCGGGTAAGGGGAGTTACATAAATTATCAGCTTTACTGGTGAGTAGTTAAGAATTACTATGTGTGTGTAAACTATTATGTTTTTTTTAAACTTAATGTTTTCAAACTAAGCTCCAAGAACAAAGTTTTTCTAGAAACTCTGTTTTTAAGTTCTAACACTCTGTTTTTTAGATAAGTTTTCAAGTTATGTTTTAAAGAAACGTTCTACACGCATTCCTATTTGAGCCTATATTTCAAGATATATTTTTAAGATACGATTTTATAAACTGTGTTTTTATGCACTTAGATACGAGCTCTTTAAACAAGTGTTTTTCAAGCAAGCTCCCTATATGACCTCAATGTGATAAGTTTCTATGCAAGCTCATTTGTGAGCTTACATTTTGGATATATTAGTAAACTAAAGAATTACGAGTACTCACCTTTAAGTTTTGTGATTTTGGGCTTGAGGCCTTAGGACATGTGCAGAGATAAGGGAATATTGAGTTATGCTCCATTCAACGAGACATGGTATATAGGAGAGTGCATTGCTTCGCGCTGCACTTATGAGGCATGTTAAGGACTTTTTGAGTTATTTTGATGTGTTATAAGGAGATCCACATATCCAACAGATTCTTATAAGTGTGTTAAGTGCAAGAGCATATCTTATGCTTCTCAATCATTCTAATAAGAGAAGTATGTGGGCATGTTTCATGCTATACAAGTTTTGTTTACAAGCTAAGTTTTCAAGTGTGATTTTTCTACAAGCACAGCTGAAACTGTTTTGACAAACTTATATGTTTTTCTGACAAGCAGGCAATATGACGATCTGGGTCTAGCATCTTTACGGTGAACCTAGCTTATGACATGATTTTCAAACTAAGTCTTCTTTTTTTTTTAACTTTTTTATTTTAAAGCATATGCTGATGATTATTAATTATTCACTGAGTTCTCAATGAACTCACTCACTCATATCTTACTTTACAGGTAATAAGGTCGCGGATGGCAGTGGTAAGGTAGATAACTTGGCAAGGCTCATACTTGCACAGATATCGGTGAACTTGGGAAAATATGCAATAAGGTTTTATTTATGTGGGTTTTAGAATGATTATATTTTGATTATGTTATTGAAGTAATTCCTTTAAAGTTTAAGTTTATTTTTATTTTGTGAACCATGTCTTAAAATATTAAAATTTCTTTTTATTATGAATAAAGTTTGATGTGTCTTCATGCATGAGTGTTACATTATATTTCCTTTACTCTTGTTGAAAAATGTCTCAGTATTATACGCGAATCAATATTACTAAGAACCACCACTTTTCGCAACCCAAAAATTACATGTGTACCCATGTTTGCGATAGTCCTATTACTTAGTGAACCTAGGTAAATTGTACAAACTCATATATTTATGCGAACCCTATTAAAAGTATGAAAACCCTGTGCATATATGCGAACTCTTGGGTGAATGACTTCTCAATTTGCAGAGCCTGTATTGCATGCAAACTTAGTTTTGTATATTATGTACTAACTTAGGAAGTATGCGAATTGCAGTTACTTTACAAACCCATATTATTGTGCGAACTCATGCCTTGTGTTTTTATGAGAACAATGTGTGTTACTCTGATAAGCGAACTTATATTTTTATGCGAACTCATGCTTTATACTGTACTGTGAACTTATATGCTATTATGATAAGCAAACCTATGCTTTTTTATGCATGGAATCCGAAGTTGTGGTACGAACCCTACCTGTGTATGCTTCTTAGCTTACATGTTTTATATCTTATGCATGAATTATTCCCCTGCTGTGCTAAAACTTAGCATAATATACATTGTAAATAAGTGGTGTGTTGGAAGTTAGGTTGGGAGTTAAAGAAGAGTCACTTTAGTGGCTAAAGTAGCTCGCCAAGTTTGGGTCGAACCTACTTGGTCGGGTTTGGGGTGTTACAGATAGCTTTATCACAAGTTTCATACATAAACAATATATTGAAACATTTTTCTATGGCCGATTCAAAGAAGGGAACACAACCCTTTGTATCAAACTTTCATCTTTCTTTAGAGGACTGCCCCAAGACAACGAAAGAAGAGAGCATATGAGAAAGGTCGGCACTAGGAAGTCTCTTGTATGTTATGCTATGCACACATCTAGATATTTGTTTCGTAGTAGGTTTGGTGGGCCAATATCAAACGAATCCCAATCCAAGAAACTAGCAAGCAGTTAAGCATATACTCAAGTATTTATAGAGAACGAGATATTATATGTTTGTATATTTTGGAGAAGATCTTACTCCTTTCAGTTATACATGTTATTACTTTCAAACATGTCAAGATTCGAAAAAATCGACAGCGAGCTGTGTTTTTGTAGTTAATGTCCATGTCACTCTCCTATATTTGGTTTAACAGAGATGGGCTCAAATTTTTTTCAATATGATCGTTCTATGACTTTTTAAAGTTGAATGACCCAATTAAAAACATACTAATAATTAGATAATTATTTAAGTAATTTACCCTAAAATTAATAATATATTTTAATTCGTTTTATCTCTTTAATTAAATAAAAAATACATTTTTAGTCCATTCTAAAAATTAATAATTTAATTCGAGTACTTAACATTTTTTTTCCTCCTATAACGGAAGTGCAACGTCATGGTCCATTGAAAGTCTCATTAGTTGAGGTTTTCTCTTTTTTTTTTTTTTGGGGGGGGGGGGGGGTTTGGGTGGGTTGTGAAGATGCAACTGGTGAGCACATGTAATGAAGCATGTGGGTGGGCCTTCGATTATGACTTTATCAATCTCCATCTCATTGCCTGTATATTAAACTATATTTATAACCCTATGGCCATGTGGAAAGAGAATGAGATCCCATTCTTCCACCCATGAAAAACATTCAAATATAGTGTAATTATTCACTTTATATTTTAATTATGAGATTAGGAAAAAATACTCTCACTCATAAAAATAAAATATATTTCACAATTAAAAAGGTTGGATAATAATGGATTAGATGGTGTTTCAACAATTTCAACTTTTCTCGAATAGTTCATTTTCCTCAAAATTGGGTTGTCTTTTGACCACCATAAACAAAATACATATACACAAATTAATATAAAGTTGAAAAAAGCCAAGTGGACCATAAAGTAATGGGATATTTTGGGCATGTCACACACGTCAAGGTCTTGAAATAAACATTTCAACAAACATCCAAAAATTTCAGTGGCCGAATAAAAGGGGAGCTTCCATTACATACATACATAATGAACCGACATGAAGTCACGTCAAACAGTAACTTGAAAATGCATCAATTAGGTCCATTTATGATTGATTTAGTTATGTCCTTTGGATTCCCTATGCATTATTTGTTACTTAAAAACATAACTGATAAATGGAGTACAGTACCTCTGCCGACACTTCGTATGGAGGAATAGAAAGCAATAAAATGACAAACTGTCGCTTTCGTTTCTCCTTTTTTCAACTTTGCCTCTTTACAAATGCAAATACATTCTAACTTGCAATAACTGTTGTCATGACTGCTGAATTTTCAGGGTCATATCAGATTTTTTGGTTATTCAATTATGATTTTTTTATTGGTCATTCAAGTAATCGAGTTTTCTCTTCACTGTTCATTAATTGTAGGTAACTATTTAATGGAGGGATTAAGTGGTAGCTTAAAAATTAGAATAATAATAATTTTAGTTTTTAATTTTTAAATATAGTATAATTTAGTTATAATTTTTAAATATGATATAATTTAGTTATAATTGAGTTATCAATTTTAAAAATTTCATTGTTAGATGATTAAAAGAAAAACCTATAGTTGATTAAGTTGTAATGTAATTTATCTAATTTTTTTATTTAGTAATCAAAATTCAATATTTTATGATCCTAAAGATAAGAAAGCCAAATTTTTGAATTTTGTAATGGAATATGTTTGGATAAAAAAAGGGAACAAACAAAGATATAGCAAAGAAAAGGAATGTAATATAGAGGAATGCAGTGGAAAGATTCTTGCAATGAATTCCACTTCCATGAAATCATGTAATCCAATTATAACACTTTCATAAGATAATTACTTGGAAAAAAAAAAAAAAGAAATACTCAATTTTATATATTCCAAACAAGGAAAGCTTTTTTCCTTGCTTTACTTTTTTTTCCTCTCCCCAATTCAAACATAAAGTTAATATTTATTTATAATTGAAAAAAAAAGTAAATATATAATAAATCCTAAGGTTTAACTAAACAAATATGGTGAAAAATCTCCTACTTCTTTTTCTTACCAATTTTATTTTTTCAACTAAGATAAGCATGTAGTATTTATGTTCTTCTACCTTTCAAGCTCTTCCCCTAATTTATTTTCCTTGATTCTTTTACTATATAATTGCAATTTTCTTATTAAGATAGCAAATTGCAACATAAATAATATTTTCTATCTTGTTTTCAAAAGTGAAAAAAAAAAGTGATTGAAGTCGAAGCAAACATATCATGATTGATAGGTAATATATCAGATATCTCAATTTTCAATTTATTTTTAATATATTGATTAAAAGGAAAAATATTCCCATTTCAAGTGCCCTATAATAACTTAGGGACCAAGTGCTAATAAAGATAGTGATATGAATATAGATAAGGTGTTGGGGTATTTTAACAAAAAAATTCAAAGAAAATTTAAAACAATCATTTATTAAAGTGAATTTAAATACTTACATCAATCAATCTTTTCCTTCAATTCTAATAAAAATTAAAGATGAAGACAATGTGCGAGGATAACTTAGAGTGACTAAGAGAGATGATGATCCATCGAACGTTGGTGATTCACCGCCTAACATTTTGATGAAGCTGATAATTTCCTTTAAGGATAATAGTGGTTTTATCATTTCATTTTCAATGTTGGAGTTCGTAATTATTAAAGTTTGGTTCCTCATTTTTGTTAAATTGATAGCTAATCTAAGTATAATGATTAAATTATAAAAATTGTAAAAAATATCGTTATAAATTTTTAATTAATTAAAGAACCAAATGACTAATTAGACTATTATTATATAGCCAAACGGCGGTGAATGACAATAGGAATCCACCAATTTTGTTAATCATGCTTAAGGTCAATTAAACAAGAATTAATTTAATCAATTATGCTTAATTAACTCTAATTATAAAAACTATAAATTAAAATATGATAAAAAAAAATGCTCATTCTTCATTCCTTCTTCCACTAAAACAACAAAGAAAGTTTAGAAGCCATTGTTTTAAATTTCAAGTTATTCGGTCCTCAATTGGTATGTGTTTTCAAGTCTTTTTCTTGTAATTTTATGTTTTTGATGTGATAGGAGTTTGATTTAGCTAGCTCATGTACCAATTTGTAAACCTATTAAATTTTTTAAAAGTTTTCATTGATGATTTCTTGAAGAAATATTAAATTGTTAGATTTTAAGCTTAGAAGTGAAAAAAGACTAGATCGTAAAGTGTAAAATGTTAGTTTTGTCCAAAAGGACCAAAGTGTATAATTGAATATTTGGTGTGAAATTTCTATAATTATAGATAATAAAGGGTCTTAAAAGTATATAATTGAGATCAGTTTCAAAATAGAAACTCAAATTTAAAAGATATTGCAATTTCGATTTTAAGGACTAAATTGAATATGCAAAACTTTAGGGGCATTCAGAAAATGAAATTGAACTGATTCATGCATATTAGGGGATTTTATAAAATTATTAGTATTGATAAATTGAATTGAATAATTGTATAGATAAAAGATTGGATCAAATCGGAAATGGTTGGGGAAGAGACAAAATTGTTGAATAGTCATTGAAGTTTCAACTTAATTTTGATTTTTTCAAGTAAGTTAATTGGTATGATTGTATTTAAATTATTATGCATTTGAATTATGAATATGTGTATGTTTGATTGAAATTTGAATTTTTTGCAATTTGGTTTGAACTAAATTGTAAAGAAATGGTTGTTGGATCTGGTGCCTTAAGTGTAGTATTTTCGTTTAAGTACACTTGTTATCCCAAAGAGATCAAAGATATCCTATGAGGATAACACACTTATGATAATTTCATTGGATGAGCACTAAATAATTACTTTCGTAATGGTATTTCATTGGGGAGAGCTTAGTCACGATACTATAGTGGAATGACTTCGTGGCTAAATGAGTTTATAATTAATGAACGAAAAGTTGGAACTTAATTATAAATCATTTGAGCCTCAATTGCATATATCTAATCGGTCCATTCACTAGCACGTTGAAACCATAAATGAATTGTGTATTTGAATCAAAATGAATAGAATGAATAGAAATAGAGAAATGGAAAATATTTAGAAATGATTATGGTTTTCTTTAAAATAGAGAAATAGAATCATTTGAAAATGAATGTGTTTTTCTGAAAATAGAAATGAAAATGAGGAATGATTCATTTCCAAATGTAGATGAATTAGTTAAAAATGATCAAAAAAATGAGTTTATGTTTTTGAGCTATTTTAAAGCCCGAAAAAGAAAATAAACCATTCGATCATAATGTGCAAGTTGAATTGTGAATTATTAAATATATTTTTCAAAAATTTTACTGAGGGAAAAATTGTTATAACTTTACTAAGGGTAAAATTGACATGAGAAAATTATATAATTGAATATAAATATTGGATTTATTTTGGGAAATAGAAAAACATAATTGAGATGAATCCAATTACAAAGTATTGAATCGAAAGTTCGGCTAGTACTCGTAATTGGACTCGATATAAGAGAGGCTCAAAAACCCCTAATGGATATAAGGGGGTGGATAGAAACCTTAGTAAGAATACTAAGGGGTGTTGTCCACCCTACTCCTATTCTAAGTAGGAAGTTGTTTTTCTAGTTGAAAAAAACTTCTACAATTTAACAAGGGTTCTACTTTCTTTCCTTATAAATAGATGGCACTAGTAGAGTTATTCACACAACTCTAAGATATTGTTACTCTACCGAAAAATAGAGAGAATTTATTCTCAACTATTAAATTTATTTTTCCAGAATACCAATTCTGTTGGTATTTATTTTGAAAAGATAATTTTCCTTTTCACCCCAAAAGAAAACTTTTTTCTAGTTCTATGTTTTGATTTAATTGGTCTGGGCTCACACTTGAAACAGTTCATGGTATGAGAATAGCGGATAAGATTGTTTGGTTGAAAACTGGAAAACAATAAGGATTTGCTTATTCGAAAACACAAGTATGATTTTGGTTTAGGGTTTATTGCTATAAATATCAAAAATTGAGTCGACTTCCAAAATTTTTTATTTTTTGTTGTGCAAGAAAACATTTTTAAACCAAATTTGTTTCCAAAAATGGTTATATGTGTTAAATATGCCCGAGTGAATGCAATAAAGGATAGGATACGATTGACATGCCAATAAGTTTATATGCGCGCTTGTATGGGATATGCGAGATAATTAATTGTATAGAGATCATTAATGATTAAATCGGGATCTAGCATTTGTTGCGGATCATCGAGTATTGTATGTCTCTATGGAGATACTGGTGTGGTGGAGGGGCGTATTGTTATATGATTATATGAATGATTGCCTACGAGTTTTGCACCATGGTGCCCTGGTATGGTGTAGTTACCCATGTATCCGAATCTATTCACTTGAGTTCATCGGGCTAAAAAGGTTAATAAAAAGTGAAAAATGGCAATAGAATGTTAAGAATTTGTTATCCAATTGGTTAAATTTTGATTTGATTATGGGAATAGTATTGAATTGGATTGATATAAGTTTGAATTGCCACTTAATGTCATTATGTGTTAACTCACCTTATTGATATATGAATTGTTATGTTTAGCTAAACTTTGCCAAGTTAAATAGCTTGTTGTATCAAATTGTAAATTGAAGTAAGTTGATGTTTAATGCCTATGAACTTACTAAGCATTCAATATGCTTACTCCGTTGTTTCCCTTTTTCCTTATAGATTACCAACTTGTGGAACGTGTCAAGCGAATATAAGAGAAGCTCACACTATCTGTTATTAATTTGGTTGTTTTTTAATCATTTTAAGTTTGATTTTGTGGCATGTACATAGGTGTTTGCATATGTTATCTTGAAATGGTAGTTTTAGTTAAAGACCTTACTAATGCTTAAATTTTGGTAAGGTAAATACTTTGGTGAAATGGTTGTTTCTAATGAATGAATTTGAGTTATGTTTGGTGATTAAAATGACATGTATGAATATTGTTCAACATAGATAGAAAGATGATATTGAATGGCTAGTTGGTTGAAAGGATGGTTTGTAATTGAACTTGTTGAAATAGTATGTTTTGATGCTAAATTGAAGTTATACTGGATTGATTGAATTGTAATGGTCAAATAGATTGTTTTGGTACATATTGAGAATGATTTAGTACAGGAGAAGTTGGTAATTGAAGCTTGGTTTGATGGAATTGTTTGGAAGCTTTTAAGTAGGTACCAAATGGTTCATTTTTACCAAAAACAGAGTCTACATCCCAACGTCGATCAATAGTGAGTCACGTCATGACGTCGAGTGGCCTAAGGTCACGACGTCAGCCTTACAATTTTAAAACCTTATAATTTAGTCATATTTCATGCTTGGGTTAACAAAAGAGCTTTCATATGCTTGATTAAGGCCCAAATTGTAGCAGCCTGAATTAGGGCTAAACGGAACAGTGGTTTCGGAACCACGAATCTAAAGTAGAAAAATTTATTGCGATAAAGTTTTAAGGTTTATTGTATGATTGAGTGCATGTGTCAAAATATCGTAAAGAAATTTTATCGATAGAGGGTCTAATTTGGCTATTAGGACTAAATTGTAAAAAGTGCAAAATAGGTGTTCTAGAAGCATTAAGAGCTAAATTGAAATGAATTTGTAAATTAGAAGTCCTTACGTAGTAATTAGACTAATATAGTTTAGTTTGGACAAAAATGGACATAGAAAGGACAAAACATCAAAGTGTTAAGTGAAGGGCATTTTGGTCTTTTAGTTAATAAAAGAAATAAAAGGAAAAATAAGGCCAAAATTGTGTCCATCTTCTCCATGCTTGGCCGACATTTTTGACATCCTTGTAACTCAGTTTAGCTATTTCTACCATTATTTTGAGCTAGGGTTTGTGTTTAAATTTACCCATGTGTGTCATGCATGTATTTTGATGTTTAATGGTAGAAAATGAAAGTTTGATGTGTGATAAACAACTTTGACTAGGTGATTTTTGGTGAAAACGTTCATAAGGACCTACTTGTAAAAGTTGTAAAAAAAGTGGTAAAAATCTAATTTGAAAGAAAATGTGGGTTGTTATAAGCATGAGATAGGTTCGGCTAGGCTTGGGTTTTGAGAAAAATGAATACATTTAATTTTACGAGTCTAGAGACTAAAGTGTAAATAAGTGAAAAGTTAGAGGCAAAAATGTAAATTTGCCTTAATATGATTTTTGGGTCAAATTGAATACTGTGAGTAATAAATGAGCTAAATATGTCATTATAGATTAAGAAAGACGAGGAATTGACTTAGATCGGGAAAAGGGCAAAGTTGTGGACTAAATCGCAAAATTCGTTATTTTTGTATTGAGGTAAGTTTGTATGTAAATAATGGGTTGTTACATTGATATTTTGAATGCCTTAATATTGTATGCATTGTGGGTAACTATCTAAATGTGTTTATCGACCAAGTAGCGATAAGTGAGAAAATCCCGATTGAACCTTAGGAATCGAATAGGATACGAGTGACATGCCACTAGGAAACCAAGTGTTTAAGTCATTAAGTGATCCGGGTGCTAGTCTAGTACGTCCTACCAGTGGCTAGGTAATCCGGCATGTGTTGCAGATACCTGTCAGCTTGTGTAAGTAGCACTGTATAGCTACGTCACGGCTGTCAGCTTCTGTGAGCAGACCCGTGATTAGCACGAGAGTGAGCTCTTAAGTGATAAGTGATAAGTGGTAGCTTCGGCTACAAATAAGTGTGGCACTTATGTGCAAAACTTTCAAGTATCCTCTAGTATTCCAAGTGGTTCAACAGGTAGTTAAATGATATGGCATAGTGTGAAAGCAAGTGGAAATGGTTGTGTTATGAGCTGATGTAGGTATGAATTTGAAATTCGTAATCAATGTGATCGATGTGTATAGTGGACCTTTGGTAAGGTTGAAATGAGTAAGTTGTGAATACAAATCCTTAATGTGATTTATGCAAATCCTTTCATAGTGTTTGTATGTTTTATATGTTTAAAATGTTCATTATTTGCATATAGACTTACTAAGCTATGTAGCTTACTCCCTTTCTTTTCTCTTTTCCCTATAGAGTTGTCAAGCTAGCTCGAGGTCCAGAGATCAACGGGGTCCCATACGCACTATCAACAATTATTTTGGTATTTTGATTCTAATATTTGAGATTATGGCATGTATTCGTGACTTATTTATTTTGTTATGTGTCATAATTGTTTTGGCCAAAAAGGTTGGCCTACTAATGTTGATGGTTCATTTGTAAAAGGCTATTTGGAATTGGTCAATATTAGTTATATCTAAACTTCACTTGTTAATGTGGCTATAAAGGTGCAAGTTTACATGATTAAGTTGGGTAATGTGCGATGTGTATGTGTGATGAATGTGGTAGGTATGTGATGTGTGGATGACTTAATTCATGAATATTTGGTTGTATAATTATGCTTTGCTATGTGTTTGAAATTGCTATGAATGTTGTCGAAACCATTCTTTTGAAAATTGGAGGATCGACTTAAAAATTTGAAAATAGAGTCGCCACCGATCTTTTTTCGAAGTGCGATCGGATCACCTTAAATTATTTTAATAAAACCTTTTGAATTATTAAAACAATTAATTTTGGTTTACGAAAATCAAAGAAGGGCTCGGGAGTCGGTTATGCACGAGGAAGGGTTAGCACCCTCGTAACGCCCAAAAATTGGTACCTAATTGATTACTTAATGTCCTATTATCAAACGATTGAAAAGATTTTAAAATACGATCCTTTGCTTTGAAAAGCTTTTGAATATATCGATGTAAAATCGAGGTTCACTTATAGAAACGTTGTACCCAGTAAGCTAGGATGCAACATCTCAATTTCTAAAATTAGGCTTGCCTTTTTGGTTTTAAAGAGACTCGTATTTAAATCAAAAAGGAATATTTTATTATTTTGGATCGAATGAAAAATCGGAACCCAGTAAGTTAGGGCTCGATTTATCGAATTTCCAAAACATAAGATATTGTCTCAATTTTGAAATTCTTATCTCGGGACAATGAATGGTACATTCAGTAAGTTAGAACATAACACTTCGAGTCTCCGATAATAAGTTTTATTCGAAAGCTCCCGTGTTTTAGTTTTGAAAGCGATGCTCGATAGTTCGGGTTTGATGAGGAAAACCGGAACCTAGTAAGTTAAGGCTCGATTTCCTCGAAATTCCCCAAACACGAGTTAGATTATTGGAAATTTTTGAATGGAGGTTTTTTACTAAAATGATGTTGAATACGAACTTTTGAAATACAAACATACAAAGCAAGGAAATAAGTCGTAAACAATATATATTACATCAATGAATCATAGTAACCAATAGATGTGAAATGGTGCATACAATAACAACAATTATGTAACATGTCATCAAATGCAAATAATAACATTAACATTCAAAAACTAAAACAAATTTTTTTTTTTAAAAAAGAGTATAAACGAAATAAAAATAAGTGAAATCTAACTAGGTCTTAACAAATAAGAATGTACGATCATGGGAAAAGATTTAGAACTATAAAATTACGATAAAATTCTAAACAAGTAACATGTTATATACTAAAAGATAAGGTTTTCAAAATGAATGAATCATGTACTTATAAAAACATGTATATACATACATAATATAATTTTCAAAATATTTACATAGTAAGATATAAAAATATATAAAAGATGGTAAATACATAATATGAAAAATATAATATACATAATATAAATATGTTAAAACGTATATATACGTGACACACGAAAAAATCTATACATCAACGATATACATAATATACATAAAAAATAATATTAAACTATATACATACATAATACACGAAAATATTTATGTATCAATAATACACATAATATATAAAAATGAGGTTAAGATATATATACACATAATACATTAAAACATTTGTACATAAATAATATACATAATATATAAAAAATTGTTAAAATATGTATATACGTAAAACACTAAAACATTATACGTAAATAATATGCATAAGGTATAAGTACAATAATATTAAAATAGATATATACATGATACACTAAAATATTTACATAAATGATGTTAAAATAAATACATGAGATAGTATAAAATATATAAATAACATACTATTAAAACATACATATTGAAAATAATAATAATGTTTGGAATAACTATTAATAATGCTATAAGAATGTACACGTATATATATATATATAAAAGTTTTAAATAATCACATATAAGAAACTAACATTGAATAATAAAACAATTTAAAAAGGAATAAATAAAAGGAGTTTAAAACAAATTATTTAAAGTAAATGAAACAAAACAGTTTAATATATAAAGAAAATACAAACAAATAACCAAAAGAACAGTTTGATAAAAAGTAGTGTTGAAGATTTTAAAAGATTTGAGGATTTAATTGCAAATCTGAGCAAAACTGAGGGCTAATATTCGAAAGCATAAAAGATGGGCTAGGGACTGATTTGAAATACGCTAGGAGGACCAAGGGGCGAAAAAGTAAATAGCTCAGGTCTTTTATGCTGCGCGCTTTGCCCAAGGACCCACTTATCACACTAGCAAAATTATAGGGCCAAATTTAAAAGAAGGAAACTGTAAAAAGGGCGCGATTGAAACACGCCAAATAACAGAGGGGCCCGAGAGACAAATAGACCAACCGGACCCTAAAAACACACGGGTTAGCGGGTTACGGGTCGAGTCGCACTGATGGGCCCCTATTCACTCATACAGCGTCGTTTTGCTTTTAATAAAACAAAGAAAAAAGGAAATTTGAAATGGCCTTCTGTTTCATTTTTTAGAACCTACTTCAGCCCCCCTGGTTCTTCTTTCGCCGCAGCCATGCTAGGGTTTAGAAACCCATCATCGCTGGCATACGAGGACCACCAGAGGTCCATCACACCGCTATGTTGGCCATCAGCCGATATTGCGCGGAAAGGGACTCTTTTGCCTAATCCTAAGTAGCCCGAAAGGCTGGGTTCTTAAGATCTATATGCAGAGATAAATAAAGGCTCCTTTCTTCCCCTTTCTAAATCCGACGACGGAGATGGGTTCCCCGACATCGCAACCATGGAAGGTGCGGTAAGGTACTATTCTTCCCTTATTCTTATTATTTCAGTATATAGATAGATATGCAAAATGAAAAATAAAGGTTAAAAGAAAAACAAGCAGAAGAAAACGAACATTTGATTCAAGAAAACCCTCTAAAGCGACTATTCTTGCTATTTTTTTCTTTGATTTTTGAATGTGTGTACAGAAACTGGGGATCCCCTTTTTACACTTTTTTTGAATATTCAGAATCCCCCCTGATACTTTTTTCGATTCGGCTTTATAGCCAATACATATAATATTTCTTTTAATTTTGCTTCTGTCTTATTACTGTTTCTTTTCTTTGCTTTCTGCCGTTTGGTCCTTGTTTCGTGTTTGCAGGTCTTGGTGCAGGTCAACGGAGTAGATGCTGGCCTATTTTGGTGCAACGAGGCTGAACCTAGGGCGGTGTGCACGCCGACGGAGGCACGTGGGTGGACGTGTAGAGGTGCAGTGCAGGGGGGAACCCTAGGGTTCCCCCGAAAATTCTAAATTTGGGCCAATGGACCCTTCCTGTATTTGGGTTATTTGGGCTTAGCTTGTTTGGGCCGTTGTAATTTGTAATGGGCTGATTTAGTTTATTTTAGACTGTTTAATTTTGTATTTTGGTCTTTAGTTTTGGGCCCGGGCAAATTTAGGCCCGTACAAATGTGTTTACATTTCAGGCTGGCAAATGGCTTTGTAAATAGCCTTATTTTTTTCCACACGGACAGACACACGGGCAGACACACGGGCGTGTGTCTAGGCCATGTGTCCCTTGCACCTAAATTTAGCAAAAAAGAATGTTCAGTAGTAAACACACTGGCAGAGACATGACCGTGTGTCTCAACAGTGTGAAGGACATGTCTTTAGGATAGGGGCTTGTGCCCAGGCCGTGTGAAGTCTGCATCATAAATGCGAAAATAAATTTGCCACACGACCTAGCACATGGGCATGTGACTTGGCTGTGTAACCCTAAATGATTGATGACGTCATAAACAGAATGATCAATGTTTTTTACATGGGTTGGGACATGGGCGTGTGTGACCACACGGCTTGCCCACATGAGCGTGTCCCAAGTCACACGGGCGTGTGACCCTATTTTAGTGAAAAAAATTTTAAGTGCTCCCAAAGTTTTCGGTTTAGTCCCTAACCACCTCTGAGGTATGTTTAAGGCCTCGTAGGCTCGTAATAGGGATGTTATGAATATGTTTGAAAATTTTTAAATCGGACGCAAATTTTATGGCTCGAAAGTGTATGTGTGTTTATGTTTAAGTCCGGTAATGCCTCGTACCCTGTTCCGGCGTGGATACAGGTAAGGGGTGTTATACAGATTTAATTGTATATCATAATGTGAATGTGTTTATGACATAATTATATGTTTGAATGATTCTATTTATGGTGTATTTTATTGTAGTTACTCTGGTAATGGATGTTGCATCCTGTAGCTCGAACCTGACGATTAGGTCGGGCTAAGAGTGTTACATCAAGCTAGTCATGTTAATGATTCTAGAATTAATGATGAAGAGAATTTTACACTTGAGGAATGAGATGCGAAAATAAAGGTCAATAATGGCATATTGTTAATTTATTTTTTATGAGGATCTATACTCTTTTGGCTATAAACATATCTCAGGCCATTATAATCAAACTCTTGGGTAGGAAAATATGATTGAACTTTTTATTTAGCAAAACTTATTATATTTGGAATTTTTCCCATAATATAGATCCCACGGATTTCAAGAATGACTATTACCTAGTCAAAATGTAGTCGGTTGAGGATTATGCTAGAGTTATTTTAAAAGAACCTTGGATGGTTTTTGGGCAGCATCTAACAATGCGTCCAATATTTCGCTACTGATCAAGATTTTCCTCACAACGTAGTTGTCTAGATTCGGCTTCTTAACATTCCAGTGCAATGTATAAATAGAGTATCCTTATGGTAATTAGGAGAACCATTAGACGAGTAATCAAGATCGACTATAACACAGATAGTAATCACATAGGAGATTAGCAAAGTTAGCCATCTGTATCAACTTGAGGAACTCATTAGTTTCTAAGGTCTACATCAATAAAAATATTCAAAAAGTTTAATATGAAACACTTTTGAGTCTTGTTTCAAGTGATGAAGATATTACCATTTACAAGAAATACGTCTTAGTATTGGTCATAAAGAAGGGAAAGAGGAGGAGGAAAGTTTTGGTGAATGGATGGTAGTGGATTACAAATCTCAGAGCCAAAGTGTACCACTCCATACCAGACTCGAGTGTCAGGTCCGAGCTATAGAATGCCACATTTGTTGCTGGAACAACAATAGGGGTTGCACGGCCGTGTGGTCAAGCCGTGTGCCTCACACGGTTGAGACACACGTCCGTGTCTCAGGCTACGTAACTTTCAAACTAGGGACATACGGCCATGTCCTCACCCGTGTAACTCTCTGAGTAGGGTCACACGGCCGACTCAAATGCTCGTATGCCAAGCCGTGTAACTCTCAAAATAGCCCCACACGTCTGTGTGTCAGGCCGTGTACTAGGTCATGTAACAAACTGACTTGCATACAAAGGAACCTATAGGGGACACATGGTCATGTCACCAGGCCGTGTGCAACAGATGGCTGAGTTACATGCCAGTGTCTCAGGCCATGTGGAAATAAATTTGCCGAAAATCAAGCCATTCCCAACACCAACTTATGCATAAACCTATATGCCTTTTGTGCACAAAATCAAGGCATCATAATCATGTCAAAACGTACATATTATAACCAATTCAATAGTCCTAAATCGACAAACCAATATGCCATTCAAGGCACCTCAAATGCAATCATCAAAGCTTACCTAAACATGTATTTGTTACCATAGTTCAATCATCATCTACTAGTTCAATAACTTTCAAAACATGTTATAACGTAACCATATTCAAGCTACCTCAAACATACCATATGGAAACTTACCATTTCAATCCCTTTCCTTGTCCGTTGAACCATTTAGAACATCCGATACTTGGGAAAGCTCATACGAAGTGTGTTTAAGCATATAATACTAACCTTTCATTTACATCGTTGCTCACACGAGCTATGAAATGGGCTTGCTCACATGAGCTATGGGTCGAAATGTAAGCTACACGATGTTACTCACACGAGATCTGCAGTATTCGCAACAAATGTAGGATCTCAGCCATCGGTAGGACATTCAAGACCAGCTCTCGAAACATACAATCCCTAATGACATGTCATTTGTATCCTACGATTTCCTAAAGTTTAACCGGAACTTGATAATCATCATGTCATTAATTTGGATATACATCATTCAATAGCATTATCAATGCATAATAACATATAATTTCATAACATGAATATAGTAATCCGTAACAGAAACTTACCTCGACAACTAGGGCATAAAAATGAAGTCGAACTAATCTGAGGCTTTAGCTTTTCCTTGATTTAAATCCGTACGTGGTCTATCTTGATCTAAATAGACAAATTCAATCCATTTAATAATTCTATTATTCAATTCAATCCACATTTCATGTTTATGCAAAATTATTATTTTGCTCCTAAATTTTAAGTTTTCACAATTTAGTCCTTAAGCTCATAAATTGAAATTTAAGCATTTTAATCCTCTTCTCAAGCTAACTGATTTCTCTAGGGACTTAAACCAATCCATACAAACCATTATTTCACAAATTTAACATGAAATTTTACTATTTTTACAAACAAGTCGCTAAATACAATTTTCATCAAAAATCACTTTACAGAACTTGTTTATTTATCAACAAGGACTCATAATCTATCATTAAACATCAAGAATCATAAAAAATTATTAATGGAATAACCCTCAATCTTTAACATTTTTACAACTTGATCCCCAGGTTAGCTAGATTAAGCTAAAACGACCTCAAAAACATAAAAATCATTAAAAATGGGCTTAAAATCACTTACATGCAAGGGGAGATCTTGGCCAAATCAATGAACCCTAAAATGGCTATTGTTTCTTGTGAAATTCGATGGAAGAAGATGGATGAAGATGGAGAAATTTTTAGTTTTATTTATTTTAACCTTAATTACTCATTTACCTTTTTAACTTTTAAAAACATTCAAAATTCAAATGAACCTTGCCATGAATATCCACTAACCAAAAAAATGGTCTAGTTACCATTTAAGTCCTCTCAATATAAAGTTTCATAGCCATTTGACCCTTTTAACTAATAGAACTCTACTTTTACATTTTTTATGATTTAGTCCTTTTTACTTAATTAATCATGCAAACATTAAAATTTCTTAAAGAAATTTTAATATGACCTTACTAATATCCCATAGACATTAAAATAATAAAAAATAATAATTTAATCATCAAATTTGTGGTCCCAAAACTACTATTTCGATTTCACTAAAAACGGGCTATTACGGTTCTAACTTGCTAATATAGAAACTAAATGAATAGAAAGCAACTCCTTAAAAATAGCAATTACAATAAAACCAATAAAAGCATAATATGATGAAGATATGACTTTTCAAAATTAAAATTATAATCCTGACCAATTCTCCATAAAACAAGGGTTCCAGTCTTCACTAGCCACAATTTGGTTTCCATAAATGGACTATAGTATCTTCAAAATATCAGTACAATAAATAGTCCAAAGGTTTTGCTGTATAAAATTGCCAACTCAAATATGACAATATCTTCACTACCTTAATGATTGTTTGCAGTGGACACTACCGAGTTTCACTTAACATAGAATCACACGAGTTGCCTCAATAATTATGATATGTCTTGTTATCATTGGGTGCCTAAAAAGTAACTTTTTAATATCATCCTAATCTATGTTAAACTCTTTATTGTTTTAAGTTGATAAAAATGTATTTTTCTTCTTTTTTTCCTATCACGTTGATTAACACCCCTAGCTATTTATCATTTCTCATTTCTCCCCAATTCTAGTTTTTTTTATTTGGGAAAATAGATATGAAATTAATTTACATAGAAAAATATATTTTTTATCAATAAAATAAAATACTATAAGTTTCAACATTTGTGTAGTAGACAATTTTTAAAAAAAAAATTGTTAAGGGTAATTTAGTAAAATATGTTTTTAGGTAATCTTCCATTCCGACAACCAAACAATAAAATCTTACGTTCTAGCCAAATGAACCAAACATGTATGTAAGATGCCTAGTAATATTCCAAGTAATTTTGCATTCTGATAATCCTATTATCAAATATAATCTTACACTTTAATAACCAAGCTCCCTCTTAAGGTTTTTATAATAAGGTCGGGGTATTTAGGTTGGGTTTGGAAAGCAGTTGGTGGGTGTAGACCACGTTGATGTTAGGAATCTCTACCGCATCAAGTAATGATCTCCAAAATTGGTTTTGATATAACTGATTTTAGGGATTCTTGTCTAATGTGCCAGAGATTACTGGCATCTAATATGACTGATTTTTCTATTGATATTACTGGTGCAAAAAGAAAAAAAAAAGAAAAGAAATTCGTTTTTGTTGAAACAAAATTTTCCTTTTAAGTATTTGGCAGACACATTTAACTTTTTTTAGTTTATTTGATTGAGTAAGTATCATGTATATTTTAGATCGCATTTTGCCTCTCTATTAAAGAATAGGCAGATAATCTTTGTATGTTAAATAGAATAGCAGAATAGCCCCTCTGTTAAGATTATACCCTTAAATGTTTATTAATTTGGTGTTTTATATATAAGACATGATAACAAATTTAGTCTTGAACATTTACATCTTTATTCAATTGGCTCCTACTCTTTTTTTTGGAACAAATTTACGCTCAACTTTTCTTTATTGTAAATATGACACTATTTTATCTTATAAGTTAAATCAAGAAATAATTTTAAAATAAAAAATTTAAAAAAATATAAATAAAAATTATGAAACAAACAAAACTGTTAAAAAATTAAGAAATTATAAAATTGTGAATAAAAATATTTTAGAAGCCAACTAGCCTCATTAATCAAACATGAATCTCATCATCGACTGTTAAGTGATGCAAGTCTGGACCCCACATCCGCATTTCAAGTTCCAAAAGCAAATAAACAATAGTTGCTGTGTTGTATATGATAAATGATGTCTGTATAATTTTTTAAAGCCCTCAATTTCTTTTTTTATAAGCTTTAAAATATTTTTAAGGTATCTTAATTCTGTCTATATTAATTGAGATTTTATAAATAAAATATAAGTATTTTTTTTTTACTTTTCTCATTATTGTTGTTGTTTAAGAAATTAAAGGGAATTTATGAAATAAAAAACAGTAATTGAAGGGCAAAAAAACCTGATATTTGAAAGACTTTCATTATATTAAGCCATGATTGTGTACCAGTACAGAAGAGAGATTTTATATTTGAATTTTGAATTATGAAGAGAATTTTTTTAAATTTGAAATTATAATCTTTTATGATTTTTTTAACTTTTTAATTTTTTTAATTATTTACTATATGAGATATAAGATAAAATAATGCCACCTTAATAATAAAAGGTTGTTTGGAGCGTTAAAAAAAGAAAAAAAAGTTAAATGGTTAAAATGACTTTTCCTTTTACAAAATTAGAAGGTTAAATAACTCATTGTATCTAAAAATTGAGAGTCAATTTACTTTAAACAAAAAAATAGAGGAAAGATTAAATAAATGTGTAAATATAGAAAAGTAAATTTGTTATTATATTTTATATGTAAAAGGTTAGAATAAACTTTTAAAAATAAAATTCTAACTAAATAATTATTTTACTTATTCATTTAATATAGGAGATTAATTTTTAGTTTTTAGCGGCCAAGATATATTACAGAATCACTACAATACTTTTAACGATCTGATTGATGCTTGGGCTTCCAAAAGAAAAAGAAAATGGATCATGGAGACCATTATTTCTCTTCTTATTTTTTAAAATTTGTATTAAATTTATAAATAATTAGGCTACTGCCAGTTTGAAGTTAATTTTGTGTTTCTTTGTATTGGGTCCATGACCTCGTTCACCATTTCCAAGATATATTATTTGTAATATTTGTAGGGAGAAAAAGAACACTAGAATTCATCACATCATCACTATATGGTGAAATAACATTTTTCAAAACAATAATACTTATTAAAATAATTACATTTCAAAAAATAAATTAACATTTAAAAAGTTAGAAAAAAATTGGTGAATATTTACTTTTAAACATAATTATTTGATATATTATTAGTAAACAGATTAAAAGTGTAATAAATGTCATATTTATATATATATATATATATATATATTGCTAAATTTCATAATACACTCATCTAACCCTTAACCTATTTATAAACTCTAAAATATTTCTTAAAATAAATTGTGCTCCTTAACAAATCACTTGCCTAAGAGATGGAAGAAAAACCAAGAATACATTTAGCTTATCATTCACTAATAATTTTATCAGTCGATTGAGTCTTAGCTCGACTGGCATGAGTATTGTTGCCAATACAGGAGGGCATGAGTTCGAGAGCATTAAAACACATTATCCTCCTATTTATGGTTTGGGAGGGGCTATGGGTAGTTCTAGACATTGTGCTAAAAATAACAGATATGATCAGAACTTATAATGAGATTGTTCGAAAAAAATTAATAATATTATCGGTACAAATCCAATAATGAATACAAACAATTGGATGATGCCATTAAAATAAATAATCAATTGTCCTAAGTTCAATACCTCTTTTTATTTCAGTTTATCTAGTGTTTTTATCTAGGGTGTGCCCCATTTCTAGTTAAATTAGGAGAGTATTTTTTATTAAATAAATATTTTTTATATTATACTTATTCAACCATGATTCTCTTATCTCTCCTTGGAAATAGATGATGTTGGCAGAGCTATTTACATAAGTTTTATCACATAAGTTTCATATATTGTTATTCTGCTAGAAAGTAATAAAAAATTATTTTTTGGGAATAATAATATCTACCAGTATCTATTGAGATAATTACTTTTCTACTCAAAGTAATAAATCATTTTTGTTTCTATGTTTGGTTCTTGTTGCTCAAGCCCACACTCAATGCAATTTGGGGTCTGAGGATAGCAGAGAAGATCGTTCAATTGAAAGCTAGGAATGTTTCGGATCCATCTAGCATAAAACACAAGTACTTTTTTGTAGAATGTTTATTACTATAAATATCACAAATCGACTTAGTTTTGAAAATTTTTAAACTTTCGCGATAATAGTAAATCGCTTTCATAACTTGATTTTTCCATTACTATAATCATAATCTTCATCATAGCTATCATCCATGTTAATATCATCCACTAAATCATCATTATCTAGTTTACATGTCGACAGTCATGCTCAGAAGGGATGGATTCTTCCCTTTTATGCCATAGGTTTTTATCATGATTCATCCTACCTGCTCTTAACTCCTCAATAAGCTTCTCATTTCTTTTATCCGCTTGCTTCTATTTATCCATTTGTTCCTGGATAAAATTTTATTGCTTTTCGTATCTTTTCTTCTAGGAGGATATTTTTTCCTTTATAACTCTTATTCTCTCTTGCATGTCCAAATATTGTTGATTATTGGACTAGTGATGTTGGGATCCTTGATCAGCAGTGTAATAACCCGAATTTGGGCCTAGTCAGAATAGTGGTTTTGGGACCATAAATCTGAGGTTGGAGAATTTTTTTAATATTATTTTATGTGTTGTAGCATGATTATATGAGTGCATGAAAATTTTGGTGAATTAATTTTAGCGATTGCGAGCTCAATTGTGAAAAAGGACTAAATCGCATAAATGGTAAAAGTTTTTTTACTAGAAAATAATGTCAAATAGCTAGAGAACTATGATTAAGGGTCTTTAAAGAGTAAATAGACCCTTAATAGAGAGGTGGTCGACCATAGGGACAAAGAAAATCAAAATGTCAAAGTTAGGTGAGCTTTTAGTGACTTATTTGACTAAAATAAAATAAAGAAAAAGGGAAATAGTATTCATCTTCTCCATCTACCGAAAATACCAACAAAATTAGGGGTTTTAGAAACTTTAAAACTCAGCCACTCTCCACCCTTGTAAGTGAGTGATTTTGATGGCTTCTTTTGATAATTTTTGTACTTTTGAGACCTTTGTAGCATAAGCTAGCTATTGAGGGGACTATTTTGCAAATGGTTGAAAGTCTAAGGTTTTAACATGAGAGTGTTTATGTTGTTTACTAAAATTTTATGGAAGAAAATGAATATTGGTTGTTAAATAAACAACCTTTGTGAAAGGATTTCCATGAAAAATCACTAAATGGACTATTTTGTAAAAGTTGTAAATTAGATAGTAATTGTATGAAATACTTGAAATTTGGAGCTTCCATGAGAGTAATAAAGGTTCGGCTAGGCTTGGTTAATTAGGAAATTTGATGAAAATCGATTTCCGAGCCTAGAGGTAAATTCATCATTTAGTGAAAGTCTAGGGGCAAAATGATCATTTTGCCAAAATGTGAATTTTGGATAGTCTTAATTATTATGGTGATTAAATTAGTGAATTTTTATTATTCTAGATCAAGAAATATGAAATCCGAACCTAAATCGGGGGAAGGGCAAGTAAATGGACTAAACCGATTAGTCGCCTACCTTTTTGTATACCGAAGTGAGTTGTGTGTAAATATTACAACTCCATTGTGTTTATGCATGGATTAATTGATATAGCATAAAATGTTTAATTGTGATTATGAAATTGCAAGATGAGAATGATATGGTAAAATCTTGGTTAAACCGTAGGAATAGATCGGATAGTCATGCCTTGATACTAGGGTTATCCGAAATTTAGTGTAAGACCTTGTCTGAGACATGGCATATGCCTCGAGATATGAGCTAGTGTAAGACCATGTTTGGGACATGGCATCAGCCTCGTTATGTGTCAATATAAGACCATTTCTGGGACATGGCATCAACATCGATATGTGAGAGCTAGTGTAAAACCATGTTTGGAACATGGTATTGATAAACCGTAATTTATGCATATTTTTACCTCATGCTTAGCCTATTTTCTGGATGAACTATCATTGAATTTGTGGAATTTGGTGCTCTTAATCCTTTTATTTCATGTTTCATACCCAGGTGAGCATAGGAAAGTAAAAAGAACGAGAAACGGGCTGAAAACGGAGAAAATGGGTCAAAGTATGAAAACAACATGGCCTGGAGGTTTGCCACACGGGCGTGTCACACGGCCGTGCCACATTAACAGGCTCGAACACAGCTTGGGCCCCGATGCACACGGCGTGGGACACGGACTTGTCCCTGTCGTGAGGAAGTTCAATTGCACTAGGAAAAGGCTACTTAGGAGTTAAGAAAGACTTTCCAAAACTCTATATAAAGACCCTAGGAGGTAACTACAAAGGTGTGCTTTATTCCTACCAAGACGGGGAGTTAAAGGCAGGGAATTACTCGAAGAAAAGCTGATTGATCCATCTCAGAAGCCAGGAGCTACATCAAGACAGAGGATCCCCCTTCTATCCTTTTAAGGGTTTTTGGGTTTTCTTATGTTTTGCTATTTTATATATTTTGAGATGTTTCTTTTTACAATTATGAACTAAAACCCCAAATATCTAAGGGGGATAAAACCTAAGATAGATCTTGTTATTGTTATCTGAACTGTGTGATAAATATTTGATTTATTCTTAATTATGTTTTTAACTCTTAAATTGATATTTTCGGGATATTGATTTAAGTCGAATGTGCTTATATAGAGGAGCAAAAGTCCCTGCATAGGAGTAAATCCAACACAATTAAGCGGAGTTGATCACAATCCTAGACATAGGACGACAAAAATCTGCTGGATTAGAGTCAAATCTAATATAGGGAGCCATAGATCGAGTTAATATAAGACTAGGAAAGAGATTTCGGTTAATCAACCTAGGATTAGTTGTTCTTATCCTCGACGGAGGTATTAACATAATTTAGGGATCTCTACGGATCAAATCAAATGAAGAAATCATCTAGTTCAGAGTTAGATAACAAGTGAAGTCTAGGTAGATTCTTCCTTAAGTATTGCCTTTATCATCTAGTTTTCCCTAAAGAAATTTCCCAAATTTACTCTTTGTCACCTTTTCAGTTTAGCTTAGATTAGTTAATTGAGAAACAAGCCTCCCTTTATTTTTAGGCTAGATAATAGGAAGAAAGTCATTACTAGTACTCATAGTTTCTTGGATTCGATATTCCAGTCTTGCCACTAACTATACTACTATTCGATAGGTGCGCTTGCCTTTTATCGTGATATTAGTTAGTTTCCAGGTACGATCGATTTGTATTACTTCATCACAAATCACGAGATCAGTCATCAACTTTGATAAGTGTCAGTGTAAAACCATGTCTAGGACATGGCATTGGCATGGATAGAGGAAAGCCAATGTAAGACCATGTTTGGGACATGGCATCGGCATTCTACCCTATGTATGAGGCTTATCGAATATCCTTAAATATTCTAACGGTTCAACATGTGATTGATAGTTTATGTCAAGAATGAGAAATGTTATGATTATGCTGTGAGTGGTATAGGTACCTAAACGAAATTTATGAGGATTGAGCTCGATTTGTGTTGTGTAAATTGTGTGGGTGGAAATGAGAAAGTTATGCCTATGAGTGTTTATGATTATGTACATTTGATAATAAGTTGTGAGTATGTTAATGCATGGTAAACAGTTGTCAATTATTTATATGCAACTTACTAAGCTTTATGCTTACCCCTTTTCCCTTTCCATTTTCTTATAGTGCCGCCTAATTAGCTTGTGGATCGAAGAATATCAGAGGCATCGATCACACTATCATCCAAAGCACTTGGTATAGTTAGCTTTAATAATTTAAGTAATGGCATGTATAGGTACTTAGTCTTCATTAAGTGTCATTTTGTTTTGAGCCAAGTGTGTTAGCTTGATTTGGAATACTCCATTTTGTATAAGGCCATGGATATTGGCTAATATTTGTTATTAATATATACATATATACAAATGATGATGCTTTTAAGAATGGGCAAATGGTATGAATGAATAAGTACATGATTGATTCACTTAAATATGTGATGAGGATGTATGAGTAATGTAAGGTGTTTGTGATGAGCATGACTTGATTGTGGACATTTAGAGGTACATTCAAGTCATAAAATGTGTTGCTTGGAATTGGTATGTGTTTGATCTTGTTTCAGGGTGGCAAAAGGCTTGGTAGATAGCCTTATATTGTCCACACGGGTAGACACACTGGCGTGTGTCTAGGGCGTGTGTGACACACGATCTGCCCCACGGGCGTATGGTCAGGGCATGTGTCCCCTGCACCTTAAGTTGGAAAAATTAAATGCCCAGTAGTAACCACACGGGCTGAGACACGACCGTGTGTCTCAACTATGTGAGAGACACGGCCTAGTACACGGGCGTGTGCCATGGCCGTGTGACCTTAAATGGTTGTTGACGTCAAAAATAGAATGTGAAGGTTTTCTCACACGGGCTAAGACACGGGCATGTCATGGCCGTGTGAGGGACACTACCATGTGTCAGGCCGTATGAAAACCCCTGTAGGTTCAATGTTTGAAAATAAATCTACACGGGCGAGGGGCACGTGCGTGTCCTTATATGCCTAAGCCATGTGAGCTACACGGGCCTTCAGCATGGCCATGTTTTGAGGCCACACGGGAATGTTGCCCATCCACACGGTTGTGTGCGCTGCTTTTCAGTGGTTTTTCTTGAAAGTTTTCTGAGTACTCGGAATAGTTCCGTATCGGGCCTAAAGTGTGTTTTGGGCTTCATAGGCCCATATTAGGGACTTAAAAGCAAAGTTTGAAAAGTTTTAAATTAGAATGAAGTTTAATGATCTAAGAATGTATGTTTGCATGTGTATTAGTTAGGTAACGCCTCGTACCTTGTCCTGGTATCGGATACGAGTAAGGCGTGTTACAAGTAGGTGATGGTTCAGCATGGTGCTGATTTTGTGGGTTAAAATATCATAGGGTAGTGGTAAAATTATTGGTATGTGTTTTTTTGGTATTGATTTTGGTGATTTTGATTTTGAGGGTTAGTTTGATTTTATGGGTTTGTGTTTTGGTTGTCATGTATGGGGTCTAGGTTTTGAGTTGTTCCAGTTTGATCTATATTTACTTTTGTGTTACGACTAGTGGGGTCTATAACTTGGTCGTGGTTGGGATCAAACTCGATGTTGGAAGGATCTCTGACACTTGGGTTCGACATGTTTGTCAATACTCACCACACCAATTGTTAATTAGTGAGGTGAAAAAATTTGGAAGATGGTGGTTGAACGAGGAAGGTAGTGTGAAGATTAGGAAAGAGGTTAATCAGTGGAAGAGTTTGGGAATTGAAGGAGTGGGTACGTAGTGTGTATGAGTTGTTGTATGGACCTTTTATAGTGGGGGACAAACTTAGCTACATGTCCTGAGGTCACTGATCATATAGAAGTTTGATTTGATACTCCTAGTAGTGACGGTGATGCTAGGTCCTAGGATGATGTTTTAGGACGACTGTCAATCAATTACTCTAAGCCTCCACGTGGTCCTTATATAATCTTAGCGGAGATGCCTAGCTTCTAAGTTCATCAAGCTGAGGTTTACAAACTAATTCAAGACCCTCCATGTCTAGTTCCATTGAGAAACACATGCTGAGTTATCTATATGTACGTTGTCAAATTCGCAAGATATATTATGAGGTATACGTAGTTCTCTACATAAGATATAACAATCCATCAACTTTCACATATATAACTTTTATATTATTATTGTTGTTTATTTCTTTTTTCTTATCATTTTCATGAAGCATAATTTTTCAAAAAAGAAATTGAAAGTCTGGAATCAAGATCCAGTGTTGGTTTAAAAAAATCTTTTTGTAAGTTTAATATTTTTGCCAAGTACACCGTACTTCTTTTGAAGCCAAATGATTCCCAAAGTTCCAAGAGCTATTCCTCCAACTTTGGTGAAAGCTGGTCCATAGTTTAATGAGCACCAAAAGAAAAAAAAAAATTCAATGCGACCTCTGATTGGATATGATCTAACAGTCTTATCCATTTGAAGAAGTGTCATCACTCGGGATTAAATTTTTGATTAAGAAATTATTGCGTCTTTAAAAAAGATTATACCTTTAAATTAAATTAAAGGTTAGTATTTGATACATCGTAATACATATTTTTAGTACACAAATAAATTTTAAAAAATTATTATATGTTTTTTTTTATATTTTACTATATGTTTATAGGTCATTTCTCAATCCTTTAATCTTATCTGTAAAATTTAAAAATTTTATTAACAATATATTAAGTATTTTCTCTTAAATTGAATAAATTTTAATTAAATATTATTACATTTAATATTTATTTATAATCAAATTTATTTAATATTTAATTAGAAATCTCATCGGCTTGTTCTCCATAGTCATTGTATCTTGGTACAAGAATGTTAAACAATTACTTGACTTTCAAGTTTGAATTAAAACTATAACGTGAGCCACCCAATTATTAACATATTTTACATTTTAATCATTTAACATTTCATCATTTTTTAATCACTGATACTTTTCTAATTGACAAAAGGAGTAATTTTATAAAATTAATACCCAAATTGTTGTACACCCTCTCAACTATTTACAGTAATGGAATCATGAACAAAAGAATGTGAGTACAGAAACTTAAATTTGAATCTAAAAATGGAATAAATTTGATGTATATGCAATCCTGTTATATTTAAAAGCCTATTTGTATTAAAATCAAAGCACCAAATTGAAAATTTTAAGAGCAATGTCCTATCGTATTATTATTAAGAAATTAAAAGAAAAATGGGTTTTTGGCATCATTGTGCATAATCTTTCCCATGTGATAAGGAGACCGACATTTTAACACAAACATGACAGGGCGAAGGGCGGAAGGAATATTTAAGCTACCCTTTCAGAGTTTGAAACCTTCCCTTATTGTAAGGACACCTACTTTTAATCATTTCAAATTTTTCATAAAATAAGAAAAAATAATTGTATTTAAAGAAGAAAAAGATATTTGTGTATTTATATCGTGTGTTGTATTTAAAAGCTATTCTGACATACCATCACATTAGATAAATCCATATATTATTAATCATAAAAAGTATTCTAACTGTGCATATAATTTTCTGCTTCCATTTTTTTCAAATAAATATAATAAAAATATATGAAAATAATTATAATTATTCTTTTAATAACCTAATATTTCTTTTAATTTTTCTTTGGGTAACAAGTTGTCAATATAATTAATATATATTTTATTTTCTTTTCTATAGTCTTTTGAAATATTATCTCTACAAGAAAAATACTTTTAATTTCAAAATAAAATTAATATTTAATTTATGTGTACCGGTTTGTGGATATTTAAACAACTAAGATTTAAGAATCTATCACATGTCCATCTTTCAAACATTGTATCAAATATAATTTTTCATATTTTATAAATACTTTAATTGCTATTTAAATCCTTTTTATTATTAAAATATTTTAATTATCTTTAAAATAACTATTTTCATGAATATATTAAATAAAAATAATTTTTTTGATATGCAATATGAAAAAATAAAAAATAAAATATGGACCCATATATTAAGAAAGTATTATTCTCAGCCCATAGAAGTCATGATCGAGACGAGTGACCACCGACACTGCAAGTTTATTGCATTGTAGGAAAAATGGAAATCAGCTTTTACTAGACATTAAATATAGACATAGTAGAAATGGCGTAATTAATTTTTGTAAACAAGTGTATAAGACGAAATGGATGTCGGAAAATGAACAAATATTTAGATGAGTTTTGCCTGTGTTTACTTTATATACAATTGGTGTTCCTCGAGTATTTTAAAACAAATGTCGAAAATAAAACCCAAACCTTAAAATCTTTGTCGGTAACACACATCTAAGTCATCAAAAAGCTTGTAATTATAAATGATTTAGTTTCGTTTTGAGAAAAGTTATAATTTTATATCAATTGATATTGAATATTAGAATTTTAATTTAATTAAATTTAATTTACCTTTTTCAAGACCTTTTTTTTTATAAGATAACAAAATAAAATTAGGTTTCACAATGAGTGAGCATAATTATCCAACGAATTTATTATATGAAATGGTAAAGGTGCAATAGTAAAAATTATTATATGATGTTTTGGATTCAATACTCATTATTTTTATCTATATATATAATTTTTTAGATTTATTAAAATTTTAAAAATAAAAATATTTTCAAAATAATATTTATTATCTTATACAATTAAAGGATATTTGGTAATTTTCTAACCGAGTTGGAATTCAATTAATGAATGGCATCAACTCAATTAGCCTATTAAAATATAGTATAGATATGTTTTTATACTAATATTGTGCTTTAGAAATCAATAATAAAATAGGGTTAACACTTGCTTATCATTATTACCATTTATTTACAATGTATATGTTTTTGGTGAATAGAATAAGAAACTTTACAATAAGCTAGAAAACGTCAAAAGGAGAAGCTACATATAACTGTAAACCTTCCTCCTTGCCAAACACCAACTTGGCGATACAATTAGCTTCAACATTTTCTTCTCTAGGGACATATTCAATTGATCGGTTCTTCTCATTTTGCAAGAACTGAATTATACATTTGAATATTGCTGAATTTGACCACTTCGACAAAGATTCCTTGATAGCCCTAATAACTTCCATGTTGTTTGTTTGCACCAATACTCTATCATGTTGTCTTTCTTGTACCAACGAGACACATCAAGAATACCCTACAATTCAACTTCGAATATAGAACATTTCCCTAATCTGCGATTAAACCCAAGGATCCATTTCCTATTATGATTTCTCAAAACTTGTCCTACAACAGCGCATTCTATGTTAATCTTAATAGCTCTTTCAAATCTTGTATTAATCCACCTTTATGTTTCCACCATCTCCACCCTTAAGATTTGCCTCACAAAACCTCCTTCCTTGCGAACAGAAATATATTGTTTACGCACCTTTGACAATTTCCTCTGCACTCTGCAAGACACCTTAAAAGATACATATATTTCTATTCTTCCAAATCCGCAAAGCAACTACGCCAAAAAAGCACAACCAATCAACATTACTCATAACGAAATTATGACAGTTTTGCAAATTAGACTCAAGTCATTCCTGTAAATTACTTGAAAAGAAATAGGCTTCCTTTTGAGGTGGAATGATCCAAGACCATACATCTTTTACTGCACCACAATCTCTGATAGCATGAAGTACACCCTTCAGTTCATGACCACAAATCGAACATCTTGCATCACTACCAACTCCACCCCTTAGCCACTTTACTTGAGTAAGCAACCATTGTTTGAGAGCCAACCAAAGGAATACTTGCACCCTTTGAGGACCTTAAACCTTCCATGGCAGTTTCCAATCTTCTTCTCTAAAATTTCACGAACTCTTCTTAATCATCTGATAAACGCTCTTAACAGAAAGGCAACCTAAAGAGGTTCCCATCCAAGCAACCTTGTTAGAACCCGCCAAGGGGTGTGGAGGTAGAATACTAGTAATACGTCCAATAATTTCTTCCGATAACTAAACCTAAAAGAGCTTCAGATTCTACATTCCTTCTTCTATAAACATCTCATTTTTAGGAAACAATCCATAGCAATGTTGGTGCTTTCTGGAATTACATTGATCAAGACACCAATCTCCAGAATCCAACTATCCCTCCAACACCTAATAATGTTACCATCCCCAATTGACCAAAAAATATTTTCTCGAAGCAAAGACCATACCTTAGATAAAACTTACCAGAGGAAAGAACAATTACTACGAGAGATACTAAAGGGTAAACCATCCTTTACCACGTACTTTGAATGCAATATATGAACCTATAGAACCTCCGAATTCACCAAAATATTAAACCCTAACTTCAACAAAAATGAGGTGTTCTAGTCTTTCAGGTGTCGAATCCCAAGCCCTCTACAAACTTTTAGTTGACATAACGATTGTGAATTGATAAGAGCCATCTTTTTGCTACTTCTAGCCGATCCCCATATAAACTGTCTAACAATACTCCCAATTTCATCACATATTTCTTGCGAAGTCTTTAAGGATTGCATAAAATAGTTAAGAATTATGAGAAGGACTGATTGTGCTAAAGTAATTATGTTAACTAGAAACAACTTCCTCGCATCCCACCTTTGCAATTTAGCTTTTTCCACCACAAACCTCAAAGAGCTAATAGTTACCCTTTCATGGAAGAAAGGGACTTCCAAGTATAAACCTAAATTATGGACCTTATGGAAGCCAAGCATATCACAAAGATGCCTTACCAAGCTTTCGTTCACCCTTTTAGAGAAGAAAATATTTGTCTTGTGAGTATTTACCCGATAGCCAGAATAACCACAGAATTTATCCAGGAAGTCCTTAATTAAACTAGTTTGACTCAAATCAGCTTTCCCAAAGATAATAATATCATCAGCAAAAAATAAATGAGAAAGCGTCAGTTCTGACCTGGATAAATGAATGGGAGATAGCTGACCGAAATTTATAGATGGACAAATGCTTTGACCTAACCATTCTATATAAAGCATAAACAGGTAAGCTAATAAAGCACACCCTTGCCTGATGCCTTAATTGAACTGAACTTTTGAGTAGGCACCCCATTGTATATAATATGCATAGTTAAACTCGTGATAGCCGACATAATGACATTCCAGAGGTAATTTGGAATGCTTGCCACTTGAAGAGAGGCATCTATAAATTCCCATCTCACCTTATCATAGGCCTTCTCTAAATCTATCTTGACGACCATTCATTTTTTGTGTTTGCTTCTCATTGAGTGGATAACCTCTTAGGCCACTATGATATTGTTTGTGATGTTTCTTTTGGCAATAAAACTTGTTTGTTATGGACCAATAATTCTAGGAAAAACCACTTTAAATCTATTCATAATAGTATTCATGACCCACTTATAAAGAACTAAACACAAGTTTATTTGGCGAAACTATGCAAAACTCTCAGGATTCTGAACCTTAGGTATAAGAACAAGAAAGGTGTTATTAAGATCCCTATCTATAAGCTAACCATTAAAATTTTTTTGACCCATTCACAAATAGCACCACCAATTAGCTCTGTAACGCCCCGAATTTGGGCCTAAAAGTATTGGCCTTAAGCAAGGGAACAGTTAAGAGACTGCACATAAATATTAAGTTGTGGAAGAAAGTGACACAAATGCATGTCTGCTTCAGTGGTTAACTGTCCTGGGAAGAGTCTGAGAAGTCTTGGGTTCAAGCCTTGGATTGTGCAAAATTTTGTTTTTCTTAAAGAAGTAAACCCTTGCCCATGGTTAGTAGGTTTTTAAATTATTGTGAATAGAACTTAACATAAAAAGCCTGTTAGTCTAAGGGATAGGGGCGTGTGGTGTTAGCCTGGGAACTGAGGTTCGAGTCTTGTGGGGCTAAATGAGGATTTATTTTTACTGTGAGCACGTAGGAGTGTTCTAGCTTGGCTGAAACTCTAAAGAGTTCGAAAGGGGTTCAAATTGGATGTTTGAGAGATTGGAAGAGGGATTTGAGGAGTGGATCAAGGGATTTGGATAGGGATTGGTTGGAGTGAATTGATGAGGGGTTTGGGGAGAGAATTAGGGAAGGTTGAGGTGAGAGGGAGTAGCATGCTGAATGTGGGGTTTGCATGTTGCCAAAATTCGGTCAATGGGTATTTTGCTTTGGGAGTGCCGAAATTGTGTCGAAAGTTTTTTTCCCATCTTTCTTTTATTGTTGAGGCGAATACTATAGTTGACCACTCAGGTATCATTTATTTCAGGTATGTTTCGATTTCACCTTTCTGGCAGTGCCTCTTTTTGGGATCGAATTCTCTTCTCTCTTACTTTCTAGCAAATTGTTCTCTCCTGTGTCTTCCTTTTTGCCTTTAACCAAATACCATTCTTGTTCTCTCAATCGGTTCTAATTAGTGACCATTATCGTTTGTGCATTTAGTCGAATGCTCCCCATCCTGTCTTTGAAATCCTTGTGACTTTTACTGACCGAATACTTTTTCTTCTTTTTTCGTTTCTGCTCTCTCTCAATTCCTTCCCTTTTCACTTGGTGGTTTGGCCGAATACTTCACCTATGTCCTATTGGTTTGGCTATTACTATTTGACTAGTCAGGGTGATCGTTGTGGAGATAGACCGAATACTTTCCTTCTCTATAGTCAGTTTTACGTTTCAGTAAGTTATCTTTCGCTTGGTTTAAGTTATTCACGCTTGTTAATAGCTAACAAGAATGGATGGTAATGCAGGTTTCTGTCAAGGATTGTGAAGTTAACCTTGACCAACGGTATAGGTTGGCTAAATCACATTCATTTTGTTAGGGTAAGTTTTGGTGAATATTTTGAGATAAGAGCAAGAGGGGACTTTAATCCTTTGTCAAATGTGTAATGGAAAATCTTACCTGAATGTAGGGTTTCGTGTCCTTGGATTATCTGCACGATTTCAAAAACAGGTGTGTGTGTAACATCTCGAAATAGGGCCTAAACGAAATGGTGGTTGCGAAACCATGAATCCAAGATAGAAAAATTTATTCCGATTAATTTTTATAATTTACCGAGTGATTAGATGCATGTGTTAGAGTATCGATAGAAAATTTTATGAATTTCATGTTTAATTTGCCTATTAGGGCTTGTTTGAAAAAGTTGATAAATATGAGTTCTAGATAGGAAAGGATTAAATTGAAGAGCATAATTGAAGTAGAGGTCCTTAAATGGTAATTAGACCATTAGGTTTTCATGGGAAAAAATGGACATACATAGAAAAAAAATAACTAAAGTTTTAATGAAGGGCATTTTAGTCATTTGGTAATTAAAAGATTAAAAAGGGAAAAAGATGGCAAAATGTTGTCCATCTTCTCCATAAGGCCGAAACTACAAGGGTTCTCCATAGCTAGGTTTCTTTAACTTCCAAGCTTCATAGTAATTGATTCCAAGCCCTATTTTTAATGTTCTTTACGTTTTTAGAGTCCCGGTAACTTGATTTAGCTTATTCTAGCAAAAATTTAACCTAGGGTTCATATTTGGAAAAATAACCATAGGTGAAATATGTTTATTTTGGCATTTTATTATGGAATAGGAGGTTTTAAATTATGTTAAACAACCTGTGCTACTCGGTTTTAAGTAAAAACGAGTAAAACGACAAAATCAGTAAAAATATGTAATGTTCATAAGTACATGTTAGAGTGAGAATTTGATGTTGCCATTAAGAGAAAATGATTAGCATGTCATGGAACATAAGAATTAGGGATAAATTTAAATTCTGAGCTTTGGGGCAAAAGTGTAAATATGCAAAAGTTTAGGGGTAAAATCATAATTTTGCTAAAGTAGAGTTAAGGACTGTTTTGATAAATGTGAGTATTAAATAAGCTAAATTTTCTATTATAAAAGAGCAAAACTTGACCATGAAATAGTTTTGGAACAGCAGCAGTGACGTGAATTTGAAAAATCACTAAAAATTGTAGAAATGGAATTAAATGGTGAATGAGATATATATAATTAAAGCTTATTGAGTGGTTCAGAGGGATTTCGTGATCCCCTGTTCTAATTTTAGAAATTCACTAAAAATTGTACAAAAATAATTATGAGTCATAATTTATATGTATAGATTCCTAGTGAGCCTACTTTCATTAGAAACAAGTGGAAACACTAAATGAAAATTGTATTATGAGATAATTGTTTTTTAGTGAAGAGAGGTCAGGTCCGCTAGGCTACAAAATAGGGGAACCTTTAACTAATAAACTGTACTAATTGGCCAAGCAAAAAATTTTGGAAAAATTATGGTAAGAAGATATATGAGTCTAGTTTCAGGAAAAATTTACGGATTTAAATTTTGACTTCCGTAACTCAAGTTATAATTAATTTAGTGACTATAATGCATGTAGATAGTTTTATTATGAACAGTGAAATAAATTGTTTTAATTTGTGTAAGTAATTGGAAAATTTTTAAATGTTCCTGATTTGGTCCTGAACCATTCCAATTGCATGTTTAAGGCCTCGAGGGCCCATTTTAGAGATATATTGGATGAATGTGAATGAATTAATTTTAAAAGCAAATTTTTATGCCCCGAACTAGTAAGGTAAGTTTGGTAACGCCTTGTGCTTGACTCCGGCAACGGTCTCGGGTAAGGGGTGTTACATTTATTGGTATTAGAGCAAGAGTTTAGTCTATTCTCGGAATATTTAGTATGAGTAAGAGTCTAGCTATACATGCCATACTTATATATTGATAGTGTGACTACTACTGACGATTTTAAAATGCTTTTCTTTTATAGTTATAGATCCCAAATGAGTTGGTGTAGATGATGTAGAAACTAATGCACCTACTCCCGCAAAAGGGACAGTGCCACCATATAGTAGTGAAAGGCCCGTTATAGTTAGTCACGGAGGATGGGTTCGAGAAGCCTTCCTCTAAGCTATGAATGAATGGTTTGCCGAGTTCGTTCGTACGAATCTGGCTATCAGACCTCTACCCCCTCATGATCCTCAGACTACCCATGTAGCTTCCTCAGTCACAGATACAGTCAGAAGAGAGAAGCCACCAGTTGATAAAATTAGAAAATAAGGAGCCGAAGAGTTTCAGGCTACTAAAGATGACGATGCAAAGAAATCTTAATTTTGGCTCGAGAATACTATCAGAGTTTTTAATGAGTTATCTTGCACACCAAAAGAGTGTATTAAGTGTGTGTGGTGTCACTTCTTAGAGATTCATCTTACCATTGATGGAAGTAACTTGTGTCAGTAGTACCAAAAGAAAGAGTTACTTGGGATTTCTTTCAGGAAGAGTTCCGTAAGAAGTACATCAGTTAGAGGTTCATCGACTGGAAAAGAAAGGAATTCCTTGAACTAAAGAAAGGTAAGATGACAATGACTGAATATGAACGTGAATTTGTCAGACTCAGCAATTGTACTAGAGAGTGTGTGTCAACTGAAGCTATTATGTGCAAGAGATTTGAAGATGGGCTAAATGAAGATATTCGACTACCCATTGGTGTTCTAGAGATAAAAGAGTTGTTGTTTTAGTTGATATAACTTGTAAGGCAGAGGAGTTGCTAAAAGAAAAAGAAAAAGGCAAAGCTAAAATTAAGATGCAAGACACGAAGAAAAGACAGATGAACAAATCGTTTCAGTCTATATCCAATAGGACTAAAGAGTTTTCTACGAGATCTAATTTTTCAGCAGGGTATTCTAGCCGAAACAAAGGTAGAAGATTTGTGGGTCAGAAAGCTCAGACCACTTTAATTGCGAGTGTTGGCAATATTCAGCCTGATAGACCTGAGTGTCCTCAATATGGTCGACGTCATCCAGGTCAATGTTGAGCAACTAAGACTGGTTATTTCCGATGTGGTGCACCAGATCATTTCATTCGAGAGTGTCTTGAGATGGTTAAAAGAGAAGTAATACTGAGTGTAAGATCAGGCAATGCCCCCGCTAGAGGCAGACCTCAGAGAAATTTGGGAATAGAGGCAGGTAGAGGTGCATCTAGAGATTCAACAGTGAGACCAGATGTTAAAGCACCTGTAAGGACCTATGCTATTTGTGCTCGTGAAGAGGCATCCTCCCTCGATGTAGTTATGGGTACATTTTCTCTTTATGATGTTAATGTTATTGCTTTGATTGATCCGGGTTCAACCCATTCCTATGTTTGCATGAAATTGATGCCTAGTATGAACATGACCATAGAGTCTACGAGATTTGTGATTAAAGTATCGAATCTATTAGTCAGTATGTATTAGTAGACAAAAAATGTAAAAATTTCCCTTTGATGATTAGAGGTTACTGTTTTCTAGCCGATCTCATGCTATTGCCATTTGATGAGTTTGATTTGATTCTTGGTATGGATTGGTTGACTGCGCATGATGTGATAGTGAATTGTGGGAAGAAATTCATTGAGTTGAAATGCGAAAAAGGTGAAATTCTTCAGGTTAATTCAGATGAGTCAGATAGTTCAATTGCCATGATTTCTGTTCTGTCTGCTTAGAAATGCTTGAGGAAAGGATATGAAGCTTATCTTGCTATTGTGTTGAATACTAAAAATCCAGAGTTGAAAATTGAATCAGTGCCTATGGTATGTGAGTTTGCTGATGTGTTTCCGGAAGAACTACCTGGTTTGCCTCCTATCAGAGAAGTTGAGTTTGGTATTGAGTTGGTTCCGGGTATAACACCCATTTCTATTGCTCCTTATAGAATGGCTCCAATGGAATTGAAAGAATTGAAAGTTCAGTTGCAGAAATTAATAGATAAAGGCTTTGCAAGACCTAGTTGTTCACCATGGGGTGCACCAATACTCTTTGTGAAAAAGAAAGATGGTTCAATGAGATTGTGCATAGATTATCGGCAACTTAACAAGGTAACTATTAAGAACAAGTATCCACTGCCTAGAATTGACGATTTGTTTGATCAATTGAAGGGAGCTACTGTGTTCTCCAAGATAGATTTGAGATCTGGATATTATCAGTTATGAATTAAAGAGTCAGATGTTCCGAAGACTGCTTTCCAGACTAGGTATGGCCATTATAAGTTCCTTGTGATGCCATTTTCATGGACTTAATGAACCGAAATTTCAGACCTTTCTTGGATAAATTTGTAGTTGTATTCATTGATGATATCTTGATTTATTCTTATGATGAGACTGAGCATTCAGAGCATTTGAGAATAGTTTTACAGACTTTGAGAGATAATCAGCTTTATGCCAAGTTTAGCGAAAGTGAGTTTTGGTTACGGGAAGTCGGTTTTCTTGGACATATAGTCTTAGGTGAAGATATTAGAGTTGATCCGATCAAGATTTCAACCATTGTTGATTGGAAGCCTCTCAGGAATGTATTAGAGGTTAGAAGTTTTCTTGGTCTCGCCGGTTATTATAGACGACTTGTAGAGGAATTTTCTATGATAGCTACCCTATTGACAAGATTGCTATAGAAAGATGTCAAGTTTGAATAGACTGAAAATTGTCAGCAGAGTTTTGACAAGTTAAAGGCATTGTTGACTGAAGCTCCTATCTTAGTACAACTAGAACCGGGTAAAGAGTTTGTGATTTATAGTGATGTGTCCTTGGATGGACTAGGTTGTGTACTTATGCAGGAAGGAAAGGTAATTGCTTATGCCTCTAGACAGTTAAAGCCACATGAGAAAAATTATCCGACACATGATTTAGAACTAGCTGCCGTTGTATTTGCGTTGAAAATCTGGAGACATCACTTGTATAGTGAGAAATGTCGAATATTTACCGATCATAAAAGTTTGAAATACTTGGTGACTCAGAAAGATTTGAACTTGAGGCAAAGAAGATGGCTAGAGTTGACTAAAGATTATGAACTAGTGATTGATTATCACTCGGGTAAGGCAAACGTAGTTGCTGATGCTTTGAGTAGAAAATCTTTATTTACATTAAGAGTTTTGAACACTAGTTTAACCTTATTAGATGATGGTTCTATCTTAGCTGAATTAAGGGTTAACCCAATGTTTCTTGAAGAAATTTGTGAAGTTCAGAAAGATGACAGTGAGTTGCAAGCCAAAAGAGTTCAATGTGAGTCGGGCATAGAGTCAGATTTTCAAATCAGTTCTGATTGTTGCTTAATGTTCAGAAATCAGATATGTGTGCCAAAGAATGATGAGCTGATTCAAAAGATCTTTGAGGAAGCACATAGCAGTTCCTTGTCTATTCATCCAGGTAGTACAAAGATGTATAATAATTTGAAGAAAATGTATTGGTGGGAGGAATAAAGAGAGATATCTCAGACTTTGTTTCTAGATGCTTGATCTGTCAGTAGGTAAAAGTCGAACATCAAGTACCTTCAGGTTTATTACAGCCTGTGTTAGTTCCTGAGTGGAAATAGGACCGAGTTGCCATGGATTTTGTGACAGGATTGCCGTTGACATCGAGGAAGAAAGATGTAGTATGGGTTGTGATTGATAAGCTAACGAAGTCAGCTCATTTTATTCCAGTTCGTATGGATTATTCACTTGACAAGTTGGCCAAGTTGTATATTTCAGAGATAGTTAGACTACATGGAGTACCTTTATCGATTATTTCAGCTAGGGACCCGAGATTCACTTTGCGGTTTTGGAAGAAGCTACAGGAAGCTTTGGGAACAAAGTTGAGTTTTAGTACAACTTTCCATCCTCAGATCGATGGTCAGTTAGAGATAGTTATTTAGATACTTGAGGATATGCTCAGATGTTGTGTCTTAGAATTTCAAGGTAGTTGGGAGAAATATTTGCCGTTGTTAGAGTTTGCCTATAATAATAGTTACCAGTCGAGTTTGAAGATGGCACCTTATGAAGCTTTGTATGAACGTAAATGTCACATACCTTTGTATTGGATAGAGCTTAAAGAAAATCAGATTTACGAGGTTGATTTAGTTAAAGAAACTGAAGAGAAAGTGAAAGTTATCAGAGATTACTTGAAAGCAGCTTCAGAAAGACAGAAGTCTTATGTAGAGTTGAAAAGAAAAGAGATTAAGTATCAAGTTGGTGACAAAGTGTTTTTGAAAGTATCCTTGTGGAAGAAAGTCTTTAGATTTGGCAGGAAAGGCAAACTAAGTCCACGTTTTATTGGACCGATTGAGGTGAGTGAAAGAGTTGGGCCATTAGCATATTGGTTAGCTTTGTCGACAGAGTTAGAGAAGATTTATGATGTGTTTCATGTGTCCATGTTATGTCGTTACCGTTTTGATCCGTCACATGTGATTTCACAGACAGAGGTTGAGATTCAGCCAGACATGACTTACGGTCAATAACCGGTAAAGATTTTAGCTCGAGAGGTCAAGAAACTAAGGAACAAAAGTATTGCACTTGTGAAACTATTATGGAATAGACATGGGGTAGATGAGGCTACATGGGAGCCCGAAGAGGCTATGCGAAAACAGTATCCCAATCTATTCACCAGTAAGATTTTTGGGGATAAAAATCCCTAAAGGGGGGAGAAATGTAACATCCCGAAATAGGGCCTAAACAAAATGGTGGTTGTGAAACCATGAATCCGACATAAAAAATTTTATTCTGATTAATTTTTATAATTTATCGAGTGATTAGATGCATGTGTTAGAGTATCGATAGAAAATTTTATGAATTTCATGTTTAATTTACCTATTAGGGCTTGTTTGAAAAAGTTGATAAATATGAGTTCTAGATAGGAAATGATTAAATTGAAGAGAATAATTGAAGTAGAGGTCCTTAAATGGTAATTAGACCATTAGGTTTTCGTGGACAAAAATGGACATACATAGATAAAAATAACTAAAGTTTTAATGAATGGCATTTTAGTCATTTGGTAATTAAAAGATTAAAAAGGGAAAAAGATGGCAAAATGTTGTCCATCTTCTCCATAAGGCCGAAACTACAAGGGTTCTCCATAGCTAGGGTTTCTTCAACTTCCAAGCTCTATAGTAAGTAATTCCAAGCCCTGTTTTTAATGTTCTTTACGTTATTAGAGTCCCGGTAACTTAATTTAGTTTATTCTAGCAAAAATTTAACCTAGAGTTCATATTTAGAAAAATAACCATAAGTGAAATATGTTTGTTTTGATGTTTTATGATGGAATATGAGGTTTTAAATTCTGTTAAACAACTTGTTCTACTCGATTTTAAGTAAAAATGAGTAAAATGGCATAATCGGTAAAAATACCTAATGTTCATAAGTACATGTTAGAGTGAGAATTTGATGTTGCCATTAAGGGAAAATGATCAGTATGTCATAAAAACATAAGAATTAGGGATAAAGTTTAATTTCTGAGCTTTGGGGCAAAAGTGTAAATATGCAAAAGTTTAAGGGCAAAATAATAATTTTGCCAAAGTTAGAGTTAATGACTGTTTTGATAAATATGAGTATTAATTAAGCTAAATTTGCTAATTATAGATCAAGAAGAATGAAATTTAGGGATAGGCCAAGGAAAGAAAAATGTAGAAGATTAAGTTGTCAAGTTGATCGTATTTTGCACCGAGGTAAGTTTACGGTAAATAAATGCAATATTTTGATATTTTATATTTATGTTGTTAATTTCCAGCATACATACATTTATTTTATGAGAATATTCCAAGTTGAATCAAAGATGAGGTAACAAAGAAAAAGTATCAGAAAGCCTGTTTGAACCTTAGGAATGTATGGGATACGGAATGTCATGACATTTTGGGTTGAGACAGCTAAGGAGCATCCCATGTAAGTCCATATTAGACATATGGCATTGGCAGGTTGAAACAGTTCAAGAACATCCCATGTAAGTCCATATCAGATATATGGCTTTGGCAGCACAGGGAACATCCCATGTAAGACCATGCCTAGAGCATGGCATTGGCAGGTTATTATCAGGCAGGAAAACCCAAGTACCCTTAGTATTCCAAACGGTTCATTGGGCTAATATACATGCTATATTACAAGAAAGTTCAGGTAAAGGAATGATAAACAGGAAAGTTAAAGAGTAAGTGGAGAAGTAAAATAAAGATTTTGTTAGTTGATGGTATAATATGAGTATATTTGTACTTGGTGAATGTTGTCATTTATTTACTTGTAAACTTACTAAGCATTGTAGCTTACTCCTTTTCCTTTCTCTCTTGTATTGTGTAGCCAAGCCAATTCGGGGATCGTAAGGACGTCGAAGTTTGTCTCACACTATCAAAGGCTATCTCGGTATTTTGTAGTTTGAAATGTTTTGAGTTATGGCATGTATAGGGACTTGGTCATTTTGTGTGTATGTCCTTATGATACGATTAAAGAATGGCATGTGAATGCTTGATAGTGATTAGCTATTGAATGGCTAATTAGGAACATGATTTGATGTTATGTATGCCTAAATGATAGTTTATGCAAAAGAAATTATGAAAGAGGAAAAGTTGGCTATGAAACAGTTTTAGAACAGCAGTAATGACGTGAGTTTGAAAAATCACTAAAAATTGTTGAAATGGAATTAAATGGTTAATGAGAAATAGAATTAAATATTATTGAGTCTATTTTCATAGGAAAGAAAAAAAAAACAAGCAAAGAAAATCTATATTCTGAGATATTTAAATTTTTGTGAGACTGGTTCAGAGGGATTTTGTGATCCCCTGTTCTGATTTTAAAAATTCACTAAAAATTTTAAAAAAATAATTATGAGTCATAATTTATATGTATAGATTACTTAGTGAGTCTATTTTCATTAGAAACAATGTATAATTTATTTTTAGAGAAGAGAGGTCAGGTCCACTGGGCTGCAAAAAAGGGGAACATTTAACTAATAAACTGTACTAATTGGCCAAACAAAAAATTCTAGAAAAATTATAGTAAGAAGATATATGAGTCTAGTTTCAGGGAAATTTACGGATTTAAATTTTGAGTTCCATAAGTCAAGTTATAATTAATTTAGTGACTGTTATGTAGGTAGACAGTTTTATTATGAACAGTGAAATAAATTGTTTTAATTTGTGTAAGTAATTGAAAATTTTTAAATGTTCCTGGTTTGGTCCCGAGCCATTCCAATTGCATGTTTAGAGCCTCAAGGGCCCGTTTAAGAGATATATTAGATGAATGTGAATGAATTAATTTTAAAAGCAAATTTTTATGCCCAGAACAAGTAAGGTAAGTCTGGTAGCGCCTCGTGCTCGACTTCGGCAATGGTCTCGGGTAAGGGGTGTTATAGTGTGTATTCACATTGTCTTAACTATAAATCAACAAAAGCCGATAAGCTAGAAGATACGATGGTTGATGCCACATGGGTGTGCGATCGCTTGTGAAGTAATCTGAGCCCACGAAACATGGGCGTTTGACCGTGAAGGCCACCATGAGCGACCTCATGGGCTTAGGCCATTTTGGGCTATGTTGGGCCGAAAATGGGCCGTGTGGGCCCAACGGGCTTGTGAGCCCCACACAAATAAATCACATGGATGAGTGTAGGATATCGGACCTAGCTGTGTCGTTTACAGAGCCAATGTCATTTCTGGGCTTAGTGGGCCACACGGGCATATGGACCCACATGAGCCGTGTAATGGGCCTTGGGCCCATTTATACTGTTATGACTATTTTACCCCTAATAGGTAAAAATGACTGTTTTGCCCTATGATATGTATGACTATAATTTAACATGACATTTTGCATACACGTATGATATTATGACACGCCACATTGCATGGGGACGGGTGATTGTATTTGGAGGAAGTGTACTGTACTAATAAGGTCGCACGGGTCGCCAAAGACGACTGTGGACCTACTGATGGCTTTAAGTTGTTCCTATTACTGGCAGCTTTGTTGCAATACTGTTTAGTGCCGCAACCGGTGCTAATCTTGGTGTGTCTGGTTGGGTGGATCAATTTTATCCCCATATGGGGTGATTGGTGGGACGGAGTGGTGTGCCTGGTTGGATTGGGTGGGATTTCTGATTGCATTATTGCACTGCTACTGTTACTGTAATGGGCTAAATCCCACATTGATACTGTTACTGTAATGGGCTCAGGCCCGGACTGTTATTGCATACTGTATGATTGACTGTTTGATAAGGGATTACACACTGAGTTTTCGTAAACTCATCCTTTTGTTTATCTGTATAGGTAATCCCCAATTATAGGCGGGTCGGTGCTGCGAGGGATTCGATGGTGGCCACACAACTTGATAAATTAATATTTTTAGTACTTTATAATATTTCTGTTTCAGTATTTGGGTTTTTGTTTGTAATAAGGCCTCTCTAGTTTTTATTTTTAATTTTGGGATTTTAATTTGGTTTGGTTATAACTGTTAGTATTAAGACTCGAGTTTTAAAAAGACACAGTGTTTTTACAAAATAATCGCAAATACGCAACTGTTTTAAAAAAACTTCCGCGATAAAAGGTTGTTTTGAAATTAATAGCAATTTGATAAGTAAATGGTTTTTGGATAATAAACCACGTTTCAAAAAGTAAATAACTTTTTTGAAAATGAACAACCCATTTTGGAGTCACCATTTAATCACAAATTGATTAACTGATTTTGAGGTTTCCAACGACAATGAGTTTTATGTTTTACACTTCAATGTGACACCGCCAGATTCGGCCATAACGTCTAGGCCGGGTTTGGAGTGTTACAAGCTCACACTAACTCTGAAAAAGAGTGCATGGTAACCATTACTACCGAACACTTTCAATAGAGCCATGCCAAACATGGTAGCCTTTATCTCTTCATTCAAAATCGCTCTTCTTAAGAAAACCTCACCATTAGGATCAAGTTTAGGAAAAGAGCTAGTGAGTAAGGCTATCATGCGATCTAGAAGCTCACCATACAATTTTTAGAAGAACTTAACTTCTTCAGACGAGTGAATACGAAAATATTATTAAATAATATTTATGAGTTAAATATATTATAATAGTAAATTGTGATTTAACAGATTTCATTAGTTGTTTAGTTAGTCAAAGTACAAGTGGTGCATACTGAAAGTCAGTGGCTTTAGAAAATGAGTTATGGGTACCTCATTTCTATAAATTGAGATAGTAAATATTGTTGTATAAGTGGATTGAAGTTTGGTTTAGTAATTTTGATGATTTGATAATTAATTAAGGAAAAAGAACTAAATCATAAAAACTGTAAAAGTTAATTGATATTAATTGTTATTAGTTAAATGGCTTAGTTAATGAATTATTAAGGACTTTTAAGGCAATTGAACCTTTATATTAAAATGTTATTTTTTAAAGGTTAAAATATTAAAATATCATGGTTATCATCCTTGTTGCTATTGATGAAAATTGAATTTTTTTTTTATGTTTAATAGATTGATTATAAGCTTATATATGCTTTAAAACTAAATTGTTAAGTGAATTTTGTTAGTTTTGTGTATAAGGACCAAATCGTAATAATGTAATAGTTGTCATGAAATTTTTAAAAATTATGTTTCTAGAGGGCTGTAAAGTGATGAAATTGTAATGGGATTGAAAATCAAAGCTTGATTTTGAAAGATATAATACTTTTGGCTTTAGGGACTAAATTGAATAAAATGTAAAACTTTAAGGAAATTATGCAAAATGAGTAAAAGATATTATATTCATGATAGATAGTTTAAAGTGTTACAAGCTGACAATGTGAAATGAATTATTATATAGATCAAGGATTGAATCATAAGGAGGAAAATCGGGAAAAATGAAAAAAATTACAGAATAGTCCCTACAAACTGGTTGTATTAGGTAAGTTCATAGTGTTTTAAAATGTGTTTATATATATTATTTTCTATTGAATCTTGATAATATAGATTGTTAATGTTGTGAGACGAAATTGATATGTTATAATCAAATGCTAAGGAGAGTAAGGACTAAATTGAGAATTGTTAAATACTCGGAAGTATGATTTATATGTATTTTTGAATGAACATGAATTGTTACAGCATATGTAATGATAACATGAAAGTGTCTCTAATTATTTAATGTTACGAATCATGCATTAATGCTCGTTTGAACGTAGTAAACAATTAGGATACAGTTGGCATACCAATAGATTTAGAATGCGCGCTTGTACGAGTTTGCACTTCGGTGCCTCTATTTGCATCTTGGTGCCTCTTTTCATACTTCGATGTCTTTATTTGCACTCTGGTGCCTCTGATTGCATAATTGTGTATTTGTTTGCACTACGATGCCTCTGTATAGCATTACGATACTCTCTAGTGGGGTGTAGTTAGTCGAGTATGTAACACCCTTAACTCGTATCCGTTGCCAGAACAAGGTTTAAGAGCATTACCGAGATTTACAAATCAAAACTTGACATTTTATGTTAGTTCACATTCATACCAGAAATTAATAATAATTTAATCATATCGTCCCTTATATGAGCCTTCGAGGCCCAAAAGATACATTAGAAACAAGTCAGGATTGAATCGGAAACTTAGGGAATTTTTCGCGAAATTTCAAAATTTTTCATAGGTGCAAGGGACACATGCCTGTGTGGTCAGCCACACGGCCAAGTGACATGCCCATGTCTTAGGCTGTGTGGTATATGAAGTAGGGCACAAGCCTGTGTCCCTAACCCGTGTAACTCTCTGACTTGTAACTAAATTAAGTGAAAGGGTTACACGGCCAAGTCACATACCTGTGTGCTAGGCTGTGTAATCAATTCCAGGTATTCTATTTTGAAATTTTAAGATGCAGGGGACACACGACCAGAATACATGCCTATGTGCTAGGTCATGTGTCATACACGGCTGAGGCACATACCCATGTCTTTTCTCGTGTGGATAGAATAAGGCTATTTCCAAGCCTTATTCCTCACCCAATTTCACCTTTCACCTATATAAACACTTAAACATGTTCACCAACCAATTCAAGACTTTTAAATCAATCCAAAACTAAGTCTTATGCATGAAAATTCATTACAAGTATTCATGTATTTAATCTTACCTAATTAACCAATTTCACGTATCCAACACATTAAAGCCATATATATATATATATATATATATATACATACATACATTTCAAAATATATCAAGCTCAAGCCATTTCAATGGCTAATTACAACCAACATTTAGGTGCCAACAATGACCAAAATAGCCTATACATGTCATTATACCAAAGTTAAATTAATATTTATACCAAAAGGAGAGCGATTGATAGTGTGATGTAGCTTAGACTAGCTTTCAACCTCTACGAGCTTCCGAGTACTATAAAACAGAGAAAATGAAATAGAGTAAGCATTTAGTGCTTAGTAAGTTCGTATAACGAAAAATTAACTTACCATGCATTTACATTTATAGTATACATGCAAAAATACATCCAAAGCAATTTATCCATTAGCCTAACACACATAACCTTAACAACATGTTAGTCATATATTTCATAAGTGTATCAATTACAGGGATGAGCTTATCAAGTACTAGAATTCCATATGTTTCATGTATATATCGAATACAACTTCATTTTGATTTCACATATTCTCATGTCAAGATTTTACCCGTTGAATCATTTAAGATCTCGATGGATACAAAGGTGGTACACATAAAGTGTACAAATGAGGAATCCGTCAATTCATAACCAGGAGTACTCATTAGAGCACTTAATTAGAAAGCACGCTCTCAGCCATAGAACATAATACTCATATGAGCATATAACAGGAAGTTTATCAAGGCTTAATAACGAGAAGCTCATAAAAGCCATAATCAGAAAGCTCGTATGAGCTTATAACGGGTAGCTTTGAAGAGTAGTTAAATAGAAAGCACCGGATAGCCATATAATGGGAAGCTCTAGAGAGCCTTTAATAGGAGGTTTACAAAGAACCTATAAATAGAAAGCTCGTTAGAGTGTAGGTGTGTCTACAACATATGCAAATCACGACCATTCAGGATGCTCCGAAGAGCATTTAACGGAAAGCTTGCAAGAACACTATTACGAGAAGCTTGAGAGGGCTTGTAACGGGACGCTCTTTTGAGCTACGGTATGTCTGCAACATAAGCAGGAGCATTACCATTTCGAAGATAGAACCTTGTATTCAATCGAGTTTCATTATCCAAACAGAACTTATTTATTTATCAAGGATCATCGGTTATAAAATAAATTATATATATACAAACATAACATTATACAATTTACATATTCATTATTCAATGTAAGCATATAAATATACACAATTTGGTTACACGAACTTACCTCGCCAAGTGTTCGTGAATTGATGTCTACTAATCCGTCACTTTTTCTTTACCTCGATCTAGCTCCGTATTTGGTTTATTCAGATCTATATGAGTAAATTTAACATCAATTTAATACAACTTACATTTAATTTACTTCAATTCACATCTTAGGTAAAATTACCATTTTGCCCCTATACTTTTACTTAATTACGATTTCGTCCTTAGGCTCGGAAAATGAAGTTCATGCAATTTATTTCTCATTCCAAGCCTAAATACTTTCATATATATATCAATAGCAGCCCATAAATTCCATGAAATTTTAGAATTTTTCGTGAATTCAACAACTTTTCAATTTAATCCGCAAAACATGATTTCATCTAAAATTCCTTAATAAAATACCATTAAATACCCATAAACATCTCAATTTCACCATCTAATAACTAAAATCATATGAACTTATCAATGGTATCTTCGAAAACTTTCAAAAAATCAAAAACTAATGAAATAGTAAGTTGGACCTAATTGTAAAAGTCCCAAAACATAAAAATTTCAAGGAAAAAGCAAGAATTAAACTTACATGAAGCTAAAATATGAAAGATGAGCTGAAACCCTCTTCAATGGCTGTTTTTGACAGAAAAATGATGAAGAAAATGCCTAGAAACTATTAAAATCACATTTGGCCATATAAACTTTGTTTTAATTCCAATTTTGCCCTTAATCACATAAAATCCTTGATTTTTTTCAGGCTATGCCGCCTTAGCCATTTAAAATGGGCCCATTTTCCCTTTTAGTCCCTTATTTAATTGTTAAGCTACTTAATCACTTTTGCAAGTTTTGCATCTTTTTCAATTTAGTCCTTTTTAATTAATTGACTACCGAAACATTAAAATTTTCTAATGAAATTTTAATACTTCCTTAATGACACTTCATAAATGGCTTGGTTTATAAAATTGAGGTCTCAATACGTCATTTTCTAAACCATTTGATCTAATAAATCCTTATAAAACACAAATTACTATTTCAAAAATCTTTTGAATACTACATTTGACTCATAAATATTAAATAATATAATTTAAGAGCTCATTTTTCGAACTTAGTGGCCTCGAACCACTATTTCTGATATCACTAAAAATCGGGCTATTACAGAGATTGCAAATTATGTTACTATAGTTCATCAGGCTATCTGTTTAAAAGAAAATATATGGATTGACTTCATAAATTGTTTGGAAATAATATGTTTATACAAACTATTGAAATGCTAAATGATTAAATTGAATAAATGATGAGTAAGTGTTTAAAAGTTGGTTTGAAATGATATCAAAATGAGTAGAAGGTTTATAGTTTATATATATGAAACACTCACATTGTAAATGTGATAAGTGGTGACAGGGCTATATGTTTAAAAAGAAATGGTATTTGATTACGAATATGAAATGACATGATCAACTAGTTAATATGTTTCATATGTTGGATCTTTCCTATTAAATCATGCAGAAATATGTCATACTAAATGATTGAAACATTATACGATTGACACATGAAATGCTCATCTTGTTGCTATAAATGTCTTGACAAGAAATTGTATTAGATTAGTTATATTTGTTTACTTAGTTGTAAATTGAGGTAAGAGTTTTCTTTAAGTATCTATGAACTTACTAAGCTATTATTTACTTTGTTTCATTTCTTATTATCTGTAGTTGCCATTTTGCGGAACTAGGCAATTGGATCCACTTCAAGGCTCAGACTATCAAACTTCAATTTTAATAGATCTTGAAATCATTATATTTTGGTACTGTGGCATGTATATAGGTTATTTTGGGTTTATGGTTTAAGTGTATAAGATAAAGCTGTAAAGTGTTGTAATGGTTTTTGTGCATGGTTGAATTTAAGAATTGATATACATGCTTGGCATTAATGAATGGTATTTACTATGTTTAGTTGATGTGAACATAGCCTTAATCATGAAAGTTTATGAAAAGGTAATGTTTGGATGAAAAGTTAAATTGTACTTGACAATAAGTAATGGTGTTGTATGAACCTATTTAGTCATGTTGGTTTTAGATTGTAGCATGCTTTTGCTTGATTTTAAAATAAGGTTGGCAAGTTAAATATGGAAAGAATGATGTGATATCGTAATTGTTAGATGATCACTTTTGTTGTCCGACCGTTTCTAACAGGTATGAAAATAAGTTAAAAAAATTAGAATAACAAGATAACGAAAGATAGAAACTTCGACACAATAATGAACCCAAGAAAGAGCCAGCGATATAAATGATTGTGACTCGTTTTTTATAAAGTTCTTAAGAATAAAAAAGGTATAAAAAATATAAGACCAATACCCGCCAACTATAAGGAGTTAGGAACCGTCGATATAGTTGACTGCCACACTCCGGACAGGGATGTGAAGGGAAGCAATAAGATCTGGATAGTTTGAACACCACAAGACAAAATCTCGATATGTTCGAATAGGTGTTCTAAAGAACAAAGGGTATAATTCTCACAATATTATACTTTTCATCAAAAGGTATTTTCAGCTTAAAAATGAAAATTATTTATAGACTAGCCTAGGTAGATGAGTGTCCACATTTGACAATTAATGTTGTACATGTATATGACTGTGCATGAATGTAAATCCTAGGTTCAACGCCTGATCAAATGGTCATGTTCATATTCCTTTTCCATGCATTCCCCCTTGATGTCTTCTTTATGTTCATGAAAGGTTGAAAGGTCACAACATCTCCTTTAGACTTGCATGCACTTGGGAAATGCATGAACCTATGAATAGACAGCTTAATCCCCCTTCACCGTCCATGAACTTGTAGATTCAATGGTTGCTTCAAAAGTCATAACCTTCCCCCTGATGAACTGTACATTTAAGAGACAAGTGCATGAATTTGGTAAGAACAATGCATTTGTGAGCAGAATTCAAATGGTCACTTGATGATTGAAGAAATGCATGAACTTTTGTTGACTAAGGAAATGAATGTGCATGAATTTGAAAGGGAATATGAACATTCACAGGGCACTCTTTTGTGATCAGCCATATACTTACAAAACACTATAAATAGAGTCCATCGGTTCAATTGCAAAACAAATCACAGAGAACAAATATTACTTAAGACACTATGGATAAAAAACAAACAAAATGCAAAATAGAAATATGCATGCTGTAGAATTAAAACACATAATAAACATGGCATATTAAAAACAAACATGTGATACGTCATAAACATAAAAGTTGTGTACAAAACTAAATATGACATAAAGCATGAATTAAAAACAGACTTGACACATAAATAATCATAAATTAAATAAACAAATTCTGAAAACCTAAAACTAAATGGCTAATTGTTAAGGCCTAAATAGCTAACCTAAAGTAAACATGTGACACGTGATGTGGCCGACCTCACATAAAAAATGTACCATTTTATTTTTAAGTTTTCAATGCTTGAATGAATTATTAGAAAGAAACATGTTGGGTTCATATTGTTGGATGTTTTGGTAATTATTTATACTTGTATATGATGGTGCCTAAATGACATATTGGTTAGGCACTTTAGGTTGTTTGTAACAACATTTAGATTGACTACTTAATGTGTTTTAGGCAAGAATTTTAAGTATTGAGGTGTACTTAATTTTTTAGGTTGAATGGATTGTACAAAGGTTATTTTTTATGTCACATGATTTGTTAAACGGTCATGTATAACTGAAAATTTAGATGCAGGATTTTAGTTACATGGCCTAGCGACATGATTGTGTAACCGTATATTACACGGCATCGGCCTTGTACTTCTCCTACACATGGCCTTCCCACACAGTCGTGTGACCCCTGTTTTGCATTTTTGCCACTTTTCTAAAATGACTCAAATTAGTCTCTATTTTGTTATGAATTGTTTTAGAGCTTTTGTAAGATTGATTTAACCTTGATATTGTATGAATAACATGTTTTTGACTATATGATGGATGATTAATGATCATTTAGAGAAATTTGAATTAATATAGCAAAATTATGTTTTGTTATGTACGGTAGCATCCCATAACCCTAATCTGGTGATGGAGATAGGTGAGTGGTGTTATAAAAAAATTAGTATATTGATCCCGAAATTTCAACCAATCATACGTAGCTTTCTACTTCCACAATAACTCTTCATGAAGAAGAGCATAGTCCAATTCCTTCCATATTTGTGCTTCCAAAAGGCTTAAATGTCAGGATTAGACTTTTCTAAGGCCTTTTCAACACCAGACAATTTCTACATCAGCTTCCTTTTATGGACACAACTAAAACCATATACATAATTATTTTATTCTTTAATATTACAGGTGAGAAGATTTAGAGATTCAACTATGTTGCCTTTAAAGCACCACTACTCCTTGACAAAATCTGGGAAATTGGGATGCTCTACCTAACCAGTCAAGAAGATAAAAGGACATCCTTTAAGCAAGTTAACATCCAACTTTAGAGAGAGAAGCAACAATCTATGGTCTGACTTGTTCCTACTGAGATGAGTGATAGAGTAGTACGGAAAATTTCTCAACCAAGCATCATTACCAACTACCCTATCTAGTCTTTCATAAAGTCCATTCTCGCGTGTGAAATGATATGCGATTTGTGCAAGTGTAAACATTGAATTAAGTAATAAAGTGATAAGTGAGATCGTCTCCATAGGTATCGGATTAGGTATACAAATGGTCAAGTTATTATAACAAAGTTAGGTTAATGTTATAGCATAATAATGATAAGAATGTAGTGGTAAACAAAAGAAATATTAATGTGAACAAAATGTGCAACTAATGAATAATTGAAAATGCTATGGCAATGCAATAGTAAAAATCAAATGGCAATTACGAAAATGATTAAATGAATAATATGTAACTGAACAAATTAACAATTAAGGATGTGATGGAAAAGATACTACAACAAGGGATAAGGGACATATGATGTTGATATGAAATGTTGGAATTACTAAGAATTTACCCTTACTGTCGGAAATGCCTTAGCAAAATCATAATCAATCTACTGCTTAGAAGAGTTCTAAAATGGTCTACTTCTTTCGAGAGCAAAAACCTCAAGTTACCTTGCCCATGTCTACAGGCCTTTAATATGGTACCCTACATTATTTCCTTCTGTATGAACACTGTTCTATGTCTAGAGTCTACAAGTATTTGTCAAGTACTTGCTCATATCATTCAATTTCGGTCCAACTAATCCAACCTTTTCAGAATTAAATTAGTTTATGAGCATGCTGCATAGTTGTCTATGTCTAGGGATTGCACACATACAATTTAGAAATAAAAACAATATAATGAAACATAAATTAATTCAGATTTATGCTTCAACCATTAAAGAAAATAAAGGTTTCATCATGTAATCCCAACCCGATGAGATTTAGCTCATGGGTTGGCAAATAAAATTCAAAACCAAAATATAATTCAACATCATTTTCATCAAATCAATTCAAGGAGAAATAGTTTAGAAATAATAGAAGGATGGGAATATAGCTTTCGCGTGTCTAGTTCACACTTTCGCGGTAGAATGTCCCGTGGGGGTTAAGAAGGACTGCATTTATCTTCCTCTTTCCATCTCTACTAAATCGCTACCCTCTAGTTTCACCTATGAATCTCCACCCTTGATCATCATTTAGGGTTTCCTCATTTGGCTTTTCATAGCTTTTTCCCTAGGGTAAATCCAACAACCCATGTTTATCTTTTCCTCTTTTTAAATTCTTTTTTTTTTCTAGGGTAAAAACCAACATCCTAGGATTATCTTCACCTATTTTTTAGGCAGATTATTCTAGTATAAGTACTGTTGGGCTGAAACTAGTATGCGTTGAGTGTTGACTCGGTCTTCTTAGAATTGCCACGGCATACAAGTTGACAAAATGTCCAACTCTTTGCCCCGACAAACCTTCACTCATTTATTTCCTATTCTTCAACCTGCAACTGCCAAACCACCAAACACAGTCCTACCATAAGCAATTAAAAGTAATAAATAATAATATCTAAATACCATCCAAGCTTTTTATGCAATGTTCTAAAAATACTAAAATAATATCCTAAAATGCAACTAAGTTCACTTAAGTACTAACAATTGACCCAGTCTAAAGGCATGAATTATAACTCATTACAAGAGTTATCATACTCCTAAACCCGAGTTATTGCTTGTCCTCAAGCACATTTTGGTCAGCTTCAAATTCTAAAATAAGAAAATCCTCAAGAAAAATAAATTTATCTATTCTTACTAGCACGTCTTTAATTTTACCTTCTGGATGGGCATAGGATCAATCAACCAATTGCAACATAACCGTAATAGGTCTTGCTTTCCCAATTCCCAGCTTCTTGAAAATAGACATAGACATTAGATTTATACTTGCTCCTAAATCACATAACGCCTTATTAATATAATAATTTCAAATTAAACATGGGATAGTGAAACTCACTAGGTCCTTCAGCTTTAGAGGTAATTTATTCATCAACATTATTGTGTACCATTCAGTGATAGCAATAGTTTCAAATTCTCCTAATCTACACTTCTTTGACAGCATATCCTTCATAAATTTCATGTAATTGGGCATTTGCTCCAAAGCTTCTACTAGCGTTATGCTGATGTGCAGTTGTTTCAAGACATCTAAAAATCTTTTAAACTCAACATCCTACTTAGAATTATGGAATCGGTGAGGAAAAGGTAGATGTGGTCTTCCGTCAAGTTGCTGATATTGTTTTACTGTGGCATTGTTGTTGGCAACACAATTTGATTCTACTTCGACATTCTATTATTTACCATTTTCAGGTACAGTATGCTTTTCAGATGGCTTTGGGATCTTTACATAGTTGTTATTCGAGTTATCCTCCCCTACCGTGGCATCTTGAACAATGTTATTCAACTGAGTTCCACTTTTGAGAGTGATGGTCTTGCACTGCTCTTTCCCTTGTGATCTCAAATTCTTAGTACCACTTGGCAAAGCTCTTTGTGGCCTCGAATTCATAACATTTGCTATCTGCCCTCATTTGATTCTCAAGAGCTAGGGGGGACAAAGCTTGGCTCTGAATTACGGCACCATTTTTGGCCATATATTCTTTCAAAAAGTCTTCAATAGATATTGTTGGTGCTAATGCCTGACCTTGCTAATCATTTTACCTCGGCATAGGTTGATTATAAATAGGCAGTGCACTCTTGGCATTCTATCTTGCAGTATTGTTAAAATTTCCACACCTTGATTATTCCAACTAAAGTTCAAATACTGCTTCCACATTGGATTGTAGGTGTTGGAATAGGGTTATTATTCCAATTGAAATTATACATGTAGCACACAGATGTTGGATTTGATGGGCATTCATCAAATACATGGTCTTCAACACAATAAACACACGAATCCTGAACTACAATTGGTCTCTTCATTGCTTTAATCATATTAGTTAAAAATGATACCTGGGAAGTCAATGAAGTGATTGCATCAATTCCATAGTACCAACAGCTTTCTTACCCATCCAAACTCTTTAATAGGATATTGATAATCATTGTAGGCAATATTTTCCAAAATCTCATATGTTTCATTATAGCATTTATCTAAAAAAGTACCATTGGCGGAGGCATCAGTTACCATCCTCGTACACGCATTCATTTTATTATAAAATATCTCCATCTAAGTCCAATTTTGGAATCCATGCATCAAACATTTCTGAAGTAGTTCTTTAAATCGTTCCCAAGCATTCAACCATGCTCCTGCACGCTTTCTTAAAGAATATGGAAACAGTTTAAGTTGCAGAGTGTCTTTAGGAACACCCTGTTGTCTAAACGAGTCACAAACCTATACAAAAAAGCTTAAATGCAGTCTTGGATCTTCAATAGGTAATCCACTAAATTTTCCTACTGTTTGCAACATCTAAAACATCATTGGTTTCAACTCAAATTGCTAACCTTGTATTTGTGGTATGACTATCCCTGGATGTAGATCATCCAAAATTGGAATAACATGCTCTCGAATTGGTTTGTCTTGATCATCTATCACCTGACAAATAGGAGGATTAACATCTTAACCATTTGGATTATCATTAAGATCAAGATCACTCCCGTTTTTAGCCATTTTCTCAGTTCTTTTCGCTTTCTTTGCAAAGTTCTTTGGATCTTTGGGTCAAAAGGATACTCTTTGTCGGCATGAATGCCTCTTCTCATACACTGATGGCAAACATGTAGAAATTAAATTAAACTAAGTTAAATAAAACTAATGAAATTAAGTAAAATAACCAAACCAAATTACACCAAATTGCTGATCCCCGACAATGGCGCCAAAAACTTGTCACGTGTGAAATGATTTGTGATTTATGCAAGCGTACACGTCGAATCAAGTAATAAAGTGATATGCAAGATTGTCTCCACATAGATTGGATTAGGTATACAAATGGTCAAGTTATTATAACAAAGTTATATTAATGTTATAGCAAAATAATGATAAGAATACAGTGGTAAACAAAAAGAATATTAATGTGAACAAAATGTGTAACTGATGAATACTTGAAAATGCTATAGCAATGCAAGAGTAAAAATGCAACGGCAATTACGAAAATGATTATATGAATAATATGTAACTGAACAAATAATCAACAAAGGATGATATGACAAAGATACTACGGCAAGGGATAAGGGATATACGATATTATATGGAGGGTTGGAATTACTAAGAATCTACCCTTACTGTTAGAAATGCCTCGGCAAAATTCTAATCAATCTACTGCTCAGAAGAGTTCTAAAGTGGTCTACTTCTTTTGAGAGCAAAAATCTCAAGTTACCTTGCCTGTAACACCCCTAACCCATATCCGTCGTTAGATTAAGGTTACGATGCATTACCAGACTTATCACATAAATAAATCGTTCATTTCAGAACCATTCTTTGAACCACTTACACATAATCTCTTCAGTGGGAACGCATTCTCAGCGTACTTGCTCAGTGTCACAAATTCTCTTTCATATTCTGATATAGTCTTACTACCCTATTTCAATTCCAGAAACTCTTTACGCTTTTGATCAATAAACCATTGACTTATGTATTTCTTTCTGAACTCAGTTAGAAAGAATTCCCACGTGACTCTTTCTCTCGGCAACACATATATCAAGGTTTCCACCACTAGTAAGTTGAATCTTTCAAAAGTGATACAATACATTTAACTTATTCAGTTGGTTTACATGATAGTTCATCAAAAACTCAGATTGTATTCTTAAGCCAACACTCGGCTCTCTTTGCATCATCATCAACTGTAGCTCTGAACTCCTCAGCCCCATACTTTCAAATTTTATCAACAGGTGGCTTATTCATTCGCAAAGGTTCTAAACTTTAGGGAACTAAACCGATTGGGTAATTGGTGAGGGTAGAGGTTGCTGAGAAGTCAGATTCATTTGAAAAAACTCAGTGAACCATTCATTCATCATTTCGAAGAAGGCATCTTTGGCCTCTCCCCCACGACCCTCAAATATGAGTCTCGATTCAAACAGTGCTACTCTGTGAATGGAGACTGGCGCGTTACTTTCAACATCATCGGAGTCAGCTCGATTGGAATCCATTACTATATGAAAACACCATTTAGAAACTGTCAAGAGATATCACACTATCACAGGTTAAATATGGCATGTATAACTAGGCTCATATACGCTATGTTAGTCCTAGAATTTAGTAAATCGTAGCTCTGATACCAACAAATCTAACACCCCAACCCATATTCGTTGCCGTATTAGGGTTATGGAGCATTATCAGACTTATCATATAAATAAATCGTTCATTTCACAACCATAATTTATATCTGTACATAATTCATTCACACACATTCATATAGCCCCTAACACGAGCCTTCGAGGGCTAAAACAATCATTATATGCAATTCGGGACTTAGTTGTAAACTTATGAAAATTTAAAGAAAACTTTAAAAATTTCAAAGTACAGGGTACACACGCTTGTGTGGCCAGGTCTTCTGTCTCACACGGCCACAAAGCACGCCCGTGTCACAGGCTGTGTGGACATTCGAATTGGGATCACATGGCTGTGTCTCAGACTTTGTCCTACCCCGTGTAACTCTCTAACTTGTGTCACACGACCAACCACATGCCCATGTGACTAGCCCATGTAACGCACTTATAACAGCCTGGTTTAGACCCTAGATGGAATAGTGGTTTCGGACCACAAATTTGAGTCTAAAAAATATTTTAATATTATTTTCCGTGCTTATAGTATGTGAATTGATGTTCGTGAAATTTTCGTGATTTAATTTGATCATTTGAGTGCTTAAGTTGCAAAAATGACTAACTCGCAGAAAACGCAAAATTGTCCTTCTATTTCAATAATGGCCGAATTGATGTGTCTTTATTATTAAGAGGTCCTTATGTGGTTATTTGACCTTTGAATGCATTAAATGACAAAGATGGACATAGGTTAGTGGAATTTTAAATGTTATAAATGATGCATAAAATGGTAATTGTTATATTAATGTGAATTATAATAAAAAAAATAAGAATTAAGCCATTAATTTGTTCATCTTGCCAAAAATAAGAAAAAGAATTAGGGTTCTTATGTTTAAAGCATTCAGCCACTTTGAAGATTAATCAAGGTATGTGTTTTGATTTGTTTTTAATAATTTTTATATTTTTGTGATTGTTGCTTAGTCTACTATCGAGCCCATGCCTCAATTTGAGAAATTGATGAAGATTTTGAAATGTGCCATTGATGAAATTAGAAGCTTTGTGATGATTGTTGATGAAAAATGAAAGATATGTGTTGATAAATACGTTTTATCTTGGGACTTTTGATGAAATTGAGTAATTTGAGCTAATTTGTGAAAATGATATTTTGAGGGACTAAAATATGAAATAAATGAAATATATGGCTTAAATGAGCTCCATGAAAATTCAGCAAAGCATGAAAAATGTGAAAATATGTGTTTTTTGTGGTTTTATGAATTAGGGACTAAAGTGTCAAAATGTGAAAATGTGAGGGCTAATTTGTAAAATTCCCTAAATATGTGATTATGGATTGAATTGAATGATTTGATGAATAAAATATTTAAATTTAAATTTATTTAGATCAAGAACAAAAGAAAATAGAATTAGATCGGGAAAAGTCAAAAGTGATCGAGTAATCATTTTCATACGTCCAAGTCCATACGAGGTAAGTCAATATACAAATAAATATGTTAAATTGAGTTATTATTGCTTATACGATGTTTGAATTGTATTGAATGGCTACAAGAGCCGAATATGTGAAATTTTGATATAATTTTGAGTATGTGACGACGCCCGAAAAGCCCCATACGAACCTAGGATTAGTTAGGATACATATGTCATGACATAGGATCTGATATGTGATTTCGTGTTAGATCACATCTGGAAGTTGGAATCGATTTGTGATTTACGTGTAAGACCATGTCTGGGACATCGGCATCGTATTTGATTTGTGTAAGACCCTGTCTAGGATAGTGGCGTCGATATGTGATTACATGTAAGACCACGTCTGGGACGTTGGCATTGTATGAGCTTTCTGAGTTATCTACGTATCCTATTTGATTTCGAATGGTTCAACGGGCATTCCGAAAAAGTGAATGAGTATATGAAATGTTCATCCGATTCAGGTACATTTGAATTGTATAAGAAATTTGACAGTGAAAGGTAAGTATGTGTACTTAGGCTCCGTTTGTTTGCAGGTAAAATATTTTCCGGAAAATAATTTCTGGAAAATGATTTCCTGGAAAATGATTTCTGGAAAATGATTTACTTTTCTGGTGTTTGGATGAAACTGTGTAAAATATTTTCTGCTGTTTGACAAATTTTCTGAAAATATTTTCCGGAAAAGTTATTTTTACATATATTAATAAATTTATATATACATATATATACACTTAAAATTATAGTTCTCTACGTCAAATTATCTGTATGAGCGTATTAGGAGCTTCAAAACATACAACAATGTTTTTATTTCAACAGTTTCTTCAAGTTCTTTGAGCAACCATTAGTATTTAGTATTAGCTTATGTTAAAAAACCAACATGACATTAGAAGAATTTAACCTGCTGTTTGTAAAAGGAAAGAAAGGCCCCTGCATTAAACGTTTGGCAAAACTCAATTAATTCATTCCAAAACTAATGGGAACTTTAAAGACATACTTTTCTAGAGCTCTAATAATCAATTATCATACTATAAAATTTACTCCAAAGAATCAAAAGGCACAATCAATAATTATATAATCTTGATCTGCCAGAAAGCTAACAGATTTTGAATCAACATACGCCAAGCAGTTTGCGTCACTAATCCAACTGATCATATCAAATCAAGCATAATTATCTATCATCAAATTTTTCTAGATGATATACATAACAATAAAATGCTCAAAATAGCAAGATAATACAAATTTAAGTTATATAAACTAATATAACTTAAACACTACCATAGATATAAAGGTATTGGAGCTGCAAGAAAAAAATATAAAGCAAGCCAAATTAAAACTACACTCAGTAGCACAACTGAAGAAAGGCACCTATTATGCCTCAAAACTACTTATTATGATTAGCAAAACAGATACTGCAAACTACAGGGTTTCAAGCAATCCAACCGGTCCCGGGGTGATTTATCATCCAACTTGAACCTCTCATGTTGCTGCTCGAGTAAGAAACCATCACAATTACAAAAAGCAAAGAGAAGGTCATGCGCAGAAGAGTTTGAGATCAACCCGTCTTCAGTTAAGGTCGGAGGCAATCCTCCAACAAAAATCTTCTTGGTCCTGATATTTCCACCACCTCCGGAATTTCTACCCTGATTAAAATTACCAGATCTAGCAGACGTTTGCTACTCCTCTCTAGATAACGCCCTCTTTGCCTCAACCTGGGAAACAACTATCTTATAATTGGGAACTATCTTTGCACCAGGCAACGCCAATAACAATACAGATAAAATACACAAAGTCAGATGAAATTAAGCGCGCACACACACATATAAGCACAAAAACACCTTAAATTGTAAAATTGGCACCAAAATAATATAGCAAACACTAAGGAACTCCAAGTATCTTCTCATGCGTAGGCAAAAGACAATAAGATAAAAACATACAAAATTAACAATAAATAGAACATAATCGGAGGGGGGGAAGAAAACATGGAACCAATCAATCATCAACCAGTAAATCAATAAGAAATAACATATAAACCCCATAGATTTATTTCCCTCCCTAGAATTAGTATTAAAAAGGAAAACCCACTGAGATAACAACTACCATAGAAATGGATTTGGCAACTAATTACACCTGAGCAGAGCATTTGGCTCACAGAAATGGATTTGAATCCTCCACCACCCCATTCCCAATATAAAAAACAAGTTTTAACATATATTTGGAGAACCATAAGTTCATAACCAATACCCTTTCCGAATATTTGGGATGCAGATGATGGACAGGGGTAGTCAGGGAAATAACGAGTCAGAGAAACATCGATTTAAAATGCCATATCCACACAAACAATTACAAATCCTAATCTAAGGTAGTCTTACTGTTTAATTAGAATCGAAAAGAATTATTTTCCGTCTCTTATGGCAATGATTCCGTTTTAGTATAAAATTTTAGGCATAAAATGGGTAAAAATTTCAGGCATAAAGAAACAAAGAAAAAAAAGAGTTTTATGCCATACCTTAGCCAAGATACAGCAAAGAAGAACGAGATTTGCCTAAGAAAGAGAGAAAGAGAAGAAATGAAACAATAGCCTGAGAAGAGAAGATAGCGAGGGAGTAGAAGATGAAGAATGAAAGAAGGAAAATGAACGAAGAAAGGAAGAAGAATACTTTTACCTGGGTGGAGGAGGAACCGGAAAATGTCTTACAGAAATGAAATCCGTAAGACATTTTCCCAAAAAAGTAAAGCATTTTACCCGTGCCGTGGAAAACATTTTCCAAATGGAAAATCAATTCCATCAAACAAACACTGGAAAATGGTGAAAAAGGGTGAAAACATTTTCCGGAAAATGTTTTACACCCAAACAAACGGACCCTTAGTGTTATGTGATAAGTGTAAGAATTGGTTGAGAAAAAGATAGGTTATATGCAAGTGATCTAGAATATATATGAGCTATGAGAGAAATATGGATTTTGATATTGTGTTATGCCATGAGATTCATGAATGATTTGGTTTATAATTTAGTTATGTGATAAATTTATTTGTATATGGCTTACTAAGTTCTTTGTAGCTTACTTTGTGTGTGTTTGCATTGTTTTATAGATATCGAAGCTACCGGGAGCATGGGGATCGTCGAGGATCATCACCACACTATCAAACTCTATTTTGGCACCTTTTGAAAATGTAAATACTAAAGTATGACATCTATAGGCTAGAAGTATTAGGATATGTTTTGATATGTATATATGTCTAGCCATGTGATATGGCTTAGTAATGGTTGCAAATATGGTTTAGTTTTGGTATGAAATGTGTGATAAGAAAAGGTATGTTTTGATGCTCTTGAATGACCAAAAGAAATGGTCAATTTGTTATGTGTTTGAATGTAAAAGTGGTAAGTTTTATCATAAGATTTAAGGTTGTATAGAATAAGTTTGTAACACATGTCTTGGTATGAATATTGCTTGTGATTTGGTGTGATTTTGTATGGAATTTGAGTATGAAATTGGTTGATAAATAGAGGTTATAAATGGTGTATGCTTTGGTCATGAATTGGTTGAAAAATATGGTATGAATTGTTTTGGTTTTGAACTTGTAAGGATGACCCAAAATTGGGTGGCAACATGGCCTAGCAAATGGCCTTTTTTGTCCACACACGGGCAGGGACACAGGCGTGTGTCTCTGCCGTGTTGCTCAAAGGCTAATTCGAATTGAGCCTGGGCGTACCATAGGGCCTCACACACGGGCACGTGGCAAGCCGTGTGGCTTAAGTTAGTATACTCTATAGGTTTGGCATGGCCTAACACACGACCTGGTACACGGGCGTGTGGGCTATTTCGAAAGGGCACACGGGCGTGTGGTTGGCCGTGTGACCCAAGTCAACATATCCTCCAGATTTCACACGGCCTGGCACACGGGCGTGTCCTTGGCTGTGTGACCTAAGTCAGAATGTATGCCTTGTTTTTCCACTATCTAGACACACAGGTGTGTCTAATGCTGTGTGAGGCACAAGGCTTGGTCACACAGGCGTGTGACCTCTGAAACTTTGAAAAATGTTTAAGTTTTAAAAATTTTCATATGTGGTCAGTTTAGTTCCGACCCTTTTCTAATGCATGTCTAAGGTCTCGTAGACCTAAGAAAGAGACTTATTAGTGATGTTTGAATATGATGTGATGATGTGTAATATATGATTGTGAAATGTTCCATTTTGTCTGGTAATGCCTCTTAACCCTAGTTCAGTGACAGATATGGGTTAGGGGTGTTACATCACTGACTTGCTTCCCTTAAAGACTACAGGGGACACACAGCTGTGTCACCTGACAGTGTGTCACACACGACTGAGACAGACACCCGTTCTCTACCCGTGTGGATGAAAATAGGCTATTTTCTAAGCCACATTTCTCACCCAAACTTGCATTAACCTAAACACTTTAATTGGCACATAACATAGCATCAGTAAGCATTCAGACCAATCTCAACCAAACCTAATTCATGCTATCTCAATACCAACAATCACAAGGCACATATGTATTACAATTAGTCATTCAATTTCATACTTATTTCACATCCAAAAATCATTTAAATGATCAAACTTACTTAATAGACTTTGTGCCTAATCAGCATGCATTCCATATCTTAAAATTTAACCATATGGTGTTCCAAATACCAATTCACAACAAGCATTCAAATAACAATTATACTCCACATATCAAAAGGCCATTTACCCAAATATATACATCACCAAGTATACCAAGATAAGCCAAATCACATTGCTAAACATAAAATCTAAAACATTCATCATTTACAAGCCAAATCAATTGACTATTTTAACCACAACTTCTATACATGCCATATAACCTATATATATATCCAAAGTCCAAAAGTACCAAAGTAATAGCTGGATAGAGTGATGAGATCTTCGATGACTTCCAGTCTGAGCGAGCTTCCGAATCACTATAAAACATGGAAAAGGAAACAGAGTAAGCTATAAAGCTTAGTAAGCTCGTACGGCTAATAAGTATAATTTAACAATTCATTCACAATTTAAAGAAGCATAAGTAAATATAAATAAGCTTCATTCAAATCAACAATTAGCACATTACCATAACCAAGTAAATCATGTATAAATTCTTCAACTTTCACCTACTTTTCATATAAAATTATCAACTATCACTTACTTGTTGAACTTATCATGAGTACTTGAACTGTTCCATATCATCCATTTTATCCTCGTACTATCATCTTTGCCCGTTAAACTATTGAGAATAATATCAGATACTCTAGTATCGCACACTAAGTGCCATATATGTGGTTAAACCACCTTTATCACATCTCATATACATGCTCACTCTCGAGCTATCACTAGGTCTGCTCACACAAGCTATTAGTCAAGACGTAGCTACTCGGTGCTGCTCACACAAGCTGTCGAGTAATCGCAACACATGCCAATAAACTCAGCCACCGGTAGGACGTGCAGGACCAACACCCAAATCACATAATCACGGTAATCCCTAATGACATGTCATTTGCATCCTATCTATTCCTAAGGTTCAAACGAGAACTATTCTCGGTCGATGCTTCGTAGATAACTTCCACAATGTCAAATTATCACAATTACACAATCTAAACATTTAAACACTTATAACATAAAGCTTATTAAACATACGAACTTACCTCGAATGTATACAGATGAAAATTGAGCTATCAATCCAATATATTGTTTTTCCCTCGATCTAATTCTGATCTTTGCTTTTCTTGATCTATATATAATCAAACTTAACTTATTCAAATATCATTCTATTCAATTTATCCCAAAAATTCATATTTTTGCAATTTATACTTTTACCCTTAAACTTTTGAACTCTTTACAGTTTAGTCTTTATCTCATAAAAATGAAATTTCATGCAATGAAGTACTAACCCATTATGGTCGAATATTAAATAGACCCATAGCAGCCCATATTTTTCATTTATTCACATTACACATTTCTCAATTTAATCCCTAATTGACATTTTCACTAAAAATCACTTTACAAAACTTGTTAATCTAACAACAACGATGCATTTTCTATCATCAAACATCAAGATACTCACACATTCATCAGTGGTAACATCTTAAACCTTTAAAAATTTTGCAAATTAGTCCCTGGGTTAGCTAGATTATGTTACAACGATATCAAAAACATAAAAATCATTAAAAACCGAGCAAAATTGCAGTTACATGCACAAGGTATCAATGGACGAATGAAAGAACCCTAAGAATGGCTTCTCTTCTTCTTATTTTCGGTCAAACACTTTGAGGTTGAAGATGATACAACCATTTGACATAATTAATTAAGCCATTTTTAATCAATTACTTATTTAACCTTACATTTTAACATTAAATTCATTTGAATCATGTCCATAATTGTCCATTCATGCTATTAATGGTCTAACTACAACATAAACCCTCCAATCATTTAATTTCATAGCTAATAAATCCCTTTAGATTATAGAACTCTAGTTTTGCATTTCATGTGATTTAGTCCGTTTCACTAAATTAAGCTCTCAAATGATAAAATTTCTTAACGAAATTTTCATCCAATCATACTATCATGCTGTTGACTTCAAAATAATATTAAAATAAAATTTCCAACATCATATTTGTGGTTCTGAAACTACTGTTCCGATTTCACTGAAAACGAGCTATTACATTGACCGTATATATATAAGCCTTTAATACGGTACCCTACACTGTTTCCTTTCTATATGAATGTTGCACTATGTCTAGAGTCTACAACAAGCATCTGTGGAGTACTTGGTCATATCATTCAATTTTGATCCCACTAATCCAACCTTTTCAAAATTAAATTAGTTTATGGGCATGCTGTACAGTTGTCTATGTCTAGGGATTGCACAGATACAATTTAGAAATAAAAAAAATTGAACGAAATAGTAAATTAATTCAAATTTATGCTTCAACCGTTAAATAAAATAAAGGTTTAATCATGTAATCCCAACCCGATGAGATTTAGCTCATGGGTTGGCAAATAAAATTCAAAACCAAAATATCATTCAACATCATTTTCATCAAATCAATTCATAGAGAAATAGTTAAGAAATAATAGAAAAATGATGGGAAGACAGCTTTCGAGTGTCTAGTTCACACTCTAGCGGCATAGTGTCTTGTAATGGTTTAGAGAGATTGCAACACGACTAACCTATACCCGTCACCGGAGTAAGGTTGCGGGAATGCTACAACAAGTTAATTTAAAATAAACAACTAAATCATTATCGTTTCACTTATAATTTCTCAAATACCATAAAGTAATTGAATTATAATAATATCATATATCTACGAGGCTTAAATTGAGCTTTAGGGACTAACTAAATAATATTAAAACCCTTAGGGACACATTTGAAACAAATCAGAACATTTTAAGAAAATAAGAAAAATTTCAAAAAAAAGGGGACACATAGCCGTGTGACCAAGCCGTGTGGAATGCCCTAGGCCATGTAACTTTTGAAATTGGGACACATGGCTGTGTCCCAGCCCGTGTCCCTTCCCATGTAACTCACTGAGTTGGGCCACACGGTCGTGTCCCAACCTATGTCCCTGTTCATGTAACTCACTAAGTCGGGCCACACGACCATGTAGCACGCTGTGTGTTAGGCTATGTAACACACTAACTTGATAGACATGACAAAGTGACATAGGCGTGTCATAGGCCGTGTGCACCTAAATGAACCTTAAATGTGAAGTTTACAATTTCAAGATTTCTTGGACACTAAGTAACCAATTTACCAGCCATTTGACCTATTCAAAATGACATTGAACAAGATTAAATCATGACATTTCAACTATCTTAAGTGCCTAACCAATGTACTCTAATTAGTATCACAAGTATACACACTTATATAATAACATAAATCATCAAAAAAACATGCCAATTCACACAACTTAAATTCTAACCAACATGCTTATGATAGGCACCTCAAATTACAAATATTCAAATAGACCTTGTAACACCCCTAACCCTTATCTGTCGCCGAAACAAGGTTACAAAGTATTACTTCACCTTACGGGTTAAATACAAACATTTCACAACTTTTATCATACATATTGAGAATCAATTATAATACAGTCATATTGTCCCTTAGATGGACCTTCAAGGCCCAATATATACCTTATAAGTGAATTAGGACTAAACAGGTAACTCAGCGAAATTTCAAAATTTTCCAAGGTACATGAGATACACGTCTGTGTGGTCAGGATGTGTGACTCACACGGCCAAGTGACACACCCGTGTCTTAGGCCGTGGCGTATTTGAAGTTAGGCACGCGGCCATGTCCCTAGCCTGTGTAACACTCTGACTTGCAATAAATTAAGTGCAGGGTTCACATGGCCAAGTCACAAGTCCGTGTGCTAGGCTGTGTGAAAATTTTTGAGCATTTTGTTTTGAATTTTTAAGATGCAAGGGACACACGCCCAATTTTCTAGGCCGTGTGTCATACACGGCTGAGACACACGCTCATGTCTCTGCCCGTGTGGATGGAATAAGGCTATTCTAAGCCTTATTCCTCACCCAATTTCCCCTTCCACCTATATAAATGCTTAAACACATACCCAATCCAATACAATCATTCAAACCAATCCAAAACTAAGTTATATACATGATATTTCATCACATGTAACTACTATATTAACATGCTTTACCAATTCATTCTGTAACAGCCCGAATTTAGGCTTAGTCAGAACAGTGGTTTCGGAACCACAAATCTGAGGTCAAGAGATTATTTTTTAATATTATTTTATGTGTTATAGCATAATTATATAGGTGCATGAAAATTTTGGTGAATTAATTTTAGCGTTTGAAGGCTTAATTGCGGAAAAAGGACTAAATTGCATAAAGGGTAAAAGTTGTGATTTTCTGATAAATTGTGTTAAATAGCTAAAGAACTAAAATTGGGGGTCTTTACTGGGCAAATAGACGCATTCTATTACTATGGCCAACCATGAGACAAAGAATTAAAGAACATAAAAATTTAGTCAATGTTAGGTGAGATATTTGGCATTAAAATAATGGCCTAAGACTAGCTATCATCTTTTTCATTCTCTTCTTCATTTCTACTGAAAATTTCAGCAAGTTTGGGGGTTTTGTAAGCTTGAAAACTCAACCATTTGTTTCTCATCCAAGGAAGTCAAATTGATGGTCTTTCTTGATAATTTTTGTATGAGCTATCTATTGAGGGGACTATTTTGCAAAATGATAGAAAGTATAAGGTTTTGCCATTAAAGTGTTCATGTGGTTTGCTGAAATTTTATGGAAGAAAATATATCATCATTTTTAAACAAACAACTTTTGTGAAATGGTGTTCATGGAAAAACACCTAAAATGGACCTAGTTGTAAAGTTGGAAAATTGTGTAGTAAATGCATGAAATAATGGAAATTGTGGGCTACCATAAGAGTGAAACGAATTCGGTTAGGCTTGTTTAATAAGGAAATTCGATAAAAATCAATTTCCGAGCCTATGGGGCAAAATGGTCAATTGGTGAAAGCCTAGGGGCAAAATGGTCATTTTGCCATATTATGAATTTTGAATTGTACAAATTAATAGGGTAATTAAATTAGTAAAATTTTATTATTATAGATCAAGAATTACGAAATCTAGACCTAGACCAGGGAAGGCCAAACAAACCGACTAAATCGAGAAGTTGTTCACATTTTGTATACCGAGGTAAGTTGTAGGTAAATAATGCAACTTTTTCTATAATTATGCATGAGTTTATTTATTGGGCATAAAATGATTAATTGTGAATATGAGTTATGCATGAGAGCATTTACTTGACATGAATTGATTAATTGTGATTTTGAATAATGAAATGATGAGAATCTATGTGATAGAAACTAGTTGAACCTTAAGAATAGACTGGATATTCATGCCATGATACTAGGGACGATATGAGAGCTAGTGTAAGACCATGTCTAGGACATGGCACGACCTCGTTACATGTCAGTGTATGACCATGTCTAGGACATGGCATCGACACCGATATGTGCTAGCCAGTGTAAGACCATGCCTGGGACATGACATCATCGTTGATACGAATGCTAGTATAAGACCATGTCTGGGACATGGCATCGGCTCGGATAGAGGAGAGCTAGTGTAAGACCATGTCTGGGACATGGCGTCGGCCTCGATATATGAGAGTCAGTGTAAGATCATGTTTGGGACATGGCATTGACTTGACATGTGAGCCAGTGTAAGACCATGTCTGGGACATGGTATCGGCATGATACCCTTTCTATGAGGCTTACTGAATATCCTTTCGTATTCTAAATGGTTCAATGGGAAATTTAAGTTTGTGTCAAGATCGTGAGATATTATGATGACCTTGTGAGTGGTGCAGGTACCTATATGAAATGTATGAAATGTGAGCTCGAATTTATGTTATATGATTAGTAAAGGATGAAAATGAGTAAGTTATGTCTATAGCCATACTTTATACATCATGCACAAATTATGATGTATTATGAGCATGTTATAACATGGTAAATTGTTGTCATTCATTTACTTGCAACTTACTAAGCTTTATGCTTACTCCCTCACCTTTCCATTTTCTTTTAGTGCCGCCAAATTAGCTCGTGGACTAACAGACGTTGGAGACTTCATTCACACTATCAACTAAAGCATTTGGTATAGTTAGTTTCTAGCAGTTTGAGAAATGGCATGTATAAAGACTAGTCGTGGTTAAGTGTCAATTATTTTAGGCCAAGAGTGTTGGCTTAATTTTGAAATACCTCATTTTGTATAAGGCCATGGATATTGGCTAATATTTGCTATTGGGTTATAAATGCAACTGTTGATGATGTCTTTCAATAATGTGCAAATTTGAAAGGATGAGGAGTGCACTAAGGATAGTAGTATTATTGTGTGGTTGAATTGCCATATGAAGATGTATGAATGTCAAATTTTGGTCATTGGTTGAGTAATTGTGCCTTGCTATGAATTGGTAGGAGTTTGATTTTGTTGCAGGATGGAAAAAGGCTTGGTAGATAGCATTATTTTTGTCAATACAGGTAGACATACAGGCGTGTGTCTAGGTCGTGTGTGACACACGGTCCGCCCCATGGGCATGTGGTGAGGTCGTGGGGCACCTTAGGTTGGAAAATTTAAATTCCCAGTAGTAACCACACGGCTAAGACACAGTCGTGTGTCTCAACTGTGTGGAAGATATGGCCTAGCACACTGGCGTTGCCACAGCCATGTGACCTTAAATGGTTGCTGACGTTAGAAATAAAATGTCAAGGTTTTTGCACACGGGCATGTCATGGCCGTGTGAGGGACATAGGCTGAGCACGCGAGCGTGTGCCAGGCCATGTAAAAACACCTGTAGGATAGAAGTAAGAAAATAAATCCCCATGGTCGAGGGGCACGGGCGTATCCCTATGTGCTTAGGCCGTGTGAACCACACGGGCCTTCAGCACAGCCATGTCTAGAGGCCACACGGGCGTGTAGCCCATCCACACAGGCGTGTGCCCTGTTTTTAGTAGTTTTTGTTGAAATTTTCTTAAGTACTCGGAATGATCCCAAATTGTTTCCAAACCATGTTTTGGGCCTCGTAGGTCCATATTAAGCACCATAAGCCAATTTTTGAGAAGTTTTAATTTGGAACGAAGTTTTATGAACCGGAAATGAGTGTTTGTATGTGTTTTAGTTAGGTAACGCCTTGTAGCCTGTCCCGATGTCAGATCCAAATAGTTGGATAGTGCCATATATAAATTAATGTGAAACATAACCGAAATGCAAATTCTAATATTTACATAACCAATTCGATTCCTACACATGCCATATAAAACATAGTATGTTTAGCAAAATCTACCAGTAGTTGGATAGTGCAATTTGATGTGTTGATCCGATCCTCCAAACTTCTTGAAAATCTACGAAAAATATAAAACAACACGAGTAAGCTTAATAAAGCTTAGTAAGTTCGTTGGCTTTAAAAATAAATCTTACCAAACTTAATATAATAAACTAAATTGTAAATAGTCATACATTCTCCCTGTCAAATACAACATAATTCAATGAACACATTTTTTTCTAGATCAATATCATTATTAATCAATATATCTTTCAATTCATTCACAGAGGATATGAGTACATCATTTTCTTTGTGCCATATTCCAACTATGGTCTTTCACATGCATTGCCATGGCCCAGCCATGGTCTTACTTGTAGTGCCATAACCCAATTATGGTATTATCATTAGAATGCGATAGCCCAGCTATGGTCTTACTTATAAATACTACCATGGTCCAACCATGGTCTTACGTTCAAAGTTCCATAAGCCAGTTATTGTCTTTTCAGTAAAATGTCATAGCCCAACTGTGGTCTTACATATAAGCATTGCTATGGTCCAACCATGGTCTTATTCGTCAATTCCTCTTTTACACTGAACGACTGTAGTCAATCTTGCGTTCCGTTCACTTCGAACATTCACTTTAATTCCATAATATTAACAATAACTTTGTTTTCACAAACGATATAAATAAATATATATTACCATTCATCATATTAACATATAACATTAAAGGTTAACCATACGAACTTACCTGAGGTAATCTTGTAGATTTTGTAGTAGTTCAGGGACTATTATGCTAATTTCTCTTTTTCACGATTATCTACAGGCTCTTATTCTAAAATATAAAATTATTCATTCATTAGCACATGTTTCAATTCTAATTCACTTCACAATTTATACCCCTCAATTTTTAAAATTACACAATTACCCTAACTTTTACAGTTTTTGCAATTTAGTCCCTCACCAATTAGTCCATCAAATAAGCTAATCTTTATCAACACTTTATCTAAATATTCTAAACTACTACACAACCTTTGATAAAAAAATTAATACCAAACCCTAAGATTTAATCTTTTTCACAATTTGGTCCTAAAATCAATTTCTTTTGAAATCACTTGATAAAATCATCATATAACAAAATTAAGGCTTCAATCAATGTTAATTCATCATAAAAATTCAATATTCATCAATGGTAACTTTCAAAATCTCTCATAAAATCAAAAACTAATGAAATAGATAGTTGGACCTAATTGTAAAAGTCTCAAAAATAGAAAAATTTCAAGAGAAAAGTAAGAAGTAAACCTACATGAAGTAAAAATATAAAAACGAGCTTGAGAAGCTCTCTAATAGCTGTTTTTGGCTGAGAATTGGGGAAGAAATGATCTAGAAACTATTAAAAATCTCATTTGGCTATTAAATTTTGTTTTATTTCCAATTTTGCCCTTAAATCATCTAATTCCTTGATTTTTTTTTCTGCTTATGCCACCTCAGCCATTCCTTTGGTGTCTAATTGCCCTTTTAGTCCTTCTTTATTTAACACTTGAGCTATTTAATCATTTTAGCAAGTTTTGCACCATTTTCAGTTTAGTCCTTTTTAAATAATTTACTATCAAAACATTAAAATTTTCTAACAAAACTTTAATACTAACTCAATATCACTCCTTAAATCCCAAATTCCTAATAAATTCCTCTAAATCGCAAATTTCTAATTCAAAAATCTTCTAAAATGATACTAGACTCATAAATAATAATTAAATAATAAAATTTTTGAACTTACTTGTCGAATTTAGTGATTTCGAATCACTGTTTCTGACACCACTAAAAATTGGACTGTTACAAACCTTTTAGTCGTAAATATACTAAAGTTTATATTGAAAACTTCTTCCATCATTCATAATCCACATAGCCCACATGCTATACATCCGCCCCCATAACATGCCAGATTAGGATAGTATAATACGAGGGCTCGCAACAAATGTTGAACCTCGGTATACCCACGAAAATATATATATCACACCACATCAATCTCCACTCCAACTCCACGAAACACGCCGTCATTCAATTGTACTCAATCTCATGTTCATCCAACCCAAGTACCGAAATTCAATAACATTTTCCCAACAACATTATAACATCAATTAAATAATTAAAATCAACTATTTCACATTATATCATCATACAATTCATATAATTATCAAATTATAAATCGAACGAACTTACCTGAACTAAATTGTAATAGTTACAGAAATTTAGGGACTATTCAGTAATTTTTCCTTTTCCATGTAAATCAACATGGTCTTAATGTAAAATTTCCCAATATTAACTTTCATTTCATAATCCAATTTATTCTACATTTTATAAGCTTTTATTTTTAAAATTACACAATTATCCCAAACTTTTGCAATTTATGCAATTTAGTCCTTTAACCTGAAAATCATCAAATTAACTATTTCTAAAGACTCACATACCATTCGAATGTTCAAGGCCTCTAAAAAATCCATAAAATACCTTTTAATCACCATTAAACCTTGAAATTTTGACATTTTAACAATTTAATCCTTAAATTAAAATCTAAAAAACATCACTTCACAAAACAACCAAGTACCACAATCAAGGCTTCAAACGCATAATTATCATTAAAAAATTCAAGATTCATCATTGGAAACTTCTAAAATTTTTAATAGATTCAAAAACGAAGGTACGAGCTAGCTGGACACAGTTGCAACGATCTAAAAAACATAAAAGTACAAGAAACGAGTATCAATTTCACTTACATGCAAGGTATTGAACTTGGCCGATTCTCCAAGCTTAAGCAACCATGGCTATTCGGTTTTAGCATGGAAAATTAAAGAAGAAGATGATAATTGTTTTGTTTATTTTTATTTATTGACCATTTACATTTTTAACCTTTAAAATCAACTAAAATTTCTTTAAAAACCATTTACATTTAATAATTAGACTATTAAATCACCAAAATGCAATAATTAACAAGTGTTTCACCTCTTACAATTTAGTCATTTTTCTTTAATTAGCTATCTAAACGTTAAAATTTCTTAATCAAATTTTAATGCGACCCTAATGACTCCATAAATATTCTATAAATAATATTTAAGGGTCAACACGATGGAAATTGTGGTCCCAAAACCACTGTTCCGTCACCACTAAAAAAAGCGGGTTGTTATCGGGATTGCCTTCATCTTTATCTTTTCGTCTTTACTCAACCGCTACCCTCTAGTTTCGCCTATGAATCTCCACCATTGTTCGTCGATTAAGGTTTCCTCCTTTGACTTTTTATAGCTTTTTCCCTAAGGTAAATCCAACAACCCATGTTTATCTTCTCTTCTTTTTAAATTCTTTTTTTTTTAGGATAAAAACCAACATCCCAATATTATCTTCTCCTCTTTTTTAGGTAGAATTTTCTAGTACAAGTACAGTTGAGCTAAAACTGGCATGAGTTGAGTGTTGACTCGATCTTCCTAGAATTGCCACAGCATTAAAGTTGAAAAAATATCCAACTCTTTGTCCTGTCAAACTTTCATTCATTTATTTCTCATTCCTCAACCTACACCTGCCAAACCACCGAACACAACCCTACCATAAGCAATTAAAAGTAACAAAGAATAATATTTAAGCACCGTCCAAGCTTCTTATGCAATGTTCTAAAAATGCTAAAATAATATACTAAAATGCGACTAAGTTCACCTAAGTATAGAAAATTGACCCAGTCTAAACGCATGAATTATAACTATTTTCAAGAGTTATCACCCATCTTAATGCCATGTGAAAGTAGGCCCCCTGAATCCCAAATCTTGCAATTCAAACATCTTTAGAATATTGTTAAGAAAAGGGCAACCCTTCCTAGCCTTATGCCCTCATTTCTTATCATTAGAAGATAACAAAACATTAAAATCACCAATAGCTACCCAATGAATATTACTGGTCGAGATAACAGACTTAAGGCCCTCCGATAACTTTTTTCTCTTCTACATATCTAGGCTTCTATAAACGAAAACAATATGAACAGGCAATGCAAAACCTTCCCTAGGAACTCAAATGCAAACGAATTGGAGATTACTTCAAAGAATCTCAATAGAAATTGGGTCCTTCTATCCAAACCAAATGCCTCTAGAGAAACCAATAGCCTCCACCTTGTGTGAAAATTGAAAACCCAAACAAGCTATAATCTTATCTGCGTTGAAACCACTTACCCTTGTCTCTAGCAAACTAACAATATCGGGCTTATGCTCTCTTTTGTGTTCACAAGAAATGTGAGGAAATTTTAGACTAGCACATCCTTAACAATTCTAAGAGAAAATTGCCAAATCCATAAAAAATAAGTAAGAATAATACCAACCCTACTACTTAGAGCTTTCAGGCTCTAGTTTTGGCTTTCCTTCCAAATCCTCTAGTCTTATGCTAACTTCTGTGTCTAGTTGAGCATTAACTCAACCATAGAATTGATAGGTTCAAACTCATAGGTTCAAACAAAGGAAAATGAGTAGAGTCGACTAATTTAGACCTGTCTCCACAATTTTGAATGGTCTAATTAAGTTTCTTACTATTGCGGCTCGTTTCGCCTTTATCACCTGTAACAACATGTTTGTGAGTTGAATCAAAATAGTGACTTCGGGACCACAAACTTGTAGTCAAAATAATTATTTTATTATTTTAATAAGTTTTACAGCATGATAGAATGATAGTATAAAAATTTTGTTAAGAAATTTTACCGTTTAAATGCTTAATTCGGCAAAAAGGACTAAATCGCGTAAACCATAAAAGGAGAGTTCTATTTGTTAAATACATTAAATGGATATAAGGTTTAAATTTTGAGCACTTGCATGCAAATTAGACCAATTGAATTATGAGTGGACAATATTGGACATGGGTTACGTGGATTTTAATGTTTTAATTAAAATATAGTTTGGTAATTTGGTTATTAATGTTATAATAACTAAAATAAAAATTAAAGTCATCATCTTCCATGGTTTCTTCCACCAAAATAAAAGAAAAAGATAGCCATTTTTGAGGGTTTCATTCGGCCAAGCTTTAAAGCTTGATTAAGGTACGATTTTTGCCCCTTTTTAATTATTTCTATGTTTTTTAGCTCGTTGCAGCTTAATTTAGATAGCCCGCACCTTTGTTTTTGAAACTGTTATAGATTTTGATTGATGTTATTGTTGAATGCTTGAGTTTTTAAATTTTTAATCATAGATTATGAAGTATTAATTATAGATATACAAGTTTTGTTAAGTGATTTTTGTCAAAATTGTGAATTAGGGATTAAATTGAGAAATGTTGAAATGTTGTGGTTAAAATGTGAAATAAAATGAAAATATAGGCTGATTATAGCATGGGAAGAATTTGGCTAGGCTTGGCTTTGGTTAAAATTGAATGAATTTAATTTTACGAGCCTAGGGACTAAATTGCAAAAGTTATGAAATATTAAGGGAAAATGTGTAATTTGCCAAAATTATGAATAATTGGCTTAATTGAATTCAATGGAAGTTTGAATGTGTTAATTTTACATTATTTAGATCAAGATAAACAAATACTGGAATTAGATCAGGGAAAATGGAAAGTGGACGAGTAGACGATAAATTCTATCCGAACAACTCGAGGTAAGTTCGTATAATTAGAATCGAACTTTTAAATACTTGTGATTATTTGAAATGAATGTATGAATTGAGTAAATGATCTACTTGAGATTTAAATGCCTTATTGATATTCTGATGATTACTGATCCCTGTTTGAACTTTAGAAAATCTTAGGATATGAGTGACATGTCACTAGGGTTACCGTTTTGGTTGAGTTCCTGCATTTGTTTCAGACTCACCACAGCTCGTATGAGCTTACCATTTTAGCTCTTATGAGCTTACCATTTCATCTCGTTAGAGCTTACCATTTATTAGCTCAGGAGGAGCTAACCGATCATGGCTCGAAAAAGCAAAAATGATAATGAATTGATGGATTACCGATTAATATACTTAGTGTGTATCACCCGAGTATCCATCGATATTTCATTAGGTTCAATGGGCATTATATTGTTACGGATTATATGATCGAGTATGGAATTGGATATAAGTTATATGACATGTATAGATGAAATGTTTTATGAGTTGAATGCCAAGTGAATATTTCATGGTTAAATTATTGGTTATATGCAAATTGAGATACTAACCTATTGAAGTGTATGTATGATAGGCATTTGAACTTTTGAGTTGGATTGTATTAAGTTTAATTGCTTATATTGAATATATATTGGGTAAGTTTAATTCTATATTATACGAGCTTGCTAAGCTATTATGCTTATTTTGCTTATTTACCGTGTTTTATATAGGTTCGTTAACTCGCTCGATTCGGACGACATCGAAGATAAGCATCACACTATCCAGTTGACTTTTCGGCACTTTTGAAATCAAGGAAAATATGTAAATATGACATGTATAGGCTAGTTAATAGGATGATGTTTTGGCACTCTAGTTTATAAAGCAAATATGTGTTTGATATGTTTTAAGCCATGAGATTTGGCTTAGTTAGCAAAAATGTGTTTTGATCGGTAACACCTCGTAACCCTAATCCAGTGACGGACACGAGTTAGGGGTGTTACATCACCTAAATCTCGAGCTTTGGAATTAGACACTCCTTGTCCAATACCATTGGCTCCATCGTCCCCCAAGGCTTTTCCATTATTTTGATTAGCATTTTCCTTAGAAACGACCGTCGAATGCTTTTGTCGGTCAAGTATCTTTCCATCTAAGACCACCACCATCCCTTCTAACTCTTCAAAAGTAGGATTAAAATGTGTAGCAGTCACAGGGCAGTCACTTAAAAAATTGGAAGACTCAAGGGGCTTAAATAAATTATCTAACTACTCATTAACTTTTAAATCAACTGCAGCCATGTCCAAATCTTTACATTGCATATTTGGGCAAATTCCATTTGTGACAAAACTTCTATAAGATTGTTTGGCTGAATGGATCCCAACATTATCAAGCCTAGACCCAAAGCCCCTTAATGTGTCATCTTTAGCCTGCCAATTGCCTAAATCCTTAGCAACTTGTCCAACAGCCCGCAAGCTCAAGTCCAAGTCTCTCTATTTATGCTGCCCAGTTTCATTGGTCCCCCTACTTGAAGTTCACTGCACATGTTAGACATACGACCTACATTATTTTTGTAACACCCCATTACCTGACCCAATCATTGAATCCGAACAATGAGATATCACATTTGTTGGAGAAGCAACTAACATTATTCGTTCAATAATAAATTCAAATCATATGTTTAGTCCCATAGCAATGTCATGATTAATACACCAATATCTCAACTATTAACCTATTCCAACTATATATATACCGATTAACATTCTCTATTCCAACTATATATATTGATTCACATCCAAAGCATTATAACCTCATCTGAATACTCGCATAGCAATATCAACACCAAACATATACATAGTACAAACCATTATCAACTATCATATATGCATATTTATATAACATCTTGAAGTATGAAATAATTCTCCTACTAAGTTTAATATAACATAAAATCCTATAGGTACATGTTGAACAAAATAGAAAAAGTTTCACCAACTCGATGAATGCAAGATTTTCTACTGGATGCTGATAACAACGAGTGCACACGATTGAACCTAACCTACGCAAGGAAAATAAATCGAATGCTGAGTAATCAAATCAATGACATTTCTATAACTAATATTATAACATAACAAAAATTATGTAAGGACTTAAATAAAATAAAAATCAAAGGTTCGTAAGCAATTTAATATGTTAGATTATATTATAAGAACACAATCCTTTCATATCGCATTTGTAGTCAGACCGACTACTTGTCACATATTCATCTTCAAATTCCCAACCTGTAAAGTCCAAAATTCAATTAAACATTGAATAATTGCTTACATTCACATAAATCATGCTTTAATTGGCACCAAGATACACCATTCAACTCTAATAACCTAAACAATTCTATCAAGCATTACAAACTTTTCAACCCGTAACAATAAACCGGATTTGAACAACATAAAAATATACATTCTAATCGTTAAGACGACAAAACAAACAACAACCAAGCATTTAATTGATTAATAATTTAATGCATTAATTCGGTAGTTTCCTAGCTATGCACTTCTAAGCAACAACTTAATATTTATTCTTAGGCAATAGCAGATTTAATATTTATTTTTATACAATAACTAAACATGCAATTTTGATCAACATTTTAATACATTTATGTAGACCACCCCATTATGCACAAAATGGACTGACCTGTTTATACACATGGAACATCATTATTATGTTAAAAAAATAAGACAACATTAACACCACATATAACATAAAATTGGACAGCTTAATACATTAGCATAAATAACAACACATTGAACAATGAATTTAACACGTTCAAACAGATAAATTTTAAGGTCATTACTGATTAATTTATTGTCTGAACAACATATACTTGTTTTGCATTTACAACATAGTTTAATAAGCTTTAAGTAAGAAATTAAATGCTGCAATTTCCAGCATTCAGATTGCAAATATCCCTTATGGACAATGACCAAGTTTAAATAATGACAACCAATATTTTCCTTCATTTAACACAACATCTCATAACATTTAAAATAAGAGAATAAATATGTTGAATTTCCAACATTCATTTTGGCTAAAGCCTATTACAAATGTTAAATTTTGTACAGCTTTATATTCGGCTTTGGACAACAACAAATCTTCAATATTACAAGACATTAAATTAGCTTAATAACATTACATTCAGACCATTTTATTAGCACCATCCAGACAACTTAATTAACACCAATTTACAACCCTTTGAACAAATTTAACACGTTCGGGTAGCAACCAAAACTAATATTTAACAACTACTGCTTTTTTTTATGTCAAACATGCAGCATACCAATTTCTCCACACATTACAAATTGCCTTCGGACAACATTGAAACTATGTCATTTTTTGAACAATGTTAAGGATCACTTTTGGACAACATTCAAAATCACATATGGACAACATTAATATGGAATTTTCAACCACCTTAAAGACACATTTGGACACATTGAAGACACATTCGAACAACCACCATTGTATAAATAATGTCAGGCCTTAAAGATCAACAAACCATTTAATAGGTCCTTTTTCGGACATCTCAAAACAATATTTAAAATAGAGTAATAATCAGCCAAAAACATAGTTATTATGTCCTACTTTGGGACATCATCATCAATCAACATAATTAAGACACATAGCTTGGAATTAAGTGCTGAAAGTATAGCATTTGGACAACAGAAATATTATCATTTAAATAACAATTTTTTCCTCTAATCCAAACAACATAGGAGCTAAAAAAATGCAATTTGGTCAAATTAAACTTGACTTATGTCACTTTATAGCCAAGTATAATAACTATTTAACCTTGTATGCCAACAACATTAATTTGAACAATTCCACCATGTCTTCATTGGGCAACATTAATCACAAGAACAAAACAACATAGTTGTGCAAAAACGACCTTAACTACAACATCAACAACCTTTAGATCAAATTTTTCTTTGTATCATATAACCTCTCCAACTGAAAACACAAGGTAGAAAAATATAGAAATTTAAGTAATTAAAATTTGACTGAGGCCAAAAAAAAAAAGGTCACCAAAAACTTTTCCCAAGCTGTTTCTAGCTTCCAATATGCTCCTTCCCCTTCTTGCTACAACCCTCTTCCTCTTCTTTCATTAAAAGAATTAGTTTTTGTTACAAAAGGAAAACATTTACAATAACAAAAAAAATCAAAGCTCTTATTACAACAACTAAGCAACTCATGCACTAATCATCCATGCATGTAAACAACTTCATACATTCGACCAAGCTTTACCATTCATTGTCACCATCAAAATTTCCTTCAAAAGCATCTATGATCAAGAGAAAAGCTTTGAGAAATTACAAAATCATTTGAAGAATATGCTCCTAGACAAACTAAAACTAAACTTTATCTCCACATGCAATCGGCTTTGAGGTCTCTCCCTCCCTCCGAAAGCACCAACAAGAATAATGAAAGAAAAATAGAAGAAATGAAGCTATCTTGTCTGTTCTATTTTTTCCCGTCCAACCCCTCATAAGGGAAGTAAAATAAATAAAAATAATAATCATGGTAATAGCCATTCAACAATTTTTTATTCACCTACTTGAGAATCGACCTCCAACAACAATTCATACATGCCATCATTCTTTTTTTTAAGCCATCATTAAACTAACACCATCACCCATCTACTTTTATCATGGCTTAACTATCTAGTTAACAATTTTAATAGTTAAAAGAACTAACACACACCTTTATAGTTGGCTGGCCAAGTTAGGTTACAAGCCTAGCTCAATTTCACTCTACTTCTAAGTTTAGCAAAAAAAAGGCGTCCTTAAAGTTAAGTCAAAATAAAATAAATTTAAAACCCCATTTTTTGGTTCATTAGCACTAGTATTTAAAGATCCAAAATTTTTTCACGTGATAGATTTTTTCCCAATTAATTTAGGTGTTAACACACTTAATAACTAAATACTGAAAAATTTGTGTTTCACAACTATGTGTTATATATTTACTATATTATAATTTTATCATTTAAATTTACAAAAAGAAAACAATACTTAACTGTCCACCATGTATTGAAATGGTATATTTACCATTTCAAACCTTCTTTTAATTATCTTATAAGTCCTTGAGCAATTAAAATCTCAAGATGTTAACTTTTCCAACATTTACAATTTAGCCCTTATACTTGATTAGTCACTTTTTCATACAGTTACCTATCAAAAATTCAATTTTCCTATATAACAACTTATAAAATATTTAATAACAATATTTACGGGTTTAGTTTTTAGGAATGAGGTCCCGATACCTCACTTTTCGACACTACAGACCTTAGGGTCAATACACTTAAACATTAATTAATTATCAATTCAATAAAACTTGTAAACCAAAATTCAATATAATTCAAAATAAACCCATAAATATTAAATAATAATATTTACAGATTCACTCATCGAAAATAGGGTCTTGAAAACACTATTTTCTGACACTACTATAAACCAGGCTATTATAGTTTTTTGAAGAACCAGGGCCATCTCTAATAGGGTATTGGCCCAAAACCCCATTTCGTTCCCCATTGAACCCATCACGCCTGGAGCCAATTTTTAACAAACCACTGCCTACACCATTATTTGGTTCCACCAAAGGCCAACTTCACCAATCTTTAAAAGCGAAAAGCCTTTCCCCAAATTTTGCGTAACAAATTTACACTTTCCTTTCATTTTTTCAACATCACTCGAAATCGCCTCATCCGCTACACCATCATCTAACTCCAGATTTTACAATGCATTCAAAGCGTTCCCTCTGATGTTACAAATCCTTCTGTCCCATCGAGATCTCCGCTCCACCACTATCCAAGATTCGTACGCCAAACCCTCACCATTGTTTATTGATTCAATTGACCCCGAGTCCCCATAGACTTTTCTTGTCACGTTGTTTCACTCTGCCACTGATGATCAGCGCATCTCCTTCAAGTGCCCATTTTTTCCACCCGCAAAACAAACGGTTGGCTGTAAACTGAAAAATATATAGGGTTTTTCCTATGTAAATCATCACCTTTTTATTTAAATTTGTTGTTAAAACCAAGTAATGGTTTAATAAATTAATAAAATATATGAAAATATGAAATTAGGACATAGAAATTATTAAAATATGATTTTATGCTTTATTATATAGTTTTTATGCGTAAGATGGCTTATTTTATATTTATTTGAGCTTATTAATTTTTTATTAGCCATGCATGATTAAATTAAATAATAAAATATAAAATTATATTTAATAATTTCTTATAAAAATATTTCATTAATAAAATTGGGTTTTAATCAATTAACTAAATTGCTGAAATTTTATTTCTTTGGTCCTCTAATTTACTGACTTATTTTGGACAGGTCTGAAAGCTTTATCTGATTACAAAATCGTCCAAATCGTGGGCCAAGTCAACCCAAGTTTCAGCTACAAAGGGCTTCCCATAAACCAATTTTTGGTTTAATTTCACAAGGCCCTTGAAGAGTTGAAGAAATCAGAGATTTACCTGAAGATTTGCACTTGATCAAGTCTCAGTCCTGAGTTGTTGTGGCACTTAAATTGACCAAAAATCAAACAACAAATCAGCCCAAATTCCACAATTCATGGCCGGCCACCTATGGGAGATGCTTCAAAAGATGAAAACTCCTATTTGTAGTAAACTAGCCTCTCTTGCCTCACCTATAAATAAGACCTCATTTCTCACTTTTCCAATAATCCCTCATCCCTCATCATTTCATCATCTCTCATTCTCATTTTCTCTCCTCTCTCAATTCTCCATCTTCCCACGCCTATCATCATCATTTCATAAAGATTTTAGTATTTTGAGCCTCTTAAAGAAACCTTGGTCGGCCACCTTGGAGAGCCATCAGCAAGGAACAAAGCAAAGGAACGAAGGTGTCTCGTCAGTCAGAGTCTTGGGTGACAGCCACTCTGAATTGGGTTTAATCTTTCTTTTCTTTAATTTAATCTAAAGATGTTTGCTATGTGTTCTTTATTCTTGTTTACAACAATGATATCTTAATTTTATTTAAGCTAGGATGATTGCTTTGATTAAATAATATTGATTAAAGTCATGCTTATAATATTGGTGCCTCAATTGATCATGCTTTCAATTAAAATCAAGTCTGTATTTCGTTCATACGTGATTGAAATGCACTTGAATTAGCTTAGCCATCCTGACCAGATGACGGCTAATGAACACATAATTGAAATGTGCATGCTCAATTTAGATCTTGATCCGATTAAATTGTAGGTTGCATGACAACTCTGACCAAGCTCTATTATCTGCACAGTTTTTAGATTTGTGTGATTAAATTGTTTCAAACCTAACACGTCCCTGTTACTTCACACGAATGCTAAGAAACCCTTAGTAAATGATCAGTAAAATGTGTATTTACTAAGTAAAGGATTTCGAAAGGACCTAATGTGGTTTCCAAACTCATGAAAGATCGAGTTGCCATAGAGTATTTTTCTGAATATTATTGAGCATGTTGATGATAAGTTGAGTTTAATTAAAGTAATTGTCCTAGTTTAATTATGTTATAATTGTTGCAAATCGTGTTTAATTCTGCTAAAATCTATTTCATTCATATAGTTGCATGTTAGGATAAATCACATTAGGGATCATTGCATCTAGATTAATTTTACATAATTTTAATCAACACTCCCAAATCAAATTGTGTTTTTATTTACCAAGTCTTTAATATAATTTTATAGTTAAGTGGCTTAGCATAAATACAATCCCTGTGGAGACGATAACTCGATACTTATTACTTTATAACGACTGTGTACACTTGCACAAACCCCAGCGTTACATTAGCAAAGCTTCGTATTCCACCCATTGCAATTCTCCATTCACCCACACCTGGGACACCAGCGGTCTATCGAGATCTAAAAAAACGACCTTTCTAGCAAAGAGACGTCTAACCTTGCTATCTGTGTTAAAGTCTACCTTGGCCACCTTGCCCACTAAACCCCTAACTACTTCCAAAATTCTCTTTTTGTACACAAAACTCGAAAGGCCCTACAATGTGATCTACGCCAAAACCATTCTCGGGTAAAGTTTCTTTGGATTAAAATATTTGGTCCATGATTGAATAGTAAGATATTAATCATAATTAATCCATGGTCCTTGTGAAGGAACTTTATTGAAATCCTTAATATACTATAACTTAGCCAAGAAATACTCGTTCTTAATATCCATTAGATGGAACGATTTTGGTGGATGCCATAAACTAATTTTCTGATTATACAGAGCAACATATCCAATATTAATCCCAGCAGCTTCAACACCATTGTTGTCTCCATTTCCTTGAAAAGGATCTGTTGAATATGATTTGAAAACTCTATTGTTGAGATTCCCTTAACCATAAACTTTTTAACATCTCATTCCAAAAATTTGATATCTTCAACACTATCACCTTTTGCACATCTAATCACCTCATTTTGATAAAAAAAATCCCTTTTTCCCATCAACTTCTGTTTCTAAGAGACCTTTGGTCGTGGTTCCAAGTCCACGAGCATATCAACATCCATATCACCTTTACCTTCTTTAAATCTGATGTTTTTTGTTTCCTGATCATCAATCGATCGAGACTCAAAAACCCTTTCATCACTTAGAAAAGTAGCCATTTTTTTATTAATGGGTTGACTAGTTTCTATTTACAATTTTTTTTATTCAATGATTAATACACAATTTCTCTTAAACTAATGCAATTAAAAATAGTAGACTAATATATTAAATATGCTCTTGAATTTTGTTACTTTATTTAATTAAGTCTTATTTTTATTACATTCAAATAAGCCTTTAACTTTGATTATATCTAAGTACGCCATTATTGAATAAAAGTAAGCTATTATCTCATATATTGTATTTTAAAAATATTCCACATTTAACACTATCAAAATATTGTCATTAATTAGTTGTAAAATTTTCTAATGCAACATTTATTTTTACTTTAAAATTGATATATAATAGTGAATGTATATGTCAAATTCATCAATGGCAGAAGAAAACACACAAGAAAAATGAAAAATCAGAAAGAAAGGTAGAGAGGAAAAAAAATTTATTATGACTGTATAATTATTGTTTATAGTACGCAATACATATACAACTACTTATTAACTTTTCTACTAGCTAACTATTGTAATTTTTATAGACTAATTATCTAATTGTATCTGTTAAAGAATTCTCAAAACTCCTTCACAAGTTGGGGGGTGAAAAAAATGTATTCCACCCAAACTTGGAAGTGATGTACTTATGTGGAGTTATACCTCGCATTTTTAGACTAAATAGTGTGTGACATCGCAACAAAGGAGTGTTCTTCGTCCTAACGAACAACTAACCTCACGACGAGAAGAGAATCTTCGTCCCAAGGACGCGATGCCATGTCACGACGTGGTGACATAGACCTCAAGTTTTTCTACTTTATTCTCCCAGTTAAACTCTATTTTCACTTTCCCACTTAAACTCTGATTAACCTAGAGTTATTCTAGCCAAATATGCTAGGAATTTTAGCCTATAAATAGGCTTCAGTTACTCAAGGTTTCATATACAAAAATATTTAAATTGAGAGAATTCTATTCTTTTTTTTGAATGGTTTTTCCTTTTGGCATCTTTTGTACTTTCCTTTTTATTGTGAAATCTCATTTTGCCCATGGTTTTTTGTCATCATGTGAGGAGATTTTCTACGTAAAATTTGTGTGTATGATCTTCTTAATTTTACTTTATTTACTTCTTCATTGCATGCACGAGTTAATTCCCTACAAATAGGTATCAGAGTTAGTTTGATTTTCACATTCAACCTATTCAATTATGGTAGCATCAAATTTTGATATTGATAAGTTCGAAGGTATTGCAAATTTCAGTCTATGACAAGTTCAAATGTTAGTAATACTGATCCAGAGTGATCTTGAGAGGATCCTTGCAGAGAGGAACCCCATAGACATGGAACAGTCAGAATGAGATAGGTTAGATAAAAAACATCTCTATCCACAATTCAATTATATTTAGCAAATAATGTGTTACAGTAGGTTTTAAAGGAGAAAACATCGTTTTCATTATGGAAGAAACTGAAAGCCTTGTACACAACAAAATCCTTGGCCAACAGGTTGGTATTAAAACAACGTCTCTATACATTCAAAATTGCCAAAGGTGAGTATATTGGAACCAATATTAGTGATTTTGTTACCCTTTTTAATGACCTAAAGAATCTCAAAGCAGAAATTAGTGACGAGGATTAGACTATGTTATTGTTATTTTATTTGCCTTCTTCTTATTAAACATTCAGGCAAACTCTAATTTATAAGAGAGATCATCTCTCATTCGAGGACATGGATAGGGAATTTACTGAGCAAAGATAAGCTCGAAGATGAGTACGACCTGTACAAAAGGTTAGATGGGCAAGCTTCTGTTCTAGTTACAAGGGGCAGACAACAATTCAAAAAGCCATAGTAAAACCGGTTCAGGGCAGGATTTAAATATAGAAACCATGACAAAGAATGTGGCTACTATAAGAAGAAGGGTCAAATTAAGTCTAAATGCTAAAAATTACAAAATAAGATTAAAAGGGACGCTGAAAACAACAAGAGAGATAACTAGAGAGCCGAAGTTGTTGATGCCAGTATAGCCGAAGATAGATGTGATGATTTCTTATTAGTGTCAAAAAGTGAAAGCTTCAACTTACTTACAAATGGATTCTAGTTTCAGGGTGCTCCTATCGCATGTGTCCCAACAATGACTAGTCTCAACGTGCAATTTAGTTGAAGGAAAAGCTGTGTTGATGGGAATAACTCTCCATGTAAGCTAATCATCATAGTAACCATATAAATCAAGATGCACAACAGACTTATTCAAACACTTTCAGGTGTCATGTATGTACCCAACTTAAAGAAAAATCTCATCTCGTTGGGAATTTTGGATTCTAATGATTACAGGATAGTTATTGAATCAAGTGGCTTAAAAGTTTCTTATGGAGCTCTAGGTAGCCTATATGTTCTGTAAAGGTCAACGGTTACTGGTGCGGCTATAATTATCAAAGAAGAGTCAAAATTATCGCCACCTTGCGATGAGAACCAAACTGAGGTCACAACGACGTGACATGATTCTTTCTCTATGGATTCTGATTCAACCAAAATCTGGCACATGCGACTCGATCATATAAATGAGAAAGGTATGATAACATTGTGCAAACAAGGTCTTTTGAAAGATACTGGAATTGGTAAGTTAGGTTTCTACGAACATTGCACCTATGGGAAGCAAACGAAAGTAAGTTTCACTTCAGCAGTTTAAAAAATAAAAGGGAATTTTGGCTACATCCGTTTCGATTTAAAGGGTTCAACTGCTGACATCTCAAAAGGAGGTAATAAATATTTCCTAACTTTTATTAATTACCATTCTAGGAAAGTTTGGGTTTACTTTTTGAAACAGAAAAACAAAGTCTTCGAAATCTACAAGCAATTGAAGACAATGTTAGAAAAATAGATCGAGAAGTCCGTGAAACAGTTGAGAATGGACAATGGACTTTAGTTCTATTCATTTGAGTTTAATGACTACTGTAAATAGGAAGAGATAGAGAGACATCACACTGTTGTAGGTACTTCATAACAGAATGAAGTTGCAAAAAAATAAATAAATAGAAACCTTTGGAAAAGGCGCAATGCATGCTTTCAAATGCAAGACAAGGGAAGGAGTTTTGTGCTTATTTGGCAAGCTATTTGTGTAACACCCCAAACTTGGCTCAGACGTTACGGCCAAATCTAGCAAGTCACATAGAAGTTACGTTCAAAATCTGGCTTGTCGATAAAAGTTTAGTTCTAAGTTTAAACCCTTTTTAATTGCCTAAACAACTTCGGCAATTTTTTTTAATACAAGCTGAAATCATTTTATCAAAATGTTTACCATTTTTGTTACGTTGGATCTTTAATTGAAATTGCAGAAGCCTTCCTAGTTGGAAACCTTAAAGTTCATACGCGTGTTTTTCTTTAAAAATGTTTGTTAATTTGAAAACTCGAGTTTCCTATTCTAGCAATTTAAAATCCGAAATCAAAAGCCCAAATCAAAGAAAATTTAAGTCCCAATGGCCTTATTACAAAATGTAAGCCCGAGTACCAAATTTATAACGAGTAAGTCTAGGATAACTAATGACTGTTCGCATGGGCACCTCCGAGTCCCTCGCAACTCCAAATCGCCTAAGGCTGGGGATTACCTGTACAGTTAAAAGAAAGGGTGAGTTTGCGAAAACTCAGTGTATAATCCCCTATCAGACTATAGAAACCAGAACATGTAAGACAGTCTAGGCCGAAGCCCTATACAGTAACAAAGCAGTCTGAGCTTTTAGCCCTATACAGAACAGTGTGGGCCCCAAGCCTAAAACAGGAATAGAAAAGAGCAGATATGTAACCCAGCCCAATCCATCCAACTCACCATCCGTACCATCCAACACACCATGTGAGGATTAAATCGACCCACCCAACCAATAGACCAGTATAGCAGCATGGCTACTAATAGCAGAAAACGTGGTGGAGCCACCAGAATCAGAATACGTGGCGAAGCCGCTAATAACAGAAATACGTGGCAAAGCCACTAGCACAGAACTTCCTCCATATCTGACCCCAACCCCGTACAGAAGGTCATGCCGTACATATATATCGTGCATACAAAAGATCATACTCAGACACAGTCATACGTACACCAAATACTCATCAGTCAACCTATGTCTAGGGGTGTAATGGTCATTTCGACAGCTAGGGGTAAAATGGTAATTTTACCGCTAAGGGGTATTTTGGTCATTTAACTAACTTTTGGTGCCTCGGTACATACTACGACCTCTTAGAGAGTCTACCATCATCTCAAGCAACTCAGATGACCTACATAGCCAGAACGATGTGTATGGGCCCAAAACTTGCTATTAGGCCCAAGTGGGCCCACACACTCGTGTGGACATTTTAGTCAAAAAGTAGTCACAGCAACGTAAGCCTCACACTCCAAACAATTAATTATCACTTACCGAGAATTTTATCCGTGTGGGGCCAATAACACCATTAGGCCCATTCCAGCCCATCGAGGCCCATGGTGGCCTAATCCCAGGAAAACGCTCATGGAGGCCACTATCATTTGACACCCATGGTCGATGGGCTCGGTTTACCCCGTGAGTGTTCGTATACTCACGAGAACGAAAATGCCAAGGTTTCGACATTTCGGCTTTTGCCGAATCACAGTAATATAGGGGTGCGATTACACACCTGTTTCGTAAAGTCGAGTATACCGCTACGCCCAATGCCTACATCTTAATCATGCATATCGTTAGCCTTTTATTTGTTAAAGCCATTACATAAAATCCCCAAACACTTATTACTACTCACCTTGATTGATTCGCAAGTCAACCTGGTACCCTAAGATCGCTGGTTAGAATATATTCGTTGCCAAATAACTGCACCACAATAGATCCTATTAGAAAGGATTAACTAACGATGTGATTAAAATCCCCAAATAATACCTTATTATACACCCATTGCACATTCAGCCTATTCCTTAAATAATGGTGAGAAAAGACTTTGATTGCTTTCGATTCTCCTGTGCTCCTTTGTTCTACATAGCACCCTACAAGTATCCCATTGCAGAGATGGAATAAGAAATGAAAACAACCCATATGAGAAGGAGAAGATTCGGCCTCCAAAGAGAAAGCAAGATTAAAAAGATTAAATAAACAGAACTAAAAGTGAAGAAATTGAGACACCTTTCGATTATCTGGAAAACTTGCAGAACTGAAGTAGAGTGGTACAGTACTGAGATTCGACCAAGGTATGCACCCCCAATGACAAGAAAAATATCCGCCTTGAGAGGAAGGGAAAGGAAATGACTAGATTTGGCTATAGGTTGCCAAGGAAAATCCGATTAAAAGATTGAGAAAAGGGAGAAGAAGAGATAATGCAATGGTCGACAACTGCTAGGGCGTACAAGATAAAAGGTGTAATTAGATTAAGAGAAGGAAAGACAAATATTCAGATATGGTTGGAAAACAGAAGGGAAGTAAAAGAAGTAGGAAGGTTTGGCACAGATTGAAATAAAGGAGAAAGAAAAAGTGTGAAGAATAGAAGGCTTCAAAAAGGGGTAGTCAGAATTCAGCACTTGATGAGTTGGGTTTCAACAAGGTAAACAATACCACATGAGAAGAAATGCCAAACGAAAAAAGAACCCAAATGGTAAGAGTTGAATTTGGCACACTTGAAAAGGGAAAGAGAAGATATCAATTTGGCACTAAATGCCCCAAAATTGAAAATGCCAAAAATAAAGAAACTAGCCCTTTTTGCGTTTTTGCATATGGCCAATTTTGCACCAAGGACACTCACATACGGCCAACACTTCCCACACACTTCAAATCCCTTGAAAATCTCCACAAATCGCTCCCCTTATCCCTTCTTGATCCACTCCAACCTTCCATTCAAACACAATTCAAACTCCCATGACTTATTCAACCTTAAAGTTCTAGTCCAGCTCCAACACCTTCCTAGCTCAAGCAGCAAGATAAACATACTATTACTCATCCCATGACTTGAACCTCAAACCTCCATCAATGCCCAACACGCCACTTTCCATTAGACCACTAGGCTTTTTGTGTCTTAAAACAACCATTACTATTTAAAAGGCTTATGTCCCAATGTCCAGGTTCAATTAAGGGAAAACTAAAAATTTTCCCAAGGCCAAGGCTTGAACCCAGGCCTCTCAAATACTTCCAAACACACTCAAAGTACCTAGCCAACATGCCAAACATCCATTTAATGTCAAAACATGCAAAATTACAACCCTTATACTTTTAGGGCGTTACAACTCTACCCCCTTAAAGAAATTTCGACCTCGAAATTTACCTAGTTAGAATAAATGAGGGTATTGTTGTCACATCGCCTCCTCAGATTCCCACGTGGCTTCTTCTGAACCGTGATTACGCCAAAGAACCTTGACCAATGGAATAGATTTCCTTCTCAATACCTTAACATCACGATCGATTATCTACACCAGCTCCCCCTCGAAAGTCAGATCAGACTTAACCTCGATCTTCTCGACCGACACTATATGTGAGGGATCAAAGCGGTAACGCCTCAACATAGAGACATGGAACACATCGTGAATCTGGTCTAATTCAGGAGGCAGCTCAAGTTGATAAGCGACCGGACCCACACACTTTATTACTCAGTAAGGCCCAATAAATCTAGGACTTAGCTTGCCCTTCCGACTAAATCTTAGAATCCTTTTCCAAGGTGAGTCTTTCAAAAATACATAATCCCCCACAGGGTACTCGATCTCTTTACGCTTTAAGTTGGCATACGACTTCTGCCTATCAGATGCTTCCTTCAATTGATCTCAAATCAACTTTACTTTATCTTCAATATCTTCAATATCGCTGCTCACCCAATTCAATCCAACAAATAGGAGTACGGCACCTATGACCATACAACGCCTCATACGATGCCATTTGAATACTGGTCTGATAACTATTATTATACGCGAACTCTGCTAGCGGCAAATAGTCTTCCCAGCTACCTCGAAAGTCTATTACACAGCTTCTTAACATATCTTCAAGTATCTGAATCACCCTCTTTGACTGTCCATCTGTCTGAGGGTGAATGGCAATACTGAAATCCAATCTTGTACCCAGTGCCTCGTGTAACTTCCTCCAGAATCGTGATGTGAATCGAGGGTCTCTGTCCGATATGATTGAAACTGGTACTCCATGCAGTCTTACAATCTCAACCACATACAACTTAGCCAGTTTCTGCATCGAATAATCAGTACGGACTGGTATAAAATGGGTGGATTTGGTCAATCGGTCCAAAATAACCCATACCGAATCCTTTTTAGAAGGCGTCAAGGGTAACCCACTTACAAAATCTATGGTTACCCTCTCCCACTTCCAGAGTGGAATCTTGACTGGCTGAAGTAGCCCAGAAGGCAGTTCATGCTCAGCCTTAACTTGCTGGCATGTCAGACACTTACCCACAAACTCAGTAACCTCGCGCATCAGTCCCGGCCACCAATACAGTTCATGTAGATCTCGATACAATTTGCTTCCACCAGGATATATAACATATGGACTGCTATGAGCCTCTTACAGTATCGACTGCCTCACATCAGAATCCTTTGGAACACAAATTCTCCTACGGAATCACAACACTCCTTCACTGTTCAGTCCAAAATCAGAAGTCTCTCTATTCTCACCCAGTCGGAACCGAAGAACCAACGATTCATTCAATAACTATTTCTCCTTAATTTACTCAGTCCATGTCGATCTCACTTGAAGCTCAGCCAATAAACTACCATCATTAAAGAGGCTGAGATGAGCAAACATTGCCCTCAAATCCGACATAGCCCTAAGGATCAGTGCATCAGCTACCACGTTAGCCTTACCAAGGTGGTACTCGATTGAGCAGTCATAGTCCTTAAGTAGCTCTATCCATCTTTGCTGCCTAAGGTTCAACTCCTTCTGAATAAGAAGGTATTTGAGGCTTTTATGATCTGTGTAACTAATACATTTCTCCCCGTATAGGTAGTGCCTCCAAATCTTTAACGCAAATACCACTGTAGCTAACTCCAAGTCGTGAGTAGGGTAGTTTGCCTCGTGAGGCTTAAGCTGGCGAGATGCGTAAGCCACCACCTTACCCTCTTGTATCAACACACAACCCAATCCAATATGTGATGCATCGCTGTAGACAATGAATTCCTTTCTAGACTCCAGTTGTATTAACACAGAGGCCTTAGTCAGAACCTTCTTCAATTTCTCAAAACTCTCTTGCTGCCTATCAATCCAAATAAACAATACCCCTTTACGTAGTAAGTTAGTTAGCGGTGCAGCAATTACAGAAATCCCCTCAACAAAACGTCTGTGTACCCAGCCAGACCTAGAAAACTTTGAATTTCCAGCAAAGTCCTTGGTGGTTTCCACTTTAAAATGGCTTTGATCTTTCGAGGATCAACCCTAATCCTCTAGATAGATACAACGTGACCCAAAAATGTCACTTCTCGCAGCTAGAACTCACACTTGTTAAATTTTGCATATAACTGTTTCTCCCTCAAAATTTGCAAAATAGTTCAAAGATGCACATCATGATCCTCCTCGATTCTCGAATACACCAGAATATCATCTATAAAGACAACTAGAAACCGATCCAGATAGGGTTGGAATACCCAGTTCATGAGGTCCATAAAAGCAGCTGGTGCATTCGTGAGCCCAAACGGCATTACTAGGAACTCGTAGTATCCATACCGAGTCCAAAATGCGGTCTTGTACACATCAGCTTCTTTAACTCCTAGTTGATGGTACCCAGAACGAAGGTCAATCTTGGAGAATATTGAAGGTCCCCTAAGCTGATCAAAAAGATTGTCAATCCTTGACAGAGGGTACTTGTTCTTGATGGTCAGTTTGTTTAACTAACGGTAGTCGATGCACATGTGCATAGTCACATCCTTCTTCTTTACGAACAACACCGGTGCTCTCCATGGGGACACACTCGTTCGAATAAACCCTCGGTCCAGAAGCTCTTGAATTTAAGCCTTTAACTCTACAAGCTCCTTCGGTGCCATCCTATAAGGGGCGATAGACATCAGAGCTATTCCAGGCAGCAGCTCAATTTCGAATTCAACCTCACGGTTCGAAGGCAACCCAGAAAGCTCATCAGAAAATACATCTAGAAACTTCTTCACAGTTCTCACATCCCCCACAGAAGGACTTTTAGAATAAAAAATGCTCACATATGCTAGAAACGCCTCGCAACCCTTACGAACCAACTTTTCTGCCCTTAATGCTGAGATTACATTCGACATGTAATCTCTTTGCTCCCCTATCACAGCTACCTCCATATCCTCAATAGCCTTCAACACCATTCGCTTAGCAGCACAATCCAGACTCATACGGTGTTTCACTAGCAAATTCATACCAAAGATAAGGTCGAATTCTCCAAATGGTAGTTCCATCAGATCTGCTAGAAAGATTCTACCTTAAACTTCTAGAAGCACATCTCTAAAGAATTTGTCCACCTTAACTGACTATCCCAGCGGACTTACATAGTCATTTCACTAATAATACTCTCAAAATGGATACCTAAAGTCTCAGACACAGTGCATGCAACATACGAGTGTGTAGACCCAATGTCAATTAGAGCAATGTAAGGTATGTTATGAATCAAAAACGTACCAGTGGTGACATCAAGGGTGTCACCATCCTCTCGGCAATGAGCAGCATAAACCAACGCTAGCTGCCTCGCCTCAGTGTTACCAGCACCTCTACCCAGTGCTCCTCTACCTCGACCATTACCGTTTTCACCCCTGGCCTGACCACGGCCCCTCGATGGTTGCAGACCACCTCTCCTAAGCTGAACAAACCTCTACTCTACAGCTTGCATCTGACCCAATCTCTGAGGGTAATCCATGACCTGATGGTCCCACATCTAAAACACGCCCTAGTTCACCTCCAACACTCACCCCAGTGAGACCTCTCATAATCCGCGCAAGTCTATGGTCTAACCGCAGTAACAAGGACTGCTCGAACTGGCCCGTCAAATCTGACCTTCTTTATAGGCCTTCTAAAAGAACCCGAGGGCCCTGAATCCCTCTTAAATATGCCTCTATCTTTCACACAATTTTGGCGCTCAGAGCGTTTTACATCCTTAGAAATCTTTGCCTTCTCAACAAGGGCAGCAAAGTCCTACTCCCTCTGTGGATCTATCAACACACGCAACTCATCCCGGAGTCCATCCTCAAAATACAAACAGCGTTCATACTTAGTTGCAACAATTCCACGGGCATATCAACTCAGCCGTAGAAACTCTACCCTATACTCCGCCACAGTTTTGTTCCCCTGAGTCAGGCTCAAAAATTTCTTCCTCCGAGTGTCCACATAACTAGCCCCAACGTATTTCCCCTGAAAAGCCATCTTAAAGAAGTCCCATGTCAAATGGTCGACCTGTGTACCATCTCTCACAGTGAGCCACCATTGGTAGGCCTCATCTCATAGTAAAGACACTGCTCCTTTTAGTTTTTGCTCCACAATGAAGTCAAGATCACCCATTATCCGTTCAGTAGCCCCTAACCAGTGCTCTGCCATATTTGGGGCTACACCAAATACACCCTAGAAGATTTTCGCTTCATTAGCCTAGAGTCACTAAAAAATTGACCCTCGGTCCACAGATCTAGTACTCGCTCTAGCAACCCTTTCAAGAACACGTAGCATTACTTGGGATAGAGCATCATCCTCAGCTACTCGATCACGAGACCCATCCAAGTCACTGGTGATGCTATGCCTCTCTAGTAGGCATATGGCCCGACGTAGAAGACCCAGCTCTAGACTTCCTCGGCCTCTACCATGGCATCGTGTACCCTTTCCGCGAGTACCTTTTATGCTCATATCGATCTAGTGAATTATTTATTTTAAAAGTCTTATGAATCGGTTCATAATTCCAGTAATTATTAGTGAATATTTTATGAAAAGGCAGTAGCTAAAGTTTTGTTTTTGCAGACCGGAATCTAACTACAGTTTTCAGTCTTCTAAACTTTTCAGTTTCCTTTATCTAGAGTTTCACAGTACAGTCCTACTACCTAAAGTAGTTTCTCAGAAACACATTTAATCTATAACAGTACACAATGTCAGTGAACTTATAGATTTGGTGCCGAAGACTCGGTGTGCCAAACTTCCAGTAACATAGTTTCAATACAATTCTAGTTTTTTTTTAAAAATCATCTTTTCAAAAACAAAGGTTTAAAAACAAAAAACTTTTAAAACCCAATTTTAAAAATTTTTCAAAGACCTATTCCAAAACCAAGTTTTACAATCTGGCTATGATACCACTAAATGTAACACCCTAAACCCGGCTTAGATGTTACGGCCAAATCTGGCGAGTCCCATAGAAGCTACGTTCAAAATCGAACCTGTCGGTAAAAGTTTAGTTCTAAGTTTAAAACCCTTTTTAATTGCCTAAACAACTTTGGTAATTTTTGTTAACACAAGCTAAAATCATTTTATCAAAACGTTTACCATTTTTGTTACGTTGGATCTTTAATTGAAATGGCGGAAGCCTTCCTAGTTGGAAACCTTAAAGTTTATATGCCTGTTTTTCTTTAAAAACATTTGTTAATTGGAAAACTCAAGTTTCCTATTCTACAAGTTTAAAATCCAAAATCAAAATCTCAAATCAAAGAAAATTTAAGTCCCAATGCCTTATTACAAAATGTAAGCCCGAATACGAAATTTATAACGAGTAAGTCTAGAATAACTAATGAGTGTTCGCATGGGCACCTCCGAGTCCCTCACGACTCCAAATCACCTAAGGCTGGGGATTACCTGTACAGTTAAAAGCAAGGGTGAGTTTGCGAAAACTCAGTGTATAATCCCCTATCAGACCACAGAAACCAGAGCATGTAACACAGTCTGGGCCGAAGCCTTATAAAGTAACAAAGCAATCTGAGCTTTTAACCCTATACAGAATAGTGTGGGCCCCAAGCCCAAAACATGAACAAAACAGAGCAGATATACAACCCAGCCTAATCCATCCAACTCACCGCCCGTACCATCCAACACACCACGTGGGGATTAAATCGACCCATCCAGCCACCACACCAGTATTGCAGCATGGCTGCTAATAGCAGAAAATATGGCGGAGCCACCGAAATCAGAATACGTGGCGAAGCCACTAATAACAGAAATACGTGGCAAAGCCACTAGCACAGAACTTTCTCCATACATGACCCCAACCCCGTGCAGAATGTCATGCCATACATATATATCGTGCATACAAAAGATCATACTCAGACACAGTCATACGTAAACCAAATACTCATCAGTCAACCTACCTCTAGGGGTATAATGGTCATTTCGACAACTAAGGGTAAAATGGTAATTTTACGCCTCAGGGGTATTTTGGTCATTTGACCAACTTTTGGTGCCTCGGTACATACTACGACCCTTTAGAGAGTCTATCGTCACCTCGAGCGACTCAGATAACCTATATAGGCTGAACGGTGTGTATGGGCCCAAAATCCACTATTGGGCCCAAGTGGGCCCACACGTTCGTGTGGCCCTTTTAGCCCAAAAGTAGTCACGACAAGAGAAGCCTCACAGTCCAAATAGTTAATTACACTTACCGAGAATTTTACCCATGTAGGGCCCACAAGCCTATTGGGCCCATACAGCCCATCGAGGCTCATGGCTGCCCAAGCCCACGCAAAAGCTCGTGGTGGTCTCTATCATTTGACACCCATGATCAATGGGATTGGTTTACCCCGTGAGTGTTCGTATACTCACGAGAACACAAATGCCAAGGTTTCGACATTTCGGCATTTCGGCTTTTGCCGAATCACAATAATCTAAGGGTGCAATTACACACCTGTTTCGTGAAGTCGAGTGTACCGCTACGCCTAATGCCTACATCCCAATCATGCATATCGTTAGCCTTCCATTTGTTAAAACCTTTACATAAAGTCCCCAAACACTTATTACTACCCGCCTTGATTGATTCACAAGTCAACCTAGTACCCTAAGATCGCTAGTTTGAAGATGTTTGTTGCCAAATAACTGTACCACGATAGATCCTATTAGGAAGGATTAACTAACGATGTGATTAAAATCCCCAAATAACACCTTATTATACTTCCATTTCACATTCAGCCTATACCTTATATAATGGTGAGAGAAGACTTTGATTGCTTTTGGTTCTCCTATGCTCTTTTGTTCTACCTAGCACCCTACAAGTATCCCATTGCAGAGATGGAATAAAAAATGAAAACAACCCATATGAGAAGGATAAGATTCAGCCACCAAAGAGAAAGCAAAATTAAACAGATTAAATAAAAAGAACTAAAAGTGAAGAAACTGAGACATCTTTTGATTATTTGGAAAACTTGCAGAACTGAAGTGACGAGGTACAGTGCTGAGATTCGGCCAAGGTATGCACCTTCAATGACAAGAAAAATATCCGCCTTGAGAGGAAGGGAAAAGAAATGAATACAATCTGCTATAGGTTGCCAAGGAAAATCCGATTAAAAGATTGAGAAAAGGGAGAAAAAGAAATAATGCAGGGGTCGACAACTGCTATGGCGTACAAAAGAAAGGGATGCAATTAGATTAAGAGAAGGAAAGACAAATATTCGGCTATGGTTGGAAAACAGAAGGGAAGTAAAAGAAGTAGGAAGGTTCGACACAGATTGAAATGAAGGAGAAAGAAAAAGTGTGCAAAACAGAAGGCTTCAAAAAGGGGTAGTCAGAATTCGGCACTTGATGTGTTGGGTTTCAACAAGGTAGACAATACCACTTGAGAAGAAATGCCAAACAAGAGAAGAACCCAAATGGTAACAGTTGAATTTGGCACACTTGAAAAGGGAAAGAAAATATATCAATTCAGCACTAAATGCCCCAAAACTGAAAATGCCAAAAACAAAGAAACTAGCCCTTTTTACATTTTTGCATATGACCAATTTTGCACCAAGGACACCCACATATGGCCAACACTTCCCACACACTTCAAATCCCTTGAAAATCTCCATAAATCGCTCCCATTATCCCTCCTTCATCCACTCCAACCTCCCACTCAAACATAATTCAAACTCCCATGACTCATTCAACCTCAAAGTTCCAGTCTAGCTCCAACATCTTCCTAGCTCAAGCAGCAAAATAAACATACTATTGCTCATCCCATGACTTGAACCTCAGACCTTCATCAATGCCCAACACACCACTTGCCATTAGACCACTAGGTTTTTTGTGTCTTAAAACAACCATTACTATTTAAAAGGCTTATGTTCCAATGTCCAAGTTCAATTAAGGGAAAACTAAAAATTTTCCCAAGGCCAAGGCTTAAACCCAGGCCTCTCAAATACTCCCAAACACTCTCAAATTAACTAGCCAACATGCCAAACATGCATTTAATGTCAAAATATAGAAAATTACAACCCCTATACTTTTGGGGCGTTACAATTTGGTAAACAGATCTCCATATTGAGCATTAAAACGGTAAAGTTCCAAATGAGATATGGTCAGGTAATCCTCCCAATTATTCTAATCTCAAAATTTTTGGTTATCTTGCTTCTACTAAAATTAGCCAGGGAAAGTTTGATCCAAGGGCAGTAAAGTGCATCTATCTCGGTTACTCTACCGGTACAAAAGGTTTCAAACTATGGTGTTCGAAAACCAACAAAACCATTATTAGCAGATAGTTACCTTTGATGAATCTGTCATGTCTCAAGCAAAGTGGAGTCAAATCCAAAATAGGGGGCGACATTGTGACAAGACGAGAAGTCTCATCACAACGTCAAAATGACCAAGGTCGTCACCTCGACAAGGAAGCAAGTGATGTCACAAAGATGCGATAAAATCCTTGTTCTTATGAAATTGAAGCAATTTCAGATCAGTTTGGGACTTCATCCAACCCTCAAGTACCCTCACCATCTCATTTAACTAGTTATAAGTTATCTCGTAACAAGAAAATGTGAGAAATTTGACCACGATAGAAATACTGTGAAAGAAATACGGTGGCATATGCACAAAGTGTTGTAGAGAGCATTGATTCTATCAACCCTTCATGTTATTCTAAGGTAGTTGAGGCCTCAGATTTTAGAAAATGGCTCGTTGTTATGGAAGAAAAGATGGAATCGATTCAAAAGAATGAGACTTGATGGGTAATAAAACCACTAACCAATAAAAAAATAGTTGGTTGTAGATGGATGTTTAAGAAGGAAGGTTTGGGTCCAGACAAAACTAGGTACAAGGTAAGATTGGTCACAAAAGGTTAAAGGCAAGTTGAGGGAATTGATTTTTATGATGTTCTATCTCTCGTTGTGAAACATACATCCATTCGGACACTTTTGGATCTAGTTGCATTAACAATCTTGAGTTAGATCAGTTAGATGTAAATACTACTTTCCTTCATGGTGACCTTGAGGAAGACATATACATGTAGCAACCAGAAGATTTTAGAACTGAAAGTAAGAAAGATCATTTTTTCCTTTTTAGAAAATCATTGTACTATCTGAAGCAGTCTCCTCGGCAGTGGTACAGAAAGTTTGATTTCTTCATGTTAAGTATTAGTTTTTCACGAAGCAAGTATGACAGTTGTGTTTATTTACAATGTCTTGATGATGGTTCATTCACATATTTGCTGCTTTATTTTTCTGATATGTTGATAGCAGCTAAGGATCCATTCGAAATTGTAAGACTTAAAACCATTCTTAGCTCTAAGTTTGAGATGAAGGATTTAGGTGCAACGAAGAAAATTTTGGAGATGGAAATTTCAAGGGATAGACATTCCGAGAAATTATTTTTAATGCAACGAAGGTACATTAAGAAGATCCTTAAGTGATATGAGATGTAAGACTCAATACCTTTAAGTACTCCCTTAGCTGCACACTTTAAATTGTCAATTTAAGATTCTCCTCAAAATGAAGGAGAAGAGTGGTACATGTCAAAAGTACCTTATTCAAGCGCAATTGGAAGTTTGATGTATGCAATGGTATGTACTTGTCCCAATATTTCACATGTTGTTAGTGTCGCTAGTAAATATATGGCCAAACCAGGTAAGTTACACTACATGCAGTTAAGTTAATACTCAGATATTTACGAGGTACTTGTAACATGTGTTTAGAGTTTGGAAGAAGCCCAAGGAGCTTAGTCAAATATGTTGGTTCAGATTATGCAAGAGACTTAGTTCAAATAAGGTCTCTCATAGATTACCTATTTATTTTTAGGAATTGTGCCACAAGTTGAAAGCTACACTTCGAGCGACAGTAGCCTTATCTACCTCTGAAGCAGAATACATGGCAAATACTAAAGTAACAAAAGAAATGATTTTGTTAAAAGGTCAGTTTAGTGAACTGGCAAGTGAAAAAGGCACAACCGTCATATATTGTGATTGTCAAAGTGACATACATCTCACCAAATATCAAATGCATCCCTAAATAATGAAGCACATAGACATTTGTTACCACTTTGTTTAATAGGTGATCATTCAAGGGGATGTTCAGATTCTTAAAGTTGGCACAGAACACAATTTGGTCGACATGTTGACAAAGAGCCTTCCGATTTCAAAGTTCAAGCATTACTTAGACTTGGTGAGTATCCAAAGAAGACCAAATTAGGCCCACAATAGATCATGGCAATAAAGTTAAGTCAAATATGAGTCAAGTTGGAGATTTATGGAGTTATGCCTTGCATTTTTGAACTAAATAGTGTGTGACCTCGCAACGAAGAAGTGTTCTTCGTCCCGATGAACAATTGAGGTCATGAAGAGAAAAGAGTCTTCTTCCCTATGGTACAATACCCCTCGTCCCGACAATATGATGCCACATCACGATGTGGCAATGTACACCTCAAGTTTTTCGGCTTTTTTCTCCCAGTTAAACTCTGTTTTCAATTTTCCACTTAAACTCTGATTACCTAGAGTTATTCTAGTCAGATATGTTATGAATTTTAGCTTATAAATAGGTTTTAGTTACTTTAGGTTTCACATAATAGAAATATTTAAATTGAAAGAATTCTATTCTTTTTTTGAAGGGTTTTTCTTTTGAGGCTTCGGCTTTTCCTTTGATTTTCTCCATATTTTGTACTCTCCTTCATTATAGTGAAAACTCCTTTTGCCTGTAATTTTTTATCCTCATTTAAGGACTTTTCCACATAAAATTTGTGTGTTTGATCTTGTTGATTTTACTTTATTTACTTATTCATTGCATACACGGGTTAATTCCTTACAACTTATTTTATGGAACTCCAATACCTTTAGTCATTATATTCACAAGTTGTTTCTTTGTAAAAATAAGCTAAGCTTGAATGGTATCCTTTTGTACCTTTTTTTCTCACAAATGATAGTATATTTAGACATACTTAATTCTTTCATAGTACATAGGATTAGCAACAATTTGAATGGTCACTTGACTATCACAGAATAACTGAAAAGGTTTTCTACAAAATATTTGAATACAGAAACATGTTGATCTCCTACTCATGGGACTAGAAGCGTAGTCAAAGTTACAAAACACAACCTAACTCGACTACCAAACCCAAATGTATGATGTCACATTATGTTACTGAAGCAACTCAGGTCATCTCATTACAAAATCACAATATTTAATTCATAATTATCATTCAAATCAATTTAATCACCAATCACATTCACAATTATATATTCATTTGTTAAAAATTCAAAACCATCATTTTGCGAACTTATGCAATGTCAATTTTAGAGCTAGGACTCAAATCCAAACTCAATTGACAAATTTTAGTGTTATGTCTTGAGACAGAAAACTCTTTGTCTCGAGACTGGCCTGATTCTTATTTTGAGAATTTAAGCCTCGATGTTAACTTGTCTCGAGACACTAGAAGTTTTATCTCGAGGCAAGGTCCCTTATGTCTCAAGACTAGGTCTCGAGACCAACCTCCTTTGTTTTCTTAATTTAGCTTTGAAGTTTTCTTGTCTCAAGAAAAATACCACTTGTCTCGAGACTTAAATTAGATTATCTCAAGACTAGCTTGACAAGTCTAGAGACACTGAGCATATAGGTTGAGCAATAAGGAAAATCTTGTTCTTATGGTCTCAAGACATGTTCATACAATCTCAAGCTCAATAGTAAAATGACCCTAATTGCATGTTTTCAAGCATCCAAACCATATCAAATTGTTTAAACATACTTAAGCTTTACCTTAATGTAATACCATCAAATTAGCATAAGTTAACACAAATCAAATATCATCAAATCATAATAATCAATGCATCAATTCTTGATCTACCAACTTGCACAATCAAACCTATATAAACAAGCATAATTAACTAATAACCAAAACATAAAATCCAACCATGAAAACCTTATAGGTCAAGTTACAAAAAGAACCAAAACACTAACATCAACAAGAAGCTTTACCTAACCGAGGTACATGTCATTTAATTGAAAATCATATATACATACAATTTAGACAACAAGTTGATTTTTGAGTTGAGCTGTCGATTTGGATGCTTGACGACTTCTAATCTACGATAACTTTCATTCAAGACATGTGCATGGAAACAAATATAACCGTGGTGCTAATATAAATCAAACTCAATATATATAAAATTAAATTAAAGAAAATATAGAAATTTGACATTAATACATTACTTAACTTTATCATCAGATCCATAATCACATATTTCCCAAAATCTTTCTCACTAAACACTTATTTCCATATATCATGATTTCAATCATGGTGTATGCAATCATTCCATCTGACATTCAATATCATTTTCAAAAATTACTCATTTTGGCCTTTATTAACCAATGGTACAAATTAGATCGAATACTCAGATCTATACATATATAACAAATAAGTTCGCGACCATCTATAAATTGATATTGTCTTACTCTACCACCCCGGGTTGCTCAGCAATGATGACTTTTAGTATTTGTTTATTCTCGGGTCGTCTAACAATGATGGCTTTAGTAATGGTCTGTACTATTTATTTTGTCATCTTGGATTTCTTAACAACAATGGCTTTTAGTAACGGGGTATTATTATGATTATCACTATTATAACACAATTCATCATGGTATTAAGATCTCAATATTATATATACATTTATATCAAGCATATATGCACACATATACATATATATACAAATCAAAATTCAATCATTCATAGTTTAATATCAACAATCATGACATCAAATTCACCATGTTTAGTGTCTCTAGAATTAATAACCTAGTAGTCTATCAAATTTTCCACAAAGAAAATTTCTATCGTAAAGAGATTTATACCTTTTTCCCTTAGTGGCTGGGTAATTCATCCACTCTTTGCAGTTGGCCTTGAAGTGCTCTTTCTTATTGCAGAAGAAACTCTTAGACTTGGATAAGTCTTTAAGATTCTTAGTTCACTTCCTTTCCACATTAGGTGACCCAGAGTACTTAGCCTTGTTTCTCTTAGTATGCTTTCCTTTCCCTTTAGAGGAAGAAGGCACCACTAAGTTAGCTTCTACTTTTCAGACCAATTGACTGTCATTCAACACCAATTCATAGGATTGTAACTCCTTCATGAGTTGTGCAAGCTTTAGTTTCTTGTCTCCAAAGTTATAAGCAACCTTAAAGCCTACAAAGTTTTTGGTCAAGCTTTTCAACACCACTTCAATTTGTGTGTTCTGGTCTAGATTAGCCTTATTATCTGTGGCCTCATCAAAGTAAACCATAAGAGTAATAATATGGTATTTGACTGGAGTATCAGGTTTTTGCCAGACATTCACTAAACTAGTTATAGTAGGCTATCTAGCCAAGACATCTTGGCCTCCAAACATGTCATCTAGTTTATCTAATATCTCTTTGCTAGAATCATGGCTCTCTAGTTGCTTATAAAGAGTACTGGTCTTATTTTCCATCATATAGCAATGAGCTATCTCATCATATTCTTTCCATCAATTTCTAGCATCAGCTTGGTTGAGTTTCTCACAACTCAAGATAATCATGAGATTCCTTTTGAATTACTTATAGTTATTTTTGTTCAGCTTATTCTCAGTAAGTATGTTTAGTAAGGGAGTAGGTCTTATTTTTGAACTGAAAATAAAATATTCATTCGTTAATATCTTTGTATTAAGAAAATTTTTGAAAAACTTTTTGCAACAAATGATATGCATTAAGATGATGCATGTGTCTTACATTTAAACCTTGAAAATATTTGCAAGTTGTTGCAACAATAATTCCTACACTCATTAAATTAAGTCACTTTGGAGCAATCTTGAACAACTAGTAAGAACATGGATTTTCATCTAAATATTATGTGAACCTAATCTCTTAGGTGTCCACACGTACTAATAATTTTTTTATGTTTAGCCATTATTCTAACTTAAGTAGAGCTTCATGGGAAGTTAATTAACTAGAATGATCTTGACTGTATAACTGTCAACTCAAAATCTATCATTACATGTACCACAAATGAGTTGCATTGGGACAACCTCAACAAGTAACATGTATGAATAGTTGTCTTCTATAAAAAAGAAAACTTCTTTAGTCAATTCCACATGATAATACTTACCTCAAGGCTAAAAATTTATCATACTTTATAATAGGATACTTTTCTCTTTTAAGGAAATCTCCTTAGTGAAATCCATATGACAATACGTACCTTAAAGCTGACAATTTGTCATGTCATCACAAGAGACCATAGATGGAGGTCATAGGTCTTATTTGTAACACCCCTAACCCATATCCGTCGCCATAATGGGGTTACGAGGCATTACCAGTCATATCACAACTCAAACAAACATTCATTATATTACATACTACGTAACTCATTCCCATTACAAAAATTATCATTTAATGCTTAAGCATAATCAAACATGTATTAGCAAATAATAAAAACAGAGCATGTGATAAAATATCTATCTTATTAGTTGAATGACAAACATACCATTTCAAAAATTACGCTCATACGCATATATTAAAATTAAACAAAACATATATAACCTATTACAATGGCCAAACATATTATAGTTAATAAATGACCAATTCCAAATTTCATTTTTAACCAATTCATGCCTCACTCACTTGACTAATATTAAGCATTTTCTAAGTACTATAGCTGAATCAAAACATGCAAAGTTTATAAGTTTTCTACTTTTACATAATACACACATTTGATCAAATCACAAGGCTTGATTTCTATTAATATAGAGGATAATAACTAACATTATATTTTTAAAACACAAGTGCTGATTCAATATACTCTTATTCGATCTTCTATTTCATGATTAAACAAATTCACATATCATGCATATTATTCTAGGGTAAAACATCCACACGGCATAATAGACATATTTATATATACACATAAATATGCATTATAATAAGACCAAAATATACATCTTTTCTCATCACAAGTTATACGCATATAACCATACCAATTTATATCATTTTCAAGCATCAATACTTAAACATATCATGCCTATTATAAGTATATCTGAACTTCATTCTTATCTCGTCAAATAAGCCATATAAAACCAAATCTAAATACCCAAAAATTTAAGCATAAAGTTTTTACATACTTGCCATCACAACCCGACTCTAAATAGCTAATCCACAAGTGAACATGTCATAAGCATACACCTTTATTTTGACTAGGTTTAGTCAAATATACTCATGCCTTTAACAACCTACCATATACCTCACAAAATAACCAAGTCCATTACATATACATATAACATAAAAGTTACTCATTCAACTTATATATCACATACTGAAAATTCAACAAGCATTCATCAAGTACCTCATTGCTGTAACATATAACCAAGTTCCACTTCATATATACCATGAATACATACTTTCAATATAAGCTAAAACATGACCAAAATTCACTTTGATTAACATCATTAACAAACCATAACCAAAACACATCTATTGTCCATATATCAAGCTTACTTATAAGCTTTTTATAATTTATTCATATCATTAACCAAATCTAGACATATAACCAAAACATATTTCATACATATCATATAATATACATACCAAAATACACTCCAACCATGATTAAATAAAATCAAACTTAAGCATGAAGATTAAGCCATTTTTGCATGGCTATATATATACAACCTTTAAAACCAACTAAAACAAATGTTAGCCTATACATGCCATAGGTTCAGAGTTCAAACTTTTAAAATATCGAAATAGCGATCGATAGTGTGACGAATTTCCTTGACGATCCCCCAGCTCGTAACTAGTTTCCAAAATCTATAAAACAAAGAATATACACACACAATAAGCTTGAATAGCTTAGTAAGTCATAAGCAAATAAATCATTTTAATGGCATACATAAATTAATTAAACTAAGCTGGATCAAGCAAACCTTAACTACATATACATTTATCATGCTTATTCATATAACATCACATGAAGCTTAACATTATAATATCATTTGGCCGAATATGAACAATTACATTAACATATCTAATTCACTCTTTTATCAAGAAAATTTCATATCTTCATCTCAAGTACCGTACTTACCTTACTTTCATAATCATTTAACTTCGTACGTATCTGAACCATTTAGCTCGTTTTCCCATTTGGTCTTAACTCGATATTGCCAGTTGAACCATTCAGATTTAATAAGGATACTTGGATAGTTGAAAAGCTCGTACAATGCCAACGTCCCAGACGTGGTCTTAAATGTAATCACATATCGATGCCACTGTCCCAGACAGGGTCTTACACGAAATCATATACGATGTCGATGTCCTAGACATGGTATTAAACATACATCTCAAATCGATGCCAACGTCCCAAACGTGGTCTTACACGATAACACATATCAAAATCCTATGTCATGACATATGTATCCTAACTATTCCTCAGGTTCATACGGGGCTTTCAGACATCGCAATTCAATCAATTCAAGCTTGTAAGTAAAACTCTCATGCTTAATTCAATTCAGCATATACACATCCATTTGTAATAATTCAATTCGGCACTTATAAAATATATACATTCGAATTTAATGACATTTATTTACTTATGAACTTACCTCGGACGAAGACGAACGAACCAGGGCAACTATTCGACAACTTTAGATTTCCCTGATCCAATTTCGATTTCCTCTTTTCTTGATCCAAATTAATATAAAGTAACTTATTTAATCACACATGTACTCAATTTCACCCAAAAACACATAAAAGGGCAATTTGCACTTTAGCCCCTAACATTTCACATTTGTCACAATTTAGTCCCTATTTCACAAAACACAAAATACACATAATTTCATTAAACTCTAGTATAACTAAATTTTGCTAAGATTCATAGCAGCCCATTTCTTTCACCAGCCCATTTCTTTCATTTATTTCACATTTTGACCACTCAATTTGCAAAATTCACAATTTAATCTGAAATAGGCATTTTTACTAAAAATCACTTAATTAAACATGAAAATCTATTAACACATATTTATTTTTCATCATCAAACACAAAAATCATCAAGCTTTCAACAATGGCAAAACACAAAATCATCATCAAATTGAAAAATTCAAGCATGGGCTAGCTAGTATTCAAAGCAACGATCTCAAAAACGTAAAAATTATCAAAAACTGAGTAAAAACGAACCTTGAATCAAGATGGGACCATGGCCGAATGTTTGAAAGCTTAAAACCCCTTTTTCTTTCTCAAGTTTCGGCCAAAGATGAACACTTGCATGTTATTGTTATGTTTTCTTTTATTTAATTACATTATAATACATATTTTACCTTTATAACCTTAATGAATTAATATAACAACTTAATAGTGTTTGTCCATTTTTGTCCATGCATAATTCTAGTGATTAATTTACAGCATAAGGATTCCATATAATAAAAGTCATAACAAATAGATACCTTTACATAAAGCATTATAGTTTTGCATTTTACACAATTAAGTCCTTTTAATTAAATCAAGCACACAAACAATAAAATTTTCACACGAAATTTTCACACATATAAATTAACATGATGTAGACACCAAAAATAATATTAAATATTTTTCTGACTCAAATTTATGGTCTGAAATCACAATTCTGAATAGGGTCTAAACCGGGCTGTTACACTATTTAGGTACTTTCTCCCACTTAGTCTTTTAAAAACATGCAACATTTTTAATTTTGGTTTCAATAATGAAAAATTAAGATGACATGACAAGTAGATGTGGCATTGTTTTACTGAACTATATGGCATACTTATCATACATATGCATGAACATACTTTTTCCAGTCAATTTAAATATCATCATGCTATCATATAAAAGCATAAAATTAAAAGACTTTGACTAGCCAAAATTTTCATGATTTCACCCTAAAAGTATATATAATAAAAATTTATATTTATTATCTCAAATCATTCTTTGGGCTTCTAGGTGAAAGCCAAATATCTTGCCTTTGGGTTTTCCCTAAACCCAAAAGTTTAAAAAATCACCAAAGAGATCTACCACCGAATGTCGTCACCACTACGGGTCACCGTTGCTACACCAATAAGGCCATTGTCACTCTCATTTTCGTTGTAATCGGGCCACCACTGACCATTATCGTCGACTACCACCATCGGTTAAACCACCACCAGCCGTCATTATCTACCATTAATCTTTTGCCAGCTAATTGTGTAACAACCCGATTTTTGGGGTTAAAAGTTTGAGATTCTAAATAAGGGTCAATGAATAGGTCGTGCATTTGGGATAATGTCCGCACTTTAGTGTCAAGAATGAGCTTGCTAGTTCAGTAGTGGTGAGTGTGTTAGTTTACCTTTGGGTTCTAGGTTTGGTTCCTCGTGTGTGCGTTTTGGAGAGGTATTTTTGTTTTGTAACTATTAGATTTGTCGAAGTAAAGAAAAAAAGAAATAATTATTTATTTTTTCTTAATGTTTATTTTATCTTATTTTTATTTATTATATTTATTTTTTCTTTTCTTTTCTTTTGGCATGTTCTCCATCGTTTTTTCTCTCTCTTTCCTCTTTTCTTTTGAAAAGAAAAAGGAAAGAACATTTTTTTTTTGTTTCGAAAAGCTTCGGGTTCGTATTGAGGTCGTCAACATGTGTCGATTGGTTTCTAAGTGTCTTGATTGCAAATCAGGTGCGGGATTTAAAACTTTTCATTTTCTTTTATGTTTTTTTAATTCAATTCAGTGTAATTTGGTGCGAGTTTGCTGTGAAAACTTATCGATCTCTTTGGGTGTGTCGGTTAATTAAGCATTTGAGGTTTGTGCTATTTGCATTTATCTGAAAGTGAGTGGGTTATGGATAGCTTCTAAAATACTTTGATTAAGGGTCATTATAGTGATCGGAAAATTTGACTTTCAGCCAATTTCAGTGTGGTTTCCTGACCACACGGGCATGTGCCCCCCACTGCAGTTCACACGGCCATGTGCAATATGGATTTAGGGTTTTGGGGCTAATTTGGGTGCCACACGGCCATGTCATTGATTTGGGGAAATTTTTCGATTTTCACACGGCCGTGTCCCCTAGGCATACCAGCATGTGTGTTTGGGAATTTGGGTTTTAGTGATTTTGTGCCAAATAACTTGGCCACACGGCCGTATGGCTAATTTGAGGATTGAGGGATCCCACACAGTCGTGTGTTTTGGACACACGGTTGTGTCTGGTAGGCACATAGGTGTGTGAGACCCTCACACAGCTGTGTCTGCCTTGTACTCTAATTTAGCAAAATGGATAGAGAGTTACATGGCCTATTCACATGGCCATGTCCCTGGCTCACACGACCGTGTGCCACCGTGTGCCTCAATCACACAGTCGTGTGCCTCTTTATGCACAGGTGTGTTGACCCCTATATAGCCTAGGTTTTTCCACACAGCTAGAGCACACGGTTGTGTGGCCCTAAGCCATCAATTTTAGTTTTGTGTATGTTTTTTTCTAAAAATGTGTCCGTGTGTTCCGGCCTGTGTCTCTGCCCGTGTGCTCAATTCTAAGCATTCTGTTTCTCAAAATTAAGGTGCAGAGGACACACGGCCTAAACACATGCCTATGGGACTGGCCGTGTGTCACACACATCCTAGACAAATGCCCGTGTGCCTACCCGTGTAGACAAAATAAAGGTTATTTACCAAGCCATTTTGCCACCTTTTAATGCACACACCTACACAATATAACATAACACCAATCCAAGCATATATGTACAACCAAATACCCACAACCAAACATCAGCACATCATTCATGAAAGGCATCATCATAAGAATATACTTATAACCATTATTGGCCCATTTCCAATGGCCTTATACAAAATAAAATTCTAACCATTAAAAGCCAATACATTTGACCAAATCAATTATGACACATATAACAAAATGACCCAAGTCCCTATACATGCCATACATTCAAAATACTAATACCATAAATACCCAAAATGAAAGTTGATAGTGTGATTCAAATCTCTGACAATCTCCAATCCCGAGCTAGTTTGGTCACACTATAAGACAAGGGAAAGAAAGAGGAGTAAGCTATATAGCTTAGTAAGTTCATATGCAAATAATAAGTATCTTAACCACATAATTATCATGCAATGTATATAATGGAAGATAACATAAATGTCATTAAAATCTCATAGTCATAACTTGCTCAATCACAACCTCACCAAGAGTTCATTATTTACTGAGTTCATTACTTATGATTTGTACGTACATACCTATACCAACTCGTAACATGACCACATACTTTCACATCTTTGGCATTCCCATTGAACACTTAGAATATTAATGGATACTCAAAAATCTTGCAATAAGTGTCCTATATGTAGCCAAAGCTACATCATATCTCATAATACATTTAGGCTCGCCCTTGAGCTATTCGCAGGCCTGCTCACACAAGCCATCAGTCGGGATGTAGCTACACAGTACTGCTTACACAAGCTATCAGGTATCCACAACATATGTCAAAATACCCAGCTACTGGTAGAACATACAAGACCAGCACCCGGACCACATAAACATAGATATACACATGGGTTCCTAGTGACATGTTACTTGTATCCTATTCTACTCATCAGGTTCAACCAGTATTTCTCGCTTGTCAAAACTTTGTGAAATACTTCCAAAGAGTCAATCACACAATTCATGCAATATTAAAGCATTTAAACATAATATAAAAATGTATTATTTACATGCAAACTTACATTGGTACAAAAATAGTGAAATGGACCTAATCGTCAAATACTTTGTTTTTCCCTCAATCTAGGTCCGAACCTCGTTTCTCTTGATTTATAATAATAAATTTAACTTACTTAATCATCACATTATTTAATTCAGCCCAAAAATCACATTATGGAAAAATTATATTTTTGCCCCTAACTTTCCAACTTTTTACACTTTAGTCCCTAGGCTTGTAAAATGAATTTCTTTCAATTTCTTCATTACCCAAGCCTAGCCAAACTTTTTTCATGCTCATAACAGTCCACATTTTCATTTTTTCACATTTTATACATACTTTTACAAATAAGTCCTTTTTTACATTTTTACCGAAAATCACTTAACAAAAGTCGTTGATCTTACAACTAACATACATTTTCTATCATTAGACAACAAAATACATGCATGTCTAACATGGGTAAAATTTTAAACTTTGATAATACTTCAAAATAGTCCTTGGAGCAGCTAGATTAGGTTACAAGGATCTCAAAAACATAAAAACCAAGAAAAATGGGACAAAGCCGGACTTACAATCGAGCTTGAAAGTGGCCAAAACCCTAGCTATGGTGACACTTCAAATTCAGCACAAGAGGGATGAAATTGAGAAGATGGACATCTTTTATTTGTTTTATTTTGTCTTTATTAGCCAAATGACCAAAATGCACTTAATGCCTAACTTTGAAATTTCACCTAACCTTGAAATTTCACCTAACCATGTCCACTTTTGTCCACCTTAAAGTATAATGGTCTAATTACCATTTAAGGACCTCCAATATAAAATTTCATTACAATTAAGCACCCATAGCTTCTACAACACACTTTTTTCACCGATTGCAATTTAGTCCTACTAGTCAAATTGGACACTTTATCGATAAAATTTCTTAACGAAATTTTTACACAATCACTCAATCATATGTAAACCTTAAAGAAATAATAAAATAATTATTTCTACTTCAGATTCTAAAGCCACTATTCTGATTTGACCCTAAAACGGGCTGTTACACGAGATCCTATGTGGTGTGTTTGGTTGGATGAGCTTATACAGCTCTTTTGGGGTGTGATTGGGGGACGAAGAGGTGTGTTGGCTGGATGGGTGGGTTTTTATTACTTGATTGCATTCATAAATTGGGTGTAAGATTATTTGACTGTATTCTGTCTGATTGAATAACACTTGCAACTAAGTGCCTGTGTATGACATGGTGTGCTTGAATTGTTACATTCTATGGGGACGTTGGTTCCAAGTTTACTTTCTAATTCTATGTATAACTGTAAGTATGTTTTGCTATTGAATTGATAATTGTAATTCTATTTTTAATCGTGTGTCAAACTCACAATGAGCTCGTGTAGCTCACCCCCTTAATTTATCCCTTTGCAAGTACCCTCGTTTTGTGTAGCTGGACTTGGCATACCGAAGGTATCGGACTGCCACATTTTAGAATCTATTTTAAAAGTATTTTCATAAATTCCACTTTTATAAGTGAACAATTTGAACTGTAAGTTTTATATTGATTATTATGGTATGAAATGTTGTGTTACACGCACGTAAACATCTTTTGGACTAATTTTTTTGTAATATCAAGATTTTACAGCTGAGATTTTTACGTAACTTAAATATCATTTATTTTCTAGGGGGTTAAACTAAAATTTTTCCTACGATCACTTCAATGATCAAAGTAACCTCCGAGATTTGATCTAAACTTTTAGGCTGAGTTTTGGGGCGTTACAAGTTGGGTCATGTTTGTGTCATCTTGACCAATTTTGGATACATCTCGATTCTCTAGGGTTCACCGAAAATTTTGGTTACAAAAACCTTCTCAACTATCCTCATCCCCTAAATTGTGTCGAATGTGAGCTCGAGCAACAAGAACCAAACACATAACAAGAAAATATTTAATTGCTTTTAGTAGGAAAATAATTCTCTTAATAAAAATTTGTAAAAATTGTAATTCTCAAAAAATAAAATTTATTCTTAGAAAATAAATTCTCACTACTTATAAGGAGAGATAGGATTCTCCTAGTTGAATAAGACTAACACAAATAATATTTATTTAATAGAAAACACTCCCCTAATCTAACTAGGGGAGTGATGGGCGGCACACCCTAGTAAATATTACTAGGGTTGTCACCCTTCACTTATTATATAAGGGGGATTAGGCCTCTCATGTGTTGGGTTCAATTATATGCGTTTCCTTAACTTTTGACCCAACACTTTACAATTTAATCCAACCCAATATTTGTTTTCTATTTTCTAAAATAAATATTATTTATTTAATTGATTTAATTAACTAAATTAACTTCTCAATTAAATGATTTTTCAACCCAGTTCTAATTACATTAAAGTCATGATAATTTTACTATAAAAAATCAATGAGGAAATATTTTTAATTTCTCAATTCAATGGATTCATAATGACTACTTAATTTAATTCCATTTTCAAACTTCAATTATTTAATTTATAATTAATTAAATAATAATTTGAAAACCTTAAACTAATTGTAAAGTCATTTTTATACTCAATGAGAAAACGTATTCATTTGTGGATGAGACCTATTTCTTTACTTTCATCATTTTTATTCATTTATGTTAATTTGATTCTAAATGCAATTCATTTATGGTTTTAACAAGCTAGTGAAGTGACCAATTAGACATTTATAATTAGGGATCAACTAATTTATAATTCAGTTTCGATTTTTCGTCTATTAATTATAAACATATTTATTTAGTCACGAAATCATTCCACTATAGTATTGTGACTAAGCTCTCCTTAATTACATACCATTACGAAAGCTACTCAATAGGTGCTTGTCTAATGACATTTTCATAAGTGTGTTACTCTCATAAGATATTCTTAATCTCTTTGGAATACATATGTTCTCCCAATATGATCCCATTTTATCTTATGGTAACAATTACATTTTCCTTCCTGAAAAGTTGATTACTATCAAATTGTAATCAGGTCATTTATCGCAAAGATAAACGACCCGTGCCTGCATTTACTTTTCATTTATCATGTAATGCTAATGAGAGGGTGTAATTTACACATTAGTTAAATTATGAATTCCAATATTATGAACGATGCTACATACTGCAGAACCAAATATACCCAAACCTCTAGCTGTTGGTTCCTTATCTATTTGAAATTTAAAAAATAGGTTCGGGAGTCAGTTATGTACGAGGAAGGATTAGCACCCTCGTAACGCCCAAAATTGATACCTAATTGAGTAATTAATGTCTTTAGTGTCGAAAATTAAAATTTTGAAGAAATTTTAAAATACGATCCTTCATTAGGATATTGCTTAATTTTTCGAGAATAGGGTGTATTTCATGTTAATCGAGGGAACGGATCACATTCTGTAAGTTAAGACACGTTGCCTTAAACCCCCGAAAACGATAATAAACTCCGAAAAATTTATTTATTGAAAGATGTTTGATTACCTTAGTTTTAGAAAGAAATCATATTCCGTAAGTTAGAACACGATCCTTTCATAATTCTCGAGATTATTTTAAAAAAATTTAAAGCGTTCGTTTGTTCAGATTTGTCGAAAAAATCGAAACCCCGTAAGTTAGGGTACGACTTTTCGAATTCTAAAAACACGGGGTATTGCTTATTTTAAAACAAAATTTTTAATGCATCGTAACACGGTTTTGTTGCGAGATGTAAAAGAAACCATGGTACCAACATGTACGACAGAATAATAAAAAATGTGATAGTGCAAATATCAGTAATTTGAGCAAAGATATAAAAATAAGATAAATAAACAAATAAAAACTATTAAAAAGTTTAAATAAATAAATAAATAATGAAATAAGCAAATAAATAAGAGAATAAAAATATTAAATAAAACAAAATAAGAAATAATAATAATACAATAGTAGCAATAGTAATAATAATCGTAATAATAATAGTAATAACAATAATAAAAAGAAAAATAAAAATATTTTAAAAATTGAAAGTATGTAAAGATATAATAACTAAATAATAAATAAGATTACAGTAATAAGAGTAATAGTGAAAATAAGTAAAGTTTATTTTAAAAAAATAAGTAAATAAAAAATATTTAATATTAAATTAATCCATGTATTAATATAATAATAATAACAAAAAGAGGGCTAAATTAGAATCAAAAAGAATTTTGGGTAAAAAATCGGGGGGTGAAAAGTAGGGTAGAGGACCAAATTGTAATGCACTAATGGAAGGGAGGGACCATCGAGCCAATTATCCCCCTATTCCAAAATGGCGTTTTTCCTTTAAGAGATTAAAATGAAATAAAAGCAAAATCATTAGGCGAAATTAAAAAGAAAAAAAGACTACATTGAAACCAGTCGAAAAAGCGGAAGGGCCAAAAGCGCAAATATCCCTTTCTGCTAAGAAAACACGTGGATCCTAGGCGGTTTGGGTCGAGTCAGTCCACTCCAGCTGAAAATGACGTCGTTTTGGCGTCTGTGCATTGGCCCAAAATGGTGTCGTTTTATACTGCCTATTTAACAAAAAAAATAATTTTCACCCCTTTTTTTAAAAAACTTCTCAAAAACTCTCTCCCTTCTCTCCCAACCCCTCTAGGTCCGGTGGGAGCTCTGGCGCCGGATCACCGTGGCGGCCGCCGATAAAGGCACCGCCGTCCATGGTGACCCAAAAAACCAAAAAAGGCCCCTTTTAGTATTTCGACCTCCCGAGCCCAAATCCGACGTTGAAACCCCCGAAATATTAACAAAAACACCCAAAAACCCAAGAAACCTTTTGGTTTTCGGCCACCTATCCTCAGAGGTGACTACCTCAGTTTATCACGGTGTCGAAAACCCAAACACCAGGTGAATTTCTTCTCCCTTTCTCCCTTTTTTATTATTTTTGTATGCAAAAAAATAAAAAGAAAAATAAAATAAAATGAAACAAAAATTTAAAACAACAATAAAAATAAAAAGTCACTTTCTGAGAAAACTTTGTTCTTTTTTTTTATTAATAAGTGTTCGTAAAAAAGAAAAAATTACATAGTGGTTATTCATGGCCTTTATAGCCGAAAAATAACAATACAATATTTTTTTATTCTTTTCTCTCTGTTGTTTCCCTTTTTGTTCGATTTGCTGGTACAAAGGCCAGCAGTATACGGAGGTTGATATGGAGGAGGTAGCGGCGCCAGAAGGGTGCGGCGGCAGCAGCTTATGCTAGCCCTAGAGTTTTTTTTTTTTGTTTGGGTGTTGGGTTAATTGGGCTAGGGTTAGTGTTGGGTTGTTTGGGTCTATTGGGTTTGCGTTTATTTTAGGCTAATAGTTTAGGTTTTGGGTTAGGTCTAGTTTTTTAATTTGGGCCGTTTGATTTGGGCTTCGGGTTTTGGATTTGATATTGTAATTGGACTTTGAATGTTGTAAAAACTGGACTGTTTAATTATTGCTTATTGGGCCCGAGCCAAAATTGGGCCTTACAGCTACCCCTTTTTGCCCATTATTGTGTAACGGGAACGGAGCAAAAACTTTAAAAAGGGCTAATTTTGCTTGGTCTTGCCGAGTCTTGACTTCTTTTAGTGCTTCTTTTCTTCAAGTAGCCTCCTTCCATTCCACCGTATCTTCAGGGGTATAGGAATTGGTGCTTCGATCTACTCCAATGTAATTTTAGGGAGAAGAGATTTGTAGCTTCGATCTACTCCGCTGGAATTTCAAGGAGATAAGAATTGGTAATTTCAACCTACTCCACTACAACTTCAAGGAGATAAGATTTGTGTATTTTTATCCTGCTCCACTGCAATTTCAAGGAGATAAGGATTGTGGCTTCAATCTGTTCTACTGCAACTTTAGGAAGATAAGATCCACCATAATTTGCAGCTTTAATCTGTTCCACTGTAATTTCAGGGAAATAAGATTCGTTGTCTTCAGTCTGCTCCGCTGCAACTTCAGGGAGATAAGGCTGGTGGCTTCAATCTGCTCCACTACAACTTTAGGAAGATAAGATCCACCATAATTTGTAGCTTTAATCTGGTTCCACTGTAATGTCAGGGAAGTAAGATTCAATGTCTTCAGTCTGCTCCGCTGCAACTTCAGGGAGATAAGGCTGGTGGCTTCAATCTACTCCACTGCAACTTCAGGGTGATAAAATTTTCCATGGTAACTTAAATCCGTCCCACTGCAACTTCAAAGGTATGGGATTTGTGGTTTCACTGGTCTGTTATACCATTTTCTAGTGAACATGACCTGTAGAATTCATTTCATGGGCCCCTTTATACCAAGCCATTAGGATGTCATGATCGGAATGAATCAAATGCTCCTATTTAGATCTGTACGAATGATATTTGCATGAATGAAGAATGTCATTTTTCGAGAATGATCCCTTTTTAATGCTTAGGTTGTCATTGCTTCTTGTTCATCAAGGTTCTATCACTAATATGCTACCATGCCTTATTGATTAGCCAGTATCTTTGACAAAAGATCTTGAATTTGGTTAGTTCTAACTAGTGGTCCTATTTTAGGTCATTGTACTATTTAGAAACTCTTCAGAGCAATATGCAAAACTTCTTTTATGTGAATATTATCAGTCCAATAATCGTTGTTTCAATGAAAAATCCTTGAAAAAGATTATCACAATGGACAAGATGGAATTTTATTAATAGCAAAGCTCAAAATGAATAAATTGATCAAGATAGAAAATTTTGCTAAGGTACAAAATAAATAAGATGAAAATAGGTGCCCTAGATATCGCAGCACAAGCTTCTCTATTCAAACTTCTCAAAGACCATTTCAAGTTAGATATGTGTTTAAAAGATCTAAAGTATTTTATTGATGCCCCAAGATGTAACATTCCTTCTTCTTGTTAATTCTGAAAGGACAAGACTACCAAATGCCCCATCTTCAATCAAAATTTGAGCCGCCCTTTTTTGGGTTTTCAACTCAAAACCACTTTAGTCTCAATGCGCCCTTTGTGGGTTTTCACATTGGCCTCTCTTTTTTCTTCTTTCTTTTATTTTTAGCTCCCTTTGCGGGTTTTCACATTGGCCTCTCTCCCCTTTTTAGGTGAACTACTTCTTTACTGAATCCAAATTTACAGGATTAGGCAAGCTTTTCCCATCTATCTCGGTTAAAATCAGTGCTTCTCCAAAAAAGGCCTTCTTTACCACATAAGTCCTTCCCAGTTTGGCATCCATTTCCCTCTGAAATCCTTTTGTATGGGAAGGATCTTTTTCAATACCAGGTCCCCCTCATGGAATTCTCTTGGGTGAACCTTTTTTGTCGTAAGCTCGTATCATTCGTTTTTTGGTATATCTAACCATGTCATATGGCCCTTAGCCTCTTTTCTTCAATCAAGTTCAACTGATCATATTGAGACTGGATCCATTCTGCTTCATCTAACTTTAGCTCTGACAAAACTTGCAGAGAAGGAATCTCGACTTCAATAGGTAAGACCGCCTCCATTCCGTAGACTAAGGAGAAAGGTGTTGCCCTGGTGGAGGTCTTGACAGACGTTCGATAAGCATAGAGGGTAAATGGTAACTTCCCATGCCAATCTTTATAAGTCTCAGCCATTTTCCCCACGATCTTCTTAATGTTTTTATTGGCTGCCTCCACCGCACCATTCATTTTTAGGCAATATGGTGATGAGTTATGGTGTCTGATTTTAAATTGACTGCAGACCTCCACATCGTGTTGTTGTTCAAATTCAGCGCATTGTCAGATATGATCCTTTCTGGCATTCCATACCAACATATGATTTCCTTCTTCATGAATTTGCTGACTGCCAACTTTGTAACATTGGCATATGAAGCGGCCTCTACCTACTTGGTGAAGTAGTCGATGACCACAAAGATGAATCAATGTCCATTTAAAGCTTTTGGCGAGATCAACCCAATGACATCCATGCCCCACATAGAGAAAAGCCATGGAGAAGTCATAACACGAAGAGGTGAAGGAGGAACATGAATTTTATCTCCATAAATTTGGCACTTATGGCACTTCTTGGCATAGCTGATGCAATCCCCTTCCATGGTGGACCAATAATATCCAAATCTCATGATTTGCCTGGCCATTGTAAAACCCTTAGCATGTGTTTCGCAGACACCCTTATGGACTTCTTTTAGGATTTTCTTAGCCTCAACAGCATCCACACATCTTAATAACACCTGATCCTTTCTTCTTTTGTATAGGATCTCCCCATCTAAGACGTAATCACTAGCCAGCCTTCTTAACATTCTTTTATCATTCTCAGTTGCTTGGTCAGGGTATTCACGATTCTTCACATATCGCAGTATATCGTGATACCAAGGATGGTCATCTTTTTCTTCTTCTTCGTCGATGTTGTAGCAATGAGTCGGAGCCTCGTAGATAGTCATTTGGATAGGCTTCACATCCTCTTGTTTGTTTACTCTAATCATAGAAGCTAACGTAGCTAAGGCATTGGCCATCTGGTTTTCATCTCGTGGGAGGTAACAGAAGGTGATATCATTAAACTCCTCAATTAATGCTAGAACTAGCTTTCGATAATTGATCAATTTAGGGTCTCTTGTTTCCCATTCACCTTTGAGCTGATAAATCACTAGTGCAGAATCCTCATACACCTCTAACACTTTAATTTTGTATTCTATGGTTGCACGGATTCCCATGATACATGTTTTGTACTCTGCCATATTGTTTGTGCAATCAAAATTCAATTTGCAAGTAAATGGATAATGATCTTCATTTGGGATATCAGGACTACCCCGATTCCATTACCAACAGCGTTTGATGCTCCGTCGAAGTTTAGTTTCCAAGGACGATCTTTTGGAACATCCTCTTCAGTGGTGGCCACATACATTAGATCTTCATTAGGAAAATCAAAATTCAAAGGGTCGTAATCCTCCAGGACTCTACTGGCAAGAAAATTTGCTATTGCACTCCCTTTTACAGTCTTCTGGTTCATATAGACTATGTCAAATTTGGAAAGCAGAATTTGCCATCTGGCCATCCTTCCATTCAAAGCAGTCGACTCCATCATATACTTTAGAGGGTCTAGTTTCGAGATTAGCCGAGTCGTATGGTACAACATGTACTGCCTCAATCTCCAAGTTGTCTAGATCAAGGCGCAACATAATTTCTCAATTGACGAATATCTCATTTCACACTCAGCGAATTTCTTACTGAGGTAGTATATCGCCCTTTCTTTCTTTCCTGTCTCATTGTGTTGGCCAAGCACACATCCTCTAGAATTGTCAAATACTATCAAATACAGTATTAGTGGCCTATCTAGACTAGGTGGTGACAGCACTAGGGTATTGAACAGGTATTGTTTTATCTTGTCAAAAGTTTTCTGGCATTCCTCATCTCATATGCCTAGATTGTGTTTCTTAAGGAGACGAAATATGGGGTCACATTTCTCAGTTAGCTGTGAAATGAACCAGGCGATGTAATTTAGTCTTTTTAGGAAACCACGAACTTCTTTTTTAGTACGCGGCGGAAGCAGCTCTTCTATGGCCTTGACTTTGTCTAGGTCGATCTCAATTCCTTTTTCACTGACTACAAACCCTAGCAGCTTTCCGTACCTAGCTCCGAAGGTACACTTTGCTAGACTGGGCTTTAACTGGAACTTTCTCAACCTTAAGAATAATTTCCTCAGGACTTGAACATGCTCCTTCTCTGTTCGGGACTTTGCGTCCATATCGTCGACATAAACTTCGATTTATTTGTGCATCATATCATGGAATAGGGTTACCATGGCTTTTTGATACGTTGCTCCCGTATTCTTCAGTCCAAATGGCATCACCTTATATCAAAATGTTCCCTACATGGTTACGAACATAGTTTTCTCCATATCTTCGGGATGCATCTTGATCTGGTTGCATCCAGAGAAACCATCCATGAAGGAGAATAGTGAGTGACCTACCGTGTTGTCCACTAAAGTGTCAATATGAGGTAGTGGGAAGTTATCTTTCGGCCTGGCTTTATTCAAATCCCTATAGTCTACACATATTCATACTTTTTTATTATTTTTAGGGACAGGGACGATATTAGCTACCCATTCTGAGTATTTAACCACTTTTACAAATCCAGCTTCGAACTGCTTCTTGACCTCTTCTTTTATTTTCAGCAAAACATTGAGTCTCATCTTTCGGAGATTTTGTTGAACTGGCTTACACTCTTCTTTTATGGGGAGTTGATGTACCACGATATCAGTACTTAGCCCAGGCATGTCTTGATATGACCATGCGAAAACATCCTTAAATTCTTGGAGTAACTCAATGAGGTCTCGCTTTGTCTCTTCCGTGATAAAAGCTCCAATTTTCACCTCTTTTCCCTCTCCTAAACTTACAATTTCTACTGACTCTTTGTGAGGTAGGATTTGTTTCTCATCTTGCTCTACCATCCACAGTAAATCAGGAGATAGGTCATAGTCTCGATCATCTTAAAAATCTTGAGAATATTCCATACACATATCTTGCTCAAAATGAGATTTTGAGTCATTAGCAGCATCGCTCATATCATTGATATCTGGAGACCTATTATGGGGATGAAGGAAGATCCAAAGAACAAAAGAGTCTAAGAATAATTATTTGTATGGTATGATCATGAATGAAGAGTAAAAGAATACTTGAAAGAAAGTCCAAAGAATAAAAGAATCTAAGAATAATTATTTGTATAATATGATTATGAATGAAATGGAAAAAATAAAAGAATATTTTCTCAAAATGATAGTAAAGATGCATTTTATTGAAATAAAGATTTTGGACATAAGCCTATTTCACAAAAAGATTCTTATTACTCCTGGGCTTAGAGCAATAAGTGTGCTTTGAACATTACTCTGAATTGACTCTAAAAACTACAAGAATCTCTTCCACAATCCAGTTGTTCAAAACACTTCCAGGCTTATAAGGGCAAATGCTTGGAAAATTCTATTCTCCAGTTCCCTCTTTGGATACAGTGTTAATGTTCAGATTCCTTGATATTCCTTTCGGGCCTTCAGTATATTCAAAGAATTCTAGTTTCTTATCATCCATTAGGCCTTGCACCAAGGCTCTGAATTCACTGCACTTTTAAATCTCATGACCCTCTTCATCATGGAACTCACAATAGTTCCTTGCTTCTTCGAGTTTCTCCCCTAAATCCTGTGTCATTAGTCATTCTTCTACCATTTTCTTCCAAACCCCTTTCAGTGGGGTTTTCACTTCTGATATATTCATCTTGATTCTCTTCCCCGCATTCTCGATTATCGCGTTTACCCATTTGTCAGAATGGTTGGGTAACGGATTTTCTGTACCAAATATATCATCAATTTTCACAACACCCATTTTGATGAGTCTTTCGATTACTTTTTAAAAATGGTGCAGTTTTCGATCGAGTGTCCTGTGATTCCCGCGTGGTATTCACATTAGGCGTTCGCGACGTACCATTTAGGGAACGGAGGCTGCATAGGTTTTAGATAGAAAGGAGATACTACATGTGCATCAAACAAACTTTGGTATAACTCCTTATACGTGATTGGGATCGATGTGAACCGAAATTTTTCTGAGTTCGGTCTTGGATTAGGTTCTTGCCTTGGGGGAATCTGATGGCTAGTAGTTGTCATCCTTGGTTGGCTTACGGTAATCGGCTTTGAATAGCCCTTGTTATACATACTCACATTATTCACCTCATTTTCCCTCTTCCTCGGGGCCTTTAAAGCATTGATTTGGGAGCTCCACTCTCACATTTTTCGTTTGTAACAATCTTCAAATTATTTTGGGAGCTCCACTCTCACCTTTTTTTTTCGCTAGATCATCCAGATCAAGGACAATAGAATTGATTGGGTTATCCCCCGGATTAGAGCCTGAACCCATAGGGAAGTTCAACACAAGTCTGATATTGGGGTCTGATGTTAACGGACACCCTTTGTGGATACGCATTTGGTTGTGCTTAGGTGTTTGTTGAGGTAAAGCCTAGAGGATAAGCAGGGTCCTTGTTATCGTCCCTAAAATTGGCCATAGGGCTTTTTCCTTTTTCTAACCGTCTAGCTGGCAACTGGGTTAACTGGCCTATCACATTTCTTTGGAATTCTAGCATATGATCCCTTATATCTTGTTGAATTTTGGCCAATTGCTCTTACATATGTATTTGCATTTGCTCTAACCTCTTCAACCTTTGGTCCATTGCTTCAGCTTTTCCTCGTGTACTGTAACGATATTCCAGGGTAACTGCCAAGATTTTAGGGTCTTTTGTGAGTTTTATTGCATATGATGCAATGCTAATGCATGAAATGAAAGCAAAAGAAAGAGGCGTTCATTCTGATTCAATTCCATTAGAACAACTTTACTAAAAAAAATCTCTTTACATAAAGCGGAAACATATACGGCCTTGCCCTCATACTCCAAGCGAAGACATCGATCCCTTTCTTCATATCTAGATGTTAAGATCAAATCTTGTGAACTTTCCACTGGATGCCTCTACTAGCTCCTTTTTGCTTGATCCAGTCTGCGACCCATTGCTCACTCATCCCCGTGAGGCTTGTTAGCTTCTTGAAGAAAGTCAAGACGTTGACAACTCTCAAATAATCTTTGTCGGCTTGAATCCTCTGGCAACGAAGTAAAGTCATGTATTCCTCCACGGACTATCACCCTTCTCTCGTTGTGTTTACTCAGACCATATTCAGACAATCGTATTGTATTCTATTTATCAAGAAATCCATTTTCCATGACAAGCTCTCTATTTAGCAATTCAATGTGAATCAACACCTCTTTTCTATAATGAAAATGCAATGCAATCATCACCAAAACAAAAGAAAACACGTCAGTACAAATACATAAATAACAAATACAGCACCTATTTGGATGACCTTTAGGGGTTTGGTGTGGTTCTACCTAGGGTAGGCTCCTAGGGCTCACTATATGTGGTTTGGTTCTAAAGTAAAGGTACCTAAACTGACAGATTCCTCGATGCTCACCCATTATAGGCTCATACAGACCGAGTTTAGTTCAGAGGAATACATTTCCCTATAGCAATACAGAGATGAAAATCTCATGAAGACATAGGTATAGATGTATCCCGGAAGCGATCCACTATCCTATACTGAGGTGAAGACTTCACGAAGAAATAGTTTCTCACTCCCACTTAAGAGGGTATAATCGACCGATTATGCAATGCAATATGTGGAGATGTATCAACAGGCTCAAACATGTTAAGACAAAGACCACAAAAACGACGAATACAACGAAAAGATTCATAAATTCAAATCAGATTTTTCAAATTTCAACAAAAACACAGAAATTAATCAATTTATGGCCTTACTCTCTTATTTTGTCCCCAGCGGAGTCGCCAAGCTGTCGAAACCACTTTTTTTGAACAAAATGGGGTCGACTTTTATTTAAAAACAAAAATAGGAGTCGCCACCGATCTTTATAAGGTGTGATTGGATCCTCATAATTTAATTGTTTTACTAAACAGTTTGATTTACTAAAATAGCGATTTTGGTCAATGAAATTCAGAAAACGCATTCGGGAGTGGATTACGTACGAGGTAGGATTAGCACCCCCGTAACGACCAAAATTGGTACCTAATTGAGTAATTAATGTATTTAGTATCGAAAATTAAAAATTTGAAGAAATTTTAAAATACGATCCTTCATTAGGATATTGCTTAATTTTTCGAGAATAGGGCGTATTTTATGTTAATCGAGGGAAAGGACCACATCCCGTAAGTTAGGACACATTACCTTAAATCCCAGAAAACGAGAATAAACTCCTAAAAATTTATTTCTTGAAAGATGTTTAATTATCTTGGGCCGTCTGATTTGGGCTTCGGGTTTTGGGCCGTCTGATATTGTAATTGGACTTTGAATTTTGTAAAAACTAGACTTTTTAATTATTGTTTATTGGGCCCGAGCTAAAATTGGGCCTTACACCATATACCCTTGATCCTTACCTTAGCTCTGAATATATCAACCTATTATATTCCCTCATAAACTTTTTAGTGAGTCACCATTATTGAAAGACGATGTTAACACCTTGTCAAAATAACCAAAATATTACTTCACCAAGCTACATTACCGTCCAACTTCTAAACCTTTACATATCATCATGTCATATATCTTATTAATAGATTATGCGCATATATACTTAAGCATATATCTCAGTTGAAGTCATTTTTTAAGAAAAACTCAACAATGAATCTATGCAAACCTTTGGTTGCCTATGCAACCTTTGGCTACAACAATGTGTAAAACCTAAATTAGATCTATATTCTAGATATTGCGTCTATCTAGGGTTTCCTTTTCTTACTCATGATTGTCACCAATGTTTTGACCTCACTACTTCAAAAATAATTTCTTTCACACGATGTCAAATTTTTTTAAAATATTTATCCTTTTACAATTATATTTTTCACATTAAAATAAAAATATTTCAACTTTATAATGGGATATTATATCTTTTGATAACACACAAGAAATTTTGACCATAAAGTTTTGTTGATATTTTAATTGTACGAGATACATGTCATCTTCCTAACCAAAGTTTTGTTGCAGTGCATGTCACTATAGCTCCACATCCACTCAGAATTTTTTTCCTAAGTATACAATTCGTTTTTTGTTCTAACCCACCCAATACCTTTGCTTCTCACCCTACTCCTCCTATCTCCATAAATCATTGACCATCTATTACCCATGTATCACCATTGCCCTTCTTAAACCCAAAAACAATTTGCACTTTCTAATACTGCATTTGCTGCCACACATCAAACCCTCTCAACTTCTCCATGAATTGACCTTACCCCACCTTCAAATATCCAACTCATTGAAGCCACATTCATAATACCTTACCATAAGCCTCATCATGCAGTCACAAGTTCACAAACAATATCTTTAAACAACGTAAAATTGTTGGCAACATAGCTCATATTACTCCATCAAAAACTCTATTCTTGTCACTTATAAAGAAGAACATAAATTTACTTCTTGGAAAGAGGCAATAAAGGTTGAACTTAATGTGAAAATGATGAATCAGATATGGCACATGACAACAACAAAATTCTTTTATAAGTTATAACACCCCCTTACCCATATTCAATGCCGCAATAGCGTACGAGGCATTACCGAAACATATACACTTGTAAACGTATTAAACTGAGTCATAAAATTTTGTCCAAATTAAAACTTTTCAATTTTTATCTTTGAGTCCCTAAATAGGGCCTACGAGGCCCAATACATACTTTGGAAGTGGTCCGAGACTAAAACGAGAACTTTTGGAAGCACTAAAAATTTTCTTGAAAATCAGGGGCACACGCTCGTGTCCAAGGCCGTGTCCTTCACACAGCCGAGATACATGCCCGTTTGTTAGGCCGTGTGGCATTTTGAATTTTCGAAAATCAAGTGCAAACTTCACACACCCTGGGCAAATGGCCATGTGGCTACCCGTGTGGCCACAAGTAAGGCTATTTACCAAGCCCTTTGCCACCCCAAAACACTTATACACTTATACAAATTTATCATCACACATGGTATTATTAAGCATTCAAGCATCCGCACTAAGACATCCACATACCATTTACAAACCACATTCATCATGCATAATCACACACAACCAATCACATTGACCACTCATAATTATCAAGATTTACTCATCCAACACATGTAAGCATATACATCCTTGAAATGCATCATCATAAACTTATAACATATCAATTATTAGCCACATTAAATGGCCTTATACAACGATAGCCTTCAAATAGCATAGGCCAACATTCTAAGCCAACTCATAATAACATATACACATATAATCAAGTCCCTATACATGCCATAGACTTAAAAAAAATACTTGAAAATCGTTGATACCATACAAATCAATAACTTGTTAGTGTGATAGAATCTCTGACGACCTCCAACTCAAGCTAGCATCTGTGACACTATAGGAAAAAGGAAAAGAAGGGGTAAGCTTAGTAAGTAGGCATATAAATAATAAGTAATTTATTAACATGCTTTTATAAAACTTCACAATATGTTCTCAAGATAATACAATCATAATTGCGCATAGTTTCTCTATTTACTCATGTTCATCTCAAGTTGTCTACTCAAGTCACAGTCACTAAATTATTTATATCTTGAGCTACGGAACTCCAAATCAAGATCTGCTAATATTCCCTAAAACTAGACTCACATATATTCATACCATAAAATTTTTAGAATTTTTGGTTTAAGCAATAAGTACAGTTTATTCTTTAAAGTCTCCCCTATTTCGCTGTCTGACAGTTCTGACCCCTCTTCACTCAAAATTAATTATCTCATTGTAAGGGATCCAGATGATGTTCTCGTTTGTTTCTTTTGAAAATATACTCACTAGGTATTTTAAACATATAAATTATAACCCATAATTATTTTTGTACAATTTTTAATGATTTTCCCAAGTCGGAACAGGAGATTCTGAAATCATTCTGACTCTATCTTACAAAAATTCAAATATCTCATAATATAAAATTCTTTTGCTTACACCGTTTCTTTTTTATGAACATAGACTCAATAAGCTTTAATTTCATATCTTATTCAATCTCTAATTTAATTTCCACCATTTTTGGTGATTTTTCAAAGTCACACAACTGCTGTTATCCAAAACTATTTTATTGCTAATTTTACTCTTTCATATTTTCTTTGTATTAACTTTCATAGTAACACTTACTCCATAATAACCTTACCAAAGTTCAATCACATATTGAGCACATTACTCATAAGTTTATACATACATACCTGCACTTATTCATCACATAGTCATATTTGTTTACACTTAGTCATTTCCCGTTGAACACATCGGAATAATGACGGATCCTCGGTGGCCTGCACATAGTACCACCCTTGTAGCCAAAGCTACCTTCTTCAGAAAGTGGGCTTCACATAGTACCACATTTGTGACCAAAGCTATCTTTCTTCACAAAGTGGCCTTCACATAGTACCACACTTGTGATCAAGCTATCTCTTCTCAAAGTGCCCTTCACATAGTACCACATTTGAGTCACTAGTGACATGTCACTTGCATCCTATTCTATTCCTAATGTTCAACCGGGAAATTTCTCACTTTTCGATACTTGTCAATTTCATTCAATATTCAGCCACATTTCATAAACATAATAAAATATGATAACATAAGTAAAAATGATGCATTATTTACATACAAACTTACCTCGGTAGCACAATCGGTGAAAAGGACTTATTCGTCAATTTCTCGTTTTTCCATCGTTCTAGTTCCAAACCTCGTTTTACTTGATCTATAATATCACATTTAATTTATTTATTAGTCACGTTATTCAATGTGATCCAAAAATCATATTATGGCAAAATTATATTTTTGCCCCTAAAGTTTCACATATTTATAATTTTTCCCCTAGGCTCGTAAAATGATTTTCATTCAATTTCTTTATACTTTAAGCCTAGACGAACCATTTTCATAACTATAACAGCCAAAAATTTCCATTAAAACAAACTTTTATGACACATTTTATAACTTTTACAACTTAGTCCTTTTAGGCATTTTTACCAAAAATCACTTAGTAAAAGTCGTTTCTCTAACCATAAACACGCATTTTCTATCATTAAACACAAAAATACACACATATTCATCATGGTTCAAAACCCTAGACTTTAACCATATCTCAAATTAGTGGTAGAAATAGATATATCTTGTTACGAGGATTTCAAAAATGTAAAAATCATTAAAAACGGGGCTAGAACGGACTTACAATTAAGCTTGGAAGCTTGAAAAACCCTAGCCATGGTTTCCCCTTGTGAAATTAAGCGATGGGGTTGAATATGGACAAAAATTTGCTTTTAGTTTTGTTTATTTAATCATTTAATCACTAAATGACCAAAATGCCCCTAAATTAAAAATACTCTATTTAACCTATTTCATGTCCATTTTTGTCCAAAAAATTAACCAATGGTATAATTACCATTTAAGGACCTCCAATTTAAAATTTCATAACAATTGGACACCTCTAACATGTAGAACTCAACTTTTGCACTTTTTACAATTTAGTCCTTTTAACTAAATTGAATTCGAAAACATCGAAATTTTTGAACAAAATTTTCACAAAATCATTTTATGAAATTGTAGACCATAAAAAAATAATAAAAATAAATTTTTTCTCGTCGAATTTGTAGTCCCGAAACCACTATTCCGACTAGGCCCAAGTTCATGTTGTTACATAAGTGGTATTTTCAAGTTAAAACAAAGGCTGAGTGTAACACCATCAACCCAGCCTAGAAGTTTAGATCGAATTCAGGATGCTACATTGATCACTGAGGTGATCGTAAGAAACTTTATAAAACCAGTCATCCTAAATTCCATTTCAAAAAACATTTATTTCATAACGAACCACAAACATTAACCCTTTAAAATTCCATCCATAAGTTTAAATAGAATAAAATGTACAAATAAAAGTTTTAACGAAAGTTGTACCACAATATTATAAAACCTTACAGTTTAAAATTAACCAAATAATAAAGTCATAACAGAAATCAAATACTGATACTCTATACTGTTAAAACTGTCCAAGACCTCCGCATACCGAGTCCAGCATCAGAAATCAGAATGGTACCTGAAAGGGGAAACAGAAGAGGGAGTGAGCTACTTGAGCTCAGTGTGAGACCAAACTAGTTAACCTATAGAAACGGAAACAGGGACAGAAACAAAAAGCCTAGAAGCAGTTCAAATTCAGTTGTGAAGTAGAACTAACTTACAGAACTATTCAGAATTGGTCGATATATGCAAAGCAAACTTACCGACAGATGACAGTTGAACATATTCGCCCAAAATCAATATACCATAGGTACTTTTCAGTCACATGGGACAATTAGACACACACAATCTCATGTGCCATTCAGATACAGTAGCAATAATTCACAAGTTAGTCACAGAGTCACAATAATAGTTCAGTCAGACAGTTGCTGATAGAGTTACAAAATCACATAGGCAAAAGTGCCTTTCAGTCAAACAGTAACACATTCAGCCACAGTATCACATTCAGTCATAGTATTAGAAATTCTCAACCATTCACAAGTTTTAATTCAGTCAAACAGATCAACCAAATGTATATGAATGCAAATGAGTTATAAAATTCCTACCCATCTAGCCAACACACCTCTCCGTCCCCCATCACTCATCATAAGAGCTTTAAGCTCGTCCCACCAATCACTCCACCCAGGACCTTGTAAGGTCCATCCAACCCTGCACTCCAACTGATGTCATCTCGAGTTGCCCGATAATGATGGCTATCAGGGTTGTCCATGACCCTCTGGGTATTGGGACTACCTTCGACCCTCTAGGTATTAGGGCTAACAGTGTGCAGATAAGTTGCCAGTCTCGTATATTACACAGCAAAGCTAGCGTATAAGTTGTACTATGCAATGCGGTAAACTGCAGTATAGACATGCAGTATGAACTGCCAGATCAGATAGTAGTACGTAGCGTAGCTAACGTACATGCGGTACAGCGCAATGCGGTATCCACTATACCAATAGGTTGCAGTAAAACTACTAGTTCAGTCAGTAGTACGTAGCGTCGCTAACGTACATGCGATACATTGCAATGCGGTAATCCACTATACCAATATGATGTCATCTTGGGTTGCCTGGCAATGATGACCATCTTGCATTGTCCACGGCCCTCAGGGTATTGGGACTGCCCATGACCTTCTGGGTATTAAAGGCTCACAAGCAGCAGATCAACTACCAATTCAATTAATCTCAACTTCCTTCTCTTCAAAATTCCACCCAAAAATAGTATATGCATATGTATGTATAGAGTCACATGTACACAATCAGAATACCAATTTTAGACAGTCAATTAGAAGCAGAGACTCACGTCCAATTAGTTAGTTACGTAATCAAACATTTGCACACTCATAGTTTGAACTCAGTATCAAGCTCATCACTAACCAATCACAAATAACACACATTTCAAGCCCAAAACAGAGTCATAATTACCCTCAATAAAGCTTAGTCGAGGTTGGAACACACAGAGTTGCGATTACACTTACATTTGACTTAAAACCAGAGTTTGGCAAGAAAGGGCCACATGCCCGTGTGGGGGTCCAAATGCCAGTGTGAAGGGTTGTACACAGCCGTGTGTAAGAGGCACACACCCGTGTGAAGCATGGACACGACCGTGTGAACAGGCCGTGTAAGTCACTGTCCAATTTCACTAAAATAGAGTGCAGAGCAAACACAGTCGTGTGAGGGTCTCACACGCCCGTGTGCCCACCAAACACAGCCATGTATTTTGAAACACACGCCCGTGTAGGATCCCTAAATCCTCAAATCAGCCACACGGCCGTGTGGCCAAGCCGTGTGACTACAAATCCTTAATCCTTAATTTCGAAACCCACACACCCGTGTGCCCATGGGACACGGTCATGTGAATTTTGACAAAATCCCCAAATTGGCCACACGTCCGTGTGGCCAGGCCGTGTGGCATCCAAAATTGATCGGAAACCTTAATACCTAAATCCACACAGCCGTGTGCCGAGGCACACACCCATGTGGCTGCCGGGAGGTCTCGAAACCACCCCAAATCAGCCTCGAAATTGCTATTTAAGCCACCGTAACAGTCTCTAACCTTTGCCTATCAAAGTACATTAGAAAATAATGATTTCCCCTCATTTCCATCGTCTAAAAACCCTAAATCCCTCGGGTTAACATACGCACAAGACTTGTCAAAAATAGAAAATTTCAAACTAAAACTATGTAGAAAAGGTTAGATTCCCACACTTGTTTTGACGTCGAAGAGATCGACAGAGTAGCGCAACTCTGGAAAGTGAAGACCGATCGTTTTAAAGAATTGTTTTGACAATCAAAAAGTAAGCAGAAGGGAGAGGGACGAGGAAACGTGAAGAAGAAAAAATTAAATAAAAATAATCACATGCTAATATAAATAACGAAATAAAATTAAATAACTATTCTCACTTAAACAAACTACTAACTATCAGTATACAAAATAAATCGTCCAAAACGCACACACTAGGAATCGAACCCACAACCAAGAGGTTCACTAACACTCACATAACCACCAGACCAACAGGCCCATTTTGTCACTAAATCGCACAACTAGATAAATGTGTGCAGCCTCTTCTTTGTCTCTATGCTCAAATCTCAAAACTTCTAAGCCAAAAATTCGGGGCGTTACACTTAGGGGCCTATTGATAAGTACAAAACACATCTAGTTTGCTAAAGGATTTAAGCAATGGCCTAGGGTCAATTTTCATTCCATATTCAATTCTATGGTAAAACCAACTATGATTCATACAGTATGGATCTTTGTTGTCCAACTCAACTGCTAGTTGCATTGGTTTGACATCAATAATCATTTCTATAAGGTAAACTTGAAGAGAAAGTCCACATGTTTCAACCTCCACATTACAAGCATCTTGATTTCCCAAATTATATGTCTCAATTAAAAAAAGGCCATTTATGTCCTTCGCCAAGCACCTAAAGTATGGTATGATATGCTTTAACATTTCTTAGCACAAATGGGATTCCAAATGTCTGGATGTGATAATTCACTTTTTTTATTACATAATACGAGAGTTACTATTTATATACTATTATATGTGAATGATATAATCATTACATGTAGTAGTGAAAATTTTGCCCAACATGTTATTTTATATATTTCCAAGTAATTTCTACTTAAATATCTTGGACTACTATAATTTTTCTTTGGTTTGAAGTTCATTGAGATTCTTGACACAATCTAAATATATTAAAAAGTTTCTCTATGAGTGTCACGTGCATAGGAGTAAATGCGTTCAATCACACATGAGTAAGTTTGAAACTTTGGTTGTTAATGATAGAGCTCCCAAAATTGAAGCCAAGAAGTATATGAATGTTCTAGGAAAACTCCATTATCTCTCTTTCACAAAGTCGAACATCTCCTACTCTATCAATAAGCTCACTTAGTTCAACAATTCACCACTCCATCACTCACAAGAAAGTAATAAAAATACTACTTTGGTTGTAATAGCCCGTTTTTTGTAAAAATCGGAACAGTGGTTTTGGGACCATAAATCCGATTCCAAAAAGAAAATGTATTTTAATATTATTTTATGGTCTATAGTATGATGGAAATGTTATATGAAAATTTCATAAAGAAATTTTATCGATTACATGTCTAACTTGATAAATGACCAAATTGCACAAAGTGCAAAAGTTGAGTTCTAATAGCTAAAGGGATTAAATAGCTATAGAAATTTAAAGTAGAAGTCCTTATATGGTAAATAGACCATTTAAAAATGCTTGGTGATTAAGGATGACGAATCATCCATGGAAAATAAAATAAAGAAAAGGAAAAAATTAGAAAGATAAAAAATAATGGTGATAAATAATAAACAAAAAGAAAATATCATCAAATATATCATCTTCTTCCCCAAAATGCTATAGAAACCCTAGGAGAGAGAAAAGAAACTAATCAAGCTTAATTAGGTATGTTTTCTTAACCCTTTTTTAATAATTTTATATTTCCAAGATCATAGTAACCTAATCTATCTATTTTGGAGATTAATTTGCAAAGTTATCAAAGTATCAAAGTTTTTCCATGGATGAATATGCTGAAATTTTGAAATTTATGGTAGAAAATAAAAGGTTGTTGAAAGATAAACAACTTTTGTTAAAGGAATTTTGATGAAATTGTGATTTAGGGACTAAATTGAAAAAAAGTAGAATCTATGGAAAAATTATGAATTTTATGAAATACAGGGGCTGTAAATGTTACATGTAAAATTTGGCTAGGCTTGGAATAAGAATTAAATTGCAAGAATTTCATTTTCCGAGCCTAGGGATGAAATCATCATTTATTAAAAGTTTAAGGGCAAAATGGTAATTTTTCCTAAAATGTAAATTGGACTCAGTTGAGTATGAATTGATGTTAAAATTCCTCATATAGATCTGGATAGACCAAATTCAGAGTTAGATCGAGGAAAAGAGAAATGTCGGATTAGTAGACTTTACGAACACGAACAATAGTCGAGGTAAGTTTGTGTAACTAAATTGTGTTTATTTATATAATTGAAATATATATTGTATATGTGGATTGTAGAATTGTTATGTATATGAAATTGATTGAATTTCTGATGAATGTATATATGTAAATTTTATAAATGGCATAAGTATATGAAATGATCACTATGCCCGAAATTTCAAGTCCCGTTTGAATGAATGAAAGTCGATGGATACTAGATTTCTCGATTGGTATTGATCTTGCATATGTTGCAAACATACTATAGCTCGAAAGAGAATCCTAATATAAGCCCTCTCAAGCTTCCCGTTATAGTGTTCCTGCGACTATCCTGATCGGTAGTGATTTGCATGTGTTGCACACTACCACAATTCTTTGTGAGCGGCCCGTTATTTGATCAGTTGTGATCCTGCATATGTTGTAGACACAAACGTAGCTATTTGTGAGCATCCTGTTATGCGATCGGTTATGATCTCGTATAAGTTACGGACACAAACGTAGCTCTATATGAGCGTCCTGTTAGTGCTCACTTGAACTTCCCATTATAAGCAATCCGATGCTTCCTGATAAGTGCTCTTCAGAGCTACCCAATATAAGCTCTTTATGAGCTTCCTGTTATTAAGCCCGAATAAGTTTCCTGTTACATGGCTCAATGAGCTTTCCGTTATAATGCTTGAGAGAGAGCTTTCTATTTAAGTGCTCTAATGAGTACTCCCGGACATGAATTGACGAATTCTGATTTGTACACTTCGAGTGTACTACCGATGTATCCATCGACATTTTCAATGATTGAACAGGTAAAAGTCTGACTTGAGGAGATATGAACAGAAAATGAATTATTATACATGTCTACCCAAAGTACAAGAAAATGATGATACTTGATAATATGATAATCTATGAACATAGGATTTACTTGATGAATATGTTCATCCATGACTATAAAATTGTACACTTTGAGTGTACTATCCGTATGACATTGATATTTCAAATAATTAAATGAGCGAAGTTTTGACATGAAATAACCTGAACTCGAGATGAAATATTATGAAAATGTACTTGAAATACCGAAATATGATTTGTATGTGTTATATAAATACCTAATGTGAAAAGTATATGTACATGGAAATTTGGTTATTGTTGAGCCCATACATGTTTCTTGATATTTGAATGAATTATATGACTAACAAGGGTGATGAGAATATGTGTTAGGGCTCGTGATCAAATTAATTGAATGTGCCTTGTATGTTTATCTTGAACATAAAAAGGAATGGTAAGTTAATTACCATGTTATACGGACTTACTAAGTATTATATGCTTACTCTATTTTATTTTCCCATGTTCTATAGTAATTCAGAAACTCGTTGGATTGGAAGTTTGGCGGAGATCACTCACACTATCCATTGGCCCATTTTGGTATATATGGTAAATTAATTAATGTTATAATGGCATGTATAGGTTAACTTAGCCATTGATGGCATTTAAATGTTTTTTATTGTAACTAACCATTGGTATGGCTTGTGTTTGATATATTTTGAGATGTATATATATGGCATTGGCATGTTTGATAGGTATATATATGGGCATGTATTCTGGTCATATGTCTCCTACATCGTAAAATTTCAAAACAGGGTACTTGGAATTGATCACACGGCCTGGCACACGGGTGTGTGACTTGGTCGTGTGACCCTTGCACTTAAATAAATTGAAAAACAGAGAGTTACACAAGTTAGGGACACGGGCGTGTGCCCTACCTCATGTGCCACACAACCTGAGACATGGGCATGTCACTAGGCCGTGTGGCTCACACGGCCTAACCACACGGGCGTATGACCCCTGAACGTAGGGAAAATTTTGAAATTTTGCGAAAAATTCTCTGAGTTCCCGATTTAGTCCCAATTTGTTTCTAATGCATGTTTTGGACCTTGAGGGTTCATATAAGGGACTTTATGTTTGATTTTTGACATGATTACTGTATTTAATGAAATATCTATTTCCATGATCTGTAAATTCTGGTAATGCTTCGTAACCCTATTTTGGCGATGATATGGGTTAAGGGTGTTACATTAGTATCTCAAGGAAAACTCCTCTAATGGTATTCGTGTCTTCTCTAAGTGAGATATTTTTTCTCAACATGTATGTTGATTCAAATTAGACTAATGATGTTACTGATCGTTAATCTATCACCAAGTATGTCATCTATCTTGGTCCATTCCAATTCCAATTCCATTCCCGCTCATCTTCAAAAGCAGAGTATCAGGTTGTATCTATTTCTCTTTCTGAAACTAAATAAATCACGCAATTGCTCAAGGGTTGCCTTAACTCACCATTTATACCATGAGATAATGTTGGAGTCACTTGTTTTAATTTATATCAAAGTAAAACTGAGGCTTCAAGGGAGAGGAGAACTTTATGGATATTTCTTAACCTTAGAATGAAGGGATACCTTTATAATTATCTTAGGTCGAGGTGGGTTTAGAGTAAACTCGACTTCGACCTAATCTGATTAATTTTTTTTAAAATTAGCTTACCTCAATCAATTTTTAAAATTAATTCACCATAAATACAATTAAAAAAATCCTATCCAGTAGGACTAAGTAGGAATTAATCAATTTTTAGGGGTTAAGAAAAGTGAGAAAAAAATAGAAATATAATGATCATTTTTTACCTATTGCATAAAAACAAATAATTTCAAATAAAAATAATAAAAATTAAAAAGATGTAAGGTAAGTGCTCAAAACTATTTTTTTTATATATTAATTTTAATTTATCTCATTTTAATCTATTTTTCAAAATTTCCATATTTCCTATCAACTACACTGATAGAAAAAAAGTTATATTTATGTTTCTATTCTTTTTTTTTTTTTTTTTTTTTTTTGGTTTTTCAAAACCTTTCTACTTTTTACTTTTTCTATTTTCCATCTTTCAATTTTCTCTCCATCCTATTCCAATTAAGTCTTCGGCGTTATTTGATAAGTTGTTAAAAATTTAAATCAATTTTAAATTAATATTTTCAGTTATTTAATTTTTTAAATACATTTGATAATTTATAGTAAAAATCATCTAATAGAATATTTTTCGATAAAAAAAATGATAAGTGACTACTTATCATTATAGGTGTTCAGGGTCGGGTTCGGGTTCGGGTCAGGCCCAACCAAAATTTTAGACCCATTTGCTAGGTCTAGACTCGGCACATTTTACCCAAGTTCGACCTAGATAAAAATGTTAAAACTCGGGCTCAGGCCGACTCGCCTGTATTAAAATTTTTTATATAATTTTTAAATATATATAAATATTTCCCTAACAAACTGAAAATAAATTTTAAAAAATACTAATACTTAAATAGTAGCAACATAATAGTGAAATTATAGTAAAATAGGGAGAAAACAGCAAGAAAATAACATTAAAACAATAAAAAAAAGATTTTTTATCGTTTTGTGAATTGGGGTGGGGTAAAAAATGTCTTACCCAAGACTTAACTCATTTTTTAAATGGGTCTTATTTTTAGCCCAAATCTATTTTTTGCCCAAACTTTCCCATTTTTCAGGCGGAGGCCAAAGAGCAGATCTACTTATTACTTAATCGAGAATATTTTTAATTTGTTTTATACTTTATTTAAAATAATATGAAATGTTTAAAAAGTGAAATAAAAAAAATCAGAATTTAATATTTATATTTATTAAATAATCTAATAATATTATGCAGGAAACAGATTTTACAATTTAAATTGAGTAGTTGATGTTTCCGTTTAGCAGAGAACATTTTAATGTAATATGCAATTGTAGTTCATATATTGAATTCATACCTGTGTATTTTAAAGTGTAACAAACATATTTAAAGTAGTTTATATGACTTGTGATATTATATAAACTTTTAAGATATTTATTTATTTTGGTATTACATTATACTTGAAGGTAGTATTAATGTGGTGTAAAAAAAAAAGGGATAATTACGGCTTGATCTGGTAAAAATGGAGTGATCCAAAAGCCTTGTCCTTTGTTTAACCATATACCGTATGCCCACACCTTTAAAATGGTAAGAACAAATAAAATTAATTAGATGATTGTTTTAGTCTTTTTCATGACAAAGCCAGTTGCTATGCCTTTAGAAAGCACATGAGGGGAGAGTTCTTTTTTCTTTAACTTTAAAGAAGATAGCTGGCAAATATCCCTATCTCCTATGCATTGATTTGATTCACATTGTAATAATCACTGAAATTGTGGGCCATTTTATCATATCCTATTTATTGCTCGCTTTCCATTTGTCAAATTTTGTGAAGTAAGCTAAGGCTAAGCTGCCCAAAAACTCTTGTTTTGTGCTCTAGTTCCAAATTGGACACTTTCAATTTCAATTTTATCTCATCTTTTATTTCAATAAAATATCTTTTTAGTTAGAAAAAGTAAAATGTAGCATGACTCTTAGTGTAAGCAACGCCACGTATAAATTATTGATTTAGTAGTAATATCTATGTAGATTCAAGTGGAAATGAGTTTTTTCAAATGAGTAAAAATATTAATGTGTAGTACAAAATTCAATTTTTTCTATATTTTGATAAAATAAAAATTTATATTATTCATTCAGAAATTAAATTCAAAAGTGGCATATGAATTATTTAAAAAAAAAAACTAAAAACTAAAAGTGGCGTCCAACCAATGGCCACCACCTTTGCCCTCCGTTTCTCTTTTTTATTTATTTATTTTCCTTCCAATTCTCTTCCCCTCTTTATAATCTTCGATCTGCACACTTCTCAACTTCAGGGCTCAACCTCTCTTCTCCAAGACATTTAGCCCTTTTTCTCTCTTCCCGAAAAGGAAAAAAGGGAAAAACAATCACACCCAATAACGATTTCAGTAGTAAACAAAGCAAAAAGCAAACCCCCAAAATTAGTTGAAAAGAAAATGCCTACACCACCGGACACCAGCAAAACCTTGAAATTAGAGAGATACAACAATTATCTCCGAAAAATTCACAGCACCAAACTCATCACTGCTTCTTCTAAACTTCTCTTTCGTGCAACCCTTCTCATTGCTCTGATTCTGATCCTTTTTTTCACCATCAATTACCCTCCTCTTTCCGACACTCCCCACCATGTCCCTCCTCACCACCGTCTCCACCACCACAGCTTACTTTCCACTTCCCTTTTCTCCGCCGGGGGCGGTGCCGCCTGGGAGAAACAAGTCCGACTCTCTTCCACGCCGCGTAGAACCAATGGGTTCTCCGTTTTGGTCACTGGCGCCGCTGGGTTCGTCGGTTCCCACTGTTCCCTCGCTTTGAAGAAACGAGGCGATGGGGTTCTTGGTTTAGACAACTTCAATAACTACTACGATCCGTCTTTGAAAAGAGCCAGGCAAAAGCTTTTGAGTAAGCACCAAGTTTTCATCGTCGAAGGTGACTTGAACGACGGGCCATTGCTGACCAAGCTATTCGACGTTGTGCCCTTCACTCACGTCCTTCACTTGGCGGCTCAGGCCGGCGTACGTTACGCCATGCAAAACCCACAGTCGTACATCAGCTCCAACATTGCAGGCTTTGTTAACTTGCTCGAAGTAGCCAAAGCAGCCAATCCTCAGCCATCCATTGTTTGGGCATCATCGAGCTCCGTTTACGGCCTCAACACCGAAAACCCATTCTCCGAACGCGACCGGACAGACCAACCGGCTAGCCTTTACGCCGCCACAAAGAAAGCCGGCGAAGAAATCGCCCACACTTACAACCATATCTACGGTCTTTCCCTTACGGGGCTAAGATTCTTCACGGTTTACGGTCCTTGGGGAAGACCCGACATGGCTTATTTCTTCTTCACTAAAGACATCCTACAAGGGAAGTCGATTGACATATACAAGACGCATGATCAGAAAGAGGTGGCGCGTGACTTCACCTACATAGACGACGTGGTGAAAGGGTGTTTAGGGGCGTTGGACACGGCGGAGAAGAGCACCGGAAGCGGCGGGAAGAAGAAAGGGGCGGCTCAGTTGAGAGTTTACAACTTGGGGAACACATCGCCGGTCCCAGTGGGGCGATTGGTATCGATCCTGGAAGGGTTGCTGAGCACAAAGGCCAAGAAACATGTGATCACGATGCCAAGAAATGGGGACGTGCCCTTCACACATGCCAACGTGACGTTAGCCTTCAGGGACTTTGGGTACAAGCCCACTACGGATTTGTCCACTGGGTTGAGGAAATTTGTGAAATGGTACATCAGTTATTATGGGATTCAATCAAAGACAAGGAAGGGAAGTCAAGCTACCGGTGAATCCGGCTAAGAACATTGAGCTTCATCATCAAGCACATGGTTGGTTGGGTTTTTTTTTTTTTTTTTTCTTTTGAATTTTGTTTTTTTGGTCCTATGATGTAAAAAAAAAGGATCAAAGTGTTGGAGGTGTTGTTACTGTAGCATATAGATATAGATTAATATTTGATGATGATATAGAAAAGGATAAATGTGAAAAGAGAATTAAAAAGAAAAAAAGTGTAGAATTGTGAAGATGAGGTAAGTGTAATAAGGTGGTAGGGTCTGCTAGAAAGGATGCAGATCTTCACAGCTGATTTTCATATGAAACAGAAACAATGATTTGTGATTTTTATTTCATTGCTTACAGTATGAGGTATGAGCATCGGATAAAGTCGACTCTAACATTCCATAAATAATCTCTTTTCTGAAACCATATATATGTTATTCAACTTACCTCCTTGGACAAAACTCAAACAATTACAAAATTCTTCTTCTTTTCATTATATAATTACTATTCATCTTTTGCTTTATTTTTCTTTTTTTCCAAGTACTGCTATATATACATGATTCCCCCTTGGTTTCGGTAGTGGTTTTGCTTTTTAAGGAATCCTAAGAGGAGGATGAGAAATTACAAAGTTTTTAGGATCCAATTAGGTCAAGTTACACCTCCAACTTTATACAAAGTTTTTACTATTTAAAAATTTAATAAAATATATATATATATATATATATATATTTCTTGTTATATTTGAATTTGAATTTTTTTGTTGAAAGCTCAACTTGTACAAGTCTAAAATAGATTTGGTAAGATGTAATTTAATTTTCCTAGTCAATGATTAATTTCTCTTGCATAATTATCTTATGATATAACATGTTTATGATCATTCATCATATAAACTTAATTATGCACCATAATATGTTTAGATTCAGGGTTATAATAGAGGGATAAATTTCAAATATATAAACTTTGATTTAATTTACAATTTGATGTATGAACTTTGATTTGGTGCAATTATGTACATCAAACTTTGATTTTAATTCAAATGTATAAAAAAAACAAATAATTCTACTTTTTTGGGGAAATAATGATTTTCATTAAAGAGAAAAGATACGATAGCCTTTGAAATGTATAAGCAACTAAAATGAAGAGTAAAAGCTTTCCTCAATTCAACACATAAAATCATGAGATAATGAAAAGACATAAAATAAAATCACTAATACTAAACTAGAGTAAAAGAGAAAAATTAATGTTGATCCTCTAGAAACTTTAGAGCATCTGGTGTTTTTGCGAGCACAAATCCAAACTCTCTCAGAAAGATAGCTTTGCAGATGAATCAAAATGTAACACCCCAGACCCGGCCCAGACGTTATAGCCAAATCTAGTGATGTCACATCAAAGAGGTTATTTCAAAACACGACTTTGTTTAGTAAGAATTATGAGGAGTAGAAAGTGTTGCTTGGTTAAAAACTTAAGTTTGTGACTTAGAAAAAAAATAAAAATCCTTGTAACTTGTTAAGTTATAATGAAAGCCCATGTTTTAAGAAAACGTTCACATGTTAAGGTTACTTAGAGAACCACATTTACTTTAAAAATTTATTTAAGTCTGATGATTCAACAGTTGTAACAATAATTAACCCAAATGAAAAGTCAAATCGAAGATACAAGGCCTTATTACAACCCATTGAAAAACAAGTAATTAAAATAAAGTAATTCAAAAACTATTTAAAACTTCTAAGTAGCTTGCAATGTGGCCATCTCCGAGTCCTCTCCCACGTCGAGCCGCCTACTGAGGGTCACCTGAAACATTAAATTTAAGGGTGTGAGTTTTGCAACTCAGTGTGTACGACCCTTGGCAATCAAATCAATTCAATATACACATATCACATTGGGCCTAAGCCCTAACAATATCAGTGGTCTAGGCCTTAGCCCACATTGACCTCATATCATATCAGAATCACATGAATACAATGCTCCCACCCCAAATCCAACCCTACACTCCAATTCCCTTCCAACCTTACACTCCTGTGGGGATATAAATATCAACCAACCCATCCCTACACTCCAAAGGTTGCACCAACAGTGGCACTACTCAAACGCTGCAGCAAGGCTGCTATTCATATAATGGGCTTAAAGCCACCGGTGGATCCACGGTCGTCAAGCGACTATGCAATCCTCATATCTTCCTCCGTTCAATTTAACCCACCCAAATGCAACATACATTTTATGCATGCACATACAAGTTTTTCCACACATTAAGCATTTAGGGGTATTTCAGTCATTTCACTACCCAGGGGTATTTCGGTAATTTCTACCCTACAAGGGTGTTTCAATACTTCTACCCTACGAGGGTGTTTTAGTAGTTCTACTCTACAGGGTATTTTAGTAATTCCACCTTAGAGGGGTATTTTCGTAATTCTACCCTAGAGGGGTATTTTCGTAATTTTCTACTGGTACGGATTTTAATTATGGGTTTTGGCCCATCAACAAGTCCTCGCGGCTAAAGTGAACGGACACTGTGCACCAGGTAGGATTCAAGAGAAGAGGAGGTGGGTCACTCGGACTGCTTAAGTACCAAGCTCTTCCTAGATCCAATCCAAGACATGCACACATCTATTGCCACAGCTTAGTCTAGCGACTTGTCCACGGACATGTTTACTTATTTAATTAAGTCTTATGCAAAATTTGAGAGATCAGAACTAGGCCTATAGTCCATTAAAAACCCTAGCATGCATCTCTACAATCCCATAAGGCCCACTAGGCCCAATCATATTCATAAAACCCATTAAGCCCAAGCATGCTTATGTAGTCCATTAGGCCCGATCATAATCCAATCATAAAGTCATGCATATCAATCCATCATACAATTTCATATCACAACTTTGCCAGTTTGGGCCTACAAGGTCGGCAGACCCATTCGGGATTTCGAGATTTCAGTTTTTACCGATTTGTTGTGTGTGTAGTGTATGTACACACCTGGTTAATGACCCGCGCTACACTATCCTCAGCCTCAACCTACAATCAATACCAACCTCGAATCAATTCCATACTTAACCATAACATTTACCAAAATCGAAGCCTTACCATAACCTTACTGCGCCACCAGTTCTAATAGCCCCTCCTTAGCTACTATTCCCGAATATCCTTAGATCTGTATTAATCTCAATTATTAAAGACGAAATAATAGGTGAATTGTATCCACTTAAGTCACCCTTTCACTTACTAGAGACCATTCGGCCACATATCCCCAAAATCATGAACACTTACTCAAAAGCCAAAACGAGAGAATAACTTTTTGGCAGAGACTTGTAGATCCCTATTACACTTGCGATTTATGAACCCTACCCTTATCAAAAAAAGGTTAACGACTGAAGGGTTAGATAGCCCTCCAGCTTTTACCAAAACATACTAAATGATGTTTGACGAATCACTTACCGAATCTAACCTTTGATCTTGCGGCCTAGATAGCTACTGAACGAGATCCGGCTTTTAAAACTTGATTAAGAGAAGATAATAGCAACCAATTTTTGACGAAGGAGAACAAAGAGAAATCGGCAATTTGATGTGGCTATTTCGGCATTTAAGAGGTTAAAAATGGATTCGGCTTTTTAGAGAAAGAAGACTACTATGCTAATAGAAATTTCGACAAAAAAATGGTGGGTTATTCGACAATGGAAGAAATAGAATGAGAGGGAGAAGAGAATTCGACAATTAGGGAGAAGAAGAAAAATAATGAGAAGCCTAAAAAACCCTCAAAGGAATTCGACACCCTTAAATAGACACAAGCCGAACCTAGCTTCACCTAAAGTTTCATTCGGCACCATCACCTCCCCTCATCAATCTCCTATTTTCTCTCAATTATCCTTACCTTAAATTTCTCTCCTGAACACTCCCTTCCAGAGTCCACTCCAACGCCACTACCTCCCTTTCATGGTGCAAAAATAAAGTCCCCAAATTTACCACCCTAAGCCACGAACCTTAGACCTCTTTAACTGATAGTGACGCCACCTATAACTCCCTAAGTGGCGCTAACTTGCCACTGAGCCACAGGCCCACTTGCGTCCTATTTTCCCTTTAATTTGTTTAAGAGGCTTAATACTTGAGACTAGGGTTTCCCTAAGGCAAAAATTAATTTTTTTACTAAAGCCCTAGATCGAGCCCAGGGCTTTTCCCACATTACCAATCCTTCCTAATTCACTTAAATATTAAACTAAACATGAAATTTTAAAATTTTCATACGCATCTAAATTATTTAAGATGCTTCCTAACCAATCTCAAACTCAAGGCCCAATACTTCTAGGCCCAAAATTTAGGGTGTTACACAAAGACTTATGAAGCCAATCATTTCCTTATCTCTTTCAATCTAAGGATGAAGAAATAGATGTGCTTCTTCAAGAACTAATCAACAACCACATGCAAAGCTTCAATTCTAAGAAGATGAGTAGCTTCATTCCTAGATTGATGCACATGAACAAAACTACATAGAGTAAACCATAATGTTAATGCCCTGACTTCGGCCACAAAACCATCATCAAAGATTTGTTAATGCTGCTAGTAGAGATTTTATTATTATTGTGAAAGCATCACTTTCCACAAGAATGTGATGTAAGCCTAAATCTCCAGCAAAGGAAAAGAAAATTTCCTATCATAGTTTTGGTTGCAAAAGAGTAAACCAAGAGAGAGTTAAACACCATTCATGCCCCTATTATCAAATCTTTTGAGTCTCTAATAATGATTCCCACATTGTCTTTTTTTTTCTAGATTAAATAAACCAATTTCGAAATTGACCTTAATGATGGATGCCAGTGATGGTTGCTAATGAATTGTAGAAGTCATGGAGAAGATTCAAAATTAGAGATGGATCAACAAAGTACTCCTCCAAGTAACTTGAACTATCTGATGTATTTATAGAAAAGTAAAGACTTTTTTATCATATGCTGTTTGATTTCGAGTAAAGCAAAAAAGTTTATAGTGTAATAGAAGATTTGTAACACCCCAAACCCAGTCTAGACGTTATGACCGAATCTGGCAATGTCACATGAGAGTGTTTTAGAAAATCGATTCAAATAAAAAAAACTATTTCAGTTTATTATCTTTTTCCTTAGTCGGAAAATGTGTATTAATTGATTTGCTCAAAAACATTTCTTTTACACGGAAGCTTTGAAATCGTTCATGCATTCAAAAACCTTTAGTTAAGTTTAGGAAAAACACTTTTTGATGTGTCACAGTTTATAAATCAATAATAACAATTTAAAAATTCCCAAATTAAAACATACACTGTCCCCAAGTCTAGAAAATTACATCAAAAATTCCTAAAGGTAGTAAATAAAACAGTAAAGCATTAAAGTCTTAAACCGAAAGGAGAGAGTGGCAGTGGTCACCATCGAGTCCTCCGCTACACCAATCCATCTATTGCTGAGGATTACCTGACAGATAAAACAAAAAAAAGGGGTGAGTTTTCGCAAACTAAGTGTGTACATCCCCACAGTTCAGCATGCATATAGTTAGATAACAGAATACAGTTATATTTCGGGCCTGAGCCCTTTACGGAGACAGTGTGGGCCTTAGCCCACTCAGAAACAAAATCAGATATTGTTGGGCCTTAGCCCATACAAATAAGTATCGCATGCATATCAGATCAGAATATCAAAAACATGCCCACCAACCCTGCACACCATCTCTTTCCAACCCTACACACTATGTGGGGATAAAATTGACCCACCTAGCCCTACATACCAAATATGGGGATAAAATCAACCCATCCAACCCTACACACCATAAGGTACCATGAGACGGCACATACTAGAAATATGCTGCATAGTTGCCAGATAACAGGATCAGAATCCTTTCAAATACTTTCTCCACTTCATCAATAATCTTACCCCAATGCAATGCAATCATACATAAATGGCATGTTGTAATGCAAATAAACAAAACATATATAAAAATCCAGAACAGTACAGTACTAATCACATGCTTAAATCATGCATCAAAATATCAGATCACAGAAAATGAGTCTAAAATATCCTTACCAACCCTACAACAGGTCATAATCGACTTGGGTGACCCGTGCAACCTTACAGTACATTTCAGAAAAATGGGCTCACACGCCCACGTGGCCTGTCTGTGTGGCCCACACAGCCCAAATTAGCCTTGGCTGTGTGAATCACACGGCCTGGCCCAAAATTTCACACGCTCATGTATGTTGGCCCACACGGCCCATCTAGGCCAGCCCGTGTCTCACACATGGCCTCTCTAGCCTTACATAGCTATTTTCGTCGCGTCCGTATTGCATGTGCATGGCCTTGCTCGTCGAACACACGGCCGTGTCTTGCCACAAGGCCTCCACATGGGCAGTCCACACACCAGTGTGGCGTCGATAGTAAGCGTTTCGACTTTCGCCAAATCCTATTTTATGTGCAATCGGAGTACACATCTGATAAATATTGACGTGCCGTCACTCCTAAGCACTTCGAAACCTAAAAATGATAACCCTGAGTCCAAAATTAGTCACTTAAATCAAATTGCTAAAAATATGAAACTTTCGAGATTTACCGAAAACATTACCTTCAATGAGCAACGGTGACTTTTTGTTGCTAGAGCGCTGAAAGGCAATCCACTGACTTTTAATAATCCCCTAACAAGAGATAAACCCTTAGTTAGCCATCGATTAACCAATCAAAACTGTAAAACGCATCTCTCACTTACCAAACATGTTCAATGAAATACCACGGGTAGAGGACAAAGTACAATTTTCATTCAAAAGAAAGCAAAAAGAAAAGTGGAGGAAGAAAAAGGTTTTCGGCTGGGAAAAATAAGAACAAAATCGATAGAAAGATTGAGAACAAGGGTGGAAAAATCGAAACTTTGGAAAAAAACTCAGTTTTTAGCAAAAATTCCGATCACTTTCCCTAAACACTCCTCAAAACTCTCACCAGTAACCCACCACTCAGATTTTTAGTAAAACTCAAACTCCTAGCTGAAATTTGCAGCAAAAATTAATTCCCCTTTCGACCACAGAGATTTGAGCCCGAGACCTCCCAATCACTTAACACTCCTCTAACCACCAGATCAGTAGGCCCATTCTGATATGATTTTACACATAAATACTTATAAGCCTCATAACCAAAGACGAGGCTTTATTCAGATAAAAATCAAAACTTTACCCAATTTAAGGCTTGAACTCAGGACCTCTCAAACACCCCCAGAACACTTAACCATTGAAGCAGACAAATAGTTGTGTTAAACAATTACAGAAACATATTTATAAATTTTGGGGCATTACAAGATTTATTACAAGCCTTTCAAAAAAAAAACTCAATGTAATAGAAGATTTATGACAAGCCTTAGAATCCATAAATTTGAATAAATTCCCTAATTTTTGTTTAAAATTTTTGCTTGAGGTACTATTTAGCTAACTTATACCTAAAGCTACCTGAATGGAGGAAATTATGGGAAAGAAGTATTTGATGGCAAGAGTCATATAACTAGTGCTTTCGTTGGAAGAAAATTGTTGAAGATGCTCCATACTGTTACCTTCACTTTTTCAAGCAAATGTAAATCCCATAATCTTTTGTAAAATATTTGTTCCACTAAGGTAAACTATTGTAATTTAGGATTAGAAGTAGGCCTTAGACTAAGAGTTAAGATTTTCTAACTTGAGCTAACAAAATAACTCCCAAAATTATCTTTGTGCCATACAAGAATGTCATTATCACTAACAATAGGCAAATGAATGCGAAGAATCTAGTTAGTTTCATTTGCATCAAATAAACATATGCACTAAATTTGTAACACCTAGTTTTGATGGGTCTCGAATTGGCGAGTAAATAGGAATAATCTGTATGGTGGGATCCTATTCGCCCAATCAATGCTTTTCGTGGATAGCTCAGACGCATAGTTAATGATAGAGTATAAAGTAAAGATTGTTCTCGAAATGTGTGGATATGTATAGAAGAAGAGATTGGTAGGTGTATCAAGGATTCTTGGGTAATGAGGGTATCGCTAAAGGTAAAGTATGCCAAGTTAGTCTAGTTATTGTGCAAGTTATGTTCTAACGAGATAGTCAGGATTGAACGAAGGGATAACTCAAGGATACGTAAAGATTTTGGATCATTGTATACGTTTCTCTACAATTGTAAGCCACTAATAAGGCAGATTTGAAAGTTGGTTACATGTGTCAAGTTCTACTATGAGAATATGAGTTTTATATATTTATTAATGTGAGCTTTATAAGAAAATGGGGAGTTATCTTCTTCCTTTTATTTGAAAACACCTTTGCTAACTTACTTTGAAGTTGATTGAGGATCTTTCTTGCTAAGCTGAAACTAAGGATCGGAGTTCATGTAGAAGGTTGCTCCATATCCTGGATAAGTATTATGGACTTGCATGTTGACTTCTGAAAGAGTAGCGTTTGTTTTATGTACAATAAATAGTAAGATAAGGGAATAAGGTGTTGCATGGAGGTTATCTGGGTTTCAAATGATAATAAAAGTTAAATGAATGAGTTTTAATGGTATTCCTATGTCTTATAAGTAGTGATTATTGGCTTTTCATGTTGGATGTTTGGGATTTAGAGATCAAGCTGCTGTTCGTGGGTGTCAAGTGAGTCCCTAAACCAACTTCTATATGTTGTATGTTGTTTATTCTAGATACTTCTGTGAAAGATTGTATGAACTGTGATCTAAACCAATTTGTAAATTGCTCTTATTTACATTAGAGCACACTCAAATAGAAAGATTTTCAAATTAATACCCAAAGTTACCATTGCAACTCAAGCTTTAAAATTTCTGGGTGTGACTTACATAACAATATGGATATTCGATAGAAGACAAAACAACTGAAGTTATATAGTTATTGGAGGAACCCAAGGCATACTAAGCCAACATGTCTACACTTGGAGGATACATTGAGGACAAGACCTCGTTAGCAAATTTATTCATTTTTTACAGACAATTTATAGACAATATATTCATTTTTTTATAGATGATCTGTTAATTTATTCATTTTATGAACAATATTCCAAGTGCTTGAAAGATTGATTTGAAAGTTTATCTCTTACAACTATTTCAAACAAATTGTCACTTAAATTTTATCAATTTTGATTCAAAAATAATATTTATTTAAAAACATTTTATTTATAATATCGGTTAAAATTTATGAAATAGAGCTTGGCTTAACTATTATAATTTACATGAGAAGACCAAAAAAATCATCGGTGTCGTCAGGTTGAATGTGTACTACAACCAAGTAGGTGTTGCTGCGAGATATATTTCTTCTTCATACAAGTTGGGGTTTTAGCTTATCCTCTTATTTGTCTTCAACTTCATCTCAATCGTCGTGTTCATCTTCGTCTTCTTCTTTCGTGGTTGATTGCGGTGTCATCCTAGGTTGCCATCATGTGTCCTCTGTTCTACAAACAGGTGGTTGCGAAGATGAGCCACCTTGGTAGAATAATGATGTCAGGATGTTTGTGACACTATCGGTGTATAAGTGTATGGTGTCGCATACACTAGTTGCAGATAATATGGTAAAATTATCAGAGGTGGTTGATACATCGATATTGTCGTCGGTATTAGCATGTAATATGCCGGAGACTGAGGTGGTGCAAAAAACACACCTATACAAGGTGTGGAAGAAGGGTATGGTGGTGCAAAGCGTGATGCTTGTGTACAAAATACGGAGTTAGTGAAAGAACTAGAATAAGTCAAGTCATACTGACCGGGATGTGGTGAAGCCATTGGTACCTTTGTAACAACCCGATTTATGGCCAAGTCAGAACAATGGTTTCGGGGCCACAAATCCAAAGTAGAAAAATTTATTCTGATAAATTTTTAAGGTTTATAGTATGACGAATGTATATGTGAAAGTTTTATTATGAAATTTTATCGACAAAGGGTCCAATTTGACTATTAGGACTAAATTGCAAAAAGTGCAAAATATGCGTTCTAGAAGCTTTGAGTGCTTAATTGAAATGAATTTGTAAATTAGAGGTCCTTATTTAGTAATTAGACCATTATATCTCATGATGGCCAAAATGGACATGGAAGGGTAAAATTTCAAAGAATAGCTTTAAGGGCATTTTAGTCATTTGATTAATAGAAGAATAAAAGGGGAAAATCAAGTCAAAATTTGTGTTCATCCTTCTCCCCTTAGCCAAAATTTTGAAGGAATCCATAGAAAGGTTTGGCCATCTTTCAAGCTTGATAGTAAGTGCATCCTAGCCCCGTTTTTAATGCTCTTTACGTTTTTGAAGTCATTATCAACTGATCTACCTATTTCTACCATTATTTTGAAGTAGAGTTCATGTTTAAAATTTTATCCATGTTAGACAAGCATGTATTTTGATGTCTAATGGTAGAATATTGATGTTAGTTGTGCGATAAATGACTTTTGCTAGGTGATTTTTGGTAAAAATGTCAGAAAGGACTTATTTGTAGAAGTTGTAAAATATGTGTAGAAATATGTGAATAAATGAGATATGTAGGCTGCTATAAGCATGTAATAGGTTTGGCTAGGCTTGGGTTTTGAAAAAAAATGAATACATTTCATTTTACGAGCCTAGGGACTAAAGTGTAAATAAGTGAAAAGTTAAGGGCAAAAATGTAATTTTTCCACAATATAATTTTTGGACTAAATTAAATAATGTGATAATTTAATGAGCTAAATTTTTTATTACATATCAAGAAAGATGAGTTTCTGACCTAGATCAGGGAAAGAACAAGATTGTGGACTAAATCGCAAATATTAGCTATTTTTGTACCGAGGTAAGTTTATTTGTAAATAATGCATCGTCATGTTATGTTTAAAAGTTTAATTATTGCTTGATTGTATAATTGACCATGTGGATGAGTTTTATTATATGAACGAGTTCGACGGTAATTCGATAAGTGTGGAAGTCCAATACAAACCCTAGGAACATTATAAGATACAAGGGTCATAACATTGAGTTTATCGAAATGAGGTTACGTGTTAGACCATATCTAGGATATGACACCGGTATGGTCGTACGTGTAAGATAATGTCTGGGACATAGCATCGGTACGAGATTTCGTGTAAGACCATGTCTGAGACATGGCATCGATATGAGTTTTCGTGTAAGACCATAGCTGGGCTATTGGCATTGATATTGAATTACATGTAAGACCATATCTGGGATATGGCATTGTATGACCTATGTATGACTCCCGAGTATCCTTAGTGATTCCGAGTGGTTAATGGGCCTAGTTTATATGAGAATGAAAATACATGCAAAGTAAGTAATACAGGTACGTACAAAGTCCATATGATATTTGGATGGAAGAATAACGATGAGTTAATGTATGATGTTTAGTAATGCTCTTATGGTAAGGTTATGAACGAGTAAGAAATAACTATGAGAGTTTAGTAATGCTTGCACCAAATTCCATTATGGATTGCATATAATAAAGTTATAAATATGATGTCTATTATTTGTATTATAAACTTACTAAGCTATATAGCTTGCCTCTCTTTTCTTTCCATTGTTTTATAGTGTCAGCAAGCTAGCTCGAAGATCAAGAATAGTTGGAGTTCGCATCACACTATCAAGGCTTTACTTTAGGTATTGATGATTTTGATATTTTGAAAGTATGGCATGTATAGGGACTTGGTTATCGAGTATATGTGTCATAGTTGATTGGGCCAATAATGTTGGCTTATATTGGTTAAGTGAATATTTTGTATAAGGCCATTGAAAATTGGCTAACATTGCTTATAAGTTTAATCACATGATGATGCATTTCATAGATGTAGTAATTTGCATGATGTGTTGATGTCTTGGTTGAGGACATTATGGTTGCCTTAGAATGCTATGATTTGTACCTATGAATTGGTTTTTGTGTGTATGAGTTTCAGGGTCGCAAATGACTTGGTAAATAACCTTGTTTTTATCTACACGGGTAGACACACGGGCGTGTATCTAGGCCGTGCGTGACACACGATCAGCCCCATGGGCATGTGAAAAGGTCGTGTGTCCCTTACAACTTAATTTTGAGAAACAGAATGCCCAGTATGGAGCACACGGGCAGAGACATGGGCGTGTGTCTCAGTCACATAGTCGGCAAGGCCTGGAACACGGGTGTGTGCCCAGGGCGTGTGAAGTCTGCATCTATTTTATGAAAAAATTATGAAAATTAGATTGACCACACGGCCTAACACACGGGCGTGTGACTTGGCCGTGTGACCCTCAAATGACGATGACGTCATAAATAGAGAGTTACACGAGGTAAGGACACGAGCGTGTATGACCACACGGCCTTCCCATACGGGTGTGTCCCACAACCACACGAGCGTGTGACCCTTGTATAGTGAAAATTTTCTAAGTTTTTGTAAAATTTTCTAAAGTTCTCAGTTTATTCCCAAACTGCTCCTAATGTATGTTTTGGGCCTCGTAGGCTCGTTTGAGAGACATCATGATTGAATGTGAATGTTTTAATTTTGGATGAAAATTTATGGCCCGGTACGATTTCTTGTGTTTAAGTCTGATAACGCATCGTATCTTGTTCCGGTGTTGAATATAGGTAAGGCGTGTTACATTTAGTGGTATTAGAGCTATCGTTTAGTCAATTCTCGGATTAACCTAGCATGTGTAAGAGTCTAGCTATACATGCCATACATAAATTGTGATAGTGTGATGGCACTTGACAACTTAAATTATGTTTTTATATAGTAAATAGATTCCTATCGAGCCGTAGCTGATGACGTTGAAAGTAATGCGTCGGCTCCTGCCCAAGGGACCGCGCCACCAGATAGTAGGCATGTAACGACTAATCAAGGAGTAGAGGCTAGGGAAGCCTTTCTCCACATGATGGATGAGTGGTACACGGAGTTTAGTCGGGCGAATCCGAATGCTCAATCTCCTCCACCCCCTTCTATTCCTCAACCAATTCTCATAGCTTCCCAAGGTGTGGAAATAGTAAGACTGAGTAAGCCTCCTATTGGTAAGATCCGTAAGTATGGGGCCGAAGAATTTAGGGCTAATATAGAAAATGATCCCGAGAGAGCCGAGTTCAGGCTCGAAAACTCTATCAAGGTTTTTGATGAGCTATCATGCACACCTGAAGAGTGTTTGAAATGTGTTATATCACTACTGAGGGATGCAACATATCATTGGTGTAAGACTCTGGTAATCGGTGGTATCAAGAGAAAGGATTACATCAGAGTTCTTTCAAGAAGAATTCTAGAAGAAATATATTAGTCAACGGTTTATCAACCAAAAGCGCAAAGAATTTCTTGAGCTGAAACAGAGTCGAATGTTAGTCATAGGATATGAGCGGGAATTTATTAGGCTTAGTAAGTATGCTCGGGAGTGTGTTTCTTCTGAGGCTATTATGTGTAAAAGGTTTGAAGATGGGTTAAATAAGAATATTAAATTGTTAGTTGGGATCTTGGAAATTAAAGAATTTGTCACATTGGTTAAACAGGCTTGCAGAGCTGAAGAATTAAGTAAAGAGAAGAGAAAGGCCGAGAGTGAGGCTAGAGATGCAAAAAAAAGGCCGATGAGTAAGTCATTCCCATCCCAATCAAAGAAATCCAGAGAAATGTATTATCATTCAAATGTATCAACTGGGCATTCACGTAGAGACCGTGGGAAGCTATACTTAGATTCTAAAGTTCAAGCTACTTCGATGGCTAGTGTGGGAAATGTTAGGTCCAATAGACCTGAATGTCAGTATTGTGGTAAGCGACATCTCAGTGAGTGCAGAACAAATAGCCAAGCTTGTTTCAATTGTGGTTCTTTGGAGCATTTTATCCGAGATTACCCTAAGAAGGATGAAAAAAGAAAAATTCCAGAGTGCGAAGCCAAGTAATACTACCAATAAAGGTAGGCCACCAAGAAACACCAGGAATAGAGCTAGCAGTAAAGGTGTGCCCAAGGATTCAACTGTGAGATTAGAAGCTAGAGCACCTGCGAGAGCTTATGCAATCCGTGTTCGGGAAGATGCATCATCCCCTAATATTATCATTGGTATATTTTCTCTCTACAATACTAATGTAGTTGCATTAATTGATCCTAGATCGACTCATTCTTATATTTGTATGAATTTGGTAACTGGTATGAATTTGTCTGTTGAGTCTACTGAGTTTTGATTAAAATGTCAAACCACTTAAGCAAGTATGTGTTAGTGGATAAAGTTTGCAGAAATTGTCCTTTGATGATTCGAGGTTACTGTTTTCCAGCTGACTTAATGTTGTTGCCATTTGATGAGTTTGATGTTATTTTGGGTATGGATTGGTTGACATTGCATGATGCCAAGGTAAATTATAGACAAAAAATTATTGAATTGAAATGTGAAAATGGTGAGGTTCTTTGGGTTGAAATAGATGAATCCTGTGAACTGCCCATTGTGATTTCGTCAATGAACTCAAAAGCATGTAAGAAAAGGGTATGAAACTTATCTTTCATATGTATTGAATACAAAAGTATCCAAATTGAAACTTGAATCAGTGTCAGCAGTCTATGAATTTCTGGATGTGTTCCCAAAAGAGTCGTCAGGATTACCACCGATTAAAGAGGTGGAGTTTGCTATTGATTTGTTACTAGGGGCTACACAGATATCAATTGCTCCATATAGAATGGCTCCGACTGAATTGAAGGAGCTAAAGGCTCAGTTGCAAGAGTTGGCAGATAAAGGATTTACGAGACCAAGTTTTTCTCCCTGAGGTGCTCCCGTGTTATTTGTAAAGAAGAAAGATGGATCCATGAGACTTTGTATAAATTACCGACAACTTAATAAGGTGACTGTAAAGAATAAATATTCTTTGCCGAGGATTGACGACTTGTTTGACCAGTTGAAAGGGGCAACAGTGTTTTCGAAGATAAATTTAAGATCTGGCTACTACCAATTGAGAGTTAAAGATTCAGATGTGACGAAAACTACGTTCAAAATGAGGTAGGGACATTATGAGTTTCTTGTTATACCTTTTGGACTTACTAATGGTCCTACTATTTTTATGGACTTGATGAATCAGATCTTCCGATCGAACTTGGATAAGTTTGTATTTGTATTCATAGATGATATCTTGATTTATTCTCAGGATGAGTTCGAGCATGCCAAACATTTGAAAACTATGTTACAGATTTTGAAAGATAATAAATTGTTTGCTAAGTTCAGTAAAAGTGAGTTTTGGCCCCGAGAAGTCAGATTTTTGGGACATATTGTCTCTATTGAAGGTATAAGTGTTGATCCGAGTAAGATATCAGCAATTGTTGATTGGAAGCCACCAAGAAATGTATCCAAGGTTAGAAGCTTTTTGGGCTTAGCCAAGTACTATAGACGTTTTTTTAATGGATTTTTGATGATTGCTACTCCTTTGACAAGGTTGTTACAGAAAGATGTTAAGTTTGAATGGTTAGAAAAATGCCAAAAGAGTTTTGAGAAGTTGAAAACTTTATTAACTGAGGCACCGGTGTTAGTACAACCTGAGTCGGGAAAAGAATTTGTGATTTTCAGTGACGTCTCTTTGAACGACCTTGGATGTGTATTGATGTAAGAGGGCAAAGTGATGCTTATGCCTCGAGACTGTTAAAACTGCATGAGAAGAACTATTCGACGCATGATTTGGAGTTGGCTGCCATTGTGTTTGCTTTGAAAATTTGGCGACACCATTTGTACTGTGAGAAATGCCGTGTCTTTATCGATCGTAAGAGTTTAAAGTATTTGATGACTCGAAAGGATCTGAATTTGCGACAACGAAGATGGCTCGAGTTGTTAAAAGATTATGAGCTAGTGATCGATTATCACCTGGGAAAGGCGAATGTAGTCGCCGATGCTTTGAGTAGGAAATTCTTGTTTGCCTTGAAAGCTATGAATACGAGCTTGACTTTGTCTGATGATGGTTTGATTCTAGCTGAACTGAAAGCTAGACCCGTATTTCTTCAACAAATTTGTAAAGTTCAAAGAAGTGATAGTGATTTGCAAGCCAAAAGAATTCAGTGCGAATCGACTAGTGATTCAGATTTTCAAATCGGGGCCGATGATTGTTTGATGTTTCGAGGTAGAGTTTGTATTCCAAAAGATGCTAAGTTAATTCAGAAAATTTTGTGTGAGGCACACAGTAGTTGTCTGTCAGTTCATCCGGGAAGTGTGAAAATGTACAATGATTTGAAGAAATTATATTGGTGGCCTAGCATGAAAAGAGATATTTCTGAGTTTGTATCAAAGTATTTGATTTGTCAATAAGTAAAGGCCGAACATCAAGTGCCTTCGGGTTTGCTTTAGTCGGTGATGGTACCCAAGTGGAAATAGAATAGGATTACGATGGACTTCGTAACGGGTTATCCTTTGATCCCGAGGAAGAAAAATATTGTTTAGGTCGTTGTTGATCGATTGACGAAATCACCTCATTTTATTCCGGTACGTATCGACTATTCACTTGATAATTTAGCTGAACTGTATATTGCTGAGATTGTGAGATTATACAGGATGCCTATTTCTATTCTTTCCAATAGAGATCTGATATTTACTTCGAGGAAAAAGTTGCAAGAATCTTTGGGTACAAATTGAATTTTAGTACTGCCATCCGCAAACAAATGGTCAATAGGAAAGAGTAATTCAGATTCTCGAAGATATGCTTCTATGTTGTGTTTTAGAGTTCAAAGGTAGTTGGGAGAAATATCTACCTTTAGTTGAGTTTGCTTACAACAACAGTTTTTAGTCGAGTATAAAGATGGCACCATATGAAGCGTTGTATGGTCGCAAACGTTGAACTCCTTTGTATTGGACCGAGCTCAATGAAAGACAGATTCACAAGGTTGATTTGGTTAAAGAAACTGATAAACCATAATATATACATATTTTTATCCCACATTTGGCACATTTATGGATGAATTATCATTGAATTTGTGGAATTTGATGCTCCTAATCCTTTAATTTCATGTTTTATACTTAGGTGAGCATAGAAAAGTGAAAAGAATGAGAAACGGGCCAAAAAACGGAGAAAATGGACCAAAGTGTGAAATCAACACGACTTGGAGTTCCTCACACGGGTACACCACACGCCTGTGCCTATTTAGCAGACCTGAACACGGCCTGAACCCGAATCATACGGGCGTGTCCATGTCGTGACGCATTTCAATTTCACGAGGAAAAGGCTACTTAGGGGCTAAGAAAGGTATTCCAAAGTCTATATAAACACCCTATGAGTGGATTAAAGGGGGACATAGAAAGTAGAAGGCAGAGAATTACTCAAGGAAAGCCTATCAATCCATCTCGAAAGCAAGGATCTATATCAAGATTGAAGATCTTCCTAAATTTCTTTCAGGAGTTTTGGGTTTTCTTTATGTTTTGTTGTTTTCCTTATTTTGAGATACTTTCCCTTATTATTATGAACTAAATCCCCTAAATTTCTGAGGGGGATGAAACTTAAAACGGATCTTGTTATTGTTATCTGAACTATATGATAAATATTCGATTTGTTCTTAATTGTGTTTTTAACTCTTGAGTTAATATTTCAGGATATTGATTCAAGTCGAATGTGCTTATTCAGTGGACTAAAAGTCCCTGTTTAAGAGTAGATCCAACATAATTAAGCGGATTTGATCGCAATCCTAGACATAGGACGACAAAAATCTGTCGGATTAGAGTCAAATCTAATAGGGGGATCCATAGATCGAGTTAATACAACACCAGGGGTTTTAATTAGAAAGAAATTTCAATTAATCAACCTAGGGTTAGCTGTTCTTAGTCTCGAGAGAGATATTAACATAATTTAGGGATATCTACGGATCAAGTCGAATGAATAAATCTTCTAGTTTAGAGTTAAATAATAAGTGAAGTCTAGGTGGATTCTTCCTTGGGTATTTCCTTAATCGATTAGTTTTCCCAACGTATTTCCCCAATTTATTCTTATTCGCGTCTTTAGTTTAGTTAACTTTTAATTTAAACCAACTCCCTTTTATTTTCTAGGCTAGATAATAAAGAGAAAGTTATTACTAGTACTTTTGGTTCCTTTGGGTTCGACATTCTAGTCTTGCCATAAGCTATACTACTGTCAGATAGGTACGCTTGCCTTATTCGTGATAATATTTAGTGTCTAGGTACGATCATAAAAATTTAAAACTTATCACGAGCACATCAAAAATCGAAGATAAAGTAAGAGTAATTCGTGATTGTTTAAAAGCTGCTTCAGATTGAAAAAAGTCGTATGTAGATTTTAAAAGAAAAGAGATGGAATTTCAAGTGGGTGATAAAATATTTCTAAAAGTGTCTACATGGAAAAAGATTATGAGATTTGGTCGTAAAGGCAAGTTGAACCCGCGTTTTATTGGTCCGTATGAGGTAATTGAAAGAATAGGGCTAGTGGTATAACGGTTAGCCTTACTAGCAGAGTTGGAAAGGATTCACAATGTGTTTCATGTGTTGATGTTGTGATGATACTATTCTGATCCTTCACATGTGATTTCCCCAACAGAGATTGAAATTCGATCGGATATGACGTGTGATGAAGAACCGATCAAGATTTTAGCTCGGGAAGTTAAACAGTTGAGAAATAAATGTATAGCCCTAGTAAAAGTTTTATGGCAAAGGCATGGGGTAGAAGAGGCTACGTGGGAACCCGAGGAAGCCATGAGAAAATGGTACCCAAACCTCTTTTTCGGTAAGATTTTCAACGACAAAAATCCCTAAATGGGGGAGAGTTGTAACAGCCCAATTTAGGGCCAAGTCGGAACAGTGGTTTCGGGACCACGAATCCAAAGTAGAAAAATTTATTGTGATAAATTTTAATGTTTATAGTATGATTGAATGCATATGTGAAAGTTTCGTTACGAAATTTTATTGATAAAGGGTCCAATTTGACTATTAGGACTAAATTGCAAAAAGTGCAAAATATGTGTTCTAGAAACTTTGAGTGCTTGATTGAAATGAATTTGTAAATTAGAGGTCCTTATTTAGTAATTAGACCATCATATCTCATGATGGACAAAAATGGACATAGATGGGTAAAATTTCAAAGAATGTCTTTAAGGGCATTTTAGTCATTTGGTTAATAAAAGAATAACAAGGGAAAATCAAGTTAAAATTTGTGTTCATCTTTCTCCCTTTAGTCGAAATTTTGAAGGAAGTCATAGCAAGGGTTTGGCCAACTTTCAAGCTTGATAGTAAGCGTATCCTAGCCTCATTTTTAACGCTCTTTACGTTTTTGAAATCGTTATCAACCGATCTACCTATTTCTACCATTATTTTGAAGTAGGGTTCATGTTTAAAATTTTACCCATGTTAGACATGCATATATTTTGATGTCTAATGGTAGAATATGAATGTTAGTTGTGTGATAAATGACTTTTGCTAGGTGATTTTCAGTAAAAATGTTAAAAAGGACTTATTTGCAAAAGTTGTAAAATATGTGTAGAAATATGTGAATAAATGAAAAATATGGGCTGCTATAAGCATGTAATAGGTTTGGCTAGGCTTGGGTTTTGAGAAAAATGAATACATTTCATTTTATGAGCCTAGAGACTAAAGTGTAAATAAGTGAAAAGTTAGGGGCAAAAATGTATTTTTTCATAATATGATTTTTGGACTAAATTGAATAATGTGATAATTTAATGAGCTAAATTTGTTATTATAGATCAAGAAAGACAAGTTTCTGACCTAGATCGGGGAAAGAATAAGATTGTGGACTAAATCGCAAATATTAGCTATTTTTGTACCGAGGTAAGTTTAATTGTAAATAATGCATCGTTATATTATGTTTAAAAGTTTAATTATTGCTTGAATTGTATAATTGACCATGTAGATGAGTTTAATTGTATGAACGAGTTTGACGATAATTCGATAAGTGTGGAAGTCCAGTACGAACCCTAAGAATATTATAGGATACAAGGGTCATAACATTGAGTTTATCAAAATGAGGTTATGTGTAAGACCATATCTAGGATATGGAATCGGTATGGTAGTATGTGTAAGACCACGTCTGGGATATGGCGTCGGTACGAGATTCCGTGTAAGACCATGTCTGGGACATGGCATTGATATGAGTTTTCGTGTAAGATCATAGCTGGGCTATTGGCATCGATACTGAATTACATGTAAAACCATATCTGGGATATGGCATTGTATGACCTATGTATGACTCCCGAGTATCCTTACTAATTCCGAATGGCTCAACGGGCCTAGTTTATACGAGAATGAAAGTACATGCAAAGTAAGCAATACAGGTACGTACGAAGTCCATATGACATTTAGATGGAAGAATAGCGATGAGTTAATGTATGATGTTTAGTAATGCTCTTATGGTAAGGTTATGAACGGGTAAGAAATGACTATGAGAGTTTAGTAATACTTGTACCAAATTCCATTATGGATTTTTTATAATAAAGTTATAAATATGATGTCTATTATTTGCATATAAACTTACTAAGCTATATAGCTTACCTCTCTTTTCGTTCCATTGTTTTATAGTGTCACCAAGCTAGCTCGGGGATTGAGAATAGTCGGAGTTTACATCACACTATTAAGGCTTTACTTTGGGTATTGATGATTTTGATATTTTGAAAGTGTGGCTTGTATAGGGAATTGGTTAGCAGGTATATATGTCATAGTTGATTGGGCCAATGATGTTGGCTTATATTGGTTAAGTGAATATTTTGTATAAGGCCATTGAAAATTGGCTAACATTGCCTATAAGTTTAATGACATGATGATGCATTTCATAGATGTAGTAATTTGCATGATGTGTTGTTGCCTTGGTTGTGGACTGATTGTGATATTTATGATTGTACCTGTAAACTAAACTATTATCACGATAAAACCAAGCGCACCTATCGAACAGTAGGATAGCCTTTGGTAAGACCGGGATGTCGAACCCACAGGGAATAAAAGTACTAGTATTAACTTTCTTCTTATTATCTAGCCTAAAAATAAAGGGGATTTGTTTTAAACTAATTAAACTAAACTGATTAATTAACTAAGAATGCAACAAAGAATCAATTGGGGAAAATACTTTTGGGAAACCAATTGATTAAAACAATACCCAAGAAAGAATCCACCTATACTTCACTTGTTATTTGACTCTGAGCTAAACTATTTATTCACTCAACTTCATCCGTAGAAATCCCTAATTTATGTTACTATATCTTTCAAGACTAAAAACAACTAACCCTAGGTTGATTAATTTAAATTTCGTTCTAATTAAAACCCCTAGTGTTGCATTAACTCGATCTATAGATTCCTTTATTAGATTTGACTCTAACCTGGCAAATTTTCGTCGTCTTATATCTAGGATTACGATCAACTCCGCTTAATTGTGTTGAATCAATTCCTATCAATAATGTTTCGAACTAATTCATAAGTAATTATACATTGAGAATTCAACTAAAAGAGCATCAAAGTCTCAAACAATCCAAGTTGAGTATTTTATCACAAAAGCATTTGTATTCCTCATTTTCTAAGTAATCACCTTTAATTCAAAACTAACAAGAGTTAACATCCTCACTAAAGATTCACCCAAATCACTCAAAGTGTTTAGGGTTTAGAAATTAAGCACTCATTAGTCAACATGAAAAGTTATTACCATAGGCTTGCATAAAAATCATATCTCCACCACTATAAATTGAGATGATACATCGATCAAAAGGTCTTTTAGAGGGTTGTAACGGGGCTTTGGTTAGGGGTGTGGACACAAGCTGGAAGAGAATATTAGAATCAAGATTGAGCTGAAAATTTACCTAACTAGAAAAATAACCAGTACTGAGAAATTACATCACTGAATATAAATATTACTAGAATTGAGCTTTTCATCATGAATAACATCGTTTTAGATAAAGATTTACCTAACTTCATAATAATATGCTAAACAAAAAATTAAAAACTGACATGAATTTATTTTTTATTTTTTTAACACAAGTCAAATAATTGAAACTTCACTAACTCAAATGGAGAACATAGCCAGATAATTGTTCAGTTCAAATCTCGACAAAATATAGATTAAATTAATGGAGATTTCAATAATAATAGGTTATAGGTTAGTATCAAGGGTAAATCAATGAATAGTTTGTTAAGCTCAATGGGGTTCACTAAGGGTCAGTTATGAAGGTAGGCTTTTATGGAGTGAGTGGGTTAAACCTAAGTGCCTTTATCATCTCGGTATATCAAATCAATGGTGTGGTCTTGTCATGTATAATCAAAGCAAGTTCTAAAATAATAGATCAAAATTGACACACTCATAGCAACAATAAAAGTGAGTAAGAAAGAATATATGCTCTAAAGGCTCAAGATCTCACAAAAATTATGGCTTTTGATGTCAATCCTGTGAATTTCAAACTTCAAGATAATACTTAAATTTGGGGAAACAACCTAGAAAAATTTTTAATTCTCAAAAATTAACTTTTCATGCTTGATTCTCTAATGTCTTAAGGTATAAATAATCAAAGCACAAATACCTATGTTTTAATTCAAAACATATTGATAAAAATCATAAATCAATCAAAATTCATTCTAATAGTGATATGAGAAAGTTATTTGAGAACAAGATAGAATTCAGGGGTTTTCTAATAAAGAGTAAACAACCTCCCCACACTTAAGATGTACATTGTCCTTAATGTACAAAGTTAGGTTATAAGATTGTAAGAATAGTATCATAAGATAGGGAAAGAAGTGAAACTTCCTGAATTTTGGATGAAATCCTTGGAGTAGGGAGAGCAGATTTAGAAAGGAAGCTTTTAAAGTGCATGATAAACTAGGCAGAGGTGAAGGTGGGGGAGGATACTCCGGTGGTGGTATAGGTTGGGTTCCACAATCGTGATGCCAAATGGAGATGGTCGTGGTCGAATAGGACATGGCAGTCGTGGAGTATCTTTCCTAGTGAAGTTTATATTCCTAAGTAATATTGAGCTCTTGAGCTCTTTGTAACTACGATAACATCAATAGTGTTTTAGGGGATATAGATTAGCATGGTTACTCATTAAGAAACAGCAATAAAAGTAAAATTTTCAAGATAAACTAAGATAAATTTTGTAGAACATAAAGAAAAAATAGAAATAAAGATAAAGATAAAGAAACTTAAAATTAAAAAAAATAAATAAACAAAAATAAAAATAAATAGACTTAAAAGTCATCATTGCCAGATAGGTCGTGAGGTGGTGGCGGTGGTGGTAAATATGGAGGTGCTGACAAATCTGTTGTAGAGTAGCATCAATGTGGTCGAATCGCTGAAAGTAGTGCTGCTCAAATTGAGTGAGGCACTCAGAAATGTCAGTCAATGAAGCAGCAGCATGAACTGGCCTATGACTCCACGGTGGCTAAGAAGGTGGACCCTCATAAGGTGGGGGTATATCATCAGTAATATCCGCTAGGTCATCCTGCTTGGTAGACTGAGCTAAACAGTATTGAGGAGGATCGAACCCACGATGACGCTCTATCATCCTTATATATAGCATACTCGAGATGCCCTATGGGGACATTTAGCCGATGAGTGTGAGTGATGAGGACTGCACTACTGTGTTGAGGAGACCGAAGTGCCGTGTGAGTCGTGTTACATAAGGAACGATGCAAATGGCTCCCTTCCTATGTCGCTCAATCTGATGGCAAATGGCTAGGGCAATGAAGTATGCCAAATCAAAAACGTGCCCGTGCATCATGCTCCATAAAAAGTATACACCATGAGTGTTGACGACGCCCGTACTCTCTCGCCGTCCCATCAAAGTATAAGGTAGGATGGCGTGTAGGTATAGTAATTATGGTTAGAGAGCGGATGCCTTAGAGCGACTAGGATCATAGGTGGTTGAAACAGGGACGAAGTCCCTCCAACAGGAGAAAGGAGTATAGTAGATGTGGCGATGGAGGTCAGAGAACTCGTCTTCATCCATAAATTCCTCTGTATATAGTCCCAATGCGACTCCAAACTCTGGGACACTCAATTGGCATACTATGCCGCCGAGACAGAATTGAGCTGTGCCCGAATCGTCGAATTTTGACATGACTGTCTATAGATGGAATGTAGAATAAGGCTCTAAGGTGAGCTCCATGTATGTCGGCTCGACGATGTCAAAGAAACGCTCCCATGGGTCAGTAGTAAGGAAGGCCCGAACTGAGTCTGCGAGTTGGACCTACTCTAATGCAACCCAATGTATGCATCGGCCTACGCCAAGAGGTCTCGCTCGAAGGATCTGAAATAGTTCCTTCTGGGTTCCTAGTGGGAACTGGAGTAAGTGATGGCGTATCTCGGTGGTCGCACTCTAGGATGTAGCACCGGGTCCCTTCCGCTTTTTGGAAGTGGGGACGGCAACCTTCGATTTTCCTCGTGAGTTTGTCATATTAGCCCTGCAAGAAAGCAATTAAAAGTAATGAATGAATAAGATAGATATAGGTTAATAAGATATCAAATCCAAAGTTAAACTCAACAAGTGGATGTAATGAGCGAATTGTCTTAAAAAAAAATAAGACTAACAAAAGTCAACCGAAAGTTGACGGGTTAGCAAGTGATACATCTAAACGTAATAAACTAATAATTGGAAAGAATTTTATAGCAAAATGGCATAATAATAGCATGACTAAAATCAACTCAGTATAGATGAAATAGCTAGTAATGGTGGACGAGAAAAATTTAAAAGGGTATGCAATGAACCATAACAAATAGCAAATGACAATTAATAAACATAAGGATTAATAATAATAATAATAATAATAATAAGCAAAGAATTTAACAAAAAGAAAATAATAACAAACAAGGAAAAAACCATCAAAGGTGGGTGCGGCTGAAGGTGTTAGCTGTGCAAACAGCAGAGGGGGTTGTGTGCTGGTGGTCGGAGTGTGCAGAGAGTCGGAACGGCAGAAGAAAGGCTAGTTGTGGCTTTGGTGTTATGGCTGACGAGGGGGTGTTGGTTGATGGAGGGGGCTACGAAAGGGAATGAAAGTAAGTGGTTTGGCCGGAGGGCGGCAAGGGCTCGTCATCGATGGTTAAGGTGGCCGGAGTGGGCGCCAAACGAGAGAAGGGGAAGGGAAGGGAGGGTGGCTAGGGTTTGGGGGAAATTTGGTGGAGATGATGAACAATAAAATTGAGGCGTTTAAATAGGAGTTGGGTCACATGGCCGTGACCGACGCTCGTGTGACATGGAATCAGCTCGTGCTTATCATGAAATTGAAGTCCAAATTACTTACGACCTTGGACCACACCTATGTTCCCTGGGCATGTTGGTGCACACGGCTGCCTCGCACGACCGTGTACTACTTCATTCGTTTCTCCCACGCCTGTGTATTCGGTCACACGCCCGTGTGTTATGAATAGAGGCACCCACGTGGGTTGGGCACGGGCGTGTCGCATGCCGGTGTTATTTTCTGAGTGTTGTCCATGGGTTATAGGCGGCGTGTCACACGCCTGTGTTAATTGATCGGTATCGACTACGGCATACGAGCACAGGCGTGTGATTGGTTTGTATGTCCGTGTGTTTATACCAGGTTTGCGCATGGTCTCTGGGTACGTCCGTGGGGATCTGTCGCATCCCGTGTCTCAGTATATTTTTAAAATTCAATGTCCAGTTTTAGCACGGTTGTTGCCACGCCCTTGTTAACTTACCCGTGAGGCTCATACAGTTATATCACACGGCTGCGGTATTTAACCAGGTTCACACATGGCCATATCGCATGGCCGTGGTGATTAGTCGCATCCCGTATGGTCATTATAAGTTTGGGAAAAATTTAGTTTTGTTTTCACACTGCTAAGGACATGCCCATGGCTTCTAACCCGTGGTGGGGACACGGCCTAAGGCAAGCCCATGTGCCAGGCCGTGTGGTTAAAAACACCTGCGTTTAAGTGACTCAGTTAGTGTTTGTTAGAGGTTATGAACTGAATTTAAGAAAGTCAACAACGTTAGTGCTCGGGTTGCCTCCCGAAAAGTGCTTATTTAGAATCTAAGCTCGACTTACCTTGCACGCAACTTTACGAGGGTTCGTGAAGCGGAAGCTCCTCTCTATCATTCTTAAAATCCTCACCATTATAAAGTTTAAGTCGATGACCATTTACCTTGAAAGTGCCATGGTTTGGATGAGTTACCTCTACTGTGCCGTATGGATAGGCCTGACCACCTTGATTTCAGCTTTCCAGGGAATAATTTAAGCCTTGAGTTATGTAGCAAAACGAGATCACCGGCTTCAAATTACTTTTTTTGTTTTAAACGACCATTATGGCGTCGCTTTGTTGCTTCCTTTATAAGCGTGAGTTCTTGTATACATTAGCGCGCCACTTATCCAACTCGTTCAACTGCATTAATTTTTTCTCACCTGCAAGTTTAGGATCAGAGTTTAGAAATTTGATAGCCCAAAACGCCTTATGTTCAAGTTCAAATGGTAGATGGCAACTTTTTCCATAAACAAGTCTATAAGGAGATGTTCCTATTGGAGTGTTGAATGCAGTTCTATACGCCCATAAAGCATCATCTACCTTCATCGCACAATCTTTCCTATTTGACTCGACCGGCTTTTTTAGGATGAGTTTAAGTTCTCTATTGGCTACTTCGAGTTGGCCACTAGTTTGTGGATGGTAAGGGGTAGTTGTTCTATGGTGCACTCCATATTTCTTTAAAACTTTATCAAACTGAGCATTACAAAAATGAGTACCCCTATCACTAATAATTGCCCTAGGTGTTCCAAATCGAGAAAAGAGCTTCTTAAGAAATCTCACTGCCATTCTAGCATCATTAGTAGGTAAAGCTTGGGCTTCCACCTATTTGGACATGTAATCAACTGCTACTAAGATGTATTTATTCCCAAACGAACTAGGAAATAGACCCATGAAATCAATACCCCATACATCGAATATTTCACATGAGAGCATATATGTTTTAGGCATTTCATTACGTTTAGAGATATTACCTGTTCTTTGGCATTTGTCACAAGAAATAACATACCTGTTGGCGTCCTTGAATAGTATGGGCCAATAAAAACCTTATTCGAGTGTTTTATGAGCTGTCTTAGTCCCACTGTAATGCCCTCCGGCTGGTCATGAATGGTAGTGTTCCAAGATCTTCTCTGCTTCTATCTTTGTAACGCATCTTCAAATGACTTGATCTGCACATATACGAAAAATAAAAGGATCCTCCCAAAAATAGTTTTTCACATTAGCAAAGAATCGCTTCTTTTGTTGATGTGTCAACCCTTTTGGGGTTATGTTAGCAGCTAAATAATCGGCAGACTACCTTGTGGTCTATCATATATCATCTTAGCAAGTTGACCAATTTGATTCTCAAGTCCTTGAATTGAAGCTTGTTGGTTCTTAAGTGCTGTTTCGGTATTTTGAAAACGTGTTTCTAACAACGATATGAATTTTTCCAACATTTTCTCAAGGTTTGGTTTTTTTTCCTGCCGATAGGGGGTTGCTGAAATCCCGGAGGGGGTGGTGGCTTTTGATTTCCTTGATTCCCTTGACCACCCCATGAAAAATTTGGATGATTTCTCCAACCTGCATTATAAGTGTTACTTTAAGGATTATTTTGAGGTCGAGGATTATTACCCATATAATTCATTTGCTCGTTTTCCATGCCATGTCCATAAGGGGAGTACTCTGGGTTACCCACACCACTTCCATTCGTGTCGCACTGCATAACTGGATGTATCTGCGTAGAACCAACTAAACCATCAATCTTTTTATTCAAAAGTTCTACCTGGCTAGAAAGCATAACGACTGCGTCGACATTAAAAACACTAGTGGCTTTTGTTGGCATTGTCCTCATGACTTGCCACTGATAGTTATTTAGTGACATCTTCTCTATAAACTCATAAGCCTCCTCAGGTGTTTTGTTATTTATTATTCCACCAGCAGCTGCATCTATCATTTGCCTCGTTGAGGGATTCAAACCGTTGTGGAAAGTCTGAATCTGTAGCCACAGAGGTAACCCATGATGAGGGCACCTTCTCAATAAATCCTTGTATCTCTCCCATGCGTCATAAAGGGTTTCTAGATCCATCTACACAAAAGAAGAGATGTCATTCCTCAATTTTGCCGTTTTAGCTGGCAGAAAATATTTAAGTAAAAATTTCTCAGTCATTTGTTCCCAAGTAGTGATAAACCCTCGTGGTAGAGAGTTCAACCACTGTGTAGCCTTATTCCTCAGAGAAAAGGGAAATAACCAAAGACGAATGGCATCATTAGAAACGCCATTAATTTTAAAGGTATCACAGAGTTCCAAAAAGTTTGCTAAATATGTGTTGGGATCCTCGTCCTGCAAACCATCAAACTGAACAAACTGTTGTATCATCTGTATAGTGTTAGGTTTCAATTCAAAATTATTTGCAGCAATAGCAAGCCTAACAATACTAGATTCAGTACCAGCTAAATTAGGCTTAGCATAATCATACATAGTACGAGGAGCAGGATTCTGATCCACAGGATTTGTAGCTACCACAGGAGGTAACGAAATATTCTAATTTGCCTCTATCTCTTCAATAGTATTGGGCACGTCCTCTTACTTTTCCTCTATGTACTGTAGGCTTCGCCTTATCTCTCTACGGTTTCTGTGAGCTGATGCTTCTATTTCACTATAAAAAAGCAAAGGTCCTACGGATTTATTCTAGTCATAAACTAGAGATACCTATCAGAAAAAATTAAAAGAAAAATTTAGTAAATAAAGCTTAAAATAAAACAAAAAGTAAATTGCAATAAAAGTAAAAAAAATGGCTAAAGTAATTAAAATTGAGTGTTCCTAATATCTCAGTCCCCGGCAATAGCGCCAAAAACTTGATTGTGATATTTATGATCGTACTTGTAAATTAAACTATTATTATGATAAAGGCAAGCACACCTATCGAATAGTAATATAGCTTATGGCAAGACCGGGATGTCGAACCCACAGGGACTAGAAGTACTAGTATTAACTTTCTTCTTATTATCTAGCCTAAAAATAAAGGGGATTTGTTTTAAACTAATTAAACTAAACTGATTAATTAACTAAGAATACGACAAAGAATGAATTGGGGAAAAAACTTTTGGGAAACCGATTGATTAAGACAATACCCAAGAAAGAATCCACCTAGACTTCACTTGTTATTTGACTCTGAGCTAAACAATTTATTCACTTGACTTGATCCTTAGAAATCCCTAATTTATGTTACTATCTCTTTCAAGACTTAAAACAACTAACCCTAGGTTGATTAATTAAAATTTCGTTCTAATTAAAACCCTAGCGTTGCATTAACTCGATCTATGGATTCCTCTATTAGATTTGACTCTAATCCGGCAGATTTTCGTCATCCTATGTCTAGGATTGCAATCAACTCTACTTAATTGTGTTGGATCTACTTTTAGACAGGGACTTTTGCTCCACTGAATAAGCACATTCCACTCGAATTAATATCCTGAAATATTAACACAAGAATTAAAACACAATTAAGAACAAATCAAATATTTATCATATAATTCAGAAACTAATAACAAGATCCGTCTTAGGTTTCATCCCCCTCAGGTATTTAGGGGATTTAGTTCATGATTGTAAAAGAAAACATCTCAAAATTAGGAAAACAACAAAACATAAAAAAAACCCAAAAACTCGTGAAGGAAATTGAAGGGAGATCTTCAGCCTTGATGAAAATCTTTGCTTTTGAGATGAATCGATCGATGTTCCTTGAGTAATTCCTTACTTTCTACCCTGTTCCCCATTTTGTTCCTCCCCTTGGGTGTTTTTATAAACTTTAGAATGCCCAAATTACCTAAAAATTAGCCTTTTCCGATTAGAATTGAAACAGGGCTCGACAGGGACACGCCCGTGTGACACGCCCATGTAAGGATGCTCAGGCCGTGTGCAATTCTATGTGTTACACACGGCGTGTGGTTTACCCATGTGAAAATGTGTGGTTTACCCATGTGAAAATGCCTAGACCGTGTTGAATACTGAATTTGGCCCATTTTGTCTGTTTTTGGCTCGTTTCTCACTCTTTTCACTTTCCTACGCTCACCTAAGTATAAAACATGAAATGAAAGGATTAAGAGCATCAAATTCCATAAATCTAATGATAAATCACCCATAAATGTGCCAAGCATGGGATAAAAATATAAATAGATTATGGTTTATCATGGACATTATGGTTGCCTTAGAATGCTATGATTTGTACCTATGAATTGGTGTTTGTGTGTATGAGTTTCAGGGTATTAAAACACCCTGATTAACCTTAGGATGTATGTTCGGGCGTGTTATTCTCTTTCAAGGGGACTCGAACTCTCGTAGAGATATAGGAAATTTTCTTGCAACATTTCATCTCTATCCAGCTACAAAAAAACTTGTTCGGCACTTTGTCTAATAGTTTCTCACAAATGTTGCTCCAATCCCTAACAACCATTATTCGTAATGACTGGCTCATCCATTGATAAATTGAACTGTAATTGAACGTCCTTGAATGTGATTGTACATTCACCGCCTAGAAGATGGAATGCATGTGTCTTGAGCCTCCATCCTTCGACCAACACGCTGATAAGTGTGGAGTCTAATTTACACCCTCCGAGCATAGGGGACACATGCAAGAATCCCGCATATTCCAAATAGGGTTCAATCATAGGCGATGGCCTTGAAGATAGATTGTGTATATATGTCTCCAAAATCCGATCTTCAGCCTGATTATAAAACAATAGAAAAATTAAATTTAATCTTTTTAGCAACTTAATAATAAAGTTAAATAAAATTATAAAAATTAGAAATATTTTCTTACCATTTGCAATTGGACTACGAAAATGTGGCTGTCATCCAAACGAAAAAGAGTGTTTGTCATTACAAAATTCAATTCAAACAAATAAAAATCAAAATACAGAATTAAATCAAGACGAACTTGAGAGAATTTTAATTAAAATTTTAGAACTAAAATCTTGAAAAAATTAATAGAATTGATATAAATGGGTTTGAATGAAAAAAATGAGGAAAATGTTTGGGTTTATATAAAAATAAAACTAGTTGTTTTTATGGCCGTTGGGGAATTCGACCATTAGGGAAAAATGCGTCTAGTAGAGGGCGCTTTTCGTCCTCGTCAGAGTGAAAACGCGTCCAATTGAATGCATTTTGCTGACTGTGTAGAAAAATACGCCTCGTTGTATGCATTTTTCTACAAACTCAGCAGAAAACATGTCCAGCTGAACACGTTTTCACATTTTCTCTAGTAAATATTACAGAAATCAACCTACTCCGTTAAATTAAAAAAAAAAAAACTGATAACCTTAGATATATTCGACAGACAATAACTTTAGGTTTTAGCATAATATTTTTTTTTTGGTAGAATAGTATAAGCTTTATTTCAATAGCTAGTTACATCTTTATTAGGAAGAAAAATTAAGGATTTATATATTTTTGATAAAAGCAAAATAAATAGGAAAGGACCCCACATGTTCTCATTATTCTTATTATATTATTATATGAAAACTACTTTGCATTTTCTTTTCTCCATGCTTTTCACATTTTTGGATGCTCACCGACACACTACCGTTTATTCATGTTTTTAGCTCAATTATTTGTTTTGTCAAATTATAAAATAATAATTTGAAGGCTGAGAGTTTTAATTTTTTATATTTTTAATTTAAAAATTCAGTTCCAATTGTTATTGTTATTAAAATTCTTCTATTAAATTTACTAGAGTGACATTGTGAAATTAAAAATAAATATTTACTTGATAGTCATGTAATCTTAAAAATTAAGATTTTTTTCTTAAAAACACCCATTCAAATTTGTCATTTAAGAAAAATTAACGTCAATATTATGATTAAAATAATTAACAATATTAACTAGATTAACTAATGACATTATAAAGTAGAGGAACCAAATTGTATTCAAAATTAAAGCATATAGATTAAATCTCAAGTTTCAATGTAGTATAGGAGCCAAAACTGAAATTTGACCATTCTCTTATAATACAAAAAAAAAAAAAAAAAAAAGAAGACTATCTTAAAAGAAATGAGAAGTCACATGTTGATAATATTTTAATAAAAAAATATAGACTAATTAATAACATTATAAAAATATAGAGATCAAATAAAATTAAAAATACCCACAATGTAAGTGAAAAAAATTATGTAACAAATATAGTTATTAAAAATTCATATAAAAACCATATCATACTTTAATTGAATTGAAAAAAAGTAAAAGCTTAATATGTATGGATGTGTCTTAAAGTTAAAATCCCATCATAATAAAAAGTCAGAACATATTAATGTGTGTTACTTTGAATGCAAAAAAGGTGTCAAGTGACATCTTAAAAATTAATACAAATATAGAATGTATATTAAAATTGATTTGTAATACATCAAATTAGATCATTGCACAGATTAATGTAGTTGAGCTGAAGCTGGACCCTGTAATAACTGAATAAAATAACCCGTCGTTTATGCACAAGATTTATTTTGATGCAATAATTCAGTTTGAAGATTATTAAAACCAACTGTTTTGATGTTTGTCGAAAAGGTTAAAAAGAACAAAATCATGTGAAAACGATGCAGTGATGCAGAAATAAATAAACAATGCATTCATTCATTCATTCATGGCAAAAATTATGTCAGAGTTTTCCTCTTAAGCCGAACCCAAACTTTGTGGACCTCCCCACACAACATCTCACGTTTCTATACCGCTCTAATTTATGTCTATTTCTTCATTTTAATACTTGATTATTACTTTGTTAAAGTTTTTAATTCAAAAAGTTAATGGTAATAAAAAAAATTAGGTGACACATTCAACTAATGAGTACGCACCATATGCCCAGCATTGAGCGTTGAGCATTGAGCATTGATGGATGATGTGGTCATTGCTTGCTGACTTAATCATTGACAAGCATTCAGCATCGTTGATTGACAATACTCTATAGATATTAAAGTGAGAAAACGGGGTAACGAGGTAATTGTAAGTATCCTTAACAGGGGTAATGCCGATGGAAGTGGATCAGCACTCATTCGTAACATCAGCAACTTATTGAGGAATAATGATTGAGAGGTTTGCATGGTAAATATTTGCAGGGAGTCGAATGAAGTAGCTAAAGTGCAAGTTGCAGAGGATCTCAAATTTTATGTTTTTTTATCAACCTCACATAATATATTCACTTGAGTTTACTGCTTAATTCATTGCTGTCTTTAGGTTTTTGGGTTAACATGTAACTCCACAACTCATAAGATGATAGAACAAACAAAATACAGGTAAAAATTTTAATTTTGAAGTTAAAAGTTAAAATTTAAAAGATAATTATTTGGTATATAGGTGGTGGAGATTTTTAAATACAACATAAAGTTATATGTCAAAATTTTAATTCCGCTCATGGAGTTAAAAATTTTCACTATTTGTATACTAAATATTTAGGGTAATTACTCTATCCACAGCCAGTGGAGTATAAAAAACTCCACAAACAAATTTAGAAAGATGTCAAGTGTCTTTTTTTAATTATTATATTATTATTTTAATACGTTTTAAAAACAAGTGACATCAACACAGACTTGCTTGTGGAGTTTTGTTACTCCACTAGTAGTGTATAGGATAATAATTCAAATATTTATCCGAAGTTAAGGGTAATTATTTAGTATATAGGCGGTGAAGATTTTTAACTCCACAAGTAGAATTGAGATTTTGTCACATGTCCTTTTTTATTTTTTATTTTTAAATAAAACATAAAATCACCCGTCAAAATCTCAACCTCACTTGTGAAGTTTAAAATTTTCCACCGTTTGCGTACCAAATACTTATCAAAAGGTTTAATACATCATTTGATATTTGAGTCTCACATATTCTTTTTTTAGTATGGTACCCTTTTTAATCCAATAAAGTACTTGTATTTGGCAAAAGTTATACATTTTGATATCTTAAGATAAGAGTCTCAATTGTTTAGTGTTTAATCTAGATTTTAAGGTTGATTTAATGAAAATCTATAATGAACTAATAACAACACAAATTAACTTCATCAAATTATCAAAGGTTAAAGTCCAAAAAAAATTATAACCATCATATTTAACAAATTAAATATAAAATTAAACAAATTCACAATTATCATTAAATTTATTTTATTAATAAATTATAAAAATTAAAATCTAAAAATATTAACAATTAACTATCATTAAATCGACACTAAAATTCAAATTGGTACTAAAATGTATAACTTTAACAAATACTATATCAAATACCAAAATATAATAATTAACATTTAATATTACGCAAAAAAACACAAATACCATATTAAAAAAAATGTCAAACTTTAATACACAATAATATAATAAGAAAAGTTAAAACTATAATTTGGTAGTGCTATTTAAAAAGTTAAAAATAGATAAAGTTTACATTATTCGAAGTTGAATTTTTTATAAAATAATTTTATTAGTTTCACATTTTTTATATTTTTAATATTTTAATTTTTTTTATATTTTAATTTCTCATAAAAAAATTTTGATTTGCACTTCATTCCAATTATAATAATCTAATTATTGGTGGAACTAAAAAACTTGGTTAACAGTCGTTTCAAAAATAGTTTCGGTCTAACTATTGTTAGAACAGAATTTGGGCAAAATTAGAGAGTTTGCACAATCAGTCCAATGTGCAAGTGAGTTAAAGAAATAAAAAAGAGAGGTCGACACTTGATATTTGTTAACGCAGTTTAGATTCCCCAATCCTACATTTGCAGAGCCCTATTCAGAGAATGATTTTATTCATCAATTGTTCAGATCACCTATTGGCCTAAGCCCAATCTACCCTTACACAAAGAAGTAATTGTGGCCCCAATACCGACCCCAATTGTACAAATCACTTTCCCTCAAATACCTCACTTTACATAATTTCTCTCCATCACAAATCCCTACACAAGGGCATGTCAAAGACACCCCACAGGGCTCACCAAGAATGTCAATCAGCAATTTATTTATAGATCTCTTTAAGTGATCGTCCAACAGTGTATTTGTAACACCCCTCACCCAACCCAATCGTCGAATCCAAGCTACAGGATGTCACATTCGTTGCCAGAGCAACTATAGTCAAATGCACCATAAGTATATCATTCAAACATACAATCATGTCATAAACACATTCACATTATGATATACAATTAAATCTGACCCTTGATCAAGCCTACAAAAGCTCTTTATCATCCCGGGAATGAACATGGACTAAACTGAAAATTTTCAAAATGTATCGAGATAGTATCATGATATCTAATCTCAGTATCATGATACTGAAAGCAGTGCCAAAAACTTTCAAATAAACTAGGCGGACATCGCGATGTCCAAGGTCTGGAATCATGATATCAATGACAATAATCAAACTTCCCAATCTAAAGACCTAATTGCAAAGTTTCCAAGATATAAAACAAATGGGTATGACAATACCAAAAATAGTCCACTAATTCCCTTATTTTGCTAAAGCACAACTTTGGTACCAATTTCATAACAACCTTTCAAACTTCTCATTTGGTGCATTTTGCACAACATTTTCCCGTACAAAAATGTACCAAATACATGTCAAAATATAGAATTTAATCAATTCCAATCATCCATTCCAATATACCTTAATTTGACATCAAAACCCGCCAATTCAACGTATTCACACTTAACTTATACAATCATGCCTTTTAGCCATTCAAATAATCATTTTGCCATACTATTTCACACTCAAATTTATAATTCAAAAGTCATATATATGACTTAACACATTACCAAAACATACACACACATATATGAACATTAGCTTTCCCAAAATCAAGCATTAGCTAAGGTTCAAACCAAAGTTGTCATTCTCAAGTTAACAAAAGCATAACACCTATACACATGTCACATAACCGAATTTTAAAATGATAGAAAAACTACTGAATCAATAACGGGATAGTATGAGCTTCTCAACGATCCACTTGACACGTTCCACAAGTTGGCAATCTACAGGAAAAGGGAAAACATAAAGCTACATGTCCAAAGTGCGAGTTAGAACATCTGGGGAAAATTTGAGTGTTTGCACAATCAGTCTAAAGTGCAAGTGAGTCAAAGAAATAGGAAAAGAGAGATCGACACACGATATTTGTTAACACAATTCAGATTCCCCAATCTAACATCTACGAAGCCTCATTCAGAGAATGATTTTATTCACCAATTGTCTAGATTATCTATTAGCTTAAGCCCAATCTACCCTTACACAAAGAAGTAATTGCAGCCTCAATATCGACCCCAATTGTACAAATCACTCTCCCCTAAATACCTCACTTTACATAATTTCTCTCCATCACTAATCCCTACACAAAGGCGTATCAAAGACACCCCACACAGCTCACCAAAAATGTCAATCAGCAACCTATTTATAGGCCTCTTCAAGTGATCATCCAATAGTGTTTTAATAGGCTTGAAACACTCCTTTAAAGGCTGATTTTATCCATTAATTATCTTTAGTATTTATCTCACAATAGCCTTTATAAACAAGTTCCCCAACAGCTTGAGATACTCCATTGAATAAATCTGACATATATCTCTAAAAAATAGCACTTCAATCACCAAGAGATAAAATACTTTCATGCTTATTAAACCACTTTAAGGTACTATCTGTTGGGAGACTCAGCATTCAAGTTGACTCATGCTTTTGTTTTGTCAAATATGTCATACTCAAATGGACAGAATTTAACTTAATTGAAACTTGCACAAGTTTGAAAATGATGAGCCAAGCAAAAAAAAAATAGGTTCCTTATAACAAAACATGAACGAGCAGGTAAAAAAAACCCAACATCTCACAACATATTTTATATCAATAACAAATACATCAAAATTTAAAAATCATATTTCTTACATAATTTTCAAAGGTCAATTGTTCTAGCTTAATTTTTTTTTTTTGAATGCTTAATTATATAGTTAAATAACAATTTTTATTTTAATTCCCACTTTGGATGGAAATCAAATTTGCCCAAATTTTGATAGTAGTACTCTTTTTTCAATGTCATCTTTCATGACCCTACTCAAATTATAGGCAAATGAACTTTTAAAAAAGTGCGCCAATGAGTAAACAAGCCCCCTAATATGGGGGAGATGATTATGGATTGACTAGAGGCAACCAAAATGTCTTTTTTATGACAAGTTAATGGAATCGTGGGCAAATGGGAAGTTTGAAGGAAAAATTTTGATGATGAGGATACTGACTTATTAGATGGTAATGTTTTAATGAATATGGTAAATAGTATCCCAGCCATCTCTTTCTCTGAGTGAGTTCATTACTTGGTTGAACAGAGTATCTCGAAAATGGTCATTCTAAACCTTTTTAGAATGAATTAGTTTCAATACACTTTTAAGCAAGGTGCATGCATTATAGAAACTTGAGCAATAGATTCAACTTATAGACTTGGAAAATGATTACTTTATAGTGAAATTCCAATTGGATGAGGACTATTGGAAAGTTTTATCTGAAAGACCATGGGTTATCTTTTGGCAATATCTAACAATCCAATTGTGATCGGCGTCTTCATATACATGCCAATCATATCCTTTGAGTGTGGTCGCTTGGATCCGCTTATAGGGGCTTTCAGGTTCTTATATAAAAAAAAAGTCTCTTAAGGGTCATAGGAAGCACAATAGAAAATATGATCAACGTAGACTATAATATCGATATCGGGGTTCAAGGAAGATTCACGAGAATGGCCACTATAGTGGATTTGAGCAAACTTTTAAACTCAAAGATAAATATAGAAGACATAACTCAAATAGTAGAGTACGAATCCTTGCCAACTATGTGTTTTAGTTGTGGAAAATATGATCATACTAAGGACTTATATCCGATGACAATTTAGGGAAGTGCCATTATAGAAGAAAGGGAGAACCCATTAATGCAATCGCCAAACAAGGTAACAATTATTGAATCTAAAAATTTTAGACATTGGATGATTATAAAAAAGAGGAATAGAAGGCAATAATGTAAAGTAGATGAAGTCAATGCATATAATTTAATACTGTAACTTATTATCTTATTTAATCAAACAATGAGTTAAGAGATAAGCAAATTCAATATCAATTTATGCTATAAACATAGCACAAATTGACTCTGATACCAATAATTGAAAATATCGGTTTAGAAAATAGTGTTATTAGGTACGACGAAAATTTATTTTTTCTTAAAATTGAGTCATGTGGTATTTACAGCAATAAGCCTTAAACCAAATCATTATCTATGGTTTGTGTGAGGCAGTTTAAGTCGTTTCTCGGCTTTCTACCAAATGGTCTTCTCTACTATCCTCGAACCTAAAGTTGCTTTGAGTGTGAGCCCTAACTTTCAATTGGAAAGTTAATTTTTCTATGGGAACCAAAAACTTTAAAATTTTTAGAAAATAAAAATTATTCTTGTAAATAAATTATCACTACTTTTTGAAAAAATAACGACGCTCAATCACTTGTGTAATTAGGTTTCTCATAGTTCCTATTTATAAGAAAATAATGCAAGAGTTTTAGTTGAATAAGGGGTAATTTTTTTTTTTGAAACTAATAATCAGATTGGGCTTATATATAAAAAATAAACAGAAAAACATAGTCCACAGGAATTAAAACAAACATGACTGATGTCCCAAAAACAAGCTGGCTCGAATAAGAAAATATCTAGCCTAAGGAAATAAAATAAAATTCTAGAATGTCATTATTACTACCGCCCTAATGCCTAATCAGAGAACTCTGACGCCTGTCGTTTCCATCATTTCTTTCATTTCGTTCTTAATGGTGTTACCAGTTTTCAAGGGGAGCTTTAATCACCGAGTCTTTTGATCTGGCCATTTTGAATTTCCTCTCTTTCTTTCTATCTCCTTACTTCTTCAATTTGGCTCTCTCTCGCTATCATTTTTCACCTGGTTTTTGGCATATCTAGGGACGCTTTTAACCAGGTACACCTCTTCCTTCCTTCTTAGAGATTCTGTTGCTAATATGTGGGCCGCTAGACCATTTGCTGATCTTGGGGTATATACAAACCTTAGTTTTCTAGATCTGGGCTTTAACTGGTGGATATAGTTTAATATAAAAATATAGTTTCCCCTATTTGGGAAACCTTAGGTGACGACAACCCTAAAGGATACTAAGGTTTGTCGTCCCCTCTCATAAGGGATGGGCTCACTGGGCCCATTTCATGTACTAGGTATAATTATGTGTGTTATCTAGACTTTTATCCAACACTTATAATTTGCCAACCCTATAACTATTTTTCTATTTCCAAAATATTCTTAATTAAATTAAATTATCCAATTAAAATATTTTCTCAACACAAATCTAATTTTGTTAAAGTCATGGCAACTTCAATTATTTAATTGTGACCAATAATTCAAAGTGATTAATTTAATTTTTATGTCATCTTTTAAAATTAGCAAGAAAATGCATTCATTGTGAATAGTGATACATGTTTTAGTCATCATAAAAAGCCCAGTGGAGGAAAGATACATGGCTAGAATCGCTAAACTAGTAGCATAAAAAACCTATCAGAGATGCACCATCGTGTTCAACCATTAATAACAACATTCTAGCCCTGCCACCATTTGATGGAGCCGACAATAAACTTTGGTTAACAATAACAATGACAATGAACTTTGGTTAAAGCCCAAAAAACTCTTTTTTAACATTAGTGAGGCACAAAACCAATTTCCAAATGGCCAACCTCCTTCAAAAAGTTCTTGAAACAAAACTTCCATAAACAAAACTAAAAGTAACAACTAAGAAAACCACTAAAACTATAACTACTAACATCGCTAAAGCTTTCAGAGAAAACGAAGTAGACTACAATCACAGTAATCACTTTTAGAAAAAGTAAAATGGACTTTAATTATGAACATGCTTTCACCCAATAGCACCTAATGTCTGCCAAGAAAACTACAGTGATGCGGTCGTTGAGAGCACCAAAAATATCATATTCCCTACAAAATAATGAAAAAGAATAGTAAAAGGGTAGTAGGGTCGAATCCTCAGGGATCGAATTGTACAAATGCTTGTTTCTCGAAATCTTGGGTAGAATCGTGCCCAAGAAAACCTACGTTCCTGAAAAAATAAAAAAATAGAATTTTAAAGTTTTTAAATCTGGGAAAAAATAAAAACGAAATTAAAAGCTGAATTGAACTTTCAAAAATTAAAAGTAAAAATAAAGTTGAGAAAAAGATTTCTTTGATTTTCTAGCCTCCGGTTGCCTCAATTCGCCTTGGTTCAATCCTTGGCTTTTAAATGTCCCTTCTCAAGCAGAATAAGCCAATTATAGTGGAAGAGGACGCCTACGACCACCAACTCTAATAATTTAGACTTAAGATTTGGTGGAACCTGACTCTAGCCAATAATTGCTTTTGTGGGACCATCTTCTGCTAGATCATCACTTCCCAACGGTGAATACCACGCCATTTTGTCTATTGGACTCGCCAACCTCTGACGCAAAAAGCCAACGAATCGACTCTGTAACCTTCTCAAAACGTACAAAGCAGTTATTCCTTGCACAAGTTGAATAGATTACCTATTAAAAGGACATGGACAGAAGCGTCAGCCCGTAATGCGGAGAAGCGATGAATACCCTATTGAGAAAGCTAAGCGCAGATTCTAAACCTCATGAACCTTTTAGGGGAATTTCGACAACCTTCAGCTAGATTAAATTTAGTGGCTCATGATTTTTGGGGAAAAACAAATAAAAATAATGGAAAAGGAAATTTTTATAGAAATATGGAAAGAACAAAAAGACTGAATTTATGGGGAAGAAAGTGTTTACAAGAAAAGATGGATGAAAATTAAGTCACTTCATCCCCTATTTATAGTGCTATGAAAGATAGTCTAGTCCTTCTTAAATTCCTAAAGATAATTACAAATAAATAAAGATAAATAAAATAAATCCTAAAATTTAATAATCCTAAATAATCCTAAATAATTATCCTAATTTAATTGAAATTAAAATAGAGTCTTATGATTCAAAATCTCTTCTTTTTGCATTTTTAGCCATTGTGTCTTCTATGCTTGCACTTTTGGCACCACATTTTTCCCTATGTTGCATCTTGGCCTATTTTATCTCCAAATTCATGCTTTTCGCCCTTAATTTTACTTCTGCCTCCAATTTAGTCCATATAAGATAAAAAACCATAAATAGCTCAAATTAGTAGGATCATACTCAGAATAAACACATAATTAATACATAAAAATATGTCATTCTAGAGTATTATTAAATCCCCCTACTTAGCCCATGCTTGCCCTCAAGTATGGTCCAATCTACCGTGAAAATTAGAATTTGCCCTGAAAGAAATACTACTCCAAAGGTTTATAAAAATTAGTCAAAAATGCATATGAAAAATAAAGAGAACTCTAAGCTTGCTTTAAGTAAAATAGAAAAAGTATTCCAATTAATACACATAAAAATTAAAATCGACTTGAATTATTTCATGCCATTTAGGTAAATTACCAAACCTACCAAGACACCCTATTTATTTCCTCCTTTAGTCCCCAACTACTTTTTTTTCTTTTTTTTCTTTTTTTATATGTTTATTTTATATATATATATATATATATATATATATTTGTTATTATTTATTTACTTAGGAATATATTGAACCTTTTGACGCGAAGAGAGATGACAACCCAAGCACCCCACCCCGATTACTCAGCCCAACATACTCCTAAGTTATTTCCGGTCAGCTGAGTTTTACCCATCACGTCACACAACCTTTTGACACGAAGTAGAATGACAACCCAAGCACCCTACCCCGGTTACTCAGTCAGTCACGCTCTAAGTTGCACTCATAACCATGGAAACATTTATTATCATTAAACAAAATTTACACGAAATTTTAATTTTGGAGGACTTAGGAAAAATAATCAAGTGTCAAAAATAAGTTTCAGTAACCACCTAATAGTCATGAACATACTTTAAGCATGCAATTGTATTAGGTGTCCGCTTTACATTAAACTTGATCAATTTACAAAAAGCAAGATAGAGTTAACTTTATTAATCATAATTATTTTTAGGCTAATAAAAATAAAACAGTGGAGATGAAATCAAAGAGGTAAAATCATAACTAAATCAGTAGACAAGAATCATGCATGTAGGTTAAACAGTGGCAAGCCGTGGTCAAATTCTTGGGCATGAAAAGAGGTAGAATATTCTTAAAAAAAATAAATGGGTAGAATTGAGCACAAAACAGTAGCCAGAACAATATGATAGCAGAAATAGTAGATAAAATGATAGTAATAATGAAGAATGCTTCCCCCCTCTACTTAAAACACATAGTTCTCGATACGGAATAAATAAAGAAATAGGCAGAAGAAAAGTGTAGAAGAACTCCCCGTATAGTTATTGGCATTCGCGCATAATGGTAAGGAGTTCGGCTAGCTGTTGGCCAAAAGTGTCGAGTCGAGCCTCAATGCGTTCTAAGCGTTGTTCAAGGGTCATTGAAGGTTGGGCTTGAGTGGGCACATCGTTCTGATGTTGCCGTCGAAAGACGTGTTCAGCTGGTGAGGAACGAACACTAGGAGGGACAAAACGAAATGAAGATAGAGTGCCAAGAAGTAGTCCCATCAAGTTGAGACATCGAGCATCCAAAGGGTCTGCTTGACAAGCAACATGTAAATCTGAAATGGGAGTATTAAAGCCATGTAGAGAAAATAACAGTTGTGTAATGAAAGAGCCTAAAATAAGAGGTCTCTTTGCTTTGATAACATGCTGAAATTGAAGTGCAAACCAATATCCCAAATTGACCGAACGACCAGTATACATACACCATAAAAAGAATAATTCCATCTTTGAGACGATAGCCGGAGCATCTCGACAGCTTGAAAAGTTGTAAGCCAGATAACGGTGTATATAACACAAGGCAGGGTTACGAAACTACAAGTCTTTTGATGGTTTTGGGCTATACATAGATTCGGCATTATCAGTTAACAAAGCAAATGCCTCAACAGCCTTAAAATCAGTAGGAAATGAACACAAACTATTTGCATAAGCTGAAGCCATAGCATACTTTTCAGTCACAAAAGATAATGCAATGTTGAAGTTAGTAAGAGATAAGCTATGCATGGTACCAAGTAACTGGAATTTCACAACGCCCGGTGTGTCTAACGAAATGTTACCGTGTCGCTGAAATTGAAAAGTAGAATAAAATTCCCAGATTAATTCATAATAGGCACAGTGGGTAATATCAAATTTATTGACCCAACCAATATTCTGAAAGTAACCTGTAACAATAGTGTCGATATGCAAGGCAGCCAAAATGAGGAGCGATAAACACTTACAAGGTATTATTGATTTGTGTCGAAGAATGTTATACCTTTGCTAATCAGTATTGGAAGTGAAAGTGAGGTTACCATGTAAATGGTCCTCTGAGGCAAGATATTGACACGAGATCGAAAGGTTTGGCTACGCATGGGAATCGGGTGGTGCTCGTCACTGGTATTGGAGGAGTCGGCATGTGAGTCGGTAGCCGTGTTGGAGAAAGAGTCTGTGGTTGCCTCTACTGGTTGAGTCGTTCGGTGTGGTGGCCGACGACGAGGCCAGCGTCGTGAGGGTTCAGACGCTGCACGGCGTGGCAACGTTTGGATGTGCATCGCAAATGACGGTGGTGGGAGGAGGTACACGGGGTAGGCATGTGAAGGAGCGAGGGGCAATGGTGCATGGTTGCCGTGTGGAGGAGAAGGTGAATAGCACAAAGGGGACAACGTAAGGTGTGAGGCGCGTTTGTCGGTGCGATAGTGTCGAGCGAAGAAGAGGACGCGCAGGTTCAACAGCGTGTAATGGGGATGAAGAAGACGAGGGAGAGGAGGAGGGTGGTGAAGATGAAGAGGAGATGCACGGCGGAGAAGAGGCCGAGGAAGACGCACCATCGACCAAATCGATGGCTTGGAGAGCAGAGAAGCGATGCTAGCGTGAGTTCACGGTAAAGAAGGGCTCAGCGGTGACGCGACTACGAGTCCGTACCATGGTCGACAGCAAATTGGCAATGGGAGGGTGATGGAGATGGTTAGGCGGCTAAGGAGAAAGGAAAGGAAAATTTGAAAAAAAAATGTAAAGTTTAGGGTTTTATTTGGCTGAAAGGGGGTATTTGGCTACAGGTTTTGGGGGGTCTAAGCTTGGAACGCGCTATTCCTAACTGGAATAGAGGTTATTTGGGCGCAAGGATAAGATATTCTGACTTGGAATAGAGGTTGTTTGGTACTATTTTTTTCCTTTTTCTTTGTATCTTTGCTCCGTTTTACCTAGGCAAGAGAAGAGAACTTTATCAACATCCAAAAATAAAATAAGTAATAATAAAAATAAAAATAAAATAAAATAAAATAAATAAATAAAATTGAGTTGCCTCCCAACAAGTGCTTGTTTAACGTCGTTGGTTCGACGCCTTGAATGGCTCTATGGTGGCTCTAGATGTATCTTTTCAACTGTGTGGGCTTGAAAACTTTCGTAAAACGGTTTCAACCATTGGCCATTATCTATGAATCGCTTTCCTGATTCTTCACTTTCTATTTCAATCGCACCATGTGTAGATACTTTGGTTACAATAAAAGGTCCTTACCATCAAGACCGAAACTTACCTAGGAATAGCTTTAATACAGAGTTATAAAGCAAAACTTTGACCTACCGAAAAATACTTCTGGGCTATTTTCTTATCATGAAACAACTTTGTCTTATCTTTATAAATATGAGCATTCTCATAGGCATCATTAGGAATTTCCTCCAATTCTTGGATGTCTAATTTCCTTGCCTTCCCTGTGGGTTCTAACTCCATGTTAAATAGTCAAACAGCCCAATAAGCTTTATGTTCCAATTCTACTGGAAGATGGCACGCTTTGTCAAAAACAAGCCAATATGGGGTCATGCCAATTGGTCCCTTATACGCTGTCCGATAGGCCCAAAGTGTGTCATTGAGCCGAAGACTCCAATCTTTTCGGTTGGTCTGAACTGTTTTCTCCAAAATAGTCTTTATTTCTCTATTCGAGACTTCGGCTTGACCGTTCGTTTGGGGGTGGTAAATCGTAGCTATACAGTTGTGAAGTCTATATTTCGACAAGTGCCTCCATGACTTTATTGCAAAAGTGGGTGCCACGGTCACTGATTAGGGCTCAAGTTGTGCCAAACCTAGAAAAAATAGTCCGTTTTAAAAACTCCACAATAGTTTTGGCATTATCATTGCGAGTAGGCTTTGTTTCTATCCACTTGGAAACATAGTCTACTGCAAGAATTATATATATTGCTAAATGAAGAAATAAATGGGCCCATGAAATCGATGCCCCATACATCAAAAATTTTGCATACATGAATCGGGGATAAGGGCATTTGATTTTGTCTAGTGATGTTACCTATATGTTGGCATTTGTCGCGAGACTTACAGAAGTTATATGCGTCTCGAAAAATTGTGGGCCAATATAGCCCACATTCTAACACATTATAAGCGGTTCGCTTACGGCCAAAGTGACCTCCGCATGCTTCAACATAACAAAAATTAAGGATAGGGGTTACCTCAGTTTCTAGAACACATCATCATATTATCTGGTCTGAACAGTGTTTTCACAAGTATGGGTCGTCCCAAATTTAATATCTATCTTCTCGTCTAAGCTTGTCCTTCACGGAACGTGCTATACCTATAGGCAATGAGCCTGTGGCTAGAAAGTTTACCATATCTGCATACCATAGGAGATGTGCCTCGGTCGAAAATAGGCTCTCATCAGGGAATTCTTCCTTAATAGGGGTGTCGTCAAAGGGTACTTTTATTCTACTTAAGTGGTCAGCCACTAAGTTCTCACATCCCTTTTTGTCTCGAATTTCGATGCAAACTCTTAGAGCAAAAAAATCCACCTGATGAGCCTCAATTTTGCTTCCTTTTTTGAGATTAAGTACTTGAGGGTTGCATGATCAGAAAAAATAATTACTTTAGATCCTAATAAATAAGGTCAAAATTTATCTAAAGCAAATACAACTGCTAAAAGTTCTTTTTCCGTAGTGGTGTAGTTGCTTTGTGCAGCATCCAGGGTTTTCAAGGCATAACAAATGACATGAGGTTTTTTGCCTATTCTTTGCCCTAATACGGCCTCTACACTGTGCTTGCTGGCATCGCACATAATTTCAAATGGGTATTTCCTATTTGGAGCTTGCACTATAGAGGCGGAAACCAACTTCTGCTTGAGTGCGTTAAAAGCTTCCTTACATTTTGGGCCAAACTCAAACTTCTTATCCTTCTACAACAATTCACACAGAGATTCCGCTACTTTTGAGAAGTTCTTTATAAAGCGCCTGTAGAACTCTGCATGGCCAAAGAAAGAACGAATTTCCCTTATAGTGGAGGGATAAGTCAAAGAGTTTATAATGTCAATTTTAGCCTTGTCGACCTCGATTCCCTTAGATGAAACTACGTGACCTAGAATTAAACATTTGTCTACCATAAAATGACACTTTTCGTAATTCAAGACAAGATTGAATTCTATGCACCTGTTCAAAATTATCGTTAGGTTTTTAAGGCATTCATCAAAACAATTTCCATAAACAGTAAAATCATCCATAAAAACTTTGATAATTTTTTCCACATATTCAGAAAATATACTTATCATGCATCTCTGGAAGGTGGCCGGCGCGTTGCAAAGACCAAATGGCATCCTCCTATACACAAATGTACCAAATGGGCACGTAAAAGTGGTCTTCTCTTGGTCCTCTAGCGTGACCGGAATTTGGAAAAAACCTGAGTATCCATGAAGACAACGAAAGTGAGTTTTTCTAGCTAATCTTTCAAGTATTTGATCAATAAAAGGAAGAGGGAAATAATCTTTTCTAGTGTACGGGTTCAACTTCCTGTAATCAATGCAGACACGCTACCCATTTTGTACTTGGGTTGGCACCAAGTCACCTTCAGCATTTTTTTTTACTGTTACGCATGTTTTCTTGGGCACGACTTGCACTGGATTACCCATCTACTATCCGAAATTGGGTAGATTACATTAGTATCCAACAGCTTGATTATTTCCTTCTTTACCACCTCTATCATATTCGAATTTAGCCGTCTTTGCGCTTCCCGTCTCGATTTCGTGTTTTCCTCCAAGTAAATCCTGTGTGTGTATGTCAAATGGCTTATCCCTTTTAAGTCGGCAATTGTCCAGCCAATCACTTCCTTATGACTTTTTAGTATTCAGACCAAACTTTCCTCTTCGTGCGTGGAGAGTTTATTGGAGACTATGACTGGTAGAGTATTATCCTTCCCTAAAAATGCATATTTCAAATGCTCAGGAAGCGGTTTCAGCTCTAACTCTGGTGCCTGCACAATAGAGGGTAAAAGTTTAGTATTCAGAGGCAATAACTCATTAACAAATTCATAATCATCAATTATAAAGTCAAATTTATCTTCATAAATGGACTCTAAAGTCTCTTCTACTAAAGAGTCAATTATGTCGACACGGTTTACGCTCAATATTTCGCTTGGATGACTAATAGCATCATAGACCTTGAACTTCACGATCTCCCCATCAAATTCTATTGTAAGAGTTCCGCTTCGAACGTCGATTTTGGTGCTAGTGGTACTAAGGAAAGATTGGCCCAACAAGAGGTCTGAAGATCCAGGAGTGCTATCCTCCATTTTTATCACATAAAAATCTGAAGGGAAAATAAGTTCATTAACTTTTACCAATACGTCCTCGAGAACTCTTTCGAGATGCATAATGAACCTGTCTGCCAGCTGAATTATAACCCATGTTTTCGTCAAGAAACCCGCGTTAAGTAATTTATAGATAGAATAAGGCATTACATTTTATTGAGGCTCCTAAATCATACATAGCCTTCTTAATTCCCAAATGGCCTATCTTGCATGGTACTGTAAACATGCCCCTATCTTTACATTTCGCTTGCATTTTCTGCTGTAACACTGCAGATACATTTTCACTAACACTTACCTTTTCATTACCTGTTAATTTTCATTTGTTAGTGCAGAGTTCTTTAAGGAACTTAGCATACTGCGAAATTTGTCTGATGGCATCCAACAGTGGTAAATTGATCTTGACATTTCTGAATGTTTCGAGGATCTCTTTGTCTTCTTTACCTTTTCAACATTGATTTAATCGTCCTGGAAATAGAGGTAGAATTTTCGGCAATGGGGGTTTTGCTTGGACCCGTTCATCATTTCAGGCTTTTCCTGGGTGATTTTTTGGCCAAGATTCTTGTCAGGAATTGGTTCCAGTACCTTACTACTTCACAGCATCATTGCATTCGCGTTTTGCCTTGGGTTCGGTTTTGTTTGTGACGGCAGCTTCCCTTGAGAACTTATTTTCTCAATTGATATGGTCAACTCTCTTATGGACACATCGGTTTTCTGTTGAAAATCAAGAACATTAGCCACTAATTTATTGACAAAAGCTTCTAGAGAATTACCTAAACTTTGCGGCTGTTATGGAAGTCAATTTTGTATGGCTGGTTATACCGTGGATTGGCTCCATAACTCAAGTTAGGATGGTCCCTCCATCCTGGGTTGTAGGTATTAGCGTAGGGATCATATCGCCTCTGTGGTGGCCCAGGGAAATTTCCCACGGCATCTAAATGAGCCATAATGTCATCATACAAACTAGAACATGCATCAGTTGTGTGTTCAGGTGTAGCACATATTCCACATAACTGGGCTAGTTTTGCTTTTTCTGCAACAAGAGAGCTCACAATATTAGTAAGTCTATCAAGTCTATCTTCTATAGTAGAATTACTTAGCTGGTAAACCCTTCTAGGGGGTTCAAGATTAGCTCGAAACTGCTGAGAATTTGCAGCCATCGTGGAGATCAAGTCTCTTGCTTGTTGAGGAGTCATGTTGACCAATGCTCCTCCACTAGCGGCGTCTACCATATTCATCTCCATTTGTTTCAAGCCTTCATAAAAGTATTAGAGGAGAGATTGCTCTGTTATATCGTGTTGTGGGTAGCTCGCACACAACTTCTTAAATCGCTCCCAATAATTGTAAAGAGTCTCTGATTCTTTTTACCTTATTCTAACGATTTCTCTCCTTAACTCCGCTGCACGTGATGCTGGAAAAAACCTGTTAAGAAACAAACGAAACAGATCAGCCTAAGTTATAACAGATCCAGGAGGTAAATAAAATAACCATTCCCTAATTGAATCTGCTAGGGAAAAAGGGAAAACATGCAATTTAATTTGATCCTCAGTTACGCCTTGAGGTTTCATACCAAGACAAACCATATGAAACTCCTTCAAATGTTTATGAGGGTTTTCATTTTGTAACCATCGGAAAGTTAGCAGCAACTGAATTAACCCTGACTTTAATTTAAAGTCAGTATCCATATTAGGACACGCAATACACAACAGTGGTTGTTCTGTCGGAGCTTCGGCCAGTTGCCAAATTGTTCAAGCCATTTGTCGTTGTGCCAGATTTGGGTTTTCATTAACCCTGACATCAAGCACCTCTTCAGGTGAATCGAATTCTACCTTTTCACTTTCAAATGTTCGAGTAGGGTTTTCGTTAACCCTAGACTCTACTTCATCGTCGATTTCAATTTCTGGCAGTGGATTACTTTGAGTCCTAACCACCACTGACTGCTTTTTCCTTAGCTTTGTTTCCTTGCGATTAGCTCTCGCAATCTTTTCAATCTCTGAGTCAAACACAAGAGTGTCTGGAGCATATCTGGTCATAGAAATCAAAAAACAAGATTAATACATTACCAGTCCCCGGCAATGATGCCAAAATTTGATGCGGTCGTTGAAAGCACCAAAAAATATCTTATTCCCTACAAAATAATGAAAAAGAACAGTAAAGGGGAAGTAGGGTCGAATCCTAAAGGACCGGATTGCACGAATGCTTGTTTCTCGAAATCTTGGGCAGAATCGTGCCCAAGAAAACCTGCGTTCCTGAAAAAATAAAAAAATAGAATTTTAAAGATTTTAAATCTAGGAAAAAACAAAAACGAAATTAAAAGCTGAATTGAATTTTCAGAAATTAAAAGTAAAAATAAAGTTGAGAAAAAGATTTCTTATGGTGATTTTCCAGCCTCCGGTTGCCTCAATTCGCCCTGGGTTCAATCCTTGACTTTTAAATGTCCTTTCTCAAGCAGAATAAGCCAGTTATAGTGGAAGACGACTCCTACGACCACCAGCTCCAAGAATTTAGACTTAAGATTTGGCGGAACCTGACTCTAGCCAATAATCGCTTTTGTGGGACTATCTTCTACTAGATCATCACTTCCCAATGGCGAATACCACCCCATTTTGTCTCCTGGACTCACCAACCTCTGACATAGAAAGCCAACGAATCGACTGTGCAACCTTCCCAAAAACGTACAAAGCGATCGTTCCTTGCACAAGTTGAAAAGATTACCTATTAAGAGACATGGACGGAAGCGTCAGCCCTTTATGTGGAGAAGCGATGAATACCCTGTTTAGAAAGCTAAGCGCGGATAAACCTAATGAACCTTTTTGGGGAATTTCGATAACCTTCAACTAGATTAAATTTGGTGGCTCATGATTTTTGGGAAAAAACAAATAAAAATAATGGAAAAGGAAATTTTTATAGAAATTTGGAAAGAACAAAAAGACTGAATTTATGGGGAAGAGAGTGTTTACAAGAAAAGATAGATGAAAATTGAGTCACTTCATCTCCTATTTATAGTGCTAAGAAAAATAGTCTAGTCCTTAAATTTTTAAAGATAATTACAAATAATTAAAGATAAATAAAGATAAATAAAATAAATCCTAAAATTTAATAATCCTAAATAATCCTAAATAATTATCCTAATTTAATTGAAATTAAAATAGAGTCTTATGATTCAAAATCTCTTCTTTTTGCATTTTTAGCCCTTGTGTCTTCCATGCTTGCACTTTTGGCACCACATTTTTTCCCTATGTTGCATCTTGGCCCATTTTATCTCCAAATTCACGCTTTTCGTCCTTAATTTTACTTTTGCCTCCAATTTAGTCCCTATAAGATTAAAAAACCATAAATAGCTCAAATTAGTAGGATCATACTCAAAATAAACACATAATTAATACATAAAAATATGTCATTCTAGAGTATTATCAAACTTCAATTATGAACATGCTTTCACCCAATAGCACCTAATGTCTGCCAAGAAAACTACAGTAAAAGTGATTAAAAATCACCAAAAAAAAAAACTAAAAGGAATTTGGAAAGAAAGTATAGTTAAAATATCGTGCAATACCATTAGATTAAAATATGTTATTTTGAAAATAAAATCTAAATGCAACTTATTTTGAGAATTGAATTTTTTTTTTTTTTATTTAAAGAAAACGAAGCCATAGCATTGTTCACAAATGTTAAGGCACGTCGTCTTGTATACATAGATTCAAAATTTATTATATGTCAATGGCATGTAAAAATCTCCAATCCCATCATATGTTTTCATGTGTAGAATTAATTCTACTTTGGATTATTTTGACATATTTATATTTATGTTTGTACCATGATCACTTTATACGCACTGCAAATTCAATCTAGAATAAACTTCAAATAACAATATGTTAACTAAACTGAATTGAAAATTAATTTCAAGAAGATTCTAGTCCGATGACTTGGTTAAGATTACTCTGGTTCTAGTTCAAATAACAACATCTGTAAGCATTTAACAACCAAGAAATACGTTGATGTATCGGATAAATAATAATAATAATCTCTTGATATATTGTAATTTGCATGATGAAGAGAAGGGTTAAATTCTAAGGAATTATTATTACAAATTTCTCCTTTTTTTTTTTTATGAAATCATTATAAAAAAATAACCTGACAACTCAAACATAATGATACTATATGGGGCTTAAGAGCTTTGGTAAGTTCAGGGCTTGAAGGCAGCAACTCATCTTCAAATGTCTCCAAAAACAGCAAAAACATCACTACCAATGTAATCATTATCAACCAAACTCACCAAATAATAGCTGCTCTGAACCTGCAAAAATGGAAACCAACCCATTTCATTATTATATTTATATGATTCTTGTCAATAATCCTATGAAAAATGAAGTTTGCTTGAGTGAAGAATATAGGGTAGGCAACCGGAGGCCTTCTATAAGATCAGGTTAGGTGAAACCCTAGTAAGCATCAAAGTGATCAACTACTGTTCAAGATTGGATAAGTTCATTTGCTAACCTCTTCTAGCAATTTTTTCGACGGATCGCCTTCTGGGTACAATGCAGCCCATGCTCTTGACCAGATTTCGAATGCTTCATCCTTCCACACCATGAAGCTGGCGGGATCCACCACTGTTGGCTGGATTATTTCTTTGGCTGGGAACACTCCCCAAGTTACAGCATTAACATCTGTCGTGCCAATGTTAGATATCAAATTCCCACTTTTGTTGACAGCAATGTAGGTAATAGATGACAAGGGCTTGCATTTATGGACAAGTGCATCTAGTTTTTCCTTTGAGCAAAAAAACTCAAGATAAGCCTTCTGGTAAACATACCCTCCAGGGCCACCCCAACCTGCAAGCAGCCAAGTTTGAACAAGTTAGAGCAAAAAACAGCACCAGCTTTTACTACGAAAACTGTAAGATGAGAAACCTTAGGCTCTTAATATTTTGAAGTTTAATTAGCAGTCTGTTTCTTTGGATAATCTTCCAATTGTATGCTCAATAAAATACATAATTCAGTTCCTTCTTTAAAGTCTAACACTTGTACTTACCGACAGATGGAGAATTAGAGGGTTCACCATTGACAGCAGGTTGGCTATTGATAGTAAGGAAACCCTTCAAATTGATCTTTCCCAGCTGTTCATGTATGATCTTTGTCTCAGGCTGAAGTGAATCCAGTTCGGACCAAGGGCTACTTCTCAACTTACCCAGACAATAACTTTTAAATTTCTGACAAAAACCAGTTCGAGATGAACAATATCATAATTATAATCAACTGACTTAAAACCAGAAAAGACTGAATAGATTCCAAGCAACAAATTCTAGTACCTCTTGAATATCATCAATGCTTTTCAATGGGGTAGCCCAGTCTTCTTGAAGTTTCTTGTCACGTGCTCGAGGCCTCATGAACTGTTAAGAAATTAATCACTTTGGTCATACAAAAGAACTAATGACTAGTGGCAACAGTTCCCTGACCAAACTATAGTGCTTGACATATCAACATTTGAGCAATAAAACAATATCATAAAAACGAATAACTTCTTACATGAAAACAAATGTTTGAGTTGCAAGAATAAAAAAATAGAAAAAAAATCAAACGTTTAACTAATTTATCAAATTCCTGTGAGCATCTAGCATATACTACTTATAAATGTATTTGACATTTACTATTCAAATTGAGGTTTCATATAATCAATAGTAACTCCAAGAGAAATTTAATGCATCAAAGATGTTTTGATATCATTTATACCAAACAAAAGAAAAGGGCAAAGGTTCAAGCACTTTGTGTACCTGATGGTCTGTTAGTGCACCATAGGACGGACTTCGAGAATCACCCCATCGCCCATGTGGGTACTGATCCCAACCAATAGTCCTGGTTATGTAACTCTTAGGACGGTTAGACCTGCCATCATTAGCTAGAAGCGTCAGATATCCATGAATATTTAACATTGTAACGCACTAAACTGAAGATATATAGCCAAAGACATTGAAGTTCAACATCTATCACACACCAAAATATTGGACGAACATCTTCTTTAACACGAAAAACATTTGCAGGGCGTCTCCAAGGTAAGGACCTAGAAATTTTGGATTCTTCAATCAATCCAAGATTCTGCCAACATAAGCCTATTATTAGCATGGTGCAAATGAAGTGATAATACATTGGAAAACAAAGATAAATGTAGCTGACCCAAAACTATTGCCAAATTTCATTTATCATTTACTTTCATTAGAAGAAAAGTAAGTTCCTTACTGTTTATCTTAAATTGAACAGCAAGTCATTTTAACGAAATTTGTGAGTAAACCCCAATCTTATTCTATACTTGCATGTCTTTGCTTTCCTTCATTATTTGAACTGATATTCACCTAATTATTTGAAAGTAAACGACGGGAAAGCTTGACACTGAAAATGCTAAGAGGCAGTTCAAGGTTTTCTAAAATAAGTGAAGAACAAAAATATGTAGTTTAAGAGTTCTTATTAACCCTGCAAGTGTTCAATTTGAGGGAGGAAGATATCTTGAACTACATATTTGTTCAAGAATTTTCCTTTCTAAATTTCAAAGTTCAAGAAGTAAATGCTATTCCAACATCACCTCTACATGCCAAAATAATGATATAATATGGGATTACAAAAACCAACCATTAGGATAGCTAATGCAGATTTCTCCATGTTTAATGTATAAAGGTGCAATGTCTTAATCCCATGAGCTAAAATCTTGCGGCACATTTCTGTTCCAAGTTGAACTCCATAGGCTTTGACAGCTTCTTCGTTGTCCTTGATAGCCTCTAAGGCAGCAGTAATCTCAGCTGGTATCTACAATGAGCCATGCAGGTGTTACATTTTAAAAATGTTAACAGAAATTGCCACCAAAAATAGCTTTTGTGGCCACTCTTTATAAGCAGTTGTAATAATTAGTTGCCAAGAAAAAACAAGCAAAGAGTGCATCGCAATGACATGGGATGCCCTTCCAAATTAGAGGCCGTCAGAATCTTGTATCTTTTAGCCTTTTGAGAAGAATGATGCTGCTTTCATTTCCTTTATGCAAAGACATCCAACTAGTGCATGCACCATTTGAATAAATTTTACCAAATTGATACTATTTAATACTCAAAAATATCATGTTATACCACATACCTTAGTTTTGCAAAAGCCAGTCATTCGCAAGAAACCCTTGTAGTTATTAATGGGCATAATACCCGGCACGATAGGACAGTTAATTCCAATTTGGCGACAGTCATTGACAAATTTGAGAAAGATATCGGTATCATAAAACAGTTGAGTAACAATCAGATCAGCTCCTGCATCAACCTATGTAGTAAAGAAGATTTTAGCACAAAAATTAACCAATATAAATTAGAATTAAGACAATATTTTCAAATCAAGTAATGAGTTAAAGAGAAACCTTTCTCTTTAAGTAAGCAAGATCATTCTGATAAGCTTCAGGTGTGGCTACACCATCATTTCCTATGGCATCGGGATGTGCCTCTGAGCAAAGGAAGCAAACTATTAATAATCAAAAGCCACATGAACAAGCCTCTTATATATGTATATATTTCTAAGAAAAGCACCTGGATAACCAGCAACTGTGATGCCAAAGTAATCACCATATTTAGATCTGATATGTTTCACCTAGAATAGGAATTAAAAGTTAGTAACATATGTATATTAAGAAATAAAAACAGGGCAGAATGAGCAATGGCTTTACCAGATCAAGGGCACAGGAGAAGCCGCCTTCGACCTGGACAAACTTGTCCTGGCCGTGAGGGGGATCACCTCGGAGGGCAAGAACATTCTGAATGCCGTTGGACTTGATGGTCTGAAGAGCATGGTCAATCTTCTCTACGGGCATATTGGTGCAAGTGAGGTGCATCATCGTCTCCACACAGATGATATTCTGCATCTTGTTAGCAATGTCGAGGGTGAGATCAGCAGTGGAACCACCTGCACCCCATGTAATGTCACAGAAGGACGGGTTATGAGCAACCATACGATCCATTCTCTCGAACAGGTTGTCTACTCCATCCTCAGTCTTTGGAGGGAAGAACTCAAAGGAAAACACCACTTTCCCTTCTTGCAAAGATTGGATCTTCTCTATCACCTTCATCTTTAATTGGATCTTGAACTCTCAGTGTCACCAACACCAACTTCTGCAAGAATTCAATATGAAACAGAGGTGTTTGAAGAGATAAAACAAGAAAAGAAGAACAGAAAGTCGCAACAAAACAAACCCAAACCGGAATCTGAATCTAAAAGAATCAACTGATGGTTCAGAGCAAAAAGGATCACTTTGAACATCATAGAAGAAGATAAAAATGGGCAATCTTGAAATCAATCCTATCTAAGTAAATCGTATAGGATAAAGCATGAATGATAAACTAAAAGTCATAGATCAGATGAGCTAAAATTTAAGCGGTCTACTGTTAAGTAATACATTGTGAAGAATCAACAAGGCACTAAACAAAGACTGAAAGTCCAAATCTAACATTTGTTGAAGTACATTGTCCCAAATTCATGGAAACACAAAAATATCCCAGAAAAATAGGAAAAAGAGACTCACAAATGGGTTAGTGGTTGGTAAAGAGAGAGATGGGAGGTGGAGGCATTGCAATGGGAGTATTTGTATTTGAGAGAGGAACGGAACGGATCGGGGTTGGTGTCTTTTGAAATGACTCTATTGCCCATTCAACAACCCAATGGCTTTATCCCATTCCAGTTAATGGTCAATACCATAGGGTTTAATTATTATGCCCCTGCTCTTTTGCACTTTTTTTAATTTAGTAAAACCAATCTCTTTAATTTGAGAACATATAATAAATTCAAATTTAACTGAAGTCGCTTAACTGAACTTTGATTTCTAAATGAGAGATTAAATTTTTTAAAATTAAAAAAAAGTAGGAAAGTAGAGGGAGTGAGAGGAAATTAGACCATAAGATGCAATACGGTTGTCGTATGTATTGATTACCAACCACAAACAGCGATGCCGACATGTTGGTGGCGTCAGCTTGGAATGAATCACAAAATTGGCGGTTGTATTTTCCTTTTCTTACCAATACTCACTATTATTTTATTGTTTTAGTTTCATCCCTCCTTTTAGTTCGTACACTGAATCAGCTTTTGACCTTTTCATTTCTCTTTTTATGGCCGAATTTAATAAATATTTTTAAAAAAGATTTGGGGATTTTTAGGAAAATAGATTGATTTTATGGATACAATTGAAATCTTATTTTTCATAATGCATTTTTGACTTCTTAATACATGGTTTTGTTTTTTAACTCCTCAAATTTTAAATCTGTTTTTCATCACCTTCGTATTTTTATTTCATTTGTTTTAAATTTTACTTTTATTTTTAATTATTATTTTAAACATATTAATACTTCGGTTAGATGATTAATTAATAGTAATTTTAGGCTTAAATGTCAAATTTGATTCCTCTCTTTAGTACATTTATATTTTTTATTTTATACTATTTCGAGCTTTTTTTAATTTAATATTTTTAATTAATAAATATATTATTTTCAAATATTTTATTTTAATTTATTTTTAATTAATAATTTTTTATTTATAAAATTAAATAATTATTATCAATTATATAATAAAAATATATTTTTAATAAAATTGATATTTTATCAAAATATTAAATATATTTATCTTGTAAAAAAATCAACTAACTTTTTTAATATATTTCTTTATACATATAATATTTATATATCAAATATTTACTTCTCTCCTATATTGTGGATACGTTAATTTCTAATATTATAAAATCAAATAATTATTTCAAATGTCATTATGTTTATATATGAAATATTTCAAATACACCATAAAAATATATAATACTAAAATTTACTACACTCATGATATAGATTGAAAAATAAATATTAAACATAAAAATTATATTTACTAAAAATAATTTGCCAATATTTAATTGATTTTATAAATAAAAAAAGTTATTAATTAAAAAGATTAATTAAAAATAAAAAAAACCAATATATTTATTAATTAAAAATATTAATTAAAAAAACCTTAAAAACACAAGGATAAAATCACAATTAATTAACCTCTAACTAGAAAAAACTAGTTGCATAAGTTTTAGCATATAATTCGAATATAAATAACTGTATCATCAAATCTACTAGCTCTAGGAACATGATTATGGAAAGATTTTGATGCGAGAGCCTAGTAACCAGCATCCCTACCGAAACTATCACCACCACGGAAACCACCATTACCACCATAAGCTCGAGGGCCGCCACTAGGTCTTTCATTGGCATAACTTACTCGAATATTTCGGCCATTGAGTTCCTGTAATTTCAGTACCACAAAATAATCAAATACCAGATTCACCAGAAACATGTTCCATATAACAATGTCTTTTTTCCCTCACCTGCCCATCCATGGCTGACAAGGCATTGCTGGCAGATTCATCATCAGCAAAGTTTACAAAACCGAAACCCCTAGATCTCCCTGTGTCTCTATCGATGATTATCTTAGCTGACCAACATAAATCAGAGAATGAGAACGTGAATAGAAGCAAGCGTTATAAATCTGTAATAGATACCATCATTCATAAACGAAATGAAAAAAACGCAAAGTTCACTGGCCAAAATCATTAACCAAGCAGACAAGCAACCTGGTTATAGTTTCAATTAAAACACAATGCTACATGCTCACCAGCAGTCATCAATATTCAACTTCTGCCATGAGGAATCTCTAGAGATAAACTAGTAACCATTTCGAGAATGGACAACTCGTATGAATAGAGCCCAGACATGCGAACTATGCATTATGCATCCAAAACACACAATAAATGAACAGCAGCAAAAACCTAAGAAACACATTAAAATTCCTGGTCACACTTTGTGCACTATTACAAGTAACCCGTGCCTGAGGGAAGATAGAACAAAAGAACCCAATTCATCTGCTTGACAAGAAAAGGAAGCTACTATTTATATACTAGACTACAATAGTCAAACATATAAGAATACCAAAAACATAATATCATCAGCATTAGTGATGCAACTCACCTTCTGTCACATCACCAAACCCGGAAAATGCTTCCTTGAGAGTTTGATCATCAGTTCCATATGAAAGGCCTAAGAAGCATAGATTCAAGTCAAATACACAATATAAATGATATCTGCATCTAATCTTCAGCCAAGAATCCAATGTGTCAATACCTCCAATAAAAAGCTTTTTGGTTGATGTGGACATGCAGCGAATAGAGCTAAGCATGTATGTAGCTGGGATTTGCCCATTTAACCTTAGAAGGCTTCCAAGTTTGCTAGAAAATGCCATAATATTACTGTATTATTTTTTTTCACAGCACCACCAGCAAGAAGCACAAACATAAACAAATGTCATGTTAGTAGCAAGAAAAACAAAACACCACATTGCAAATCCCAAAAACAAATCCTATTAAATTATAGCTGAATGGGTTTAACATGTAAATCAATCTCACAAATACATCCATAATATACCTACAAAGAACATACAAGATCAATGTAATTCAGCGAAACAAGATGAAGATACAATGCACACACACACACAAAAAAAAAAAAGGACAAGATCACTGTAAAGAAGTTCAGTGAAGGCCAATACGAGTAGCAGAAGAGAAATTAAAATAATCCCAGTCGTTCAATATGAGAGCCAATACATTTTACGCCATCATTGCATTAAATTAAGAAATCAAGGTTATCATTGAATTTATAACTTTTTTATTCATAATAAACAGTTTTACATAGATATTTATTCCTTCTTCAATAAGAAAGGCTTAAACTTCCCAGTTATTCAAGTACTAAAAACAAAAGGAAATAAAACATGTTTCATATATCCCATGAACAAGAAAACTATTACACAAAAAAAAAAAGTAAAAAGAAAAAAACCCAAAAAGAGAGAGATGCTACAAAAACATTAAAAACAATCAAAAAAAGAAAAACCCTAAATAAAATTAACGAAACAAGATAACTTAACCCCAAAAAGAATCAGAAAATTCATCATCTAAACTTCAAATTGATGCCAAGAATGAAACCCACAAGAGCTATAAAGCAAAATTACCTTGAAGAAGAGAAAAAGGACAAAGAAATTTGTGAGAGATACAGCAAGAAACGAATGAAGCTGCTAGGGTTTAAGAGCTTTGAGCCACAATGGAGAAAAATATCATCTCTTGCATCGTTTAATAAAAGGGAGGTTTAAGGAGTTTTGCTTAGATACGGTGTGGGTGTATTGCAATCTTTTCCTATTTTGTGCTTTGATTGTTGTACCCGTGTGATAATTTGGTCGAGCGTTGGTCTTCAGTGGCAAAACGTACATTATGTAATATTGTAATGCGTAAAATTGAGGAACCGTAGAGGAAAAGACCGTACGTGGGCGAGGCTTTTCCTTTTTTGTTATTGGTCGGCGGTATGATCAGTCCACGTCAGCAAAAATATCTTGAAATTGGGTTGGGCTCTAAACCTGGTTATTGCGTATACATACTGTTGGTTGGGCTTTTTTATATTAAAAATAAAATAAACTGATTTAAATAGAGTAAAATCGAATAAATTGAATTGAAAATTTTTAATTCGATTTTTTGGTTTTTAATATGAATTTTTTTAAAAAAATTAGTTATTAAAATATTAAAATAATTTTAATAAACTTAAAAAATATTTATTCTCTTATTTTTTTACATGGCCAAAATATCATTACTTTGATATATGAAATTTATCATAAAAATAAAATAAATATCATAAAAACAATCGAATATATGAAATTTATCATTTAATTTTTATGAATATCATAAATGAAATATTTATCATTTAACTTTTATCAACTTTATACATATAAAAAAGTGATAAAAGATATCCCGGGAATATGCAATTTCAAATTATTGTACATAAAAATTTCATAAAATTAAATGATAATTTTTTATTTTCTTGCATATAAATATTAAAATTGAATTAGCTTATATATAGTAAATGATAAAATATCATAACAAAAAATTAAATTATCAATTTGGATTTTAAATATTAATCATATTAAGTTTAATGAGTTTAGGTTTAAAGAGCATTAAATTTTAATGTGATTTGGATTTAAAATTTAAATTTGAATTTGGGTATATAAATGGTTATGGGCTAATAGCCTTAGTCGGTTTATTCAATTTAAAATATCAAAATTAAAAATCAATCAAATGAATTAATTAAATCGAACATGAAAATTGATTGAATTGAAAAAAGAATTTGGGTTCAGAATTTTTTTTTTTGGCACACTCCTAGTAGCTTGGCCTGATACTTTTATTATTAGGGTCTTCTATGGACAGATTACGAAGTTAAAAAATTGATTTTTTTTTTATATTTTTAATCAATTTTAGAGTAAATATGTGATTTAGTCTCAAAATTGGGAGTCATCGATTGAACTCAGATCGGTTAGATTTTTTGGATTTTTTATATTATACATTATAATTTAGTTCATTTTGATTTTGTTCTCGATTTTCTATATTATTTTTTTATTTTAAATTTTTAGACTTATTTTAACAAATAAGTTTTTTTTTTATACTTCTACATATTATTTGGTAAAATTTCATAGTTTATTTTCATAAATATTTCTAAAAAAATAAATTTTCAAGTAAATAAAAATAATTATATATGGTACTTTTAAAAAAAATATTTTTAAATAAATTTTTTAATTTTTTCACTATTTTAAATATAAAATATTTATTTTTATACCATAAAATTGAAACTAATTATAAATTAAATAAAAAAATAGAATTTGATTTAGTTTTAAATAATTATAATTTTTAATTCGTGCTCCCTAAATTCTTCAAACGTTTCAATTCAATTTCAGTTTTTCTCAATAAATAAATAAAATTATTTGACACTACCAAGGAGAAAATTGCATTTTTTTTTAATCAGACAGAACCTCTTCGTAATTTAATCTCCATTTATAATTTCTCCAACTATTTTTTCATTTATTTTTAATTAAATTTAAAATATATTTTATTTTATTTTACTTTTAATTTAGTAATATAATATAAATTTTTGATGTGGCAATGTCCTCACAATGACATTTTAAAATTTATTGAGATAAGTTTTTTGAAACGGTTATCTAAGCGTCAATAAAAGTGACCACTACATAAATTTTGTAATTTATCTTATTTATTGACATGATTGACTAATATATTTTGATTATTTGCTTGCATCTTTTTTAGGATTTTGTGCAATTAATCTAATGTTTATTATTGGAAGAGATTGAATAAAGGAATGTTACTTTTCAAAGGGTCTTATGCAATCTATTTACCTTATATACCGATATGCAATTCAAGAAGATATGGATTGACTTTATGATCTTTTGTATCCTTACAATAAAGATAATTGATTTAATGAAATTTAAACAGATCAAGATGGATTAAAAGTTACTTTGTGAAGATAGATTTGTGCCCTAAATATGGAAAGCTTGTTCAACCTTTATAGATGTATTATTATTGAGGTAAGTTTTTTTGGAGTGTTTGTCAAAATGCCAACAACAGTAACCATTACAGCTAGTACTTTAACAAGTAACATGACTTGCCATTTTTGAAGCTAACAATCTTTTTAACAAAATCAGTTGGGCCACTACTTGGATGATTTTGTGAATGTGTGTTAGCTCACATTTGAATATACATCTCATGGAACAACAAATTTTTGAAAATTAAATAGAATCGAATCAAGCAAACCGGATCCCTTGTTTTGTGGAGATTAGCTTGTCTGATTTTGGAGATCTTTGATTCAATCTAGACTTTGTAAGGAATTTGTAAAGCCTTAAACTCTTATATATTAGAGGCTTGTGTAAGCACTTATTTGTTCATTAACGAACTTAAAAGTGTGTGATCTAAATCATTAAGTACAAAAGTAAAGATATTATAGCTGATATGATAGGACATAAATACCTTGTTATATTAGAATTAAAGATGGTGAATTTTCTTACTAAGTTAGACATTATAGAAGTAGAAAAATTTAGATACGTAGGAAAATTAAATTGTGCAAACAATTTTATTTATCCTATTTTTGTTTTGTTTATTGTAATGTCATCTGAAATACTCATTTTTTTACTCTATCCTCACTTCCATACTTCAATTTTTTTAAAGCAATTGTTGATTGTAAATTTTTAAAAAAAAAATTAATAGAATAACTTTAAATTATTGAAATGTGACATATGACTTACCTATTTCATAAAATCTTTTCCCATTTGTTCCGATCCTTCTGCTTTCCTTCTTTGTGTTGTAAAATTATTCAAATCAATGAACATTTATTTGGCACTCAAAAGTTTGAAGTCATGAAATAGGTGGGCTTGTCATTTTTATGTGAATGCTAGAGTTTAAAATATTTTAAAATTTAAAAACACTTTTTATTTTTAAAATTGTTTAAGTCAACATTCGTGTCATGAGATTAGAATTGTTTAAGTCACTTGACTTTAGGCAATTTATTTGCTTTAAATCTGCATAACTCTTAAAAGTGATAATTCTTCTAAAAATTCACTAAGGCATCGAAAATAAAACGAAAATAACTCAAAAGTGAAGGAGTAACAAAAAAGCTTAGAAAGCCACAAAAAAGCAATGCACACTAAGTGTTTAAGTAGATACTCTCAAATATATATTTTTAACTCAATAATGAAATACAATAGGATGATTACAAACGAAAGGAAGACCTCTTTTTATAGTTGAACTCCCTAAATCCAACAGTATAGATTGAATTACATCAACGACTAAGTTTATTGTTTATCTATAAGATGAGAGTCTTAAAGGATTTAAACTATATACATATTTATCCCATAAGATTTACAATAATTACTCTGGTAACTCAAATTTTACTAGAGTATTTCATCGAGTCATTAAGGTAAGTAGATGAAGTTTTCCATGTGTTCCACGAATCGGGTCATTTTAAATGGGTCAAATGAGCTCAATTTAATCAGTTGACTTCTATAGGACTTTTTTGTACATTCTTCATAAGTTTTATTCCACGACCTGTCACACTAGCTTGTACGGATACATACGAGTCCATATTGATTGTTAAAAAAAATATTTAATATTTTAAATCAATTTTTTTATATTTTTATATTAACTACCTTTATTTTTTTATAATTACATTTAGAAATAATATATAATCATTTATTTAAGTTATTTAACTTAATTACTAAATGTAAAATTTATATTGAAAATATTTAAAACGAAAACACACTAGTACCAACACGTACAAGTATTAGAACAAAAACTATACATCCATTAGCATATTACTGACTACTTCTAATATCCATAATAATGGTTCATAAAATCTTCATTGTGTAAATATATTATCTAAACTTTTTATTAATCAAAATTTTTATACTGTAAGGTAGGTTCCACTGAAATTTTAAAAAAATCTATTAAAGATAGAAATCAAATAAATGATTGATGGAATAAGTTAATTACATTTTCTTAAGGAAAAAAAGAAACTAGATTAAACACTTGATAATTGAATTTTGGTATAATAAGTTGTGATTATACATCTGTTATATATTTGAGCAATCATTATAATAAGTGAATCTCATTAAATTATCTGTAATTAAAACACAATATGAGAATTAAAATACAAATAATTAAATTTGAATTTAATTATTTTATGGCTTTATAACCAATTAACCATGTTCACATATGATTTAAGTTTACAAACTTATTTTTATACCATAAAAATTTTAATTTTAATTTTAGCGCGTTTATTGATTTAAGATTCTAAAAAGCCCTTAAACTTTTTTAAAAAAAGCAATTAAACCCCTGTTCTTATTAAAAATTATAAAATTTTATAAAAAATTATTAAATTTTTAATAAAAATATAAAATTTATTAAAATTTATATTTTTTATAAAAATCATAAAAAAATGTAAAATTTTATAAAAATCATAAAAAATTAACGACCCCTAGTTTTTTCAATTAAAGTCATTACGTGTTGTAATACAACGTGACATGTGACGAAAAATGATAAATAAAAATAAAAATCAATAAAAGGTATAGAAAAATTATAAAATGCTTCTTTTGGTACGATAACTTTTATAATTTTTTACGAAATTTATATTTCTTTAAATTTTGTATAATTTTCTTACGACTTTATAAAATTTTATAATTTTTTATATTTCTATATATATTATATAATTTATGATTTTTATAAAATTTTATAATTTTATTAATTTTATATTTTTTCTAATTTTAATTTTTGAATTTTTTATTACAATTTAATAATATTTATAGCTTTTATTGATTTTAATTTTTTATATATTTTTTCTAATTTTTAATAAAAGAAAGGGCTTAATTGCTTTTTTTGAAAAGGTTTGAGGGCTTTTTTTTATGCATTTTGAAAGTTCAAGTACCCAAATGTGTGTAAAAAAAAAGTAAGAGCTTAATTGCTTTTTTTGAAAAAGTTTGAGGGTTTTTTGTACCATTAAGCCTTTAAAATTTTATTGATGAAAGATACTTTCCTACTAAATAATTAACTAAATTACATAGCAGTTATTATTACTTATTTATTAGATAAAATTGCATAATTTTTTTTGTTTTTCTTGTTAATTTTATTAATAATTGTATTGTTGAATACTTTCTTAGGCTAATATATTATATATAATGATTTGATTTTAGGCTTTGTTAATTGTTTGAAGAATTTTTTTTCTCAAGTATTATTGATTTTTTATAATATTTAATTTTTTAAAATTTAAAATTTAAAGTTATGTAGTTGTGTAATTACGGTTTTACTATCAAACATAAAATAGGGAATGATGATATAATTACACTCTATCAATCAAACATGAAAAGGGAATTAGAATTCCTTGTAATTACAAGAGGGCGTAATTACTAATTTGATAATTACACTTACATTCAATTATTATGTGGTGTCTAAGCACACCCTAAATTTTTATTTAGGTAAAGTATAGAAATGGTTAGTAAATTATTGACTTTGTTCTATTTTGGTCATTGAAGGTTAATTGTGATTAAATTTTAAATGGAAAACTGACACATGATTTTGATAATTTCCATGTAATTTTCTTGATTTTTCACATGGATAAGTTTTTTTTTCAATTTTAGCTTTGACTATTTGATCTCTCTTTGTTTTCTTTTTGTTCTATTTTATTCTTTCTTTCTTTTTAGTGGGGTGAGCAAAATTCGATTTGACTCCAAAAAATTAATTTTTTTAATTAATCGAATTGAGTTATTTGAGTTTTTTCGAGTCTACTTGAATAAGTAATTCAAGTTTTGAGCTCGAGTCGAGTTAAATAACCCAATTTATTATGACATGAAATTGTGTGTAGAGACTAAATTGAATAAGTGAAGAAATATAAAGGACTAAACCAAAATTTTACCAAAATTAAGTAGTGACTCAAGAAAAGAACTTTGAAGAAACATGAAAGGTAAAATGATCATTACTCAAATTAGATAATTATCTAAAGTAATAATTAAGGGAGAAAGGTGTTGCATTATTATTGATTGAATATTTTATTATATAAAATATTTTAATAGTTAATTAATTAAATAAGATATTTTTAAGGAAAAATTTAGAAACAATTCTTGAATTCTCTTCATGTTTCTCATGCTAGATATATAAGGGGTTTTCACTTCCTTACAATTTGGTCTTTATTATGAAATCTCTCTTTTTTTTTTTTAGAAATTTATTGATAATTTTTCACAAAAATTTCACAAAAATTACCAGTCATAATTTCTCTAAACTTTTGAGCTAAGTTGTAAATAAGAAAAATATCTCTAAACATTTTCTGAAATAATTTCTTTAGAAAATTTTCTCTCTACAACTTTCTCTTGACTTCAATTATGTGTAAATAATTACCCAAGACTTTCTTAATATAGAGAGAGTTTATAGAGTTCAACTATAATTAAACTTAATCATCTTAATATTAAATTAATATAATTTTTATCTTAACAAACCACAGCAAAATTCCTTCAAGCAAAATCTACAGCAAGTGCGATGCTAGCTCAAGCCAAGAATAAAAAGGAATACAAAAAACTCATGGCTGAAATGCTTAGCTCAATGGATTCCGAATCTGAAGATGAGAAATCTTCAGCATCTTCAATCAAAACGGTGGATCTTGCAGACGATACCACTTCAGTAACCATTACTAGGACCAAGAAAAAATGATGCAAAAGATAAGAATGAATGATAAGGAACAGGAAATATTCTCTAGTGTGAACAGTAAATATTCCCTGCAAGAAAAGACGAGTGAACATGAAATATTCTCTGGCGCAAACAGTAAGATTCTCTAGCGCATGAATAGTAAATATTCCCTAGCAAGAACAGTAAGATTCTCTGGTGCATAAATAGTAAATATTTCGTGTAGTTTGTATTTTTGTAACGAGAGAATATATTCTCTGAAAAGTTTCAATTATGTAATTTGCTTTTCAATTATGTAAGGGATTGAATTTCCCCGATTCAAAGGATGTAAAAAGAGAATAGCCCTCTATAAAAGGCTATCAGATTTAGAATGAAAGGCACGACTTGAAATACCCATTTCAGAAATAAAAACTCGTTTCTCTAAAGTTTCTTCTTTTAAGCTTTCAAAATTTAAGTTTTAAATTTTCAAATTTTAAGTTTTAAATTATTTTCCTTCTCAAGACTTAATCAAATTTAAAATTTGAACTTTATCAAATTTCAAACTCAATAATCCCAAATTAATTTTTAAAACCGATCCTCAAATCCTTAGGACAATCTGGTATCAGAGCCAAGGAGGAGCAGGTATTTTTAAGTTTTAGAAATACTTAATTATCTTCTATATTATACATTTGTGATTGACTAGAAATAATTTCTTTTTCTTTTTTTGGTTTATCTTTTAATGAGAATTTTAATTTCAAAAGGTATTCTCTTTTAAGTTCTAGGTCTTGAATTTTATCAATAACTTCAATCATAAATTCTTGGTCTTTAGTTAACATATTAATTGAAGGTTCATTTTCATCATCAGAAGATTGGGATATTGTATGTAATTCGTCTATTTGTAATTTATCTGTTTCAATAGATGTATCGTTTTCAGAAGTTGTTTCTAAGATAATCTCATTTAATTTTTGTTCTATTTCCTCATCTAAATTTAAATTATTAAATTTTCTTTTAATTTTACAATATTTTGAAATGTGTCTTGATATTCCACATCTATAACATTTTATTGTTTTATCAATTTTGTTTTCTATTTTTTGTTGTTTCTTTTCATTTCTGTATTTTCTATATTTAGGTTTTTTATAATATTCTGAAATATTCTTTTTCTTATTTTTTGGTTTTACAGGTCAACATGTTTTTGAAGAAGAATGTTCATTCTTAATATCAAATTGGTGGCAAAATGATCCTAATTCCTTTCTACATTGATATCTTTCTTTCTTAAGTTGTTTTTATAATTTTAAATCTTGGCAAATTTTTAATCCTTCTTTTTGAGTGAAACTAATTAGTTCACCATATATAAGTTTTTCATAAGGAATGATACCTCTGTAACTCATTAATGTATTATTATTTTGCTGAGTATTCATACACAGTCCAGTTAGCCATGGGTTAGGCGAGTCTAGGACAAAGTATCCCTGTAGGCAACTTTAATAATCCAGAAATCCTGATAGTAGAACCCCCTTGTAGGAAATAAGAAAACAAAGAATGTTTCCCTTCCTTAGAAGAACCAATTCTTCTATAAGCTTTGTTTCCAATCAATCCCAAGAGTTCGACCAAACCTCAAACGACACTATTAATTAACAATAAGAACATTATGAAAATATTCCCCAAAGATTTGATAATTGGACTCTTCCAAGAGTTCCAACAAACCAAGTTTACAAGAAAACAACTTTTAAAAATTTAAATGTTTTTTGCAGTTACGTTATAAAAACAAAAGAAAGGAGTTTTACCTATTCAAAAAGAATATGAAACAATCCAATTATTAGATAGAGTCGTCATTAATAAACTCAAAGAACAAAAATACAAATATATCCATTTTGGACTAGTCCAAGTTGGTGTCAAACCTCTTAGTGTTGAAGCCACTAAAAATACCTCAATTTTAATTGTCTTAAGAGATCAAAGACACATCATGTTTAATGACTCATTATTAGGAACTATAGAAACAAGCCTATATATTGGCCCAATACATTTTAATTGTTATCTAAATTTTATGGCTTCTTTGAATGATAAAAATATTTTACAATCTTTGACCCTTCAAATATATACACATAACTAGAAAATGCTTCCTGGTACGGAAGTATTAACATTAGTCTATAGACTCCACTTTAAAGCTATGTATTCTGTAGTTAATACCAAGGCTTTACTCCAAAACCTAAAAAGAGAAACCCTCTTAATAGAAACCCTCTTAATAGAAATAGATACTTCAAGGTCTCATACCACAATCCCAAGAACAATATAATGGCATGAAATAAATCTTCCTGATAGGTGGAAACTTGAGGGTGCTACAGACATTGTGGCACCAACTCCAATAAGAAACACTTCATTAAGTGAAATTTCTCAACACCAAGATGGCACAGTTGAATTAACATTCAACGGGCCACGAAGGATGACTCCAAGACATTCCTTCGAAATAAGAAGTACCAACACAACTTTTAGAAAGTTAAATTTAGAAGAAGAGTCAAATCCAGAAACACAAACGGCAGATTTTAAGACAGCTAGAGCCTCCGTCTCTTCTATCCCAACAACATTTAGAACTAATTTACAAGGAATAGATAATTCCTCAAACATAGCTCAACTTATTTATGCCAGACAAGAAGAGAGTCCCCAAAATTCACCTAATATGTCGCCAACATATTCATCAATGATTAATAATGCAATACAGGGAGAAAATTCAGAAATATTTGTTTTAGAAAAAACTTTTAAGATAAATAAAGAATGGTGTAGAAAGCACTTCTATTCCAACAAAAATAAGCAAAAAAAAGATATGATTACTTTAAAAATTACAATGATAAAAAAAGAAAGCATTCTTCAAGAATATTATGAATTTATGAATACTTATAAAATTCATATAAAATTCTTTGAATGGTTTGAAGAATATTATTCAGAATCTGTTAATACAATAAAACATAATACTAGATGGCAGACTAATAAATGAGAAGTTGAATCTCGACATCCCCCTTTAATGGAGATTCAATATCTTCACAAAAATACGAGAATAAAAGTAAATCCTTTAAGAATGAGAGCTCTTGATGCAGGAGAACAAATCTCATCAAAAGATATTAAAATGATAGTAGAACAAAACAACTATACAAATATCAATCTTCATACAATAGGAAAACAATTAGATTATATTAAGAATTTGGTGGAAAGTCAACCAATTAGGAAAGAACCAGTAAAAGAGGTAACAAAAAAAAGTTCTAAAGAACCAATATTCACACCTTATGAGATTCCAAAACCTTTCCAAAAATCCCAAAATGATTTCCTAACAGAAATCCAGAATAGACTTGATGCTTTAGAAAATTACAAGTCTGAATTAATTGCACCTGATACCCTAATGCAAGCCTAACATTCAGTAAACACGTTACACCAATCGGACTCTGACCAGTCAGATGAACAACAAATTAACAAGATGGTTTGGAAAGAACCAAAAATATTATATTATCCAAAAATCACTGCACCTGATCTTAATATAGAAGAAAAACTTGTTTTCCAGAATAAATACATTGCTAATACAATTTATGAATGGAATATAGATGGGATGTTTGAATACAATAGTCTTAGTTTATTACAACAAATAACAATGGTTTCAAATGTTTATAAAACCCAAAACCAAAATGGATTAATCAGTGATCATGCTATAGCCAATCTTTTAGTTGCTGGATTTACTGGTCAACTAAAAGGATGGTGGGACCATGCGCTCACTAAAATCAAGAAGAAATCTTAAAAGCACTAAAAAAAATGATCAAGGAAGAATTATTTTAGATGAACAAGGAAGAGAAATCCAAGATGCAGTAGCAACTTTAATTTTCTCAATCTCTAAACACTTTATAGGAGATCCTTCCCATCTTAAAGGTAGAAATTCGGAATTATTATCAAATTTAAAATGCAAAAAATTAATCGATTTTAAATGGTATAAAGATGTCTTTATGACTAGAGTTATGCAAAGATCTGATAACCAACAACCATTTTGGAAAGAAAAGTTTCTAGCAGGACTTCCTACTTTACTAGGAGAAAAAGTTAGGAATCAAATAAGAGAAAGTTATAGAGGTATCATTCCTTATGAAAAACTTACATATGGTGAACTAATTAGTTTCACCCAAAAAGAAGGATTAAAAATTTGCCAAGATTTAAAATTACAAAAACAACTTAAGAAAGAAAGATATCAATGTAGAAAGGAATTAGGATCATTTTGCCACCAATTTAATATTAGGAATGAACCTTCTTCTTCAAAAACATGTTGCCTTATAAAACTAAAAAATAAGAAAAAGAATGTTTCAGGATATTTCAGAATATTATAAAAAACCTAAATATAGAAAATACAGAACAGAAAAAAAACAACAAAAAATAGAAAAGAAAATTGATAAAACAATAAAATGTTATAGATGTGGAAAACCAGGACACATCTCAAAATATTGTAAAATTAAAAGAAAAATTAATAATTTAAATCTAGATGAGGAAATAGAATAAAAATTAAATGAGATTCTCTTAAAAACAACTTCTTCTGAAAACGATACATCTACTGAAACAGATGAATTACAAATAGACGAATTACATACAACATTCCAATCTTCTGATGATGAAAATGAACCCTCAATTAATATGTTAACCAAAGACCAAGAATTTATGATTGAAGTTATTGATAAAATTCAAGACCCGAAACTTAAAAGAGAATACCTTTTGAAATTAAAATCCTCATTAAAAGATAAACCAGAAAAAGAAAAATAAATTATTTCTAGTCAATCACAAATGTATAATATACAATATTTAATATTTAATAAATATGAAAAAATAAAACCTAAACAAATTACAAATTCTGAATTACAGTTAGAAATAAAACAAATTAAATTAGAACTCTCTTAGCTTAAAATGGAACAACAAGAGATGAAAAAACAAATGCAAACCTTAAGACATGAAGTCGCAGAAAAAAATTCATCAGAAACTGAACCCGAACCTGAATAAAATACATAAGAATATATGATGGTTCTAACTGAAGTATCTATCCAAAGATATTCAATAAAAATAAATATTGTCATAAATAATGAATTTCAATTAGAAACAATAGCCCTTTTTGATACAGGAGCGGACCAAAACTGCATTCAAGAAGGGATAATTCCAACAAAATATTATGACAAAACATCAGAATCTCTTAAAGCTACAAATGGTAAAAACCTAAAAATTACTTACAAAATTCCCAATGCAAAAATATCCAACAAAGGTATAAAATATCAAACGTGTTTTTTAATGGTAAAAGATATTACCTAAGATGTCATATTAGGAACCCCATTCATATCCTTACTCAAACCTTAAAAAGTAACAAATAATTCTATCTCTACCAAAGTTTTAAACACTAGTAAAATTTCCTTTTGTAGAAAAACCAAAAATAAGAAATTTCAACTTATTAAAATCTTTAATCATCCATAATGGGAAGATCAATAATTTAATTAATCATAAACAGAAGCAAATATCTTTTCTAAAAGAAGAAATATATTTTAAAAAATTGACTGAACAATTAGAAAAAAGAGAAGTTCAAAAAAGTATAAATGAAATCAAAGAAGAAATAGATCAACAATTTGTTCTGACATTCTTAATGCTTTTTGGAATAGGAAAAAACACAAAGTAACATTACCATATGAAAATAATTTTGATGAAAGACAAATACCCACAAGAGCAAGACCCATACAAATGAACAAAGAAATGGAAGAATTTTGTAAAAAAGAAATACAAGACCTTCTTAATAAAAATTTAATTAGGAAAAGCAGTTCTCATTGGAGTTGTTTAGCATTTTATGTAATAAAAAATGCAGAACTCGAAAAAGGAACGCCAAGATTAGTAATTAATTACAAACCTCTCAATCAAGCTTTAAAATGGATTAGGTACCCAATACCAAATAAGAAAGATTTGCTACAGAAACTTTGTAATGCAAATATTTTCTCAAAATTTGACATGAAATCTGGATTTTGGCAAATCCAAATAAAAGAAGAAGAAAGGTATAAAATGACATTTACTGTACCATTTGGACAATATGAATGGAATGTAATGCCTTTTGGATTAAAAAATGCTCCATCCGAATTTTAAAGAATAATGAATGATATTTTTTACCAATATTCTCAATTCACAATAGTATACATCGATGATGTATTAGTGTTTTCAGAAAATTTAGAAAAACACTTCAAACATTTATCCATCTTTATAAAAGTCATAAAAAATAATGGTTTAGTAGTTTCTAAATCCAAGATAAGTTTGCTCCAAACCAAAGTAAGGTTTTTAGGCCATTACATTACCCAAGGAACCATTACCCCAATAGAAAGGTCCATAGAGTTTGCTAGCAAATTCCCAGACCAAATCCTTGATAAAGTCCAATTACAAAGATTCTTAGAAAGCCTCAATTATGTCATAGACTTTTATCTAGGTCTTAGCAAATTATGTAAACCGTTATATGATAGACTTAAAAAGAATCCACAATCTTGGACAAATGACCACACCAATATTATTACCCAATTAAAAAACAAATCACAAAGCTTCCTTGTTTATATTTAGCTAATCCAAATGTCCCCAAGATTGTAGAAACAGATGCTTCTGAAATAGGATATGGAGGAATCCTCAAACAAGTTAAAGGGGGAAAAGAGCAAATAGTCCAGTTTACTTCCAGACACTGGAATCCAACTCAGCAAAATTATAATACTATTAAAAAAGAAATTTTATCAACTATTTTGTGCATTACAAAATTCCAAAGTGATTTATTAAATCAAAAATTTATTTTACGAATCGATTGCAAATCAACAAAAGAAGTTTTACAAAAAGATGTTCAAAATATTGCCTCAAAACAGATTTTTGCAAGATGGTAATCAATTTTGAGCATATTTGATTTTGATATTGAATACATCAAAGGAGAAACTAATTCTTTGCCTGATTTTCTCACCAGAGAGTTTCTTCAAAAATGCCATCCAAACTCCGAGACAAAGAAAAAGGAAAAATAGGAGAGTCATCCAAAACCCAAATTTCCTCAAAACCAATTAAGTCATGTATGAAATTTGCCATGAAAAAGAAAATGAGCGATCATCATCCTCATAAAAATCCTCCAAAAATACAATCATTCAAGATGCACAAGATCCAAATGAAATTGGTTCTTAAATCAAAAAATGGATTGAGCCCCTTTCTCAATCTCAAGAAGTGGCATTGGCATTTTCTCAAATGAAAGAGGAAACTCCTCTCAAAAAAATTGCTGGTGAAGCAACAAAGATTTCAAAAAATAAAGAGATCGTTTTACACAATCCAAAATCTCTAAAAAATATTTTAAAAGAGACATCTCTCCAAGATGTTTTTCCAAAAGAAATAGCTGTGTCTTCACAGACTGCTACACAAAAATCTTCACAATATTTTCCAAACAAATATTTTGAAAAAATTCTTGTTTTGGGGGAGGAATTTTCAGAAAAACCTCCACATATACTTGCAAAAGAACTTTTCAATGGATGGCATTTCAAGCCGTTGGATTCTCAAAAACCCCAACAGTATTATGAAAACATATTGGTTCAAACTGGATCAGTACTGTTCAAACACTACATTGACCCAAAAGATCCAAATTTTATTACCCATTCAACAGCCCAAATATTAAAAATTCTTCGACCAAGGGATTGGGGTGAAAACCCAAATTCTCTAAAGAAATTTCCAGCCAAATTTACCACAAAATTGACCACCACCCATATTTTACATATTGAGATTACCAAATGGCGTGGTACAATGCATTCTTAATGAACAACCAACATATGAGACATTCTTGGCTCATATATTTCAAATACGACACTCAATTCAAATTCCCCAACTGGTTCCAAGAATGGTGGAATTGGTATGGACCCTCATCCTTCAAGATCCTACCAGAAAAAATTTAAAATTTATGGCTCAAATTCTTTGACAAATTTCAACCCGAACCAGACCAAAAACACATTTATAAAACAATCCATTTTTTCTCAAAATTGTGCATTTCTTGGATTGTTTCTTGGAATTATTCTTATGAGCAAGATCAATATACTGGAATTCCATTACTAGTTCGAAACTATAAGACTAAATGGTGGGACAAGTTTAATGATGAAAAATATGATTCAAACTACAGGACTAAACTACAGGATTGTTTCATCCTTTGAATTATTTTCCTTCTCAAGACTTAATCAAATTTAAAATTTGAACTTTATCAAATTTCAAACTCAATAATCCCAAATTAATTTTCAAAGCCGGTTCTCAGATCCTCGAGATAATCTGGTATCAGAGCCAATGAGGAGCAGGTATTTCTAAGTTTTAAAAATATTCAATTATCTTGTATATTATACATTTGTGATTGACTAGAAATAATTTCTTTTTCTTTTTCTGGTTTATCTTTTAATGAGGATTTTAATTTCAAAAGGTATTCTCTTTTAAGTTCTGGGTCTTGAATTTTATCAATAACTTCAATCATAAATTATTGGTCTTTGGTTAACATATTAATTGAGGGTTCATTTTCATCATCAGAAGATTGAGATGTATGTAATTCGTCTATTTGTAATTCATCTGTTTCAATAGATGTATCGTTTTCTGAAGAAGTTGTTTCTAAGAGAATCTCATTTAATTTTTGTTCAATTTCCTCATCTAGATTTAAATTATTAATTTTTCTTTTAATTTTACAATATTTTGAGATGTGTCTTGATTTTCCACATCTATAATATTTTATTGTTTTATCAATTTTGTTTTCTATTTTTTGTTGTTTCTTTTCCTTTTTGTATTTTCTGTATTTAGGTTTTTTATAATATTCTAAAATATTCTTTTTCTTATTTTTTGGTTTTACAGGGCAACATGTTTTTGAAGAAGAAGGTTCATTCCTAATATCAAATTGGTGGCAAAATGATCCTAATTCCTTTCTACATTGATATCTTTCTTTCTTAAGTTGTTTTTGTAATTTTAAATCTTGGCAAATTTTTAATCCTTCTTTTTGGGTGAAATTAATTAGCTTACCATTTGTAAGTTTTTCATAAGGAATGATACATTGTAACTTTCTCTTATTTGATTCCTAACTTTTTCTCCTAGTAAAGTAGGAAGTCCTGCTAGAAACTTTTCTTTCCAAAATGGTTGTTGGTTATCAGATCCTTGCATAACTCTAGTCATAAAGACATCTTTATACCATTTAAAATCGGTTAATTTTTTGCATTTTAAATTTGATAATGATTCTGAATTTCTATCTTCAAGATGGGAAGGATCTCCTATAAAATGTTTAGAGATTGAGAAAATTAAAGTTGCTACTGCATCTTGGATTTCTCTTCATTGTTCATCTAGAATAATTATTCCTTGATCATCTTTTTTTATTTCATTTAAGATTTCTTCTTGTTGGGTTTTAGTGAGCTCATGGTCCCACCATCCTTTTAGTTGACCAGTAAATCCAACAACTAAAAGATTGGTTATAGCATGATCATTGATTAATCCATTTTGGTTTTGGGTTTTATAAACATTTGAAACCATTGTCATTTGTCGTAATAAACTAAGAATATTGCATTTAGACATCCCATCTATATTCCATTCATAAATTGTATTAGCATTGTATTTATTCTGGAAAATAGATTTTTCTTCTATATTATGATCAGGTGCAGTGATTTTTGGATAATATAATCTTTTTGGTTCTTTCCAAGCCATCTTGTTAATTTGTTATTCATCTGACTGGTCAGAGTCTGATTGGTGTAATGTGTTTACTGAATGTTGTTCATCTAAAGCATCAAGTTTATTCTGGATTTCTGTTAGGAAATCATTTTGGGATTTTTGGAAAGATTTTGGAGTCTCATAAGGTGTGAATATTGGTTCTTTAGAACTTTTTTCTATTACCTCTTTTATTGGTTCTTTCCTAATCGGTTGACTTTCCACCAAATTCTCAATATAATCTAATTGTTTTCCTATTATATGAAGACTGATATTTGTATAGTTGTTTTGTCCTACTATCATTTTAATATCTTTTAATGAGATTTGTTCTCCTGCATCAGAAGCTCTCATTCTTAAAGGATTTGCTCTTATTCTTGTATTTTTGTAAAGATATTGAATCTCCATTAAATGGGGATGTCGAGATTCAACTTCTCCTTTATTAGTCTGACATCTAGTATTATGTTTTATTGTATTAACATATTCTGAATAATATTCTTCAAACCATTGAAAGAATTTTATATGAATTTTATAAGTATTCATAAATTCATAATATTCTTGAAGAATCTCTCTTTTTTATCATTGTAATTTTTAAAGTAATCATCTCTTTTTTGCTTATTTTTGTTAGAATATAAGTGCTTTCTACATCATTCTTTATTTATCTCAAAAGTTTTTTCTAAAACAAATATTTCTGAATTTTCTCCTTGTCTTGCATTATTAGTCATTGATGAATATGTTGCTGACATATTAGGTGAATTTTGGGGACTCTCTTCCTGTCTGGCATAGATAGGTTGAACTATGTTTGAGGAATTATATATTCCTTGTAAATTGGTTCTAAATGTTGTTGGGATAGAAGAGACGGAGGCTCTAGCTGTCCTAATTTGTGTTTCTGGATTTGACTCTTCTTCTAAATTTAACTTTCTAAAAGTTGTGTTGGTACTTCCTATTTCGAAGGAATGTCTTGGAGGCATCCTTCGTGGCTTGTTGAATGTTATTCAACTGTGCCATCTTGGTGCTGAGAAATTTCACTTAATGAAGTGTTTCTTATTGGAGTTGGTGCACAGAGTCTGTAGCACCGTCAAGTTTCCACCTATCAGGAAGATTTATTCATGCCATTATATTGTTCTTGGGATTGTGGTATGAGATCTTGAAGTATCTGTTTCTATTAAGAGGGTTTTTCCTTTTGGGCTTTGGAGTAAAGCCTTGGTATTAACTACAGAATACATAGCTTTGAAGTAGAGTCTATAGACTAATGTTAATACTTCCGTACCAGGAAGCATTTTCTAGTTATGGGTATATATTTGGAGGGTCAAAGATTGTAAAACATCTTTATCAGTCAAAGAAACCATAAAATTTAGATAACAATTAAAATGTATTGGGCCAATATATAGACTTTTTTCTATAGTTCCTAATAATGAGTCATTAAACATGATGTGTCTTTGATCTCTTAAGACAATTAAAATTGAGGTATTTTTAGTGGCTTCAACACTAAGAGGTTTGACACCAACTTGGACTAGTCCAAAATGGATATATTTGTATTTTTGTTCTTTGAGTTTATTAATGATGACTCTATCTAATAATTGGATTGTTTCATATTCTTTTTGAATAGGTAAACTCCTTTCTTTTGTTTTTATAACGTAACTGCAAAAAGTATTTAAATTTCCAAAAGTTGTTTTCTTGTAAACTTGGTTTGTTGGAACTCTTGAAAGAGTCCAATTATCAAATCTTTGGGGAATATTTTCATAATGTTCTTATTGTTAATTAATAGTGTCGTTTGAGGTTTGGTCGGACTCTTGGGATTGATTGGAAACAAAGCTTACAGAAGAATTGGTTCTTTTAAGGAATGGAAACATTCTTTGTTTTCTTATTTCCTACAACGGGGTTCTACTATTAGGATTTCTAGATTTATAGATAAAAATTATATTAAATTTAATATTAAGATGATCACTTTAATATTGAATTAATAAAACGCTATTAAGGTAAGTAATAAATTAAATTTAATATTAAATCTATTAAAAATATTATTTTTGGAATAGTTAATCTGAAATCAAATTCTCTGGTAGAGTCCCAAGAAGAGTGTAATTCTTCACTGCTTAACCACTAAAGACCTACTGCCGGTGACCATTTTTAGCCATCAAAATTGTAATGCCCTGATTTTTGGAATTTTTGTAATTTTGGTGAAATCTTGAAATTTTGGTGATTTGGTTATTAAATTTGTGTTCAAGTGTGTTAGTGGGCCTTTAGAAGGCCCAAGCTTAAGATAAAACCCGGTAAGAATATCAATTTTGGATTTAAAGTGAAGGGGACTTGGTTAAGTGGGCTTTTAAGAAAAAGTTAGTAAAATAAGACTCAAGCGAGCCCTTGGTAAAGTGGCAATGTAGCTCCACTTAGGTACCCAAAAAGTAGCGTGTGGAGGTATGTGCAAGGGCCTATGTTCAAGTCACAAGGTAAGCATTGTGGGTGTTTTTAATTTTGTGCATGTGCTGGTCATGTGATGGAACTCAAGTAGAACTCTGCTGAAGAGAGTTTGAGTTGTCCATGAGATTAGATTAGGTAGATAAGAAGGAGAAATTATAGGAAGTTTGAATGAAAGCATGTGGTGGCCAAACAAGGGACTCTTGAGGAAGCATGTCGGTTTTGGCTCATTGGTTTTGGGACAAAATCGGCTAGGGGTTGTCTTGAGTGTTAGCCGGACACTTTTAAGGCTTTGTTAGAGACCTTAATTCGGCAATTGAGGTGTTATGTGTGCCGGTTAGGTATAGAGCCTTAGGGTTTTAGTTTCTTTTGTTTCCCACTGTGTTAGAAGCTGAAGCCGTAGGCACCATCACTTGTGCCGAATTGTCTATAGCCGAATCTTCTTTTCTCTTCTCCTTCCTTCTTTTCTTTCAAATTTTATCTTTTCATTCTCACAAAGCCGAACCACTTCCTTCTGCTATACCTTCTTATCAAGTTCACCAACCGACGATACTAAAATCGAAACCTAGTCCCCTACACTCTCTTAGTGCCGATTTGTGCAAGACAGAACCATCATCTCTCTTCTCTTCAAAGCCAAATCTGTCATACTTTCTCCTCTCCTCTCCTCTCATCTCCTCTTCCTATCTTCTTCTCCATCTGTTTCACACCACCAATCGTAAAACCACTTCTATTCAATCTTCTTAGCCGAAAACTCATAAAAGCCAAAATCTTGAAGGGTATTACTAGTGTGCCGTTTTCCTCTTGATTGAATACCCTTACCTTTTCTTTTTCTTTAAGATGAAATCTCTCAATATTCATAGACTTGTCGACATCTCCTTCTTCTCATTTTAAAACTTCCACCTTTCCTTCTCTTTTGTTTATCAAAAGCTGAAATCACCTTACTCATAAGGATTTGGGAGCTGAACCCTTAGATCTCTTATATCCACTCTCTGCTCGGATTTAGAGGATAGATCTACGTCAGATCTGAGTTAAGTACGGGATTGAATCATTCTGGTTTAGTGATTCTGCGGTAAGTTATCGAAATCTCTAATTTTATTCTTTATTTCAGGATTTAAGAAAAGCCGAAACCCCTATGTGCATAGGGAGGCTGTCGATTAGGGGCTTAAGGCTCTATGGGTCTTAACAATTGATTTATTTTGTGCTAGCGTGATCTAAAGGCTACCGATTGAGGGTTTGGGCAAGTGGAACGACTAGATCTAGATTTAGTCCCTATTTTTGACAAGGTAACTGTTCTAAGGCATTAAGGGAGGTTAGCCAATTTTGGTAAGCAAGTTTACAATTAGTATCATTAAAATCTTGGATCTGATTTGGCGGTAATCGATTGTAGGATACCGAGGGGGATCTCGTTAGCATTCATCACAAATCAGGTGTGTAAACGAACACCCTTCTGTAGTCTAAATTGGCAAAAGCTGAAAAGCCGAAATGCTAAAATTTTAGCATTTCGTGAGCTTCCGAGCGTGCGAGCGCTCGTGGGTCAGTTGGAAGCGATAGATCTGTAACCGAAATTGGTAAGATTGGTGAGTGCGCAATTTCGTGCACTTTGGTAAATTTGGGTTTCGATGGGCTAAATTCGGGCCCAATGGGCTTACGGGCCCATATGGGTAAAAGTAAGCGGTAAGTGTGTTCTGGTATACTGCAGTTAAATCTGTTAAACTAGACTTAGAATTTGGGCTAAACGGGCTTAAGTAGCTAAATGACACTGTAGGGCCTATTAGGGGTTTTAGGGCCCAATAACTAAAAACTGCTTAAATAGGCTAAATTAACTACTGGGATGAAAGTTGGATTATTAGGGACTGAAATGTGCATAAAACCCTAAAAACTGGAATAATTACTGAAATACCCCTCAAGGGTGGGAAATTATTATTTTACCCCTAGGTGCAAAATGACCGTTATACCCCAAGGCTAAATTTGACTGAAATGCATGTTTTACTGTATTTGTTCACTGTATGCCATGACATGATTATCTGTTGCATGGGACTGGTTTATTGATGGAGGAAGTGTAAGTGGCATTGCCACGATTACTGAAAGAGGCTTTGCCTCGATATACTGTTAGTGGCTTGGCCATATTATTTGAGCAGCTATGCTACGACTGTAGAGTGTGGTGGTTGGGTGGGTTGAATTATTTCCCCACATGGTGTGTTTATGGTTGGTACGGGTGGAGTGTAATGGATGGACTTAGGATGGGCTTTGAGCTTTGCATACATGCATAATATCTGTTCTGTTACTGAAATGGGCCTATAGGCCGTACTATTACCTAAAAAGGGCTAAGGCCCAGTTGTACTGTTTACTGAATAGGGCTTCGGCCCAGTTAACTGAATACTGAATAGGGCTTCGGCCCAGTATTTACTGAGACTGGATAGGGTTTAGGCCCAATGGGCTTGGGCTAATTTGGGCTCTGGATAGGCTTTCTTTACACACTGAGTTTCCAAACTCACCCATTTTCTTCCATCCATGCAGGTGAGCCCTAGATTGGTGGACTTAGAGTTGGAGGGATTCAGAGTGGCCACGTAGACTACATTTCTGGTTTAATTAAGTTATTTATTTTATTTTATTATTTACTTTAACTGTTTTTATTCTAATTTTTGGGTTTGTAATAAGGCCACTCAAATTATTTTAATTTGGGTTTTAAATTATTTATTTTTACTTTATATTACAAATTGATTTAAACGATTTAAACAAGGCTGTGCGGGTTTTCTCAAAATCAATCAATGTTTTTAAACAAAGTACTCATAACAAATGAATAACAAATCAACGAACAAGACAAATTTCAGACGATTAGTGGATAGGACAAGCGTAAATTAAACTTGGATTTTCTTCCCAAATTACAAGTACAGTTTTACAAAACTCACCCTAATCTTAGTAATTAGGAAACGTGATTAGCTTGTTGTTTATGTGACACACCAAACTTGGCCATAACGTTTGGGCCGGGTTTGGGGTGTTACATTTAGTGGTATCAGAGTCAAGTTGCAACAACTCGGCTGTGGAGCGGGTCCAAAAAGTTTTCAAAAATTTTGAAATCAAGGCCCAAGAAGGGTATTTTGAAATCGGTTTTGGAAAAAATTTTAAGAAAACCTTTTCAAACTTATTTTTCTCAAGGTATACAAGTTTAAGGTTTTATTCTCAAAAGTTAAAGTTTTCTAGGCTTTTCGAAATCTGGTTACTGAAGAAGTGGCACACTGAATCCCCGGCACCAAGTCTGTAAGTATTCTTTTATTATATTGTACTGTACTGAGATATCACTGTAGATAGAACTATGACCCTATTATGATACTGCAGATAGGGTAGTACTAAAAACTGTCAGACTGAGACCGTAGGGAAACTAAACCCTAGAAAACTAAGGCTGTAGCTAGGCACTATTCCGCGAAAATGAAATTCTGAACTCTATTTATACATAAGACATTGTGTAATAACCAATTGAAATATTAAACTAATGTCATAAAATTCGTAATCAGATAAGACGTTATCAGTACGAGGGCTGCTCGTGGACGAGGCCGTGGACATCGCCGAGGCAGTGTTCAAGTTGGGTCTTCATCTTCGGAACACTTGCCAGCTGAGGAGGCACGACTGCCACCAGTAGCTGAAAATGGGCTGTATGATTGGGCTGCAGGGGATGATGCCTTGTCCCAAGCAATGTTAAAGGTTATAGCGAAGGTTGCTGGAGCTAATATCGGGTCAGTGAATAGGGGATCCATTTCTGAGCGACTCTGGGCTAACAGAGCGGAGGTTTTTAGGGGCATATCTGGAGTAGCCCCAAATGTAGCTGAGTATTGGCTGAAAGCTACGGAACGGATTATGGATGACTTGGATTGCTCGGTGGAGCAAAAGCTGAAGGGTGCAGTGTCTCTGCTGCGAGATGAGGCATATCAGTGGTGAATCACTGTGAAGGAGGGTACCCCAGCTGAGCGGGTAACCTGGGAACTGTTTAAGACGGCTTTCAAGGGAAAGTACGTCAAATCGAGTTATGTGGATGCGCGTAGGAAAGAACTTTTAAATCTGACCCAGGGCAATAAGACTGTTGCTGAGTATGAGGCGAAATTTCTGAGGTTGAGATGGTATGCCAGTGGTGTAGTTTCTACTGAGTACGAGAGTAGTATTCGTTTTGAGGATAGCCTCAGGGATGAGCTAAGGGTGCTGATAGGTCCGCAGAGGGAGCGTGATTTTGCTGCGTTGGTGGAGAATGTTATGATAGTCGAAGAGGTAAACATATTGAACGACAGAACTGTGATAAGGACCAAAACCGATTTAGGAGGGATTCTAGACCATCTGGTGCTACAAACCGAAATGTCAAGAAAGCTAGAGTGGAGGAACCGGTTCGAGCAGTTCCGGTGAATACAGTTAGACCACAAGCTTGTAGGGACTATGGTAGGGTGCATTTTGGGGAATGCTGGAAGCGTACTGGGGCATGTCTTCGATGTGGGTCCAGAGAACATAAGATCAAGGACTGTCCTCGGAGACCAGCTCAGACTCAAGTTACTGGACAGAGGTTACTCAACCAGTGCGAGGTAGACCACTACTGCCGAGGGGCCGTGGACAAGGTAGAGGTGGCAATGGAAATGGTCATGGAGGTAGAGCACCTGGCAGGGGTGCTGGAAATGCTGAGGCTCGCCAGCCAGCATTGGTATATGCTGCTCATCACCGAGAGGAGGGTGATGCACCTGATGTCATAACTGGTACATTTTTAATCTCTAGCATGCCATACGCTACTATGATAGATGTGGGATCAACTCATTCGTATGTTGCATGTGACATTTCTGGGTCGTTGGGTGTGCACTCTGAGGAAACTGTGAGTGAGGTAACTGTGATAAGTCCATTGGGTCACTCGGTTAGGGTAGATAAACTCTTTAGGGAGGTGCCTTTAGAGACTCAAGGTAGGATCTTTACTGGAGACTTAATGGAGCTACCATTCAGAAAGTTCAATCTGATTTTGGGAATGGACTAGTTGGCTAAGCATAAGGCGACTCTGGATTGTGCAGCTAAGAGAGTAGTGTTAAGAACTACTTGGGATGAGGAGGTAATGGTTATTGGAGAGCGATGGGACTACTTGTCCAATGTTGTTTTGGCCTTAAGGGCTGAAAAGCTAATTCGCAAGGGTTGCGATGCGTACTTGGCTTTTGTAAGTCAAACAGAGACTGAGGATTTGACTGTGAAGACAGTCATAACTGTTAAGGAATTTCAAGATGTCTTTCCTAAGGGGCTTCCTGGATTACATTCGAACCGAAAAGTAGAGTTTGGGATTGACTTGCTACCTGGAACGGCTCCAGTGTCCATCGCGCCCTATAGGATGGCACCGAAGGAGTTAGTGGAACTGAAAGCACAAATCCAAGAGTTGTTGGATAGAGGTTTCATTAGACCGAGTGTGTCTCCGTGGGGAGCACCAGTACTGTTTGTGAAGAAGAAGGATGGGACGATGCGTATGTGCATCGATTATCGCCAGTTGAACAAACAGACGATAAAGAAAAAGTATCCTCTGCCAAGGATTGGCAATTTGTTTGACCAGCTTAGAGGAGCTTCGGTGTTTTCCAAGATTGACCTTCGGTCTAGATATCATCAATTAAGGGTGAAGGAGGTGGATATTCATAAGACAGCATTCAGAACTCGGTATGGTCATTACGAGTTTCTAGTTATGCCATTTGGACTGATGAATGCACCTGCAGCTTTCATAGATCTGATGAATTGAGTATTCCAACCGTACTTAGATCGATTTATTATCGTCTTTATTGAGGATATTTTAGTATATTCAAAAACTGAGGAGAAGCATGATGAGCATCTCCGTATTGTGCTGCAAGTACTGAGGGAGAAACAACTCTATGCAAAATTCAATAAGTGTGAATTTTGGCTTCGAGAAGTGACTTTTTTGGGTCACGTGGTCTCTGCTGAGGGGATTAGGGTAGATCCTTGGAAAATTGAGGCAGTTCTGGAATGGAAGCCACTGAGGTTAGTATGGAAAATTCAGAGTTTTTTGGGTCTGGTAGGGTACTACAGAAGATTCGTAGAGGGATTCTCTCTGATTGCTGCACCGTTAACAAAATTGTTGAGAAAATGAGTAGCATTTGTATGGACCGAGAAATAGTAAGAAGCCTTTGATAAGTTGAAAAAGGTATTGACCGAGGCGCCACTATTGATACAACCAGAGTCTGGGAAGGATTTCACTGTGTACAGTGATGCGTCGTATTTGGGATTAGGTGTGTACTGATGCAAGAGGGTAAGGTGGTCACTTATACTTCTCGATAGCTGAATCCTTATGAACCGAATTACCCTACGCATGATCTAGAGTTGGTAGAGGTGATCTTCGCGTTAAAAATCTGGAGACACTATCTGTATGGAGAAAAGTGTATTATATACATAGACTATAAAAGTCTCAAGTATCTGTTAACTCAGAAGATTAAATCTTAGGCAATGAAGATGGATAGAGTTGCTTAAGGATTACGACTGTTCGATTGAGTACCACCTAAGCAAGGCGAATGTGGTGGCTGATGCACTAAACCAAAGGGCTGTAGCGGAGCTGAGAGTAATGTTTGCTCGTTTGAGTTTATATGACGATGGTAGTCTGTTAGCGGAGTTGCAAGTGAGAGCAACTTGGACTGAGCAGATTAAAGAGAAGTAGTTAAAAGATGATTCATTAGTTCCTCAGTTTTAGCAAGCTGAGAATGATGAGAATTCAAATTTTATACTGAATACTGATGGAGTTCTCTGCTTTTGTGGAAGAATTTGTATTCCGAAGGATTCTGATTTGAGGCAGCTAATTCTAAAAGAGGCTCATGATAGACCTTGTGCCATGCATCCTGGAGGGAATAAGCTATATCGAGACTTGCGAGAGGTGTATTGGTGGCCTGGACTTAAGCGAGAGGTGACTGAATTTGTAGGAAAATGTCTGACATGCCAGTAAGTAAAGGCTGAGCATCAACTGCCTTCTAGACTGTTACAGCCAGTGAAGATTCCACTCTGGAAGTAGGAGAGGGTTACCATGGATTTTGTGAGTGGGCTACCTTTGACACCCTCCAAGAAGGATTCTGTATGGGTAATTATGGATAGGTTAACGAAATCTGCCCATTTTGTACCTGTCTGAACTGATTACTCACTTCAGAAGTTGGCCAAATTATATATGGCAGAGATAGTGCAACTGTATGGGGTGTCAGTTTCGGTTATTTCTGATTGGGACCCTAGGTTTACATCTCGATTCTGGCAAAAGTTGCATGATGTGTTGGGCACACGATTGGACTTCAGTACTGCTTTTCACCTTCAGACAGATAGACAGTCAGAAAGGGTTATTCAGGTTCTAGAGGACATGTTAGGAGGTTGTGTTATCAACTTTCGTGGTAGTTGGGAGGACTACTTACCATTGGCAGAATTTACGTACAACAACAGTTATCAGGCGATATTCAGATGGCTCCGTATGAGGCACTTTATGGGCGAAGGTGTCGTACGCCTACGTGTTGGACGAAATTGGGAGAACGACAGGTTCTTGGACCAGAGTTAGTGGCAGATATTGAGAATAAGGTTAAGTTTATCAGAGATTAGTTAAAGGAGGCATCTGATAGGCAAAAGTCGTATGCTGATTTGAAGCGTAAAGAAATCGAGTTCTCAGTAGGGGATATGGTATTTTTGAAAGTCTCGCCTTGGAAAAAGATTTTGAGGTTTGGCAAGAATGGCAAGTTGAGTCCGCGATTTATTGGGCCTTATCGGGTTCTTAAACGGGGTAGGGCCAGTAGCTTATTAGTTGGAGTTACCGCCGAAGCTGGACCGAATACATGATGCATTTCATGTGTCCATGCTAAGACGGTACCGGTCAGATCCTTCGCATGTTGTACCAGTGAAGGAGATTGAGATAAAGACTGATCTGACCTCTGAAGAGGAGCCTGTGCAAATACTGGATCGTGAGGTCAAAGTGTTGAGAAGAAAGTCAGTTCCGTTGGTAAAAGTGCTTTGGCGCAATCATGGCAGAGAAGGGGCTACTTAGGAGCCAGAAGAGGTGATGCGTCAACAATACCCTCAACTTTTTGGATCAGGTAAATTTCGAGGCCAAAATTTCTTTAAGGGGGTAGAGTTGTAAAACCCTAATTTTTGGAATTTTTTGGGATTTTTGTGATTTTGGTGAAATCTTAAAATTTTGGTGATTTGGTTATTAAATTTGTGTTCAAGTGTGTTAGTGGGCCTTTAGAAGGCCCAAGCCTAAGATAAAACCTAGCAAGAATATCAATTTTGGATTTAAAGTGAAGGGGACTTGGTTAAGTTGGCTTTTAAGAAAAATTTAGTAAAATAAGACTCAAGTAAGCCATTGGTAAAGTGGCAATGTGGCACCACTTAGGTGCTTAAAAAAGTGGCGTGTGGAGGTGTGTGCAAGGGCCTATGTTCAAGTCACAAGGTAAGCATTCTAGATGTTTTTAATTTTGTGCATATGCTGGTCATGTGATGGAACTCAAGTGGAACTCTGCTGAAGAGAGTTTGAGTTGTCCATAAGATTAGATTAGGTGGATAAGGGAGAGAAATTATAAGAAGTTTGAATGGAAGCATGTGGTGGCCGAACAAGGGACTGTTGAGGAAACATGTCGGTTTTAGCTTATTGGTTTTGGGACACAATCGGCTAGAGGTTGTCTTGAGTGTTAGCCGAACACTTTTAGGGCTTTGTTAGGGACCTTAATTCGGCAATTGGGGTGTGTATGTGTTCTGATTAGGTATAGAGCCTTAGGGTTTTAGTTTCTTTTGTTTCCTACTGTGTTAGAAGCCGAAGCCGCAGGCACCATCACTTGTGCCGAATTGTTTATAGCTGAATCTTCTTTTCTCTTCTCCTCCCTTCTTTTCTTTCAACTTTTATCTTTTCATTCTCACAAAGCCGAACCACTTCCTTCTGCTATACCTTCTTCTTAAGTTCACCAACCGACAACACTAAAACCGAAACCTAGTCCCCTACACTCTCTTAGTGCCGATTTGTGCAAGACAGAACCATCATCTCTCTTCTCTTCAAAGCCAAATCTGTCATACTTTCTCCTCTCCTCTTCTCATCTTCTTCTCCATCTGCTTCACACCACCAATCGTAAAACCACTTCTATTCAATCTTCTTAGCCAAAAACTCATAAAAGCTGAAATCTCGAAGGGTATTACTAGTGTGCCGTTTTCCTCTTGATTGAATACCCTTACCTTTTCTTTTTCTTTAGGCTGAAATCTCCCAACATTCATAGCCTTGTCGACATCTCCTTCTTCTCATTTTAAAGCTTCCACCTTTCCTTCTCTTTTGTTTATCAAAAGCCGAAATCACTCTACTCATAGGAATTTGGGAGCTGAACCCTTAGATCTCTTAGATTCACTCTCTGCTCGCATTTAGAGGATAGATCTACGTCAGATCTGAGTTAAGTATGGGATTGAATCATTCTGGTTTAGTGATTCTACGGTAAGTTATCGAAATCTCTGATTCTATTCTTTATTTCAGGATTTAAGAAAAGCTGAAACCCCTATGTGCATAGGGAGGCTATCGATTTGGGGCTTAAGGTTCTATAGGTCTTAACGATTGATTCATTTTGTGCTAGCATGATCTAAAGGCTACCGATTGAGGGTTTGGGCAAGTGGAACGACTAGATCTAGATCTAGTCCCTATTTTCGACAAGGTAAGTGTTCTATGGCATTAAGGGAGGTTAGCCGATTTTGGTAAGCAAGTTTACAAGTAGTATCATTAAAATCTTGGATCTGATTTGGCGGTAATCGATTGTAGGATACCGAGGGGGATCTCGTTAGCATTCGTCACAAATCAGGTGTGTAAACGAACACCCTTCTGTAGTCTAAATCGGCAAAAGTTGAAAAGCCGAAATGCCAAAATTTCAGCATTTCGTGGGCTTCGGAGTGTGCGAGCGCTCGTGGGTCGGTTGGAAGCGATAGATCTGTAACTGAAATTGGTAAGATTGGTGAGTGCGTGATTTCGTGCACTTCGGTAAATTTGGGCCTCGATGGGCTAAATTCGGGCCCAATAGGCTTACGGGCCCATATGGGTAAAAGTAGGCAGTAAGTGTGTTCTGGTATACTGCAGTTAAATCTGTTAAACTAGACTTAGAATTTGGGCTAAACGGGCTTAAGTAGCTAAATGACACTGTAGGGCCTATTAGGGGTTTTAGGGCCCAATAACTAAAAACTGCTTAAATAGGCTAAATTAACTACTGGGATGAAAGTTGGATTATTAGGGACTGAAATGTGCATAAAACCCTAAAAACTAGAATAATTACTGAAATACCCCTCAAGGGTGGGAAATTATTATTTTACCCCTAGGTGCAAAATGACCGTTATACCCTAGGGCTAAATTTGACTGAAATGCATGTTTTACTGTATTTGTTCACTGTATGCCATGACATGATTATCTGTTGCATGGGACTGGGTTTATTGATGGAGGAAGTGTAAGTGGCATTGCCACGATTACTGAAAGAGGCTTTGCCTCGTACTGATTTCTGAAAGAGGCTTTGCCTCGTACTGTTTACTAAAAAGGGCTTTGCCTCAATATACTGTTAGTGGCTTGGCCACATTATCTGAGCAGCTATGCTGCGACTGTGGAGTGTAGCGGCTGGGTGGGTTGAGTTGTTTCCCCATATGGTGTGTTTATGGTTGGTACAGGTGGAGTATAGCGGATGGACTTAGGATGGGCTTTGGGCTTTGTATACATGCATAATATCTGTTCTGTTACTGAAATGGACCTATGGGCAGTGGTTACCTGAAAAGGGCTAAGGCCCAGTTGTACTGTTTACTGAATAGGGCTAAGGCCCAGTTAATTGAATACTAAATATGGCTTCGGCCCAGTATTTACTGAGACTGGATAGGGCTTAGGCCCAATGGGCTTGGGCTGATTTGGGCTCTGGATGGGCTCTCTTTACACACTGAGTTTCCAAACTCACCCCTTTTCTTCCATCCATGCAGGTGAGCCCTAGATTGGTGGACTTAGAGTTGGAGGGATTCGGAGTGGCCACGTAGACTGCATTTCTGGTTTAATTAAGTTATTTATTTTATTTTATTATTTACCGTAACTATTTTTATTCTGATTTTTGGGTTTGTAATAAAGCCGCTCAAATATTTTAATTTGGGTTTTAAATTATTTATTTTTACTTTATATTACAAATTGATTTAAACGATTTAAACAAGGCTGCGCTGGTTTTCTCAAAATCAATCAATGTTTTTAAGCAAAGCACTCATAACAAATGAATAATAAATCAACGAACAAGACAAATTTCAAACGATTAGTGGATAGGACAAGCGTAAATTAAACCTGGATTTTCTTCCTAAATTACAAGTACAGTTTTACAAAACTTACCCTAATCTTAGTAATTAGGAAACGTGATTAGCTTGTTGTTGATGTGACACACCAGACTTGACCATAACATCTGGGCCGAGTTTGGGGTTTTACAAAAATGCCGCCATCGCAGCCGCTAGCACCCCGAGTAGGTTTGATTGCTGCCGATTCAATCCGAGCTAGTGACGACTTAGCCGATCTAGTCCAACCACCATTTGGATTGTCAGCTCGGTTTCAAATACTAAACTTGATTCGACCAGGTTTTGGGTCTTGGTTTCAGTTTTGGGCTCTGGACCCAATTTATGATCTCAAGTCCAATTTTCAAGTTCAATTATCCATTGAGCCAAATGTTTGACTTGAAAATTAATTTCCAAAAATATTATATTAATTTTAATTAATTTGATTAATTTAATTTCATTTGATCAAAATTAATTTTTCTAAAATTCACTTATATTTTCCAAATCAATTTTTCAAGAAAATTCTAATCAAATGTAGACCGATCGGGCTTTTGTTGAGCTAGTGGAGAGACCAATTGGCATATACAATTAGGCTCTAATAATTGCAATTATATCCAGAAGCGTCATCCCGATAATTTACAATTACTTAATCATGGAGTCACTCCACAAGAAGTACCATGATTGAAAACTCTTTATTATATACTCTTTACACAAGCAATTCATTGAATTGCTTTGTCGAATGATCTCATCATGTGTGTGTGACCCTCATATGGTATCCTTAATTCGTTTGAGTTTAATCTATTCATTCAATACAATCCTATTTTATTTCATTGTCACCATTGTGTCTTCTTAATGATTAATATGGCTACTGTCAACAAATGGTTATGATAAATTGCTCGTTCAAGAACATGCAACCTATGGCCACGTTCCATATTTATCAATCCACACAATGCCAATGAGAGAATATCGTTAACTCTTTAATTGAGCTATGAATTCCACTGTTGCTAGTAAAGTCATGTCATACACATGTACCCAACATACCGGTTATCAACTCAATCATCTTTAGAGCATTATCCTCCACTTATATCAAAGCACGTGAGTTACATACGCATGGTCAATGACTAACTCAAGATTTAGGTAAATCACACCATAAATGTCACAAGCGAATTAATTCATAAATGGATTCATAATTAATTCATCCTGGGTCTAATGCAATATATTATTTTGTCAATGAATACATCTATGTCTCTACCCATGGAGTTAACTGCTCCGATAGCCAAGACTAGCCATCTCCTCAATTGAAATTGAAGTATTTTTAAATCTATGTTTTGGTACCAATATGCCTCAATGTCGCCATTCCACAACAAAACTTTTCAAACTATTGTACATAATTTCAGTACCAAAACATAGAATTAAAAATACTTCAATTCAACATCCAAAATGAAACATTCGAACCTTTCTATACTTACCAAACACACCAAGCATATACAATCCAAACTTCATTTCATTCTAGCCGTTTAAAACTTCATTTATGCTACCACATCAAGGCATTATACCATACCTTTACCACTTCAAAGTATTAAGACTTAACATTTAGAATCTACTCAAAGTACTATATAACACATACATTTACATGGCTTAACTAGCCCAAATCCACAACAAAAAAAGCCATTTCAAAAGCATCAAGTCCCACGCTTGTACATATATCCATTTACACATATTTACATGCCTTTTATAACCGATCCAAAACGATCAAAAGTCTATTTAGTAATTAGGTGGATAGTGTGAGCTCCGGTGAGATCCAACTGATTGCACAGTTTTTGAAAATCTATAAGAAAGAAAACAGAACAAAAGTAAGCATACTTAGTGCTTAGTAAGTTCATACAAAATTAACATAACTTACCCGACATTAACATAAGTCAAGAATTGAACACATAAATATGAAACATGGTAGTCCTTGATACCCTAAGCAAATCCATTATCCAACAAGGTTAGTTCACCTTCACAAATTAAGCATAGAACGTAATTCATGTTATTACATCATAAACATATTAAGCATACTTGTTTCGTGTAACAACATTCATGTCATAATTAGATCATACTTCCATTTCCATGCCATAAACCTTATTTTCGCCCAAAGAACTATAGTGAAATAACCACGAATACTCAGGATAGAATTGCTCACAAGAGTTGTGAATATGGGCCTACTCACATGAGTTTTGGGTTAGGATGATAAATTTACTCGATGCTGCTCACACGAGCTATGAAGGATCCGCAACACATGTTGGACCTTAGCTATCGGTACAACATCCAAGACCAACACTTGGTATGAAACGCCCCAAAATTTTAGTTTTTAAATTGTGTGAATTTGTCAAAGGAATTAATTTGGTTTAGTGGTTAAGTGTTATGCTTGTGTGAGGGAGGTTCTGAGTTTGAATCCTTTCCTTTTTATTTTCTGTTAATTTTGTCTAAACCTCTAACTTTGAGTGTCTAGTTTAAAAACTATCTTTGCGCATCTATTGACAAGAATGAACCTGTTGGTTCAGTGGTAAGGCTTCAGCTTACTTTTTAGTCTTATGTTCGAATCCCCGCATATGCAAGGTGAAAATATTTTTATTCTCATGCACTATATCACTCGTATAGTGGTATTTGGTTGAATTTAAACACTGGGAAATCTGTTTAGATGAGAATCAGGATAGTGGGGTGAGTGGTTAGTTTTATTTTATTTTATTCTATTTTGTTTGGAACTAATTCCCTAAAATCTCTCCCTCATACGTTTCATGTTTCTACTCCTCTATTAGTTGGGTTTTCACGTTATTTTTCTTTTTCTTCTTCCTTTCCAAAATTTTTCTGATTTTTGTTTTTCTTTCTTCCTCTTTCTTTTGAAAATTTCTTTTCTTTCTTGTTCACTATTCCTTGTGCCATCCAAATTTCAGTGGTTGGTGTTTTTGATTGAGTAGTTTGCATCTCTAATTTTGTGTAAGTATCGTTTAACCTTCTTCCGCTATTAGGATTTCATTATCTTTTGTTAAGTTGTGGTTTATGAGGAGCTTTATTTTGCATTTTAATCTTGTGGGTTTTCTAGTGGAGATCACGAGGCAATTAATCCTCCGACGAATTAAGGATTTATGAGGTTGCTGATTTTTTCAAGGATAAGTGTTTTTAACGCCAACTAAGACTATTGTGGTTATTTAGGTTGAATGGCTTGTAGTTTGGCTAGAATTTTAGGAAGCGAGGGTCGTATCCTTTTAGTCAGTTCTCATTTCGTTGGCTAATTCGTTAAGTGAATGTCATTTTTAGGTATTAGAATTCTTGCTATTGGATTTGCATAAAAAATGATCAGGTGTGTAACAGAAAACTCAAAAAAAAAAAAAATGAATAGCATGATGTTGGAAAACCTATTGTCGACTTCACACGGCCATCTGGACCATACAGTCTAAGCTATTTGGGCCATGTGGGCCCTTTTTTTTGAAAACTTCATTTATGGTCGTATTAATCCGTGATGCGTAATTAGCCATTCTGTAAGGTCCATACTACTGAAATAGGACTTGTAAACATGATATCTAATAGTTAGCTACTATATGTAATGTGAATATGGTATGTGAGATATATACATATAATCCGTATTCTTATGATTTTGATAACATGTTTTACATGAAAAGTATGCATGACATATGTGTATTTATCATTGTTAATATCTGCATAAGCATTGGGGTGGGTATATGATGGACAGAGCAAGTGTTGACAGTTTAATAATCTGCCTTATTTGGTGGTTTAAAACCACAAATATCTATTCTGGTGGCTCAGCCACACTTATCTGTTTCTAGCAGTTTACCATGCACTATATCTGGCAACTTGACTGCATTACTCTGAAAAGTGACATACACTCACTTATAGGTGTGTAGGGTTGGATGAGTATTTAATACCCTATTTAGTGTGTAGGGATGGACGAAGATAGTGCGTAGCAGTTGAGGGTAGGATTTGATTCTACATCTGTATCTTATTATGAAAATACATCTGATTTTACATCTAATCATGCATCTAAAAAAGTTTCTACTCATTTATGTGCATAGCAAGAGCTCGGGTTAAATTTCTATTTTTTAAATTTGATTAAGTTAAAGTACTATTTTCAATTGGACTGTTTTGGACTTTTTGGAGACTATTTATTGTTTTGGATTTTATTTGTCATTTCGAACTGCTTTATCGTATTTAGAATATTTATTCCAAACTGCAAAGCATTGAATTTCACAATCAAACTATGGTTTTCAAATTTCTATCTAATTTAAGAATTCCGTTGCAAAACTAAGTGATTTTATAAGTGTTTTCTGCAATTAAAATGAATTAACTTAATAAGGTGATTTTCACTAAAAACTGGAAATATTATTATCAAGTTTTGTTCTATGTTATATTTTCAAATTTTAAATTTCATGTTTTAAAACGAACATATGTAATTCCTCAGGATTAGGCCATAACATCTAGGCTAGGTATGGGATGTTATACAGTACCTTATACACCCTAATGACATTTCATTTGCATCCTAGTCCTTTGTACATCACCATATACATTCTTATATACATTCATAGTCGTCAATTATACCTTACTTTACAATTTAGTCCCTCCAATACTCAAAATCATTATTACATGGAAATTTCATTACAAGTAATACACATACCATACCACAATGATAAATATAAATAAGAATAAGTTCTATACAAACTTACCTAATAACAAAACAACAACAAATATGACACCAAGGACTATTCTACAAGTTTTCCTTTTTTGCGTTTATATTTCGGTTGATTTAATTCTTGATCTATATAATAATTCATTTAAAATTTTAGTTCCAAATACCTTCAAACTCCTTATACTATGCATATGACAACCTAATTCCATTTTTCACTATTTCCTTAATTTTTGTAGTTTATTCAATTGAGTCCTTAAAATCAAAACAGCTATAACTTACACATTTAAACCCCAATTTTCAATCCAATTTCAATCTTATTCTTTAAAACTCTCAAGTGCCTATTTTACAGAAATTTCATGCCAATCTCATTATTTTTCCATTTTAGTCTATAAACTCAAAACTAACAAATATTACTTTACAAATTAGTCCTATTTCATACATAAGCTTCAATTTCTACAATTTAACATCTAAAAAACTTCAAAAGCAACAATAGAAACTGTAACAGCCCTGTAGTAGGCCCAATTTGCCCATGCCCCAGAACAGTAACCAGAATAAAATAATAATGATAAATAAAATAGTAAATTCCATAGTCCATTACAAAAATATTACAGGCCCAAGTGACTTAAATAAAAAATACATCAAACCCAAATGAAAAGAGGCCCAGTGGCCCAGAACACTTAAAACATTTTCAGTAAAACTAAAAAAACCTAACCCTAACACCAGCCAAAAATAGCTGGCCTTCACCCGTACCTGCAGATTAGACAAAAAAGAAGGACATGACATAGAAAAAAAAGTAGCAAAAAACGTTGTATTCCTTTCGGCTGTAAAAGCCCCAAAGAAATCAATGTATTTTTTTATAGAGAAATCAAAACAGAAAAAAAAAAGGTGGTCTTTCATTCTACATTTCTTTTCATTTTTATTTCGCTTATTTTATTTATTTCTTTTAAAAAAGAGAAAACAAAAAATTAAAGAAAGAAGTCGAACTTTACCTCACTATTTTTTGTGTTTGTGCCTCTATAGAAGTCGAGGTTCATTGTTTCTGATGAAAAATGACCCCCTTTTTGGGCTTGGGGAGTCGAAAAGTAAAAAATGGCCCCTTTTTTCTTTTTCGGCCACCGTGGGAGGTGGTCCTGTCGCCGGTGACCGGCGGCTGCCACGGTGGTCCAGCGACCGAAGTTTGGCCGAATTTTGAAAAGGGGGAGGGAGTTTTGAGAGAGTTTTGTGTTTTTTTAGGAAGAAGGTTAAAATAAATTTTGAGGTAAAAAAATTGATTTAAATAGTAGGTGTGAAACGACACCATTTCACTTAGGGTTTTTTAATGCCAAAACGGCGTCATTTTGGCTAAACAGATTCGACCCGACCCGCTCCAACCTCAAGATCCACGTGTTTTAGCTGGAGGGTCTAATTGCACTTTTAGCCCTTCCGCTTTTCAATCAATTTGCCATCCTGTTTTTTTTTTAAATTTACCTCAAAATTTCATTTTTACTCCAATTTCGTCCCATAAAGAACGACGCCGTTTTAGGGACGAGGGATAATTCTCCATTTAGTCCTCGCCTCTTTACGTGCGTTTTATTTTGGTCCTATTTTGCTGTCATTATTAAATTCATTACGATTTTTGCCTCTAATTTTATTCTAATTTCAATATAGTCCTTTGATTAATGTATTTTATTATTTGTTCATTAATTTTTTTTGTAACACCCTCTAACCCCAAACCATTGCCGGAACAGGGTTACAAGGCATTACCAGACTTATACACTAACATACGAATAAAAACGAGACATAAATTTGAGTGTCAATCTAAAACCATCTAACTTCCATCAAATAGTTCTTAATATAGGCCTACGGGGCCCAAAATAGGTTTAGAAAATGATTTGGGATTAAACCGGGAACTTTAAAAATTTTTCTTGGAAAACAGGGGCACATGGCCGTGTGGCCTGGGGACACCCCCGTGTGGCCTGGGCACACCCCCGTGTGGCCTGGGCACACCCTCGTGTGGCCTGAGACATGGCCATGTGGCCAGCTCGTGGGCAACACTGACTTTGCCACACGGCCTGGGCACACACCCATGTGTTTTGGCAGTGTGAAAACATGATTTTTCACCATTTTAAAACCTCTTTCACCTACTAAACATACCTAATACATGCCCAAATCATTGACTTGTAAATATTTATCAAATACCATTCATTTCAATTTCAAACTTAGCAAAAACTCATTCATTCATTCCAAAAACTTCTTAAGGTTTATAAACCATATTTACATTCAAAATATTAAACATTTACAAGTAACAAATGCTAAACCTAATACATGCCACATTACCAAAAGATCGATACATCACCACAAACTTGAGCTGAGATCGGGATTGACTTGGATGCTTGACTGAACCTCAACTTTACCTAACCTGCGCAGGAAAACAACCGTACGCTGAGTATTGGAAATACTCAGTGGTATTACCATAATTCAAATTACAAAAACAATAAAATATCATAACCATACATAAACAACTATTGAATCATACATATAAGTTCATACCATATTATCATCAATATAGATTTCAACAATTCACAAACTTTAGATCATTTCTCAAGCATTTACAATATCTCAAATCACACTTCAACTTAAACTTTTCATGAATCTTTGATTCATGTATTCATACTCATCATACAAATCTTACATCAGAAATTTCATTTCAAATCCCATATCACAAAATCTCTTTCGCTTTTCATCCACAGTTTCGAACAATCAATTCAGATAACTTACTCATTTCACTTAAACACCCTATTAACCTGACTCAGACTTCCGCAGATACACGGACCCAATTAAACATATCAGAATGGCGACCAACATCTCATCAGCTTAGCTGAAGTAAAGTGGCTACCAAAGCGTCATCGGATAGTTGGAAGTACATCTATGACACACCAAGTGTCTCATCGGCTGAGCCGAAGCAAAGTGGCTACCAAAGCCTCATCGAAACTATCCGAAGCAAATCTATGGCACACCAAGTGCCTCATCAACTTGAGGTCGAAGAATCTCTGAACTGTTCCGATCCTATGGCATGCCAATTATATCCACTAAGCCCGACTAGTTAATAGGGTATCGGAATCACTTATTCATTTCACTTCCACTTTCAATTGAATGAAATCATTCAAATTCAATCATAATAGCATTTCAATCTCAATTTGCTTCAAAATCACATAATCACATATTCACCAATCAATTCCAAATCAATTCACATAATCATACATTCACCAATCAATTCCAAATAAATTCACATAATCATATTTAATTCAAATATCACTACTTACCTTAATTTCATTCTCTATACGCCTATATTAAATTTAAACACATAACAAATAATAACTTGAATTAAGGTAATACAAACCTGAATTTGTCGTATTTACTCCTCGACCACTTTTTCCTTCCCTTTCGTATTTAACGCCTCGGTTTCCTTATTTGCTACGAAAATTAACATAATTACAATTAATTAATAACACGCATATTTTATATAAATTACTAACTTTCCATGCAACTTTTTACCATAATACCAAATTTGTCCTAAACATATTCATCTTCTTCCTTTTTGCAATTCACATCATTTCCTTATTTAATTTGCATCAAAACTTCAATATAACTATCAAATTTTCTTTATTTTTCCATAATTTTGAATTTCTTTCAATTTAGCCCCTAAAACTTAAAACTTATAACCTATTCTACAAATTAGTCCCTAAATTAATTCAAATCAATAATTTTATCAAATTAATCCCTAATTCCGTCATTTTCTCAACATAAACCCTATTCAAAAGTCTATCAATTTTCAATATTTCCACACAAATTCAAGAGTATTCAACTCTAAAGCTTCAAAAACATTAAAATCACAAGAAAAGGGCTTAATAACTTACCAATTAAAACTTCAACACTAAAACCTTAATTCTCCCTTTTTCTTTTCTTTCCTTCTTTTTCTTCTCCACTTTCGTTTGTTTCTCTGTAACTTTCTTTGTTCTTTTTCTTTTGTTTTCTTTATTATTTACTATTATTTACTTAATTAATTATTATTGTAAAATATCTAATTAATAACTAATAATAAACATACATTTGTATATACACACATTATGACACATGTAGTTCATCATCACCATACATTTGTCACCATCATAATTAATTAATAAAATATAATATTACATAATTTTTAAATATAATTATAAAAAATAAATATCTTTTACTTAATAGTTAAGTAAATACACACATGTTATACATTTGTACCAATAATTTAAAAACACTTGTATTTATTTTCTAACATACACATGTCAATAATTTGGTTTAATTACTAGTTTAATCCCTTAATATTTCTATATTCCATAATTGAACTTTTATTCTCTATTCAATTTAGTCCTTCCTACAAACTATTTCTAATTAAACTAAATTCACTTAATCAAAGCTAAATTAAATACACAACTAAACACTCAAATATTTCTAATAATTATTTACTAACTCGATTTACTAAGATGGAGGCCCTACGACTCGTTTTTCCGGTACCCGTGAATTTTGGGTCGTTACATTTTTATTATTCTTCATTTTTATAGTTAATATTATTTTTATTTTTATATCTATTATTTATCTTTTTATATATAAATTTAATATTTCATTTAATATTTCTTTCCTCAACCTTTTTTATGATTAAAATTCATTTATTTATGTTCCTTTTATTTATATATATACATTATTTATTATTACTATCATTATTATTATTTTATCCATTATTATTTATTTATATATGTTTTATTACAAATTGTGGCTTTAATTTTATTTATATTCTACTTTGATTCTTTATTTTCAATATTTTTACAAATCATTCTCCTTATATTTATTTATGTACTTATTTATTTGTTTCTTTGTCTTATTTATATTTATTAGCATTTTCCTTTTAGTGTCATGTTTTGGCATTATTGTTATCATTGTTATTATTTATTTTGTTTATTTCATTCACCTTTGATTGTTAATATTAGTATCAAGTTGTATCATATGATTATTGCCATTATGAATAATGAATTGTTTATTAGTATATTGATATTGTTGTCATTCATGGGTATAATGGTTTATTCACATACCATTTTTCTTTTTTAAAATATTGCATTAATTTTTACCCAAATTCATATTAAAGGGAATTTTTGAAAATAGGCAATGTATCGCATTTTGGAGAAACAAGAAATCGTACCCTAACTTACGGGGTCTCGATTTTCTCGTTGAACCTAAAATAGCAAATATCCTTTCAAATTTTAAAACACATGAACTTTAAATAAAAATAAAAGCAATATTTCGCGTTTAGAAACTCGAGAAGGCCGTGCCCTGACTTACGGGGTTTCGATCTTTCTCGTTGGATCTAAATAACCGAATATCCTTTTAAAAATCAAAGTACAATTTTAAAAATAAAACAATTAAAAGGCAAGCTTATTTGCAAGGGCTCAGATGTCATATCCTAACTTATGGGATGTGACATTTTGTTATCCCGATACGAGAGGGTTTTTAATGCTCGTTTTAATTCAAGCATTTTTTTTAAATAAACATTAATAAAAAAAGGATCTTATTTTAAATTCTTTTTGAGTTTTCAACCTTCGATGTTAAGACATTAATTAATCAAGGTACCAATTTTGGGTGTTATGAGGGTGCTAATCCTTCCTCGTACGTAACCAACTCCCGAACCCATTTTTTCGAATTTCGTAGACCAAATTGTTGTTTTAGTAAATCAAAATGTTTTATTAAAATGATCAATCACAAGGTGACCCGATCACTCCTCATAAAAAAGATTGGTGGCAACTCCCATTTTTCGTTTTCTTAAAATAAAATGCAAGTCGATTTTCAAAAAATAGATGATTTCGACAGCTTGGCGACTCCGCTGGGGTTAAAATAAGAAAGTCGAGCCATAAATTGATTAATTTTTGTCTTTTTGTCAAAAAATTAAAAATTTGTTTTAAATTTATGATTGCTTCATTGCATTTTATTCGTCACTTTCGTGGTTTTCATCATAATATGCTTGATTTGTTGGTTTAAATCTGTTGATGTGTCTCTGCATTTGGCATTGCATAAGTTGATCGATTTTACCCTTTTAAGTGGGAAAGAGAAACTATTCCTTTGTGAGGTTTTCACCTCCGTATAGGATAGTGGATCACTTTCGGGATACATTCATACCTATGTCTTCGTGAGGTTTTCATCTCTGTATAGCCATAGGGAAATCTAGTCCCCTAAACTGAACTCGTTCTGTATGAGCCTATAATGGGTGAAGATGGAGGAATCTGTCAGTTTGGGTACCTTTACTTTAGAACCAAATTGCATATTGCGAGTCTTAAGAGCCCACCCTAGGTAAAACCACTCCAAACCCTAGTGGTCACCCAAATATGTGCTCTGTTTGTCATTTATGTTTGTTGTACTGACGTGTTTCTTTTGTTTTGGTTATGATTGCGTTGCATTTTCATCATAGAAAAGAGGTGTTGATTCACGTTCAGTTGCTAAATAGAGAGCTTGTCATGAAAATGGATTTCTTGATAAAGTGGAAGACAATACGGCCGTCCGAATATGGTCCGAGAAAACATGAGAGACGGGTGATAGTCTGACGGAGGAGTACACGACTTTGTTTCGTTGCCCAAAAATTCAAGCTGAAAAGGATTATTCAAGAGTCGTCAACGTCTCGATTTTTTAAAGAAGCTAACAAGCCTCGGGGATGAGTGAACAATGGGTCGCAGCCCGGATCAAATAAAAAGGAGCTAGTAGAGGCATCCATTGGAAAGTTTGCGAGATTTGATCTTAACATCCGGATATGAAAAAAAGGATCGATATCTTTGCCTGGAGTATGAGGGCAAGGCCATATATGTATCCGTTTTATGTAAAGAAATTTGCTTTCTAGAAAAGTTGTTCTGATAAAATTGAATCAGAATCAATGCCTCTTTTTGCATTCATTTCATGCATTAGCATTGCATTGCATTATATGCAATGAAACTCACAAAAGACCCTAAATCATGGCAGTTACCCCGGAATATCATTACGGTACACAAAGAAAAACTAAAGCAATGGACCAAAGGTTGGAAAGATTGGAACAAATGAAAAAAGAGATGCAGGATCAACTGCAAATACAGATGTAAGAATAATTGGCCAAAATCTAATAGGATATGAGGGATCAAATGCTAGAATCCTAAAGGTATATGATGAACCAATTCACCCAATTGTTGACTGGAGGGCTAGAAAAAGGAAAGAGCCTTATGGTCAATATTAGAGACGACAATGAGGACCTTGCTTATCCTCCAGGCTTTACTCCAACAAACACCCAAGCACCCAAGCACAACCACAAAGGATGTCTGCCAACATCAGACCCCAATATCAGACCGGTACTTCGGCACCGATAAACTTCCTAACGGGTTCAGGCTCCAACCCCGTAGACAATCTAGCAAATCCCGTTGTCCCTGACCTTGATGATATAGCAGAAATGGGAAAGGCAAGAGCAGAGCTCCCAAAGCAATTGGAAGATCGATGCAAATGGCTAGAAGAGAAATTCAAGGCGTTGGAAAGCGCTGATTACCATTGTGGAATTGATGTTCAGGAATTGAGCCTGGTCCCAAATCTAGTGCTCCCTTCAAAGTTTAAAATGCTGGAGTTTGAAAAATATAATGGGAGCAGCTACCTGGAGGCTCACATTACAATGTTCTATCAGAGGATGACAGGATATGTCAATAGCGATCCGTTATTGATTTACTACTTCCAAGACAGCCTGACCAGGACTGCAGCCAAATGGTATAATAGTTAAGCCGTGCCCAAATTAATTCATGGAAGGACCTGACACAGGCCTTCATGAAACAATATGGCCACGTGACAGATATGGCCCCTGACAGAATCACTTTGCAAAATATGGAGAAAAAGCCAAGTGAGAGTTTCAGACAATAAACTCAAAGATGAAGGGAGTAGCAACACAAATACAATCACCTCTCCTAGAGAAGGAAGCGACCATGCTTTTTACTAATACACTGAAGGCTCCATTCATTGATCAAATACTGGGAAGTGCAATTAAGAGTTTCTCAGACATAGTGATGTCCGGTGAAATGATAGAAAATGAAACCAAGTACGGAAAAATAGAGGCTGAGAAAAGTGCCAAGAGATCGACCCTGAGGAAGAAGAAAAATAAGGTAAATAATATGGGCATGTATAACAAGGGTTATTCAAAACCAATCACTGTGGCCCAGCCAAGAACGGTAACCACTGGTCATCAGGGTCCCCCTCGATAAGAATCTAATACAAGGTAAAATATGGAAAAGCTCCAATTTACACCCATCCCAATGACGTATAGGGAGTTGTACCAAAATTTATTTGATACACATGTTGTATCCCCTTTCTACCTAAAACTAATGCAACCCCTATACCCCAAATGGTACAACGCGAATGCCCAATGCGAGTACCATATGAGAATCACAGGACACTCGATTGAGAATTGCATCACTTTCAAAAAGTTAATCGAAAGACTCATCAAAATGGTATTGTGAAATTCAATGATCTATCTAGTGTAGAAAATCCGTTACCCAACTATTTTGACAAAGGGGAAAACACAGTAATCGAGAATGAGGGAAAGAGAATCAAGATGAATATAGCAGAAGTGAAAACCCCACTGGGGTTTGGAAGAAAATGGTAGAAGAAGGATTAATCACACAAGATTTAGGGGAGAAACCCAGAGAAGCAAGTAACTACTATAAGTTCCATGATAAAGAGGGTCATGAGATTCAAAAGTACAGTGAATTCAGAACCTTGGTACACTGCCTGACGGATAATAAGGAACTAGAATTCTTTGAATATACTGAAGGCCCAGAAGGAATGTTTAGAAATTAAAGTATCAATGCTATATCTGAAGAAGAAATTGGAAGAGAAAATTTATCAGGCATTTGCCCTTATGAACCTGGAAGTGTTTTGAACAATGAGACTGTAGAAGAGATATGATGATCGCCAAAACTAACTATGATTACGACAAAGGCAAGCGCACCTATCGATTAATAGTATAGCTATGGTAAGACCAGAATATTGTATCCACAAGACTAAAAGTACTAGTATTAACTATCTTTTTATTATCTAGCCTAAAAATTAAGGGGATTTGTTTTAATCTAAAAACTAACTAAACTAAGAATACGACAGAGAGTAAATTGAAAAAATACTTTTATGAAAACCGATTTATAAAAACAATACCCAAGGAAGAATCCACCTAGACTTCACTTGTTATTCTGACTCTGAATTAGACGATTTATTCACTTAACTTGATCCTTAGAAATCCCTAATTTATGTTGATATCTCTTTCGAGACTAAAAACAACTGACTCTAGGTTGATTAATTGAAATCTCTTTCTAATTAAAACCCTTATTGTCGCATTAACTTGATCTATGGATTCTCTTCTTAGATTTGACTCTAATCTAGCAGATTTATGTCATCCTATCTCTAGGGTTGCAATCAACTCAGCTTAATTATGAAAGATCTACTATTAAACAGGGACTTTTGCTTCACTAAATAAGCACATCAATACTTGAATTAATACCCTAAAAATATTAAAGCAAGAATTAAGAACTCATAATTAAGAATAAGAACAAGTATTTATCATATAATTCAGATAATTAAATAACAAGATTCGTCTTAGGTTTCATCCCCTTTAGGTATCTAGGGGATTTAGTTCATATTCAGAAAGAAAAACATCTCAAAATTAGGAAAACAACAAAACATAAAGAAACCTAAAAACTTCGAGAGAAATTGCATGAAGATTTTCAGTCTTGAAGGAGATCCTGCTTCCAAGATGATTCTAACAGTGTTCTTCGAGTAATTTTATTTTCTGCTCTGTGTGTCCCCTTTGATCCCCTCCTAGTGTGTTTTTATAGACTTTGGAATGCTTAAAATACCTAAAAATTAACTTTTTTCCACGTGAAAACGAAGTAGGGCTCGACAGGGACACAGGCGTATGACTAGCCCGTATGAGAATGCTCAGGCTGTGTGCAATACTGACATGGTTTAATATCAACACGGCCTTGACACACGGGCCTGTGGCCAGCCCATGTGTCTCATACAGGCGTGTGGTCTGCCATTGTGTAAGTGCCAAGACCGTGTGAAATACTGAAATCAGCCTATTTTGCCCTTTTTGGCCCGTTTCTTGCTCTTTTCGCTTTCCTATGCTCACCTAAGTATAAAAACAGAAATTTAAATGATTAAGAGCATCAAATTCACTAAATTATATAATAAATCAACCAAAAGTATGCCAAGTATAGGATTAATATATGTTACATTTATAGTTTATCAAGATCCCTGTATTTTTTAGAGCTGATTCAGAGTAATATTCAAAACATGCTTATTGCTTTAAGCCTAGGAACAATGAGGATCCTTTTGTGAAATAGACTTATGTCCAACATCTTTATTTCAATAAAAATACATTTTTGTGTCTCATTCTAAGCAAATATTCTTTTATTCCTTCATTTCATTCATATTCATACCATACAAATAATTATTCTTAGATTCATTTGATCTTTGGGTCTTCCTTTGTACCTACAATAGGTCTTCAGATATCAACGACATGAGTGACGCTACTATTGACCCAAAATCTCCTTTTAAGCGAGATATGGGTCTAGAGGGATCTCAAGACTTTGAAGATGACAGAGATAGTAACTTATCTCTTGATTTGTTAAAGATTGTAGGACAAGATGAAAAACAAATCCTACTTATAAAGAATCAGTGGATATTGTGAGCCTAGGAGAAGAGAAAGAGGTGAAGATCAGAGCTTATATCATCGTAGAGACAAAGCAAGACGTCATTGAGTTATTTCGAGAATTCAAAGATATTTTCGCATAGTCATATCAAGATATGCCTGGGCTACTAAGATGTGTGGACACTGTTGAGGCTAAGAAAATCTTGGAAAAAATCTATAAGGGTGTCTGAGGAACACATGCTAATGATTTTACAATGGCCAAACAAATCATGAGGTTCGAGTACTGCTGGTCCACAATGGAAGAGGATTGCACCAGTTATTTCGAGAAGTGCCATAAGTGCCAAATTTATGGAGACAGGATTCATGTGCCTCCTTTATCTCTTTACGTTATGATTTCTCCATGGACTTTCTCTATGCAGGGCATGGATGTTAGTGGGTTGATCTCGTCAAAAGCTTCTAGTAGGTATCAATTCATCTTTGGGGTCATCGATACTTCACTGAGTGGGTGGAAGCTACTTCATATGCCAATGTCATAAAGTTGATAGTCAGCAAATTCTTTAAAAAAAAATCGTATGTCGGTATGAAATGCCAAAAAAGGATTATATTTGACAATGCGCTAAATTTGAACAACAGCACGATATCAGAAGTTTGTATTCTGTTCAAGATTAAACACTATATTGCCCCAAAATGAACGGAGCAATGGGAAAAATGAAAAAATGAAAAAAGGGAAAAAAAAGAAAAAAGAAGAAGACTATCGTGGGAAAAATGATTGAGACTCATAAAGGTTGACACAAGAAATTACCATCTATTGCTTATCGAACGTCTGTTAGGACCTTTACCGGGGCAACACCTTTCTCTTTGGCTTATCACGATTTTGCCCATTAAATTCGAGATTCCTTCTCTCCGAGTTTTTGGATGAAGCAAAATAGATCCAATCTTGATTGAAGAGAAAAGGTTAAAAGCCATCTATCATTGTCAGATGTACCAAAAATGAATGATGCGAACTTACAACAAAAATGTTTGTCCCAGAAAATTCCATAAGAGGAACTTAGTATTGAAGAAGATCCTTCCCATACAAAAAGATTTTAGAAGGAAATGGATGCCAAACGGGAAAGGACCTTATGTGGTAAAAAAGGCCTTTTCTAGAGGAGTGTTGATATTAACTGAGATGGACGACAAGAGCCTGCCAAATCCAGTAAATTTAGATTCAATTAAGAAATACTTCACTTGAAAAAAAAGGAGAGGCCAAAGCGAAAACCCACAAAGGGCGCATTGAGACCAAAGGGGTTTTGAATTGAAAACCCGTGAAAGGGCAATTCAAATTTTGATCGAAAGTAGGGCATGCGGTAGTCTTACTATGCCTGAATTAACAAGGAGGAGGTATGCTACATCTTGAGGTATCGACAAAGTACTCTAGATCTCCTAAACACATATTTAGCTCAAAATGGTCCTCAAGAAGTTCGTACAGAGAAGCTCAAGCTGCGATATCTCGGGCACCTATTTTTTCCTCTCACCTATTTTATATTCAAACAATATTTGTTTTCTTTGATTAATCTATTCTTTTTAGATTTTTTTCCTAATAAATTTCAATTTTGTCCATCATTATGATCCTTTTCAAGCATTTTGCATTGAAATAATGATTAATGGACTAATAATACTTTTACAAAAGGAGTTCTGCATATTACTCTGGAAGCTTCTAAATAGTACAAAAACCTGAAACATGATTATTATTTAGAATTCACCAAACCTAAGGGTTAGAAATATTTGAGAAAGAAGAGTCTAAATTGTGACTATTTTTTCAGATTTTCTGTCAAAGATATTAGCTGAACAAGAAGACAGGATATTACGTCAGTGATATAACCTTGATGAATAATGAGCAATGACAACTTAAGCATTAAAAAATTATCATTCTCGAAAAATGACATTTTGCATCCATGCAAATATCATTCGTATACATCCAAAAAGGAGCATTTGATTCATTCTAATCATGACATCCTAATTGACTGGCATAAATAGGCCAATGAAATGGATTCTACAGGTCATGTTCCCTAGAAAATAGAGTGACGGATTAGAGAAACCATAAATCCTATACCTCTGAGGTTGCAGTAGGTCGGATCAAATCTACCATGGCAAATTTTATCTCCCTGAAGTTGCATTGGAGTAGATCTAAGATAGCAAATCTTATCTCTCTGAAGTTGAAGAAGAGTAGATTAAAGCTATAAACCTTATCTCTCTGAAGTTGCAGTGGGCCAGGTTAAAGTTACAAGTTTCATCTCCCTGAAGTTGCAGTAGAGCATACTGAAGATAGCGAATCTTATTTCCCTAAAGTTGCAGTGGAACAGATTTAAGCTACAAGTTACAAATCCCATACCCCTGCAGTTGCAGTGGGACGGATTGAAGTTATTATGGAAAATCTTATTTCCCTAAAGTTGTAGTGGAGCAGATTGAGGCTACAAATCCTATCTCCCGGAAGTTGTAGTGGAGCAAATTGAAGAAAGCAAATCTTATCTCCCTGAGGTTGCAGTGGAGCAGGTTGAAAATAGCAAATCTTATTTCTCTGAAGTTGCAGTGGAATAGATTAAAGCTACAAATTACAAATCAGATCTCCCTGAAATTGCAGTGGAGCAGATTGAAGTGAAAATTCCTATACCCTTAAAGTTGCAGTGGGTTGGAACGAGGCTACTTGAAGAAGATGAGCACCAAAAAGTCAAGATTCGGAGAGACCGGACAAAATTGGTCTTTCTTGAAGGTCTTTGCTCTATTCTCGTTACACGACAACGAGCAAAGAGGGGCAGCTGTAGTAGGCCCAATTTGCTCGGGCCCAAGAATAGTAACTAGAATAAAATTATAATGATAAATAAAATAGTAACGTCCACAGTCCATTACAAAAATATTATAGGCCCAAGTGACTTAAATAAAAAATACATCAAACCCAAATGAAAAGAGGCCCAGTGGCCCAAAACACTTAAAACATTTTTAGTAAAACTAAAAAAACCTTAACCCTAACACCTCATGCTAGCCACCGCCACTCCCGGTCCCACCACTTCGCCACGTCGACGCCTCCGGCCAAAAACAGCTTGCCTTCACCCGTGCCTGCAGATCAGACAAAAAAGAAGGACATTACACAGAAAAAAAATAGTAGCAAAAAATGTTGTATTCCTTTCGGCTATAAAAGCCCCAAAGAAATCAATGTATTTTTTTTACAGAGAAATCAAAACAGGAAAAAGAAAAAGGTGGTCTTTTATTCTATGTTTCTTTTCATTTTTATTTCACTTATTTTATTTATTTTTTTAAAAAAAGAGAAAACAAAAAATAAAAGAAAGAAGTTGAACTTTACCTCATTGTTTTTTGTGTTTATGCCTTTGTGGAAGCCGAGGTTCGTTGTTTTTGATGAAAAACGACCCCCTTTTTGGGCTCAATGAGTCGAAAAGTAAAAATGGCCCCTTTTTTCTTTTTCGGCCGCCGTGGGCGGTGGTGTCGTTGCTGGTGACCGGCAACTGCCACGGTAGTCCGGCGACCGGTGTTTGGCCAAATTCTAAAAAGGTGGAGAGTTTTGAAAGAGTTTTGTTGGTTTTTTTTAGGAAGAAGGTTGAAATGAATTTTAAAGTAAAAAAATTGATTTAAATAGTAGGTGTGAAACGACGTCATTTCACTTAGGGTTTTTTAATGCCAAAACGGCGTCATTTTGGCTAAACAGATCCAACCCAACCCGCTCCAACCTCAGGATCCACGTGTTTTAGCGGAAGGGTCTAATTGCACTTTTAGCCCTTCTGCTTTTCAATCAGTTTGCGATCCCGTTTTTTCTTTTTTAAAAATTTACCTCATAATTGCATTTTTACTTCAATTTGGTCCCATGAAGAACAGCTCCGTTTTAGGGACGATGGATAATTCTCCATTTAGTTCTCGCCCCTTTACAGGCGTTTTATTTTGGTCCTATTTCGCTATCATTATTAAATTCATTATGATTTTTGCCTCTAATTTTATTCTAATTTCAATATAGTCCTTTGATGAATGTATTTTATTATTTGTTCATTAATTTTTTTTATTATTCTTCATTTTTTAGTTGATATTATTTTTATTTTTAGTTAATATTATTTATCTTTTTATATATAAATTTTAATATTTCATTTAATATTTCTTTCCTCAACCTTTTTTATGATTAAAATTCATTTATTTATCTTGCTTTTTATTTAAATATATTATTTATTATTACTATCATTATTATTATTTTATCTATTATTATTTATTTATATATGTTTTATTACAAATTGTGGCTTTAATTTTATTTATATTCTACTTTGATTCTTTATTTTCAATAATTTTACAAATCATTCTCCTTATATTTATTTATGTACTTATTTAGTTGTTTCTTTATCTTATTTATATTTATTAGTATTTTCCTTTTAGTGTGCTGTTTTGGCATTATTGTTATCATTGCTATTATTTATTTTGTTTATTTCATTCACCTTTGATTGTTAATGTTGGTATTAAGTTGTATCATTTGATTATTGCCATTACGAATAATGAATTGTTTATTAGTATATTGATATTGTTGTTATTCATGGGTATAATGCTTTATTCACATACCATTTTTCTTTTTTTTTTAAATATTGCATTAAATTTTACCCAAATTCGTAAAAAAGGGAATTTTTGAAAATAGGCAATGTTTCGCCTTTTGGAGAAATGAGAAATCGCACCTTAACTTACCGGGTGTCGATTTTCTCGTTGAACCTAAAATAACCAAATATCCTTTCCAATTTTAAAACACATGAACTTTAAATAAAATAAAAGCAATATTCCGTGTTTAGAATCGTGCCCTAACTTATGGGGTTTCGATCTTTCTCGTTGGATCTAAATAACCGAATATCCTTTTAAAAATCAAAGTACACTTTTAAAAATAAAACAATTAAAAGGAAACTTATTTGCAAGGGTTCAAATGTCGTATCCTAACTTACGGGATGTGACATTTTGTTATCCATAGATGAGAGGGTTTTTAATGCTCGTTTTAATTCAAGCATTTTTTTTAAATCAAAATTAATAAAAAAAGGGATCGTATTTTAAATTCTTTTCAAGTTTTCAACCTCCGACGTTAAGACATTAATTAATCAAGGTATCAATTTTGGGTGTTACGAGGGTGCTAATCCTTCCTCGTACGTAACCGACTCCCGAACCTGTTTTTTTGAATTTCATAGACCAAAATTATTGTTTTAGTAAATCAAAATGTTTTATTAAAACAATCAATCACAAGGTGACTCGATCACACCTCATAAAAAAGATTGGTGGCGACTCCCATTTTTTATTTTCTTAAAATAAAATGTTAGTCGATTTCCAAAAAATGGATGGTTTCGACAAGCTCAATTTTCAGTGGTGTAGGAAACAGTGGTTCGGGATCACTAAATTTGACGAGGGAAATCGAAAATTTTATTATTTATTATTTATGAGTTAAGTGTGATTTTAGAAAGATTTTTGAACTAGTGATTTGTGTTTTAAAAGAATTTATTAGGTTAAATAGTTCCGAAAACGAGGTGTCGAGACCTCGATTTCATAAATCAAGCTATAAATATTTTTATAAATATTTACGAAGTTTCATTAAGATAGTATTAAATTTTTGTTAGAAAATTTTAACATTTTGATAGTTAAAAAAGGGACTAAATTGAGAAATGTGTAAAATTGTTAATTAAAGGAAATAGTGACTAAATGGCTTAAATGGTAAATAAAGGAGGACTTAAGAAGCAATTAGGCCTAAAGATATGGCTGAGGCGGCTTAAGGGTGAAAAAAAAAAATAAATTATGAACTAATGGCAAAATTGTAAATTTAGTGAAATTAAACTTAAATAAATTGAAATCTAAAGAATTCTAGGCAATTCTTCTTCAATTCTCAGCCAAAAACTGCCATTAGGATCTTCTCAAGCTGGTTTTTTTATATTTTTACTTCATGCAAGTTTAATTCTTGCTTTTCTCTTGAAATTTTTATGTTTTTGAAACTTTTACAATTAGGTCTAACTATCTAATTCATTAGTTTTTTATTTTATGGGTGGTTTTGAAAGTTACAATTGATGAGTGTTGGATTTTTATGATGAATTAACATGGATTTGAAGCTTTAATTTTGTTATATGATGATTTTATCAAGTGATTTCAAGGGAAATTGATTTTAGGGCCAAATTGTGAAAAAGATTAAATCTTAGGGTTTGGTATTAAATTCTATTTATCAAAGGCTGTATAATAGTTTAGAATATTTAGAAAAGGTGGTACTTGAGAAAAATTAGCTTATTTGATGGGTTAATTGGTAAGGGACTAAATTGTAAAAACTTTTAAAGTTGGGGCAATTGTGTAATTTTAAATTTTAAAGGGTATAAGTTGTGAAGTGGACTGAAATTGAAATATATGCTAATGAATGAAAAATTTTACATTTTAGATCAAGATCCCGTTGATCAAGGAGAAAAAAGAAAATTAGTTGAATAGTCCCCGAACTACTACCAATTTTACAATTCAATCCAGGTAAGTTCGTATGGTTAAACTTTAATGTTATATGTTAATTTTATGAATGGTAATATATATTTATTTATATCATTTGTGAAAATAAAATTATTGTTAAAATTATGGAATTAAAGTGAATGTTTGAAGTGAACGGAGCGTAGGATTGAATACAGTCGTTTAGTGTAAAGGTGGACTTGAAGGATAAGACCATGGTTGGACCATGGAAATGTTTATATGTAAGACCATAGCTAGGCTATGGCATTTTAATGAAAAGACCATAACTAGGTTATGGCACTTTGAACGTAAAACCATGGTTGGACCATAGCAGTATTTATAAGTAAGACCATAGCTGGGCTATGGCATTCTGATGATAAGACTATAACTGGGTTATGGCACTACAAGCGTAAGACCATGGCTAGGCCATGGCAATGCATGTGAAAGACCATAGTTAGACAATGGTACAAAGAAAACGATGTACTCATATCCGTAAGTTGTTCCTCGATTTTGTAAGAATTGGTAAAAGACCTATGAGTATGTATTGAAGGATATATTGATTATTAATGATATTAATCTGAAAGAAATGTGTTCATTGACTTATGTGTATTTGCTAGGGAGAATGTATGAATTATTTAGAATTTAGTTTATCATTTTAAGTTCATTAAGATCAATGTTTAACCTATTGAATTTACTAAGCTTCATTAAGCTTACTTTTGTTGTTTCATGTCCTTTGTAGATTTTAAAGAAGTTCGGAGGATCGGATCAACACATCGAATCACACTATCCAACCTACCGGTAGATTTTGCTAAACATGCTATGTTTTATATGGCATGTATAGGGATTGAAATGGTTGTCTAAATATTAGAAATTACATTTTGTTTATGTTTCATATTAACTTATATATGTATGGATTGTCATGTTTGGTATAAGTGTAGGTATAGGTAATGAATGAATTGGTAAAACATGTTAATATAGTAGTTACATGTGATGAAATATCATGTATATGATTTAGTTTTGGCTTGGTTTAAATATTTTGTATTGAATTGGGTATGTCTTTAAGAGTTTATGCAGGTGAAAGGTGAAATTGCGTAAGGAATAAAGCTTGGAATAACCTTATTCTATCTACACAGGTAGAGACACGGGCGTGTGTCTCAGTCGTGTGTGACATACAGCCTAGCACATGGGCATGTGTTCTGACCGTGTATCCCCTGCATCTTCAAAATTCAAAACAGAATGCTCAAAAATTTTCACACGGCCTAGCACACGGGAGTATGACTTGACCGTGTGACCTCTGCACTTAATAGATTGCAAGTCAAAAAGTTACACGGGTTAAGAACACGACCGTGTGTCCAACTTCAAATACCTCACGGCCTAAGACACGGGTGTGTCACTTGGATGTGCGAGTCACACGACCTGACTACATGGGCGTGTGTCCTTTGCATCTTGGAAAATTTTAAAATTTCATGAAAGATTATCTAAGTTTCCAATTTAGTCCCAATTCACTTTTAAGGTGTATATTGGGCCCCGAGGGTCTATCTAAGGGACAATATGAGTGTTTTATAACTGATTCTCGATATGTATAATAAAAATTGTGAAATGTCTGTATTTACCCCGTAAGGTTCGGTAATACTCTGTAACCCTATTCCAGCGACAGATAAGGGTCAGAGGTGTTACAGAAACATTTAAAATCTTTGACAGTTTTACAAATTAGTACCCTAGTTAGCTAAATTAAGCTACAACAATCTTAAAAACATAAAATTTATGAAAAACAGGCCTGATTTTCATACCATGCAATAAGAAGAAGCTTGGCCAAAAACTCCCTAGCTCAACAATGTGAAGAAGAAGAAAATGAAAGTAGAAATGTTGGTTTTGTTTACTTTAACATATAATAATATTAGTTTAATAAAATTTTAACTTATAAAACCTTTAAAAATTAAGTCACTAACCGTTTATCCCCCTAAAAGTGGTTTAATTATCACATAAACCCTCAAACATAAAGCATTTTAACTAATAAAAATTATAGCGATTAAGTTTTACGATTTTTATGATTTAGTCCTTATACCCTAATTAACCATCCAATGAACCAAATTACTAGATCAAAATCTAATGTAACACTATAATAGACTCGTCAATATTAATAAATAATATTTACTGACTCGATCATCAAAAAATGATGCTCCAAAACCACCATTTCTAGTACCACTAAAAATGGATTGTTATAGTCACGAGTCATAAAGAATAGAAGGAGCATGTAACAGCTCGAATTAGGGCCTAGTCAGAACAGTGGTTTCAGGATCATGAATCCGACGAGAAAAAAATTATTTTGATTATGTTTTTATGGTCTACAATTTCACGAAAAGATTTCACGAAAATTTCGTTTAAAAATTTCGACATTCGGGCACTCAATTTATTCAAAAGGACTAAATTTTAAATAGTGCAACAGTTGAGTTCTACATGTTAGAAGTGTCAAATTGTTATGAAGTTTTAAATTGGAGGTCCTTAAATGGTAATTAGACCATTATACTTTAGTGTGGACAAAATGGACATGGGTAGAAAAAAAATCAAGAAATGACAAAAGGGCATTTTAGTCATTTGATAATTAAAAGAATTAAAAAGACAAAATCAAGCCAAAAACATGTTCATCTACTCCATGAAGTGGCCGAACCTCTCATATTCTCCATGGCTAGGGTTTTCAAGCTTTCCAAGCTCAATAATAAGTGCACCCAAGCCCTATTTTTAATGTTCTTTACATTTTTGATATCTCGATAACTCGATTTAGCTATTTCCACCCTAATTTTGAGTTAGAGTTAGAGTTCAAAAATTTACCCATGTTGAATAATTGTGTATTTTGATGATTAATGGTAGATTATGCATGTCTATGATAAGAGAAACGGGTTTTACTAGGTGATTTTCGATGAAATCGTATAAAATGGGCTAAATTGTAAAAGTTATAAATTGGTCATGTGATTTAATGACATAGTTATGAAAATGGTTCGGTTAAGTCCAAAATACAAGAAAATTGAATAAAAATTATTTTACGAGCCTAGGGGCAAAAGTATAATTATGTGAAAGTTTAGGGGCAAAAACATAAAATTTCCAAAATATGATTTTTGGGTCACATTGAATAATGTGACTAATAACTGAGCTAAATATGATATTATAGATCATAGAAAACGAGATTCGGGCTTAGATCAGGGAAGATCGAGGTTATGGACCAAGTCGAGAGAATTAGCTACTTTCACGTCCGAGGTAAGTTGGTGTAATAATAAAGCAATGCTATTTTTGATTTTCCTTGAAATCTAAATTAGTATGTCAATTAGACTATGTCGGATCAAATATTATGATGACATGTAAATGATATTGAAATACTCTAAGAAAGTTTTATGGTATGCTATGCATATGAAATAATTTAGAATATGTCTACGACATTATGATGAATTGATATTCATGATATTTCCATGAAATGTATTGACATGAATTTTTACAAAGAAACGAGGAAGAAATAAAAGAGAAATCCCGGTTAAATGTAAAGAAGTAGTCATGATATGAGATATGTAAGTCCCGTTTAAGACCATGTCTGGGACATGGCATCGGCATCGAATCGAGATCCCATGTAAGACCATGTCTGGGACATGGAATTGGCATTGACATGAGTCTGGGACATGGCGTCGGCACCGATATGAGACTTAGTTCCCCTGTAAGACCATGTCTGGGGCATGGTGTTGGCATCTAAAGAGTGATCCCGTCTAAGAACATGTCTGGGACATGGCATCGACATCGATATGTGATCCCATGTAAGACCATATCTGTGATATGGCTTCAGCATCGACTTGAGATCCCATGTAAGACCATACTTGGGATATGGCTTTGGCATCTTATTATAAGAATGACATTTCGGGTATCTATCGGTGTTCTAAGTAAGTTAACGAGAAAAATATTCAAGTTGATGAATTTAATTGGAACCGAAAAAGTTGTGTAATGATATAATTACATGATGGAACATCGGTAAGATGGTGAATGAGTATATGAGAATATGAAGTGTTATGAAACAGTACAGGTTTGTGCTCGAACTTATGAGTAATGTGCTTAGTATGTGAATGAATTCTAGCGAGAATACAATCGAGTAAGTAATGCATATGAAGATGATCTTATGATGACCATGTGATTATAGGTTAATACCCATGATGTATGAGAATGTGATAAATTTGATTGATCATATGTATGTCTAAAAAGAAGTTAAAACAATGAAATCATGAAAGAGTGAAATTTGCTGTCAAACAGTATTGGACAGCAGTAATTATGTGACTTTGAAAAATCACCAAAAATAGTGTAAATTGAATTATAGAATGAATGAGATATGAAATGAAATCCTATTGAGTCTATTTTCTTATAAAAGAAACAGAGTAAGTAAAAGAGTTTTATATTTCAATATATTTAAAGTTTAATGAGACAGGGTCAGAATGAATTTAGAAATCCCCTGTTTCAATTTCAAAAAATCACCAAAAATTGTATAAAAATGTTTATGGTGTATAATTTATATCCTTAAACTTCTAAAGGAGCATAATTTCAAGAGAAACAAAAAGAAATGTTATCCAGAATTTTTATAATGAGATAATTGATGTTTAGTGAAAAGAGGTTAGAACTGTTAGATAGCGAAATAGGGAAGACTTTAAAGAATAAACTGTACTTATTGGAAAAACGAAAAATTCTGGAAATTTTATGGTAAGAAGATATGTGAGTCTAGTTTCAAATAAAATTTACGGAACTTAATTAGGAGTTTTTTAGCTTAAGATATAATTAATTTAGAGACAGTGACTCAGGAAGACAGCCTAAGTTGAATATTAGTAAAAAGTGGAAACTTGTAAAATAATGATTCTTTTTTTAGAACATATTATGAGGATTGATAGATCACGTTGATAAATTGCTTATTATTATATGCCAACTTACTAAGCTATAATGCTTACTCCCTCATTTCCATTTCTCTTAGTGTTGTCAGGTTGGCTCGGGGTTGTATATTGTCGGAGTTAGTACCACACTATCAAATTGTAAGTTTTGGTTACTGATGAACCTTAGGTGTTTTCAAGTGAGTGGCATGTATAGAAGCTTAGATATTGGTAATGTATTCTTGAGATTTGGTCAAATGTATTAGCTTATATTGCTATATTGTATATGGCCATGAGATATGGCTCATATTGACCATGAATATGTAAACCTATTTATGCATTCATGTGATTAAATCTTGTGTGATATGATTATGATTATTTGTCATGAATGTTTAGTGATATATTACATGCATTTGAATGTATAAATGTGTAAATAATTAAGGGCAATAGAAGGGCTTGGAAAATAGCCTAAGTGTTGGCCAAACGGATAGAGACACGACCGTGTGGAGGACTTGGCCTAACACATGGGCGTATGACATAGCCGTGTGCCCCTAAATTTGGGATGATGTCATAAATAGAGAGTTACACAGATGGAGGACACGGGCGAGTCCTGAGCCACACGGGCGTGTGAGACCACACGGCCTGCCCACACGGACGTGTGACTTTCCAAATTAGGAGAATTTTAATTGTGACTCAAAAGTTTTAAAAGTTCTCAGTTTAGTGTCGAACCGTTACCTATGTATGTTTTAGGGCCTCTAGGCCCGTATAAGGGACTTTAAGATGAAAATTAAAAATTTTTAATTTTGAAAGAAATTTAATGGCCCGATTTAAGAAGTTTAAGTATGTTCAAGCACGGTAACGCCTTGAACCCTACCTCGGTATTGGATACGGGTAAAGGGTGTTACATTTAGTGGTATCAGAGCTATAGTTTAGTCGATTCTCAGACTAACCTAGCATGTGTGAGAGTCTAGCTATACATGCCACAAATCTGTGATAGTGTGATGTCTCCCGACACGAATGAGAACTACCTTGTTTAGACAAAGGTACTCTCCAACCGAGCTACATTCGATCATGTTGCTAGCGATATTAAAGTATTTAAGCAAATGCAGCTATGATGAGATGAAAATTAGAAAGGTATGAATAAAAGTTTATGATATGTACGCTTTAAGGTGCGAGGTGAAATAACCACGAGTTGAGAAATATGGAAAAGTTGAATAAAGTGAAAGTTTATACGGTGATAAGACTTTTCGTGTTTATTTGGCATGCATATGATATTATGTACACTTGCTAGAATAAGAGTAAACTATATGTTCATATGGTAGAATCTTGTGTTTAAGTGCTAAATTAGAAATAATACGATGTTTTGTTTTATATCATTGTTATTGAGCCATGAATATTATTATGGTATGAAAATTGAATTGGAAGATCAAATTGAGTAGAACGCAGGAAATGAGTACGATCGTTCAATGAGGAGTTGACAGATAAGACCATGGTTAGACCATAGAAATACATGCGAGTACGTGTAAGACCATTGCTGGGCTATGGTATCGTGATGACATGTAAGACCATAGCTGGGCTACGGCATTATGATACGTGTAAGACCATGTCGGGGACATGGCATCGATATGAGATTTTGTGTAAGACCATAGTTGAACTATGGCATCAAGTGAATGGCGTACTCAAACTCGTAAAGCATTCTCTAATTTGACAAACGTGGTAAGAAAATTGAAGCTAAGTGTTGGAAGTTTAATTAGATATTAATATTGAGCTCGAGTAAGTAAGTCCATTGTTTGAAATTGTGGATGACAGAAAACATTGTATAATAACTAGGTGTGTTAATTTGCTTGGAATGAACTATGTGATTTTGATGATAACACGTTAGTGATGAAAGCTAAGTCATATATGTATGCTTAAGAGAGTCAAGTTAGAGGCTTTATGACGTCACCCTTACTGGTGTTGTCTTATGATGAAATTTTGCAAGGATCGTGTTGAATAAGTTCATAAGTGTGAACTAATGAGTTTTGCAGTGAAATAAATAATGCATCCAAAATAAGAATGCTTTGGAGAGTGTATTCTCTCCGATACAAAGAAAGTCCAGAACCGATGTATTTCTAGATTCGATAATGGGAATGTGGTGATTCTAATATCCGGATTTTTTGTAACTTTCATGAAAAGATTTGACAACGGTAAGGTATAAATGACGAGAGCATAAGCTCAAAATTTCATGATGGATTTTTATTACAGAAAGTTTGATCAAAGTCGATAAGTTTAATCAGGATAATTATTTCCTTGAGCTAATATGGTTGCAAGACCTTTGAATTGCTTGTTAGGAGAATTGTGAATGAATGTATGTGTTTAAGTTGTGGTAGTGATACTCGCGATATTAAGTAATAAAATTTATAAAAACTAATCAGACCAAAAACTAACTAATATCACGATTTTAAAGGCAAGCGCACCTATCGAACAGTAGTATAGTTTAGCAGCAAGACCAAGTTATCGTACCCAAGGGAACCAAAAGTACTAATACTTACTTCCTTTCTATTATCTAGCCTAAAAATAAAAGAGGATTGGTTGAAACTAATTCTAAAACTAACTAAAAGTGCACAAAAAGTAAATTGGGGAAAACTTTCGAGAAAAGCTGATTAATATGAGCAATACTTAAGGGAGAATCCACCTAGACTTCACTTGTTATTAACTTCTTAAACTAGACGATTTCTTCACTTGACTTGATCCATAGAGATCCCTAACCTATGTTAATACCTCCGTCGAGGATAAGAACAACTAATCCTAGGTGGTTAATTAAAGTTTCTTTATTAATTAACACCCCTAGGTTGTATTAATCTGATCTATGGATCCCCCTATTAGGTTTGACCCTAATCCGGTAGATTTATGTAGCCCTATGTCTAGGGTTGCATACAACTCCGCCTAATTATGGTAGATCTACTCTTAAAACAGGGACTTTTGCTCCTCTGCCTAAGCACATCAGTTTCTTGAAGTAATACCTAGGACTATTAAATCAAGAATGAAGAACACACAATTAAGAACAATTCAAGTATTTATCATATAATTTAAGAATAAATAATAACAAGATATGTCTTAGGTTTCATCCCCCTCAAGTATTTGAGAGGTTTAGTTCATATTTAATAAAGAAAACATCTCAGAAGAAATAAGATAACAAAACATAAAGAACCCAAAAAACCCCTGAAGGAATTTAAGGAGATCCTCTGTCTTGATGTAGAATTCTGGCTTCTGGGATGAATCAATCGGCTTCCCTTGGAGTAATTCCTTGCTTTCACTCATTGTGTTGGAGAAATACGGTGCTCCTTTTGGGAGAAAAGAGTACGCTTTTGGGGAGAGAAAAGTCTCCCCTTAGCGGGAAATAAGCATACCTTTGAAGTTACCTCCTAGGTTCTTTATATAGAGTTTAGAATGGCTTTCTTAGCCCCTAAGTATCCTTTTTCGAGTAGAATCGAACTTCCTCAAGATAGGGACATGCCCGTGTACCACGCCCGTGCAGATCGATAAGAGGTCGTGTGCGGGCCTGTTGATGGTGACACAGCCATGTGGTCTGGCCATGCTTGTCGGGGTTAGGCCATGTTGGACCTTGTGTGGCACAGTCGTGTGCCACGGCCGTGTGGTGACTCCTTGGGTCGTGTCGTTTTCACATTTTGGCCCATTTTCCTCGTTTTTGGTCCATTTTCTGTTCTTTTCTTTTCCCTATGCTCTCCTAAGTATAAGATATGAAAAAGAAAGATTAAGAGCACCAATTCTCACAAAATTGATAATAATTCATCCAAAATATAGGCTAAACATGAGGTAAAAATATGTATAATTTATCGTTTATCAGGTTGTAGGATAAAGAAAATAGTGTTTTGACATGTTATCATTCGATAGTTCAAATCAACCCGATTGCTTTCATCGAAGTAAGCTAGTTTATTGAGATGTGATTATAGTCATATGTATTTAAGTATGACCTCAGCTAAGAAAATTGATCTATCGTGTGTGTGATGATAAAGTAATATGATCGTACCTGAAAACTAACTATTATCACGATAAAGGCAAGCACACCTATCAAACAGTAGTATAGTTTAGTGGCAAGACCGGAATGTCGAACCAACAGGAACTAAAAGTACTAGTAGTGAGATAAGGAGAATTGTTTTTAAACTAATTAAATTAAACTAATTAACTAAGAACACGATAGAGAGTAAATTGGGGAAATTACTTTTGGGAAAACTGATTGATTAAGACAATACCCAAGGAAGAATCAACCTAGACTTCACTTGTTATTAGACTCCGAACTAGACAATTTATTCACTTGACTTGATTCGTAGAAATCATTAATTTATGTTAATATCTCTTTCAAGACTAAGAACAACTAACCCTAGGTTGATTAATTGAAATTTCTTTCTAATTAAAACCTCTAATGTTGCATTAACTCGATCTATGGATTCCCTTATTAGATTTGACTCTAATCTGGCAGATTTTCGTCGTCCTATGTCTAGGATTTCGGTCAACTCCACTTAATTGTGTGGATCTACTCTTAGACAGAGACTTTTGCCCCACTAAATAAGCACATTCAACTTATATCAATATCTGAAATATTAACACGAGAATTAATAACACAATTAAGAACAAATCAAGTATTTATCATATAATTCAGATATCAACAACAAGATTCATCTTAGGTTTCATCCCCCTCAGGTATTTAGGGGATTTAGTTCATAATGATAAAAGAAAACATCTCAAAATTGGGAAAACAACAAAACATAAAGAAAACCCAAAAACCCTTAAGGAAATTGAAGGAAGATCTTCAGCCTTGATGGCAATCCTACTTCTGAGATGGATCAATCGGCGTTCTTCGAGTAATTCCTTCCTTTCTACTCTGTGTGTCCTTAGCCCTCTCCTAGGGTGTTTAAATAAACTATGGAATACCTTTCTTAGCCCCTAAGTAGCCTTTTTTACGTAAAATTAAAACAAGTCACGACAGGGACACGCCTGTGTGACACGCCCGTGTGACTCGAGCTCAGGTCATGTTCAACACTATTAAATTGACACGGGCGTGCGGATATCCCTTGTGTAGAGGTCCAGGCTGTGTTGCACTCTAATTTTGGCCCATTTGGTCCGTTTTTGGCCCGTTTCTCGTTCTTTTCATTTTCCTATGCTCATCTAGGTATAAAACATGAAAATAAAGGATTAGGAGCATCAAATTCCATAAATCAATTGATAAATCATCCATAAATGTGCCAAATGTGGGATAAAGATATGTATATATTATGGTTTATAAAAAATAAATTTTATGCACTCACGAGTATATATATATATTGAAGGATAGCCTGATTGATGAAATTAAATTCTGGAAATTTAAATTCAGATTTATGCCTATTGGATTGTTTTAATCGAGTAAAGTTATCGTGAATTAAAGGTGTACTGATTGATAATGTCATCGCACTATGAAAATCTGAATGATCTATGCATGGTTACAAAGATTTAAACATTTGAGAGTACTATTAGCTAAAGCCCTAGTGTTAAATTTAGTTAGAATTGAGTGAAAAATTTGTGGTCTTTTAGTGTGGTATTATTGAACAATTGAAGCATGTCTTATTACAAAAAATGTAAGATGATGGTTTGCATGTTCAGACGATTAAAGTCGTATTAAGAGGAATTGTTCGACTAAGTGATTTAGAGATGACCACTCTTATGTTTGTATTGGGAGTTCGATAATATTATATGTTCGATGGAAAAATGTCATATACTCCCTGATCTTAAATGTCTAATGCTATGGAAAAAGATCTGAAGATTAAGAATTGGTCAATGGATTAAGATAATGAGAGATTACAAGAAAACCTTCGAACAATCTTCGAGAAAGCAATTATAGTTACAGAAGGCTGGATGAGAAAATGTTATATATTTTTGGTGAGATGTTAAATTCCAGGTCGGACACGATACATGTTGTTATATATATGTCGAGATAGACTTTACATATTGATCAATACAGAACATATACAAAAGTTTTGGTACAAGGCTCAGTAGTAGCACGTTTGTTTATCCAAGAATAATAAAAATATGTCGTTATATGAATAGATGTTCTAGTGATTGAGTATGTATCCCGATATATTTGAGTTTATGTTCAGATATCTAATTGTTAGCAAGTAAGCCAAAATAAAGTGTATTCAGGACTAATGCAGTCAGTGACTGAACGGGAGTGATGGCGAGATAGAGTTATCATAAGTTTCGAAATCGGAATCGTCATAATCTCTGAAAAGGGAGATGTTATTTGAATTATGATTGATTATTTAGCGAGGATCCATATGATCATTCTGGTATGTGCAGAGTTATTATTTGACGGATTACTAAGTATTTATATTCCGGGGCAAGTAATTCTGATGAAGTGTTTCGGCACTGTGTGCTAAAGTTCAAAAGTTATTGGAAAGAGACATACGAGGTTAAATTGATTTGTGATTCTTGAAAGATAGTGAAAGTGTTTCATAAGGGTTGAAAGCAACCCTTTCTAGTGAGATTTTCGGGAACGAAAATCCCTAAAGAGGGGAGAATTGTAACATCCTGAATTAGGGCATAGTCAGAACAGTGGTTTCACGACCACGAATCCGACGAGGAAAAAATTATTTTTATTATATTTTTATGGTCTACAATTTCCTGGAAAGATTTCGCCAAAATTTCATTTTAAAATTTTGACGTTCAGGCACTCAATTTAGTCAAAAGGACTAAATTGTAAATAGTGCAAAAGTTGAGTTCTACATGTTAGAAGTGTCAAATTGTTATGAAGTTTTAAATTGGAGGTCTTTAAATGGTAATTAGACCATTATGCTTTATGGACATGGTGTAACAACCCGATTTTGACCCTAATCAGAATGGTGGTTTCGGGACCATGAATCCGAGTCAGAATAATTTTTAAATGTTATTTTTCGTGTTCTGAATGTGTGAATTGGCTGGTGTGAAAAATTCGTTTTAAAATTTTACCGTTTGGAGGCCCGATTTAATAAAAAAAGGCTTAATTGCGTAAAATAAAAATTTGATAGTTTAAAGTGTAGGGGCCGAATTGCTAGTGGTTGTCTAAGTGGAAGTAGGGGCCGAATTGCTAATGGTTGTCTAAGTGGAAGTATTTATATTGCAAATTTCCCTTAAGCTTGTACTATGGACGGTTATAGGCTTATATTATAAGCATTGGTTATAGAATTTTAAAGGTTATTATAGTGAATTAATAAAATGAAATAAAACAAATGATAAAACACAAAAGAAAATTTTCACATGGTATCATCTTTCTTTGGCCGAAACTAGGAGAAAAGAGAAGAGGAAGAACACAAGCACATTCGGTCATAGTGAGTTAAAATTCAAGGTATGTTTGAGCTCGGTTTTTGATAATTTTTGCGTTTTTGAAACCGTTGCTTCGAATGCTCTTAGACCTATGTAAGAATTTTTGAAATTAATGAGATATTCATGAGTTGCCATTGTTGATAGCTTGATAAATTTTGTGTTTAATGAAAGAAAATAAAAGATATGTGTTAGATTATCAAATTTTATATGGGAAGTTTTGATGAAATTAAGTATTTTGGGCTAAATTGTGAAATAAATAAAATGTAGGGATTTGTATAAGCCTAGTGAACATTCGGCCCCAGCATTGTATATGCAAATTTTGCGAATTTTGTGTTTTGTGAAAATTGGATTAAATTGTAAAAGTGTGAAATGTCAGGGGCAAAATGGTAATTTGTCCATTTATATGTTTTGGGATTAAATTGAATGAAATTGTATTTGAATGAACTCAATTTGAAAATGTCTAGATCAAGAATTGAAAAGATCGGACGTGGATCGGGGAAAATGAAAAATCATTAAATAGTCGATAATCTCTGTCCATCGATATCTGAGGTAAGTTATTAAGCAAATATTTTTCGTTAACCAAATGTAAAACAATTTAAGTATATGTGCCGAATTGAAATACATGAAAGATTGTTGTTGCCGAATTCAAAGGAAATTGATAAATTTAACTGGTTGTGTATTGAGTAATGGAATTTAGGCTCTATGTGTGCGAGTATAATTGGTGACAGATGTGAATTTTGCACTAAGTGTGCGAGTGTGATTATTGAGCACTAAGTGTGCAAACTTGAGATATATTTCCAAATAATCATTAGCACAGAGTGTGCGATTTATTTGAGTAACCAGGAATAATTGAATGAATTAAAGTTTCAAATTTCTTGATGACTAACTATGATGTATAGCTCAAATGTGTGCATGTGAATATCGAATCTATGTGATGGATATTATAGATTGTAAATCTGTGTGATAGATAGTAGTAAAGATGAATGCAAGATTGTTATACGAATGGAATGGAAAGAACGATACAGTGATATATGCATTCATAATGCCCTGTTAATGATATAAGAAATGCTAAGGGATAATCGGCTGAATTGCGAGTATGAAATGGTGGATTGGTTTTAGTGGCTTTGTGCTTGATTCTATTAATGTTATATGATGATGGAATGCCAAAAATGCATTTGGTTTTGTGTTTGGAAGTAATGTAGTATTTTGTGGTTGAGCAGAGGCATATCGGGATTAGTTGAGATTGAGTATATGACTAATAAATTGCCTTTTATGTGGTAAGCAATTTACTCAATGATCTATTAGCATGACTTAGTTAAATGACATTAGATTGTTAAGTTAAATTGGGGTTTTTTTTATGCTTATAACTTACTAAGCTAATATAGCTTACCCTGTGTGTGTTTGTCTATCTTTGGAAGATCATTACGCGCTCGGGGATCGTTTGTGAAGTCATCCACACTATCTCCTATATATATATATTTGGTACTTTTGAAATTTTAACTAAACTTATGGCATGTATAGTCTAGTGTTGTTTTGGTTGGATTTGAGTTGTATATAAACCTAAGCCATGCAAAAATGGCTGTTTATAAAGTTGATTTCGGTTATAAGCTTTGACTGAATAATGGTTTTGAGTTTGATATTTCGGTCTATGTATAGATGTATATGTGTTATATATTTGATATGTTTTGGTTAAAGCTTGATGTTGAATATTGGTCTATAATAGGTTGGATGAGTTAGGTATAACAGGTTGGTGTGTTTCATGATTCATGCAAGTTATCTTTGATTCGGTTTTAAATGAATGTTTAGTGAGAAATGTTGGTTAGTGTATTGAAGTATAATTTACTTGATTGAATTTCTACGTTGACTATGTGTTACATGGATAGAAATAATAAAGATTTACTTGATGTTTTGGCTTAAATAGAAAAGCCATATGAAAGTCGTATTAAAGTATTGGATTAATATGATGCATGTGTTTTTATTAATTTTTGTATTAAATGATTAGTTGGCTTATAAAAGTTGCTACCTTGCAAAGCTTTTAAATTTTGATATGTATGTATTCGCTAATGTATTGGAAAATGACCAAATGAACAATGAATCATGTTTTAAGGAATTATGATGTTTATATGCTAATAGGTAAATGTGGTTTATTATATGTATTTTGTTGGATAGATTTTGGGATGTTCTTTTAGAACAGGTCTAATTGGTAATGGACCCGTTAGTTTTGCACATGATTACTTAGATGAGTTTATGAATAGGCTTGTGTAAGTTTTGGTCTATTAAACTTGTGTATAGCAAAGTACATTATACCAAGAATGTTTCGGTTTAAATTGTTATACATATGTAGGTTGCCGAATATGATACTGCTACTAATGCCATATGTTTTAATTTGTTTGTTTTACGTGATATTATGAAATGAAATAATTTCCTTAGCTTGGTTCTGCGTTCATGCTATTGTGTTTTAATGAAAGGTTGGATATTTCTTGCTTATGAGTAATGTGACTACCAATTTATTAGTTAAGTGATATGAAATGATTTGTGAGTGCATATTTAGCTATATGACTTATAGTTTAATAAGTTTAAGAGATTCGATCACGTACCTATATAATTGTTCTGATGTTGTACTTTGTTTGGTAATACCTCTTAACCCAAATCTGGCGACGAGCACGGGCACATGGGTAGAAAAAAATCTCAAGAAAGGACAAAAGAGCATTTTAGTCATTTGATAATTAAAAGAATTAAAAAGACAAAATCAGCCAAAAACATGTTCATCTCTCCATGAAGTGGCCTAAGCTTTCATATTCTCCATGGCTAGGGTTTTCAAGCTTTCCAAGCTCAATAATAAGTGCACCAAGCCCCGTTTTTAATGTTCTTTACATTTTTGAGATCTCGGTAACTCGATTTAGCTATTTCCACCCATATTTTGAGGTAGGCTTTGAGTTCAAAAATTTAACCATGTTGAATAATTGTGTATTTTGATGATTAATGGTAGATTATGCATGTCTATGATAAGAGAAACGAGTTTTACTAGTGATTTTCGATGAAATCGTATAAAAGGGGCTAAATTGTAAAAGTTATAAATTGGTCATGTGATTTAATGAGAAATGTGGACTGCCATAGTTATGAAAATGGTTCAGCTAAGTCCAAAATACAAGGAAATTGAATAAAAATTATTTTATCAGCCTAGGGGCAAAAGTGTAATTATGTGAAAGTTTAGGGGCAAAAATGTAAAATTTCCATAATATAATTTTTGGGTCACATTGAATAATGTGACTAATAACTTAGCTAAATGTGATATTATAGATCATGGAAAACAAGATTCGGGCTTAGATCGGGAAAGATCGAGTTTATGGACCAAGTCGAGAGAATTAACTACTTTCGCGTTTGAGGTAAGTTGGTGTAATAATAAAGCAATGCTATTGTTGATTTTCCTTGAAATCTAAATTAGTATGTCAATTAGACTATGTCAGATCAAATATTGTGATGATATGTAAATGATATTGAAATACTTCAAGAAAGTTTTATGGTATGTTATGCATACGAAATAATTTAGAATATGTCTACGACATTGTGATGAATTGATATTCATGATATTTCCATGAAATGTATTGACATGAATTTTTACAAAAAAATGAGGAAGAAATAAAAGAGAAATCCCAGTTAAATGTAAAGAATACGAAGGGTATCGTAGTCATGACATGAGATATGTAAGTCCCGTATAAGACCATGTCCGGGACATGACATCGGCACCGAATCGAGATCCCATGTAAGACCATGTCTGGGACATGGCATTGGCATCGACATGAGGTCCCGTATAAGACCATGCCTAGGACATGGCGTCGGCACCGATATGAGACTTAGATCCCCTGTAAGACCATGTATGGGACATGGTGCTGGAATCTAAAGAGTGATCCCGTATAAGACATGTCTGGGACATGGCATCGGCATCAGACTACGATCTCGTGTAAGACCATGTATGGGACATGGCATCGACATCGATATGAGATCCCGTGTAAGACCATATCTGAAATATGGCTTCGGCATCGACTTGAGATCCCACGTAAGACCATATCTAGGATATGGCTTTGGCATCTTATCATGAGAATGACATTTCAGGTATCCTTCGGTGTTCTAAGTAAGTTAACGTGAAAAGTATTCAAGTTGATGAATTTAATTAGAACGACAAAAGTTGTGCAATGATATGATTACATGATGGATCATTGGTAAGATGGTGAATGAGTATATGAGAATATGAAGTGTTATGAAACAGTACAAGTTTGTACTCGAACTTATGAGTAATGTGCTCAGTATGTGAATGAATTCTAACGAGAATACAAACGAGTAAGTAATGCATATGAAGATGATCTTATGATGAACATGTGATTATAAGTTAATACCCATGATGTATGAGAATGTGATAAATTTAATTGATGATATGTATGTCTAAAAAGAAGTTAAAATAATGAAATCATGAAAGAGTGAAATTTGTTGTCAAATAGTACTGCACTACAGCAGTTACGTGATTTTAAAAAATCACCAAAAATAGTGTGAATTGGATTTGAGAATGAATAAGATATGAAATGAAATCTTATTGAGTCTATTTTCTTATAAAAGAAACATAGTAAGCAAAAGAGTTTTATTTTATGATATATTTAAAGTTTTATGAGACAGGGTCAGAATGAATTCTGAAATCCCCTATTCTGACTTCAGAAAATCACCAAAAATTTTATAAAAATTTTTGTGGTGTATAATTTATATTCATAAACTCTTCATTGAGTTTAAATTTAATAGAAACAAACGAAAATGTTATCTAAATTTTTTATAATGAGATAATTGATTTTTAGTGAAGAGAGGTTAGAACTATTGGATAGTGAAATAAGGGAGAATTTAAAGAATAAAATGTACTTATTAGAAAAACAAAAAATTCTGGAAATGTTATGGTAAGAAGATATTTGAGTCTAGTTTCAGGAAAAATTTAGAGAATTTAATTTGGAATTCTTTAGATTAAGATATAATTAATTTAGCGATTGTGACTTAGGAAGATAGCTTAAGTTGAATATTAGTAAAAAATGGAAACTTGTAAAATAATGATTCTTTTTTTTAGAACACATTTTAAGGATTGGATAGATCATGCTGATAAATTGCTTATTATTATATGCCAACTTACTAAGCTATAATGCTTACTCCCTCCTTTCCATTTCTCTTAGTGTTGTAAGGTTGGCTCGGGGTTGGAGATTGTCGGAGTTAGTACCACACTATCAAATTGTAAGTTTTGGTTATTGACAAACCTTAGGTGTTTTCAAGTGAGTGGCATGTATAGAAACTTAGATATTTGTAATATGTATTCTTGAGATTTGATCAAATGTATTAGCTTATATTGCTATATTGTATATGGCCATGAGATGTGGCTCATATTGATCATGAATATGTAAACCTATTTATGCATTCATGTGATTAGATCTTGTGTAATATGATTATGATTATTTGTCATGAATGTTTAGTGATATATTACATGTATTTGAATGTATAAGTGTGTAAATAATTAAGGGCAACAAAAGGTCTTGGAAAATAGCCTAAGCATTGGCCACACGGACAGAGACACAGCCGTGTGTCTCAGTCGTATGGAGGACTTGGCCTAACACATGGGCGTGTGACATGGCCGTGTGCCCCTAAATTTTGGATGATGTCATAAATAGAGAGTTACACGGGTGGAGGACATGAGCATGTCCTGAGCCACACGGGCGTGTGAGACCACACGGCCTGCCCACACGGGCATGTGACTCTCCAAACTAGGGAAATTTTAATTGTGACTCAAAAGTTTTAAAAGTTCTCGGTTTACTCTCAAACCATTACCTATGTATGTTTTAGGGCCTCGTAGGCCCATATAAGGGACTTTAAGATGGAAATTAAAAAGTTTTAATTTTGAAAGAAATTTTATGGCCCGGTTTAAAAAGTTTAAGTATGTTCAAGCACGGTAATGCCTCGAACCCTGTCCCGGCATTGGATATGAGTAAGCAGTGTTATAGAGCATTTTCAAAAGAATTCCTAAACAAATACAAGCGGGTTGCAACTTCAAAACCTAGTGCTGCGATGCCAACCCAAAACAGCAAATGGTGCCCTAGACCTGCAACTAGCGCCTCAACATCCTAAGCTTTGTACCGCAGTGCCATTTTGCCAAGCTATGTTGTTGCTACCCATGTCTTGTTGGTTCATTTGTTGTTTTAAAACCAAGATGCAAGGCTTCTTTCATCTTTTTCAAGTATTTAAGTCTAAATCAAGTTTGCAACCCTAGTTTGAAGTTATTTAAAACTCCATAACCTTATAAATAGGATCTTAGAAGAGAGAAGAATGATCTTCATTTTCAATTTTAAATCAGTTAGGATTTTGTTTTCTTTATGGCTTGATAAACTCTTCTTTTCTAATTAAAATAATATTCGAAGTTTGATTTTACAAGTTTGTGAGATCAAATTACTCTTAATATTTTCTTTGCTCTTTGGTATTTGCATGTCTTGTTTTTAATTATAATTGTTCAGGTTTATTAAATATATGACTAGTATTTGATAGCTTAGAATAATTTCTTTGTCAATTAGATATTATTCGATTGATTGATTTCTAATAATTATGACGACCACATGACAATTTGTGTAGTGTAGACATGCGATCTAACTTAAATAAACCCTGATAGTTTGTTTGTTGGTTAGAATTGAGTTTCTTTTGTTCTTAAGGCTCATGATAAATAAAATTCCTAAGTGATCATTCTAATGTTGTTTGTCAATAAGAGAAGTAATTAATAATGATTGTCTTGATTATTAAGAAGGTAAGAAGAGATTAGTTTACTTACAAATTGTCAGTAATTATAACCAATTTATGAAAGAATATTGGAATTTATATTTGCACCAACGATTACCATTTGAATCAAACAAAGAATTTACTTTGACTAAAAGTTTTGTCTTATTGATTTTTTTCCCAAAACTTTGATTATTACTCTCTTTACTTTTTTCTAAATTCTTAATTTTAATTTTTAAAATTTTCTTTAAACAAACCCCTTCTTTATTTTATTTGTTTTAATTGAAGGAATAATTTTTTTTTAGATCTTTGTGGATTCGGCCCTACTTGCTACTTCTACTAATTATTTTTCTTCAAGTAGGTTTGTTTTTTGCGACATCGACAACTGTAGGGGGATCAACCCAATTAAACAACAAACAAAGTAAATAAAATAAGAATCAGCAAGATCGAACATGCAAATTTTATGTGAAAAAACTCCTTAAAAGAGTATAAAAAATCACGAGCAAAAGGACAAAGTTTAAGTGGGAAACTAAGAACAAAATTCTCTCAATCTAAATAATTTTTGTTATGCAAAACCTAAAGTAACTAAGACCTATTTATATGTTGAAATTCGTAGAATATATGACTACAACAACTCTAGGTTAATCAAAGTTTAAGTGGAAAACTAAAAATAGAGTTTAACTAAGAGAAGAAAAACCAAAATAAACTTTGGTCAAAATAAGAGGCAGTCTCCCACAAATCTCCACCTTGACTTGTATTTGGACCAAGTCCCTTGCCAAACCCTGTTATGGGCTTAATTTATTCTTCTTTAGATACTTACCAAGTCCAAGCAATGCTTGAACTTTGAAACTGGAAGGCTCTTTGTCAAGCTGTTGGCGGGATTGTGTTTTGTGCCAATTTTAAGAATTTGAACATCCCTTTGAAGGATCACCTCTCGAGCAAAATGATAACGAATGTCTATGTGCTTTATTCTCTCGTGATGCATTTGATCTTTGGTGAGATGTATGACATTTTGACTATCACTGTATATGATATTTGTCCCTTTTTCACTTACCAGTTCTCTAAATAGGCCCCTTAACCAAATTTTTTTTACTACTTCTGTAATTGCCATGTATTCTGCTTCAATAGTCAACAAAGACACTTGAAGTGTCGCTTTCCAACTAATGGCACAATTCCCAAAAGCAAATAGATAACTTGTGAGAGACCTTCTTCGATCTAAGTCTCCTGCATAATTAGAGTCAACATATCCGACTAGACCCTTTTGAGTTCTTCCAAACTCTAAGAACATGTTAGAAATACCCTGTAAATATCTAAAACTCTACTTAATTGTATGCCAGTGTAACTTACTAGAATTGGTCATGTATTGACTAACAACACTAACAACATGTGAACTACTAGGACGAGTGCATGTCACTGCATACATCAAACTTCCAACTGTGTTTGAATAAGGTACTTTTGACATGTACCTTTTGTCTTCTTCATTTTATCGGGAATATGAAATTAAGAGTTTAAGGTGTGCAGCTAAAGGAGTACTTATCGGTTTTGCATCTTGAATCTCAAATTGCTCAAGGATCTTCTTGATGTACCTTTTTTTTGCGATAAAAACAATTTCCCGAAATGTCTATCTCTCAAAATTTCAATCCCTAAAATTTTCTTTATTGTACATAAATCCTTAATTTCAAACTTAGAGTTAAGCATGGTTTTAAGATGAACAATTTCAGATGGATTCTTAGCCACAACTAACATATAATCAACATAAAACAACAAATATATAAAAGAACCATCATTAAAACATTGTAGATAAACGTAACTATCATACTTACTTCAAGAAAAACCAATACTCAACATGAATGAATCAAACTTTTTATACCACTACCGAGGAGATTGCTTCAAATCATACAAAGACTTTTGTAAGAGACAAAAATAATCTTCTTTACCTTTAACTTTGAAGCCTTCCGATTGTTGCATGTAGATGTCCTCCTCAAGGTCACCGTGAAAGAAAGTACCTTTTGCATCTAACTGCTCTAACTCAAGATTATTTGATACAACAAGGGCCAAAAGCATTCAAATGGACATATGTTTCGCTACAGGAGAGAAAAAATCACGAAAAAAAACTCCTTCCACTTGACTGTAGCCCTTTGCAAACCAGTTTTACCTTGTACCTAGTGTCGTTAGGACTCGAACCTTCCTTCTTTTTAAACACCCATTTGCAACCAACGATTCTTTTACCGATGGGTGGTTTAACTAGCCTCCAAGTCTCATTCTTTTGAAGTGATCCCGTCTCTTCTTTCATTGTAATGAGTCATTTTCTAGAATCGGAGGCTTGAACTACCGCATAATAACATGAAGGATCGATTAAACCAATGTTTTCGGCAACACTTAGAGCATAAGCCACTAGGTTTCCTTCACAATATTTCTGTGGTGGTCAGATTTCTCGCTTTTTCCTATCACAAACCAACTTATAATTAGTTAACTGAGATGGTGATGGTACTTGAAGGCTGGATAGAGTCCCAAATAGATCTGAAATAGCTTCAATTTTGTAGGAATCAAAACTTTGTCGTGTCATCATGACATCGTGTGACTTTTTATTGGGATGAGACCTCTGGTCATTGTTTCGTTGCGATGTTAGGAAATTACTCATCGGGACATCACTCTTTGTTTTAGCTTTTGACTCCACCCTACTTAAGACACTCTGATTTGTTGTGTCGTTAAAAGTAGAAGTCCCATTTTTCTAATCGAAACATGGCAAATTCATTAAACATAACATCTTTCTTAACAATTATTTATTCAGATTCTGAACACCATAATTAAAAACCTTTTGTACTGGCAGAGTATACCAAAAAGATGCATTTAACAGGCCTTGGTTTGAGCTTCAATCTTGTAGGAATCAAAACTTTGTGGTGTCGTCACGACGTCATGCGACTTTTTGTTGAGACGAGACCTCTGGTCATCGTGTCGTTGCGATGCTGGGCAATTGCTCATCGGGACGTCACTCATTGTTTTAGATTTTGACTCCACCCTACTCAAGACACTCTGATTTGTTGTGTCTTTAAAAGTAGAAGTCTCATTTTTCTAATTGAAACATGGCAAATTCATCAAACATAACATATCTCCTAACAATTATTTATTCGAATTCTGAACACCATAACTAAAAACCTTTTGTACTAGCAGAGTATACCAAAAAGATGCATTTAACGGGCCTTGGTTTGAGCTTTCCCTGGCTAACTTTACCATAAGCAAGACAATCGAAAATTCTAATATTAGAATAATTGGGAAGATTACCTTACCATCTCTCCTTCTGAACTTTACCGTACAATGCTCGATGATGAGATCGATTAACCAAATAACTTGCCAGGTTTACGACTTCAGCCCAAAATTCCTTCCCTAAGCTTGCATTAGAAAACATGCATCAAGCCTTTTTCAACAAGGTTCTATACATTCTTTTTGTAACTTCATTCTGCTGTATAGTTCCAACAATGGTTCTATGTCTTTCAATTCCTTCCTGTTTTCAAAAATCATTAAAATTTGATGAACAGAACTCAATAGCATTATCAATTCTCAATTGCTTCATAAATTTTTCGGTTTGTTTTTCTAACAGTGTCTTCCTATAACAATCCGTTTTTCTATGGTGTTAGAAATAGTGGTTTTAAAACCACAATTCTGATGTATGAGTTAGAAAATATTATTTATTTAATATCTACAAAGTTATATGAGTGTCGTATTAAAAGTTGGTCTATTAATTTTGATATTTAGATAGTTAATTAAGGAAAAAAGGGATAAATTGTAAAATTAATAAAAAAGTGAACTTTTATAGAATTTCTAGTTTTTGAGGGCTCAATTAAGCAAACGGGCTCTTGTTATCACATTATTTATTTGTTAAGGATGACTAATCTTAATTATTGGTATAGTTATTTTAACTTAATCATAAAGTTCTTAATAATTACAATTTTACCTAAGTATATATATAAAAATAAAGAAACTAAAAGATGAAAGAAAAATAAATTATCATCTTTACCAAAAGATGAAAGAAAAATAAATTATCATCTTTCTTTTCTTCCATGGCCGTATGTTAGGGGGAAGCTTAGGGTTTTATTTTCAACTTTGTTTCTTCAATTGGTATGTGAATTCAAGCCCGTTTCTTGTATGTTTATGTCTTTGGAATCTCGAGAACTTGATTTAGCTAACCTAGGGAGTTGTGAAGCTATTTAAGTTTTTTAAAGTTATTATTGATGTTTTCTTGAAGCTTTTATGGTTACTTAGTTAGTTTTGAAGCTTAGATATGTTAATGAACTAGTTTGTAAAATAAAAGCTGTTAGTTTTGAATATATGGACTAAAATGCAATAAGTCCAAAATGTGTAAGAAAATTCTAAATTTTTGTGTATTAATGGAATGTTGGAGGACTATATTTAGGTTGATTTCGAAATTGAAGCTCAAATGTGAGAATTATAATAAGATTGGTTTTAGGGACTTAATTATAATAAATGTAAAAGTTGAGAGATTTTAGTATAAATGAAATTGAATTGGGACATGAGATTTAAATGTTGTTTTATGTTTCTTGGATTGGTTAATTAAAGCAAATTATATTTTAGATCAAGAATTTCAACAATAGGAGGACGTACAAGGAAAAAGGAAATATTGTCGGTTAGTCCCAAATAGTTGAATCGTTACCATTTCGACAAGTAAGTTCATATATTATGAATTTACTCATTTATTTTTATTTTTTATACTAAGATTATTGATATTTATTATTGTTGGTCTGGATTTATAATGTATCTCAGTATGTCTTGATGAAATTAGTAAATGCTTGTATACAGATTTATGATTTTTGCCCAGATTCTCAGCTCCTACATATGTTACGGACTAGAGAATATGAATTTAGGTTCCCATCCTCTACATTTGTTATGGATTTAAGAATACAAATTTAGGTTCCTAGCTCTTGCATATGTTGCGAACTGGAGAACGAAATATTAAGCCCTGACCAGGTAAATTATAGTATAGGTTGACTCTATTGGGCAACTAGGCACTACTGCTTTCATTTGTATACTGAGGTATTTTACAAAATTTCATAAGGAAGGTTGCCTTTAAAGCCTTGGAGACTTATCAGTGAAATTAATTAAAGAATTTATGTGATTTGACTATGGGATTATTGTAGATTTACTTGGAATTGAAAATAATTATAGATGTTCTTATGATTGAGCTCAAGCATGTTGCCTATATTAATGATGTGGATTGAATTTTGATAGGTTAAATTGTATCTCAATTTGAGTTTTGTATATGATAAGACTTGAACTAAGTGATATTAAATTGTATGAGCTTACTAAGTATTTGATATACTTATTCGTATTCTTATTTTTCTATAGATTGTGGACATTCAAGACGTGTCGATCAAACCAACAATGAGCTCACACCTATCGTCACTTAATTCGGTAGATTTTTGAAGTTTTATAGTTGGGTTACTGGGGCATGTATATAGAATGTTTATGTGCAAGCTAAAAATCATGTTTTGATATTTTGGTTGTGAATGCGATTGTATAAAACTTAGAGTTATTAAATGTTAGAACCTTTTTGATAAATGGTAATGAGGTGAATTTGGTCAAGTTTTGGTTAGTTTATTATGAGTTTAGGTAAGTACATGTTATGGTAATTATTGGTCTTTGAATGAATAACATGAATGGTTTATGTTTCACCTTGAATTGTGGTGCCATATGTTGTGACAGCCCTATTTAGGCCCTAATCGGGAAAGTGGTTTCGGAACAACGAAATCGAGTCAGAAAATTTTGTTTTTATTATTTTTGTGTGTTATATTCAGTGAAATATCATATGTTAAAGTTTTATGTCAAAATTTAGCTAACTGGGTGTTAATTTATGAATAGGGGCTAAGTTGCATAAAGGCAAAATTTGTTATAAAAATTGTAAGTACCGAATTGTATGTGGTCTTTTAAGTTGGAGGTTTTAAATGGTAATTTGACATGATAATAAGTAAGTGGATGGTAAGGGGCTTGACTTTTAATGGTTATATAGTTGATGCTTGAAGGTTAATGTGGTAATTTAGAAATTCATGTAATAATAATACATGAAACAAATAAAGAAAACATGCAAAAGTTCCTTGTAAATGCCGAAACTTACTAAGAAGAAAGGAAAAAGAAATTTGTTCATTCGGTCAACTTGTTTAGGCAATTAAGGTATGGTTTCTACTTAATTTTCTATGGATTTTGTGTTTTGAGTTAATTGATAAGTTATTTACCTAGCCCATGTTAAAATTTTGAGTTTGGTAATGGAATGTGCATTCGGCCATTGATGTGTGTGTGAGCTTCTTGGATGACCTTCTTATGCTTTGTTTTGGAAACTAATGGTATGAGGAGTATGAATAATTAAATTGGGAACAAAAATAATATCGTGATGTTGAATCATAATCGGCCAATGTGTTTATTTTTGTATTTTGGTTGCCGAATGAGAGTAATGAATTTTGTGAGTAAGTTATTATTAAATTTGATGAATGGAAGCTAGGAATGCTGTAATAGATGTTACAAATAGAGAAGGTGTCTTGTAAATTTCAATACTTGAAATTTTAGTGGCTTAAGAGAACTTTTACTTTCGGTTAATAAGGTGATTAGGGGAGTTTTGGTAAAAGTTAGAAAAACAAAGCGTAATTGTTAATCTTTGATTGTAATAATGCCGAATAATCTTTCCTTTTTGAAGTAGAATTTGTATGAGGGAGTAATCGGCTTTAGTTCTATGAGAAAATGTCAAATATTTACATGTGAGTTTGGATAGGATTGAATTGTTGACATTCGGTTTTAAAAGAGCTGTTATGTGACTTTTATTTGAGTATGTTAAGTATAAACAACATTGATGCAATGTTAAAGGATGTTATGTACATTACGTTTTAATATGTTTGGCCTATTGAAATTAAATGGTGTGTTATGTCATTTTAAGAGTATTATGAATATATTTGGTTTAAATGTTTCTTTGATAGACGCATAATTGGTTTATTGCTTAGATGTTAGATTGAGGTAAAATGCTCCTGTAGATCAAAGAGCCAAATGTGTGGTTTGTTTTTAGAAGATGAATTGGTTAATGTGATTCTAAATATATATATATAAATATGGTTGGACATGAAAGTGCCGTATGTCCATATTATGGAGAATTATTAGTTTTTTTTTTTTTTAGTAATTAGAAAGATGATTAATCTAGTTGAATTGTTAATTCTAGCTCAAGAACAACAAGGAGTGGAGTCGAGTAATGGGAAAACAAAAGTACTTGAGTAGCCGATCCGAGTTGTTCCATCTAACGTAATGTAAGTTTTAAGCAATTGAAATTTTGATTTCTTGTGTACATAGTATGTGCATAGATTATGAATTGTATATTTCTATATGCGTGTGATAGTTGTATAGATTATGGATTATTGAGTTGATTGAATTGTAATGTGGTGTTGTTGTCGACTGTTGATGCACTATGTGTGCGTATATGCGTGAATGGAATGGAGCACTATGTGTGCGTATATGTGCGAATGAAACGGAGCACTATGTGTGCGAGGGGTTAAGGGCACTATGTGTGCGAATAGATGTGAGCACTATGTGTGCGGATTAATATGGCACTTTGTGTGCGAATTTCTTAACCGAGCACTATGTGTGCTAAATCGGTTGTTGGTATATCAAATGTGGAAAATATATATATATAAAAATAAAATAAAATAAAATAAAATAATGGAATTGAGAAAATATGACTATGGAATGAGATGAATAATAGCACATACGGATTATGTATATCTACGTACTCATCTATTTTATCTTTCTATAATACTTGAGGAGAAGATCCAAGGCATTTAGTTTAATGAGAATTGATTTAGTAATATGACTCGTGGTTGAGGTTATTAATCTAAGTGATCCAAGGCATTGAAGTGAAAACATGTTGTACGATTGTTATGCTTTAGAAAGGTTCGTTTGGTATGGTTTTGATTAGATTTGTAAAAGAACATTGAGAGTGAGTAGATAAAATTTGGAAATAAAAAAAAAAGAGAAGGGATACGTATATTACTTTCGAAGTGGTTATTTATAATGATAACCTTTCTTAAGTTTTAATTCGCTATAGTAAGTTGATCTAATGTATTATTGCTTATAACTTACTGAGTGTTATCTCATTGGAAATGTTCGTTTATCTCTTGTTTAGATTTTTCTTGATCCGTTGTAAACTCGGGATTATCGTCGAAGCCATCGCACCTACCTGCAGCGTTTTGGTATCTTTTGTATTTTTTTTTTAAACTCAAAGTTAATGTTATGGCATGTATAGACTTATAATTGGATCTTCTGTAACACCCTATACCCCTGTCCGTCGCCGAAATAGGGTATTAAGGTATTACATAACTAAATACAACCTACTGAGGTTCATAGTTACGTACATGACATAGATTCGGTTGTACATCAAAATTCGATTAGGGATCAAATTTAAATTCTAGATCCGAACAATCTAACATTCAAGGTAATTCGACTAAGGCAACCATCTCACGTATATTTACTATAAGAGTACTATCAAGGTTGTCAAACGACTACCGACCAATAGGTGTAATCAAATTTTTGGGTATTAAGCATACGATCATCACATCATATAACCCATGCGTCGAAGTAACAAGGCACATAAAATTTCCAACAAAACATATACATCAACTTAGAGATTAAGCAAGCCATTTTCGCATGGCTAGAACAAATACAACTCAAAATGTAATTCAGATTCACAAAAGGAGATAAGCCTATACATGCCATTGTTCTCAAAATAACTATCGAATGTACCAAAATAACGACGATAGTGTAGGTGATTAAAGCTTCAATCCCCGAGTCCGTAGCTTCAAAAAGAGATCTATAAAACAGAGGAAACAAAGTAAACGGAGTAAGCATTACAATGCTTAGTAAGTTTTAAGTAATGACAGCGGATAAAAATCAAATTATAACATAGTTGTTCGCATTTTTGTTTCCCACTTCTTTGGGCATGTCACCCCTTAACCGAATATACACGTTCTCATCATATACAATAGGCAGATAACTTTCACTTGATAGTGAGCTCATGTAAACAAAAACATATTGTATAATTTCACGTAACCTTTCACATTGACCAATTGTACTATAATCATATAAATAGTCACATTTCATACTCACATATGCAATCGTATAATGACCTTATGATTTGGTCCAAAACAAGCTTGCATATAAGCTTAGGGTACATACCTGTATAACTTAACGCTTTGAGCGCATTCATTAACAATCGTTACTATGAAGTCTTTTAATCTTAGACTTTACTCGAGTCATCATCGAGACCTTTAGCTCGGATAAAATCTCCACACAAAGCCAGTTGATCTTAACCCAGATATAATCATCGTATATAGCCTTCGGGTCTTAACCCGGATTCACATCACATAGTTTCATGCATATCTATTCACATGTTACCACATTTCTCATAGCAGGATCACATTTGTAATTCAAGTCCACTCATTCGCATGTAGACATATAACATGCTCATTGACTTTGTGTCGTAACATCATTCAAATCTAATACCTGTATACTTCGTTTACTAAACTTTCAGCTCAATAAGCAAACACACATAAGCATATATCCCCAATCTTGTTCTTTGTTTAATTCTCTAATAGCCAGTCGGCTATATATCAACATGTATAAGGTTTCTTTTTCAATAGCCTTGTTATGGTAAGGACAATGGGACATCATTCATCTATCATATATGTATATCATGGCATTTTAAATTAAATACCAAATTCAAATACTCAAAACTTACCTCGAACTTTTCTGAGCAACAATAAGTCAGCTATTCAACCACTTTAGCTTTCCCTTTATCTGAACTTGTCCCTCTATGCTCTTGAGCTAAATTAAATAATTCAATTTTATTAATCCTTATTCAAATATATCACTTGATCATTTCACTTACAATCAAAATAAGAAACACATATATACATCCTTTGCCACACACGCACACACATTCGGCCAATCACATATATATCATAAGTCACTACAAGCTGACTTCCTGAGTAACATTCACTAAATTATTCATAACTGGAGCTACAAAACTCCAAATCAAGTTCCGTAAATTTTCTCTGAAACTAGACTCATGTACCTTTCTACCATAAAATTTCCAGAATTTTTTAATTGACCAATTAATACAGTTTAATCCTCAAAGTTACCCCTGATTCACTGTAGGACAGTTCTGACCCTTTTGTACTAAAGTTCAATTATCTCTTAGTTCAGGTCTCAGAAAATTTTCTTGTATATCTCTATTGAAAATAGACTCATTAATAATTCTAATCATATAAATTACATCTTATGGATATTTTTTTACAATTTATAATGGTTTTCTAAAAATAGAACAGAGGATTTCGGAGTCAATCTGACACTGTCTCACACTACTTTAAAAACCTCTTTATCGGAAATTCCTTTGCTTATAAGGTTTCTTTTATAAGAAACTAGACTCATTAAGATTTAATTACATAATTTATTCAGTCTCTAATTCAGCTCCCACAATTTATGGTGATTTTTCCAAAACACGTTACTGCTGCTGTACCAAGCAGATTTATACAAATTCACTCTTTAAAGTTCTTATTCACATATTTAAAACATAACATCATATATGGCATCATTTAGAGAAGTCATTGACCTTAACATATATATACAAAATTCATATTCATTCTATTTAAGTACTTAAAACTTACAAAGGAATCAAACTCAAATACTTAAGAACCTACTTTTCAAACACACCTATAGCTGAAACATATGTATATGAATATAAGATTTTCCGTCATTTGAAGAAAGCACAAATACAATTCACAATTCATTTCAAGCTACAACATATAATCAAGGTCACATTTGGCCACTAATTAAACATATCAAATTTCTTAGCCAAAATCCCAATTTCAAATTCGGAAATTCATGAGCAAAAGTTATTCACACATTAGCCAATTCCCATGTATACTACCATAATTTATCAAAGAAGCTTACCTAAATTTACATTCAAGATTTTAGACATTACCTAGCACATCAACCAAGCCCTATTGATAAATTAATTCACACGTATATAGTCACTTACTTTCAATGGCCGAATATTACTTATCACTTCCCAATTCATCTTAATTCACATTCAACTAACCTTTAACCACATACTAACAAGTTTTAATTAAACAAAAATTTCAATAGTTAAGTACCATTACCTCACTTCTATAATAGCCTAATACTCATACTATGTCTCGAACACCTAAATTCCTCCACCCAAAGCTCAATTCACCAATTAAGCATAAGTTTCGTACTTCCCTCTAATTGCCGAATTCAACTACTCATTCCTTACAAAACTTCCAAAACACCCATTCAAATTATACAAAGAGATTTTTAGCCGAACACACCTTCTTCAATAAACAACCATTAATCCCTTTTTTTTTTACTCAATTCAACATTCGGTAACCATGTATACACATACAAATAATTCAACTATCAATTTCTAATGTTAAACACAATTTCCATATTTCACTATGTGAGCCGATTATAAATTAAACATTTAAGCCACACAAAACTCCAATTCTTTAAAATTTGAGCTCACAAATTCCAATTTCCCTAAGCTTCAACATCATAGAGTCCATTAAAACTCCATTTATCAATTTCTATTTCAAAAACATAGTGCACCAACATGACCAAATACTTCATGCTTCATGAACACCAAAAATTTTCACATGGGTCTTGTTGTGAGCTTCAAAACCAACCAAAATTCACAAATTTTCAAAGAAAATAGCATAAACCTTACCTTAATTGAAGCCTTCTTTTGCTGAATGCCCTAAGCTCAAAGTTTCTATTTTTCTTTCTCAAGTCATGGCAAGAAGAAGAAGAAAATGGTCTCACATTGGTTTTTCCTCCAATTTTCATGATATACAAATTCAATTTTATTTTTTTTATTCACTTAATATGCACATAATTTCACTAAAATACAAAATGAAAGCAAACAAAATGCCATCATTAGGGAGGTTGGCCGGCCACTACACAATAAAAGGGTAATTTGACATGCAAGCCCATGTTTTTGAACTATGCTATTATTTAGTCATAACACATTTAACTAGCATACTTCCAAAGTTTTCAACTAAGCCCTTTTTAGTTAAATTCACACTTATAACTCTAAATTGAAACACCAAAGTGTCACACATGATATTAACACATATAATAGGCATCAAAATAAATATTAAATTATTTTTGAGCCTCGATTTTGTGGTCCCGAAACCATATTCCGACTAGGGTCGATTTAAGGCTGTCACATCTTCAATGTTTTAATAATTCTTTTTGTAATCACAGCCATGCGAATATGGCCTAAACTATAAGGTTTTGAATGATTATGTTTATATTAATACAATTTTTTGAGTAGGTGAAATGCTGCTATATGGATGGTTCGGTTGTTGTTTGGGCTAGGTTACTAAAGTTGTTTTGCATGTTTGGTTATGGGATATACCTGTTACTTATTTGAATGTGCTAAGATTTATGTGTACATAAATAATCTATTAGGTTTTGGCTATACTGGTAAACTTACCAAATGAATAACGTTTTCCTTAATACCATTCAGAATTTGGTTCAAAGTACTCTTGATTATTCATGTGCATGATTCATTTGTATAGGTAGCTAGTTACCAAAGTTGGTTAGTAATGTTTAACAACTATCAAATGAATTTAACTAGTGATTGATTTTACATATTGGATATAAGAATTGATATTATACGTATGTGATTAATTGAATTAGAAATATTAGGATTCGTTTTAAATTGTTTGGACGAAAATTTTAGAGCTTGGGAAAGTATTGAAGTAGAGAAATTTTAGGTAACACTTTGAAACCCTTTCGGGGACGGATAAAGGTTAAGGGTGTTATATATGTGGCACATTGGTTAGGCACATAGGTTATATTTGAAATGGTACATTTTGGCATGCTTCAATGTGTTTTCAATAGGTAAAAAAGCTTGAAAATTGTTTGGCTTGGTCCTAATGAATGGTTGAGAAAATGGCTTGTTTTTTAAGTTAATTTAGGTGCACACGAGCTGTCACACAGCTGTGTGCCACATATGATCACTCCATGCGGCCAAGTGGCCTATTTATTTTTGATGCAGGATTATTCACACGGTCTCAGAGAGTTACACGGCTCGGCGACACGGTTGTGTGACCCTATATTCGAATTGTACACAGGCGTATAGGGTAGCCACATGGCCAAACTTGGGGCCATATGGGCTGGTCTCTTTCACATGGCGATGTAACCCCTGTTTACACATTTTACTTAATTTTTTTTGTAGAAGTTGCAATTTAACCCAGAATTGATTCTGGTTTGTTTTAAATGTTCTAAAAACTCAATTTAGGCCCTAAATTGATTTACTAGCATGGAAATGATTGATAATGAATTATTTTATCATTATTAAATGCTTTAATGGAAGTTGTTAAAAGTTTATTTTTGTAACACCTTATAGCTCGGGTCAGGCAACTGGACCGAGTATAAAGTGTTACACTTCCACTGTTTTTAAAGATGCCAAGGACTTTGCTTTTCTGTTTCAAGAAATAACCCCAAAATTTTCTGTAGTGATCATCAATAAAAGTTAGAAAATATTTATTACCTCCTTTTGATATGTTAGAAGATGAACCCCATAAATCGAAATAAATATAATCTAGATTCCCTTTTGTTCTATGCACTGCTGAATCGAAACTGACTTGGGTTTGTTTCTCAAAAATGCCATGCTCATAGAAACCTAACTTACAAACGCTAGTGTCTTTGACAAGACCTCTATTGCACAAAACTGTCATACTTTTCTCAATCATATAACCCAGTCGCATGTGCCAATGCTTGGTTGAATTAGAATCAATGGAGGGAGAGTCACGTCGTGTCGTCGCAATGTCAAGTTGATTTTGATCGTGACGTAGTGATGATTTCAAATTTTCTTTGGTAATTGCAGCCGCATCAGTAACTGTTGACCCTTGCAAAATATATAGGCTACAATTTTCTGTCCTCTCATCACAGCAATAGTCTCATGAGAAACTTTTAAGCCATTTAACTTAATGACTATCCTGCAACCGTTAGAATCCAAAATTTCCAATGAGATAAGATTTTTCTTCAAATCAGGAACATACTTGACATCTGACGGTGCCCAAATAATTCTGCTGTGCATCCGAATTTGTACTATTTTGATTCCGATATTTTACATGGAGAGTTATTCCCCATTAGCACAACTCCACCTTCAACTGAATTGTACATGGAGAACCAGTCCCTGTTAGGACACATGTCATAGGAGCACCTTGAATCCAAAATTCATTCACAAGTAAAATGAGAGTTTTCGTTTGTTGACGCCAACAAGAAATCATCACCTTTCCTAAGCTACACTAGCATCAACAACTTCGACTTTCTGCTTATCTTTCTTGTCGTTTTTTATAGGGGTGTTCAATCAGTTAACCAAACCGAACTAGCATTAACTGAAAATTTTAAACCCTTAATCGTTAACTGAACCAAGTTTTTTTAGAAAAAATTAACCGAACCGAACTATTTCTTTTAATTTGGTCGGTTAATCGAAATTTTTATGCTTTTTTTGTTAAAACAAGTATAAAACATATAAAATAAATAAATTGGTAATGTTCATTTAACCAAATTATCCAAAATTAACTGAAATTTTAAGTCATGAAACACTACAGAATTAAAAACACTACATAAGTCTTGAAATTAACACATAATTAAAATATAATAGTCTTTAATATTCTTCTTTTGCATCCATTTCTTCTCCCCAAAAGATCTCCATTTGCATTATACCTACAAAATATGTGCAAAAAAATGAGAATGTAATGTAATAGAAATATATGGATTTTAAAAATAAAATAAAATAAACAAAAGAATCAATTGTAAGTTAACAAGAATAAAATAGCACATTCAACTCACGAAAGCTCATGAATTTAGGCTAGGCTCTGATGCATTCCAAGAAAAGTCTAAACATTGAAATGATTAAATAAGTTAATATAGAAGTGATGTGGTAAAAAATTGAAACGATTAAATTAAAAATAAATTTACCATTTTCAATATTGTCAAGCTCTTGGATTTGTTCTTCAATCTTCTTGATGTCTTCTTTTGATGATGATTTTTGAATTCAATCTTGAGTACACATAAGAGCTTGTAGAATTTTAGGAGTTAAAGAACTCCTAAATTAATCAAGCACACTCCCTTGGTGCTAAATACATATTGAAAGCAACCGTAGAAACCAGTATAGCTAACACATCTCTAGTTATATTGGAAAGAGTGGGAAATCTAGAGCTATTCACTTTCCACCACAATAAAATATCAAAATTTTCAACAAAATTCTCATTAGCCTCAACTAGATATTTATCCAATTTATACTTTTTTCCTTGCCACCATTTTCTAACTCATGCTTTTTATACAAAGCTTGCATCACCTTTTCATTTTTTTATTGTGGTTCACCGAGAGAAACATGTGTTACCACACTCACTTGGCTACAAACACTATGAAGTGGAGGCTTATACTAATCAAACAATTCATACAAAGCTTCTTTCAACTTTTGCATCATTTCACAAGCTTTTTCAGCTTTAGACATTTCACTAAGTGCAAATTCAAGATACGTCAATTTTTGTCTAGGATCTAAACGCAAGCAACAAACACAAGAAAATTCATCTTATCAATATCACCCTAATACTTATCATACTTGTCTTTCATCTTCATTTTCATAACACTAAATTCCATATCAACATTTGACTGAGCATTTCGTAAAAGGATATAGCTATAACACCCTAAACCTGGCCTTGACATTATTGCCGAATCTGGCGGTGTCCCATGAGAGTGCTTTTGGAAATGCCTTAGCAAGTTAAAAATTGTTCCCATTATTATCTTTACTTAAGTCATAAAGATCGTGACTTAACTGATTTGCTAAAACCTATTTCTTTTACGCGGAAGCTCTTAGTTAATTTTTTAGAAAATTAGGCTTTGTGGTGTTGCAGTTAAGAATCCGAAAATAACAATTTTAGAAACCCAAATAAGAATAAAAAACAGTCCAAGTTCAAAATTACATAATTAATCCTAAAGTGATTTAAAACAGTAATGCGGTAAAACCGTGAAAGTCAGATTGTATCCAACAGTGGTCACCGTCGAGCCCTCCGCTGCACCAATCCATCTACTGCTGGGGATTACCTAACAGATAAAATAATAAAGGGGTTAGTTTTCACAAACTCAATGTGTACAGCCCCACAGTATAGCATGCATACATATAGTTAACAGAAACAGAAAACAGTCATAATTTGGACCTAAGCCCATTACAGAATCAGTGTAGGCCTTAGGCCACTGAGATCAAAATCAGATATAATTGGGCCTTAGCCCATACAGATACAGAATCAGATATAATCGAGCCTTAGCCCATATAGATATAGAATGCATAACAAATCAGAATATCGTATATCATGCCCACCAACCCTGTATGCCATCTTCGTCCAACCCTACACACCATGTGGGGATAAAATCGACCCACCCAACCCTACACACCAAGTATAGGGATAAAATAAGCCTATACAACCCTACACAGCATAAGATACCGTGAAATGGCACATATCATATATATGCAGCTTAGCTGCCAAATAACAGGCTAATAGCCTTTCAGACTTCCTTCACTTCAACAACATCCCACCCCAATGCAGTGCAATATACAGATATGGCATGCTATTATGCAGATACACAGAGCATACTCACATAATCAGAACAGATCAGATCGGATATACATGCTATAAGCTCCATGCAAATACATACATCAATATCAGTTAACAGAATTGGGGTCTAAGTTATCCTTACCCACCCTACGATAGGTCACATTCGACTAGGGTGACCCGTGCAACCTTACAGTTCAATTCAAAAAATGGGCTCACACGCCCATGTGGCCTACCTATATGGGCCCACAAAATCGTATAGCCAACACGACCTAAATTGGCCTTGCCCATATGGATCACACGGCCTGGCCCAAAATCCCACACGCCTGTGTGGTTCACCCGTATGGACCCACACGTCTGTGTGGCCTACACGGCCCAATTGGCCGAGCCCGTGTCCCGCACATAACCTTACCAACCTCACACGACCACGTCTGTCGTGCTCGTGTTGAGCGCACAGGCCTGATTCATCGATTACACATCCATGTCTCGCCACACAGCCTCTACATGGGTAGTCCACAAGCCCGTGTGGCGTTGACAGTTTCGTTTTTTACTTTCGTCGAAACGCTATTTCTATGCAATCGCAGTACACACCTGAATTGTTTTTGACATTAACGCTATTCCGAGCACTTCAGAACCTATTATTGACAAAAACACATCAATTATTCACCTAATCATCAATCTAAAATAAATCTCGAAACGAAAAATCTACCTTGCCACTACTAAATGATCACCCCTTTCAATTAACTTAATGAATCGTTGATTTCTGCTTCTTGAATGAATCCTGAACAACAATAATAGCACCTCTTAATCAACGATCTAATAATCCAAAAGATTAACATGTCAATAGACACTTACCTACAAATATCCCACGCCTAAGTTCCGTAACCGTTTGCTTGTACGAAGAAGACAAATCAAGTCAAAAGGAAAACAAAGAATAAAGGGGTGGGGTACAAAACTAATATGGGAAACGGCAGTAAAAAGATGCAAAAAGGGAAGAAGACGACAAAAAGTTGGAAAAGTGGAAGTGTCTAACCGAAATTTTAGTAGTCTAGGGTATCTTAGCATCTCAAAATCCCTATTTTCCTCCACCAATCACTCCCCCACTCCCCACTATTCAGTTCTCTACTCAAATTCAAACTTCTGCCGAAACTTGCAGCAAAAATTATACTCATGCTCATTCTGGGATTCGAACACAAGACTTCTCGCATAACCCCTCTCCACTTAACCATCAGACCAGTAGACCCATTCTGTCCTATTTTTACCAACATTTACTAATAAGCCTAATTACCAAGGTTTGGGCTTTAATCAAATAAAAACCAGAATTTAACCCAAGTCTTGACTTGAACTTGAAACCTCCCCAACACACCCAGAGCACATTTTCACTAAATCAGATAGATATTTATGTCAAATTATTGCAGAAACATATTCAGAAAATTTTCATGCCACAAACTCACAAAATTCGAAAGTACAAAAATTTGGGGCGTTACAGTAGCTCATAAAAAAAAGATTAGATGTGACATATGAAGTGTCGAAAATATGCAAAGTGACTTCAGAAAAGTGTTCCAAGAAATCCCTCAAGTTTCTAATACTAGCCCACTCATCCACACTAGGCCAACCCTCCTCCCTTTCAAGTTCAACCCTGAAGTTTGTATTTTGCTCCTCAAATCTCTCAAAAGCTCTCTCAAAATTCTGAACAGTGTCTAACATTAAACAGGTCGAGTTCCACCTAGTACAAACATCAAGACACAACATCTTCTTGCACTCTATCTTTTCCACCACAATAAACTCATTAAACTTTTGTAATCTAGCTAGAGATTGCCTCACATATCTAACAGCCCCTAACATGTTCAACAGATTTATTCATTTCCTTTAAGCCTTCAACAACAATCAAATTCACAATGTGTGCCATACATCTCATGTGAAGATATTTACCATTTTGAACTAAACCCCCTCGATGGCTAAATTTCTTTCTCAAATAACCAATAGCAACATCAGTTGAACTTGCATTATCAATAGTGATAGTAAACAACTTAGTAATCCTCTAATTCAATAAGTATTTCTCAATCACCATCTTAATGGACTCCCACTTATGACTAGAAATTGGACAAAAGTTTAATTTTTTTATTCAATTTCCAATCTTTATCAATAAAGTAAGCAGTGATGAAAAAATAATTAACTCTTTGCAAGAAGTCCATATGTTAGTAGTTAAGCAAACTCTAGAACAAGAACTTTTAAAAAGTTGTTTTATCTTGGACCTTTCATCTAAATACAATTCATAAACATCCCTAGTCATGGTACTTCGTGAAGGAATATGAAACCTAGGATATGCTGCGAACATAAATTTCCTAAAGCCTTCACTTTCAACAAACTTGAAAGGTAATTTATCAATCACAATCATTTGTGCTAACCCTTTCCTACATGCTTATTGATCAAGTCTCCAAGTTGAAAGATGCCCTTCCGCCTTCAACTCCCTTACTCGGTAAAACTAGTTGTCATTGGCTATTGTCAACAAAATTACTAGGATTTTTCTTACATGAATTGATATAGTATTTCAATGACCTTGTACCTTTTTTTCCCATCACAACAAAATTATTTTTCACAATAGTTACATTTAGCCTTGCTTACACCATCACTATTAATACTTTTAGTGAAGTGAGACCAAACTTCTGGCCTTGGAGGGATGGCTTTTCTTTTCCCAACAATCCATTTATTTGGTTTGAAGCTTCACCTACCGAATTTCTGATATCTGTTAAAGTAGGGGTGTAAAGCGACCCTCAACAAATGTTGGTTCGATAGAAATTTTGCAAGAATAAAAATTATACAATATATTAAAAAAGTTAATAATCCATTTACCTTAAGTTTTAAAAAAGTATACAATAGATTAAAAACTTTAATAATCCATTTACCGAATAATCAATTTTGTTACATTTACATTTTTTACTTTAAATAAATAAAAAAGAGAAAGAAGAACGAAAGAGAAAGGAAAATGAAGCAAATAAAAGAAAAGAAAAAAAATATCTAGTCAGCTATTGTTGTCGCTGAGCAACACTCAACCAAACGGAATCTATGGCCACAAATTTGTTAATGTGTTTTTTTTTCTACTTTTACATGTGCTAATAATAATAATATTAAGAGAGGACGAGAGGCACACTAGATCTTAATTTACTGTGAATCTATTTAAGCTCCAATTCAATTAAAATTAAAGTATGTTAATATAAGTTTTTAACAAAGAGGAGGTAAAGAGAAGAATATGGTAATGTTAAGAAGATAGATGTGGGAGTGAAGCAAAAGAAGTTGTGAAGGGAAAACAATGGTGTTATGTTTCTCTGTTTCTTATACACCACTATCCTCATAAATAGATAACAATGCAAAAAATTCATCCATCTTACTTGTGCTTACAAACAGTTTCAAATTGTTTTCTCTCTAATCTTGATTTTTATTCTTTGACTAATCTTTAGTTGGTGTTTATTGTTCATCTCATTCTTCATTAATACTCATCATCACCTTTCTATTTAAGTATATCTCTAAGTTCTAAAATATATCAAACAAACAAGATATATTAATTCTATTTTACTTCACTAACAATTTATAGGCATATCCAACAGGTTATAGCACTAACAATGGTGTTCCATTTGATAGAATATCTCAACTTTCTTTTTTTCTTTCATTCCTTTTCTAGGAAAATAATAAATTATATGCAAATAATCAATTAATTGGGATTTTTCGTTTGGTTTTCTTTTAATCCTTCAATGCTATTAAAGGTAATATGTAGCTTTATACTTAGCATCTTTCCAATTTTCTATCTCTATGCTTGGCTTTTGGTTAAACTTGTGGGAATCTTGTTATGGGGGAAAAAAATTAAAGGCAAAAGAAAATTTCTGACTAGACAATTATACAAATAAGAATAGTAGTACACCATGAAAGGCAAAGCACTTGAAGGCAAATAATTACACAATGAAAAATGGAGAACCCAGAAAGAACCTAAAGACAAAAAGGTTCCAACAATGACATGAATGGCGACAATGGAAAACCTATAATAATGCAAGGTGCTTGAGCATTTGAGCCTTGAAATATTAGACAATAATTTTTTATGGTGTTCCAACAATAAAGGTAGCGGCAACAACAGAGAACCCAGAAAAGTGAAAGTTGTTTGAGCCTTGAAATATTGAACAGTGATGAGCGGTGGCTGTCGACACTCGACAATAGAGAGACCAGAGATTTTAGAGGAACTTCATATTAGGGGAGATGATATTTAAGAATATGAGATTAGTGATTAGGGTTGCTAAATTGAATTAGGAATTTTTGTTTTTTTAGGATAGGTATTTTCTGTTACTGGTTAGGTTAAGGATGTTAGTGGGTTATGAATTTTTGGGTTTATTGGGTGGGACGGTGGTTGGGACTTGAGTGGCAGTGGGCTAACTTGCTAATTGCCAGTGGGCTTGATACATGTTATACATAAAATTAGTTTTTTAAAAGTTTGGTTAATTTGGTTAATTACCCATTTCTGAACCGAATTAATCGATAATTGAACTTCCAAAAAACCATTAATCGACCTAAGACTAAATTAGATCGATTAACTGAATTAGTTCAGTTTGGTTGGTTAAGTCAGTTTTAACCAAAATTTGAACACCCTTAGTTTTCGACATTCCTTTTGATTTTATTTTGAAGTTTCCAACATTCTGCTATAACGTGACCCACCTTTTTACAATAGCCACAATATTTGTCACGATTTCTGGATTTGGACCTTACTTTAGACTTGTTTTTATCTGTCTTTTTGGTTTGTTGTCTATCTCTTGCAACTAGAACTGAGGCTTGCCCGTCTGATTTTCTGTTTGGGCCTAACTCGTTGTTGAGTTTATCCTTACTTAGAAGATTCTGCTTCACATCCTCGAACACGAGATTATCTATCCCATACATCAGAGTTTCCTTGAAAGTTTTATAAGAAGAGGGCAAAGAGCATAACAACAACATAGCCTAATCCTCGTCACTAATCTCTACTTCGAGATTCTTTAAGTCACTAAAAAGGGTAACAAACTCGCTAGTATGAGTTATAATGGACTCACCTTCGGCCATTTTCAACGTGTAGAGACGTTATTTTAATACTAATCTGTTGGTCAGAGATTTCGTCATATATAATACTTCTAGTTTCCTCCATAACACAGACATTACTTTATGCATCAGAACCTTCTATAACACATTATTCGTGATGATATGAACTCGCCTCGTGACTTGATTTGAGTCGTTTAATGTGCCTGATCGTAAAATGAAGAAGTATCATTCTACTTGGGGTAAGGCTGAATTTGGCTCAACTCATTAAATTCAATTGATTAGTTGATTCGAAATGCTAATAGCCAAGCTCTTGGCATCACCTAGGTCTAAGACTTTTCAAAAGACATTTTGAGCATTTCAATAGTTCATTCAGCTCATTAAAGCTTAATTGAGCTAATTACTTTGTGTCCATTCGGCTGGAACATGTTCAGCCTATAAATAGTTTGCTTTGTAAACATTTGCGAATTAGACAATAGACCTTTTATACTTTTATGAATTTTCATAACTTTGTGAGTTTATTCAACTCTCAATTTTCATTTAAAACTCAAGTAGACTTATCTAGCTCGCTAGTGCCCTCTTTCTATTTTTTTTTTTTTTGAACTTATCACTCATAACCAAGTGTGGCGTTCACCTATTGATACCTTTGGTTCCTATCTCTTCATAGATAGCGGGACAACGTCCTTTTACTATCTACCATCCAACTTAGGAGCTTTATAAGATTTAGGTCAAAACTTTAATATAGTATTGGTTCTTTCTTGATTCTTAAGCCTATTCCATCTATCCAATTTATCCATTCCAAAGTTAACTTATTTTCTTTGTTTAGCCAAATCTATACATAACCTATCTTAAAACTCTTTGAAACCTTTTTGTTTAAACCTACACTTAACCAAATTGAACTAAACTCCAAATTGAATAAAACTTCTCCATTTTACAATTGGGTACATCAAACGACTCGAATTAAGTCACGAGGTGAGTTCATATCACGTGAGGCATAATTGAATAGTGGATAAAGCCTTTTCATCGAACTCTTCCTATTTTGATTAATCCATATTTACGGGCTTCTTCCTTCTAACAACCTTTTTCAGACCGTTCTGAACAAATATTGCTGTCATCCAAACTTGCCACAGACTAAAATTTGCAATTTCATTGAACTTCTTAATATTAAACATTGACGCTGCCATCTGTAAATGGGTTAATTGCGGAAATCAAACAAAGTGAATAAAATAAAAAAATTGAAAGATCGAACACACAAATTTTACGTGAAAAAACTCCTCAAGAGAGGATAAATGCAATGCCCTAGTTATTTAACCTTGTTTCTATGAAATCTATCATAAATGAGTATTTGCTTCAGTAGCTAAGTGTTCTGATTATATGTTTGAGGTCTTGGGTTCAAATCCCACGTTTGGAAATTTTTATTATTTTGATCCTAGCCTATCCTTGGGTGGTTTGGCTTATATTCTATTATTTGTCAAATCATATCAAAATGAGCTTGCTGGTTTGAGTGGTAAGGTGTTATCTTGCCCTGAGGTTTCATGTTTGAATCTCCATGTGAGCGTGGTTGATAATTTTTATTTTGGTTGTGTGATAGAGATTCGATGGAATCGAAATTCTAAGGTTGTTGGATGAGAATCTAATGTCGATTTTATTGGGACAGGTTGGTTAGTGGGTTAGTGGGGAGTTGGGATTCTGTTTATTTTAATTTATTTTTATTTTTTCTTTCCCTAAATTTCCCTCTCTACATTTCTTTTGACCTTTTTTTCTATTTCCCAATCCTTATCTGACGTTCTCTTTTTCCCTTTCTTCCTTTGTAAAATTTTACTGTTACTCCACTCTTCGATTTTGATTGTCGTCGTCATACTTTTGGGGGTTCCTTAATTTGTGCTAATTAGGTACACTTTTTAGTAGTTCTTTTCAGTATTGTGTTGTGGGGGATTTAAATTCTATTTTATGGAATCCATTGATGGTGTTCATTATTTCTCATTTAGGGGAAAGACAAAAAGCGGCTAGTGCTCCTCCATCATTTTGAGTGTTAAGTGTTCTGCTCATTGGTGGTAAGTGTTGTGTACAATTGTGTGTTGAGAGGCTTTAATCATAATTAAATTATTGGTTGAGTTCATAAATTTATTGCTAATATAGCGTTTGGGTTTCTGTTTCTAGGTTTTAGTGGTCTTAGGATTGCTGTAGTATCGAAAACGAACCAGGTGTGTAACAAAAACACAAAAAATTAAAATTCAACGAAAGTCAAAAAAATGGTCTATCGAAGCGACACACTGACCGTGTGCGACATACGATCGTGTGACGGGCAAGTGTGTGGCTATGTAGGTCACACGGGCTAGGCCGATTTGGGTGTGTGGGTCGTGGGCCAGGTCATGTGGGCCACATGAGAAGGCTAATTTAGGCGTGTAGCCCATACGGGCATATGGGCCCAAAATTCTAAAATTTTTCCTAGGGTTGCACGTGTCGTTTCGATCGACTGTGGGCCTTTCGTAGGGTCGGTAAGGGCAAAACAAACCCTAATGTATGATATCTATTATTCTGGTAGCCTGATCAAAGTTTAGGAAAACTGATATATATGTCTAATTGTGTTGTATAAGCATGTATGATATCTATATACAAGCATGTGAGTCATGTTAAATATGTTAATTTTGTATATTTGTATTTTGTATCTGTATATGGGGTGGGTTTTGTTTGTTCGAAGAAGTGTTTTGTGAGGTGATAATTCGCCATTATTTTGGCAACATAGCTGTAAATTATTCTGATAAGTGTCTTGTAGACACTATATAGTGTGTAGGGCTAGATGAGTATTTTATACCCCACTTGGTGTGTTGGGATGGTCAGAGATGGTGTGTAAAGGATAGGGGTAAGACTTTGCTTATCTGTATGTTTCTGATAAGGATTTATGTCTGCTTCTGTTCTGATATACTAAAATTCTAAATTTGATGCATGGATGTTTCCGTTGAGTTACACGCTGAGTTTATGAAAACTCATATTTGTTGTCTATTCTGTTCAGGTAATCCTCAGACATAGGCGGGTCGATGCGATGGAGTCTCAGCGGTGACCACTAGTTTGTGAACTGTTTTGATTAACAGTCTTTATTTAAGATCTATGGATTATTTTTTAGAGTTTTGTAATTTTGAGACACTTTAGACTGTTTGCTTCAATTTTGGTTTTGGATGTATTTTTTACTTTTATACTGCGATGTTTGACAAAACCACAGTTTTACGCAAACATATGATTTTCTGAAAACACAAACTTGGTTTTCAACTTTAACAATATCAAACTTCTGCTGCAAAATAAGTTTTCTGAAAGAATAAATTAACAATGTTTTCTTTAACGAAAATAATAATATGTTTGATAAAATGTGGTTTCTTTTTAGTAACAATTAAACGTGAGAAATTTAACTTAATAAGATTGATTTCAAAACCCTTCTTCGTAACACTCACATATTCAATTATAATGTCTAAGCCGAGTTTGGGGTGTTACATTTAGTGGAATTAGAGCCAAATTGCAAAACTCGGGCTGTGAATTTTGGGCTCAAAATTGAATTTGTAAAAGAAACAGTTTTCAAACAAAGTTTGTTTCTTGTGTATAAAGTATGTGGTACATTGAGTCTCTAGCGTCGATCCTGTAAGTACGTCTGGACTTAAAAATACTGTAGTTAGAACTATCTAAAACTATACTGAGTTAGCTAGAAACTGTGATTTTTGAAAGATTTCTAATAAATATTTGAAGCATAAAACATTTGCTAAAAAAACACTTAAACTTATGCATAAAATTTTGTAATGTATATAAAATTTTGAAACAATGAGTGCTCGTGGAACTCGCGATTGTGGTATTCGTGCACGCGGTGGGTGCCATAGGGGGACTCGAGCTGAGTCTTCCTCTTTGGGCAGTATGCCAAATCTAGATACGAGTGAGACTCCGACTACACCTACTATTGAAACCAGGTCTTAAAGCCGCTCAGCTGGGGACGATGCACTGTCTCAATCCATGTTGAGAGTTTTGGAAAGGTTCGTTGGACCCCATTCTAGATTTGGGGGCCATGGGTCTGTAACTGAACGACTTCAGTCCAATTTAGGGGTGTCATTGGAGTTGCCCCTTATTGTGGTTAAGTATTGGTTAGAGGCTACTGAAAGAATAATGAACGACATCAACTGCACTCCTGAGCAGAAATTGAAGAGTACAGTTTCTTTACTTCGCAACGAGGCATATCAGTGGTGGTTATCGGTTAAGGAGGGTACTCAGCCGGATCAAATTAGTTGGGAGTATTTTAAGACTTCTTTTCAGAGGAAGTATAGGGGAGTGAGTTATGCAGATGCTCATAAACTTGATTTCATGAATATCACGTAAGGTGACAGGACTGTGGTCGAGTATGAGGCCAAATTTCTGAGACTGGGCCGCTATGCTCGAGGGATGGTAGCATTCGAGTGTGAAAAGTGTATCCACTTTAAAGATGGTTTGAGGGACAATTTGAGGGTTTTGATAGCTCCATAGAGGGAACGAGATTCGCCGTTTTGGTGGATAAGGCAAAGCTCACCAAAGAGGTTAAGTGTGTGAAGCACCAGAATAAGGATCGTGGGAGAGGTAAGAATAAGAGGGAGTCGAAGCCCTCTAGTTTTTTTCAAAGGCCTAAGAAACGGGCCAGATCTAATAGGCCTTCTAGAGTGGGAGTTCTAGTTGCTCCAATTAGGGCTGAGGCATGCAGCAATTGTGGTAGGTGTCATTCGAGCGAGTGTTGGAAGAGATTAGGAGCTTGCTTAAAATGTGGGTCATTGGAGCATCAGATTAGAGAGTTTCCACAGCGTTCTGATCAGATGCAAGTTTCGGGTCCGGGTTTTGTTCAGCCTCAAAGGGCAATACAGTTGTAACATCCCGAAATATGGCCTAAACAGAATGGTGGTTGCGAAACCATGAATCTAAGATAGAAAAGTTTATTCCAATAAATTTTTATGATTTACCGAGTGATTAGATGCATGTTTTAAAGTATTGATAGAAAATTTTATGAATTGCATGTTTAATTTGCCTATTAGGGCTTAATTGCAAAAGTTGATAAATATGAGTTCTAGATGTTAAAGGATTTAATTGAAGAGCATAATTGAAGTAGAGGTCCTTAAATGGTAATTATACCATTAGGTTTTCATGGACAAAAATGGACATACATAGGTAGAAATAACCAAAGTTTTTAATGAATGGCATTTTAGTCATTTGGTAATTAAAATGAATTAAAAAGGGAAAAAGATGGAAAAATGTGTCCATCTTCTTCATTAGGCCAAAATTTCAAAGGGTTCTCCATAGCTAGGGTTTTTTCAGGCTTCCAATCTCCATAGTAAGTGATTCCAAGCCCCGTTTTTAATGTTCTTTACGTTTTTGGAGTCCCGGTAACTTGATTTAGCTTATTCTAGCGATAATTTAACCTAGGGTTCATATTTGGAAAAATACCCATAGGTGAAATGTGTTTATTTTTATGTTTTATGATAGAATATTAGGTTTTAAATTATGTTGAACAATTTGTGCTACTCAGTTTTAAGTGAAAACGAGTAAAACGGCACAATCGGTAAAAATACCTAATGTTCATAAGTACATGTTAGAGTGAGAATTTGATGTTGCCATTAAGGGAAAATGATCAGCATGTTCTAAAACATAAGAATTAGGGAAAAATTTTAATTTCCGAGCTTTGGGGCAAAAGTGTAAATATGCAAAAGTTTGGGGGCAAAATCGTAATTTTTCCAAAGTTAGAGTTAAGGACTGTTTTGATAAATGTGGGTATTAAATAAGCTAAATTCACTAATTATAGATCAAGAAGGATGAAATTTGGGGATAGACCGAGGAAAGAAAAAGGTAGAAGATTAAGTTACCAAGTTGATCATATTTTGCATCGAGGTAAGTTTATGGTAAATAAATGCAATATTTCGATATTTTATATTAATGTTGTTAATTTTCAGCATATATACATTTATTTTATGAGAATATTCCAAGTTGAATCAAAGATGAGATAACAGAGAAAAAGTATTAGAAAGCCTTGTTTGAACCTTAGGGATGTATGGTATTTTGGGTTGAGACAGTTGAGGAACATCCCATGTAAGTCCATATTAGACATATGGCATTGGCAGGTTGAGACAGTTGAGGAACATCCCATGTAAGTCCATATCAGATATATGGCTTTGGTAGGACAGGGAACATCCCGTGTAAGATCATGCCTAGAGCATGGCATTGACAGGTTATTATCAGGCAGGAAAACCCAAGTACCCTTAGTATTTCAAACGGTTCATCAGACTAATATACAGGCTATGTTACAAGAAAGTTCAGGTAAAGGAATGATAAACAGGAAAGTTAAAGAGTAAGTGGAGAAGTAAAATAAAGAGTTTGTTGTTGATGGTGTAATATGAGTATATTTATATTTGGTGAATGTTGTCATTTATTTATTTGAAAACTTACTAAGCATTGTAGCTTACTTCTTTTCTTTTCTCCCTTTTATAGTGTAGCCAATCCAATTCAGGAATCGTAAAGACGTTGGAGTTCGTCTCACACTATCAAAGGCTATCTCGATATTTTGTAATTTGAAATGTTTTGAGTTATGACATGTATAGGCACTTGGCCATTTGGTGTGTATGTCTTTATGATATGATTTAAGTATGGTATGTGAATGCTTGATAATGATTAGCTATTGAAATGGCTAATTAAGAACATGCTTTGAGGTTATGTATGCCTAAATGATAGTTTATGCAAAGAAATTATGAAAGATTAAAGTTGGCCATGAAACAATTTTGGAATAGCAGAAGTGATGTGAATTTGGAAAATCACTAAAAATTTTAGAAATGGAATTAAATGGTGAATGAGATATATAATTAAATCTTATTGAGTCTATTTTCATAAGAAAGAAACAGAGCAAGCAAAGGAAGTCTATATTTTGAGATATTTAAATTCTTGCGAGACTGGTTTAGAGGGATTTCGTGATCCCTTGTTCTGAATTTAGAAATTCACTAAAAATTATAAAAAAAGAATTATGAGTCATAATTTATATGTATAAATTCATTAGTGAGTCTATTTTCATTATAAACAAGTGGAAACACTAAATGAAAACTTTACTATGAGATAATTGATTTTTAGTGAAGAGAGGTCAGGTTTGCTAGACTGTGAAATAGGGGAACATTTAACTAATAAACTATACTCATTGGCCACATCAAAAATTTTGGAAAAATTATGGTAAGAAGATATATGAGTCTAGTTTTAGGAAAAATTTACGAATTTAAATTTTGAGTTTCTTAACTTGAGTTATAATTAATTTAGTGACTGTTACATAGGTGGACAATTTTATTATGAACAGTGAAATAAATTGTTTTGACTTGTGTAAGTAATCGAAAAATTTTTAATGTTCTCGGTTTGGTCTCGAACCATTCCAATTGCATGTTTTGGGCCTCGAGGGCCCATTTTAGGGATATATTGGATGAATGTGAATGAATTAATTTTAAAAGCAAATTTTTATGCCCCGAACTAGTAAGGTAAGTCTGGTAACGCCTCGTGCTCGACTCCGGCTACGGTATCGGGTAAGGGGTGCTACAACAGCAACCACCTAGGGGCCGTGGTCTGGTCAGGGGTGGTAATGGTTTGGGTAGAGGACAAAGAGCACCTGGTAGAGGTGTTAATCAGGTTGAGGTGAGGCAGCCTGCGCTGGTATAAGCTGCTCGATGCCGAGAGGATAGAGACACTCTTGATGTAATTACGGGTACATTCCTTATTTTTGATGTCCCTTATACTTGTTTGATAGATATAGGGTCAACACACTCCTATATAGCTAGTTCTGTCTCTGGTAATTTGGGGATTCTTGTTGAGAGTACTTCAGGTGAGATTTTTGTATTAAGTCTGTTGGGTCAGTCAATTCGAGTAAATAGACTATATAGGATTGTTCCGCTGGAAGTACAAGGGATTGTGTTTCTAGTAAATCTGATGGAGCTACCATTTGGGGAATTTGATTTGATTCTAGGAATAGACTGGCTGGTAGAGCACCGAGTTAGTTTGGATTGCACGACTAAAAGAGTAGTTCTGAGAACCGAAGATGATGTGGAAATTGTTGTGATCGACGAGCATTGGGATTACTTGTCTAACATAATCTCCGCTCTAGTGGCCAAAAACTGCTTCGGAAAGCATGTGAAGCATATTTGGCCTTTGTAAGCATTTCAGTTTCTAGGACTCTTCTGTCGAGAACATCAGAACAGTGAGGGAATTTCTGGATGTATTTCCTGATGAGTTACGTGGTTTACCTCTGAATTGGGAAGTTGAGTTTGGCATTGAGCTTTTAGGGGATTTAAAGTCTGTTTTATGGAATCCATTGATGGTGTTCATTATTTCTCATTTAGGGGAAAGATAAAAAATGGCTGGTGCTCCTCCATCATTTTGAGTGTTGAGTGTTCTGCTCATTGGTGGTAAGTGTTGCGTATAATTGGGTGTTGAGAGGCTTTAATTAGAATTAAATTCTTGGTTGAGTTCGTAAATTTATTGCTAATATAACGTTTGGGTTACTGTTTCTAGGTTCTGGTAGTCTTGGGATTACTATAGTATCGAAAACAAACCAGGTGTGTAACAAAAACACAGGAAATCAAAATTCAACAAAAGTCAAAAATGTGGCCAGCCGTGTACGACACATGGCTATGTGACGGACGAGTGTGTAGCCGTATGAGTCACACAGGCCAGGCCGATTTGGGCGTGTGGGCCACACGGGCATGTGGACCCAAAATTCTAAAATTTTTCCTAAGGTTGCACGTGTCATTCCGATTGACTGTGGGCCTTCCGTAGGGTCGGTAAGGGCAAAACAAACCCCAATGCATAAGATCTGTTATTTTGATAGCTTGATCTGACTTTAGGAAAACTGATATATATGTCTGATTATGTTGTATAAGCATGTATGATATTTGTATACGAGCATGCGGGTCATGTTAAATCTGTTATTTTTATATATATGTATTCTGTATCTGTATACGGGGTGGGTTCTGTGTGTTGGAGGAAGTATTCTGTGAGGTGATAATTCACCATTATTTTGGTAGCATAGCTACAAATTATTCTGATAAGTGTCGTGCAGACACTATATGGTGTGTAGGGCTGGGTGGGTATTTTATACCCCACGTGGTATGTTGGGATGGTCGAAGATGGTGTGTAGAAGATGGGGGTAGGACTTTGCTTATCTTTATGTTTCTGATAATCTGATTCTGATAAGGACTTATGTCCGCTTTTGTTCTGATATACTGAAATTCTAAATTTGATGCATGTATGTTTCCATTGAGTTACACACTGAGTTTATGAAAACTCACATCTGTTGTCTGTTCTGTTCAGGTAATCCTTAGACATAGGCAGGTTGGTGCGTCGGAGTCTCAACGATGACTACTGGTTCGCAAACTGTTTTGAGTAATGGTTTTTATTTAAAATATCTGGATTATTTTTTAGAGTTTTGTAATTTTGGGACACTCTGGACTGTTTGTTTCAGTTTTGGTTTTGGATGTATTTTTTACTTTTATACTCCGATGTTTGACAAAATCATGGTTTTACGCAAACAAATGATTTTCTGAAAACACAAATTCGGTTTTCAACTTTAACAATATCAAGCTTCCTTGCAAAATAAGTTTTCTGAAAGAACAAATTAACAATGTTTTCTTTAAAGAAAATAATAATATGTTTGATAAAATGTGGTTTCTTTTTAGTAACAATTAAACGCGAGAAATTTAACATAATAAGATTGATTTCAAAACTCTTCTTCGTAACACTCACAGATTTGGCCATAACGTCTAGGTCGGGTTTGGGGTGTTACAATAAAAAATCACGAGCAAAAAGAGATTTCACTATAATAAAGGAGAGTACAAAATATAGAAAGAATTAAACGAAAAACCAGAAGCTCCATAAGAAAAAGCCTTCGAAACAAAAACAAAATTCTCTCAATCTAAATAATTTTTGTTATGTAAAACCTAGAGTAACTAAGACCTATTTATATGCTGAAATTCATAACATATATGACTACAACAACTCTAAGTTAATAGAATTTAAGTGGTAACTAAAAATATAGTTTAATTGGGTGAAAAAAAAGCCAAAATAAACTTTAGTCAAAATAAGACGCATTCTCCCACAACAACCGATAGATATTAATAGTATTTTTTATTGTGAAGTTGCATGAAGAAACAAAAGTTAAACTGCAATTAAATGCATTAGAAATTAAACAAGTTAATTAACTAGAATTCATCTTGATCGAAGATGATAAGGATGATGATGGATTGAGAACGAAAATCAAGATTGCGAACATTAAAATGTTTTTACAATGTTATTACTATTTACTTTTAAATTAAAATTTATTTTTATTTTTTGAGGAAGTTAAATATTTTAATTTTCCATAATATTATTTTATTTTAATTTTTTTAAGAAGTTATATTTTTTTAAAAGTTTATTTTAGTCTCATTTAAATTTTAACTTAAAAGTATGGTTGTTTATCAACAAATTTTTAATTTTGATTAAATTATAATGTTTTGACATTAAATTTAAAAATTAATAGCTTTTACCACCTCTGTAACCTTACTCATAATTTATATAGTTGCATATACAAAATAATTAAAATCTACATTTTTATTTTTGATAGAAATTATAAATTTATTTTAATATGATATAGTAATTAAATTTATCAAAAGTTATAAGTGAAAAATTAACAAGTAACTTTTTAATCATATAAATTTTACATCTCTTTAAAATATTTTATCATTATGTTAATTATTATTAAAAATTTTAATACATAAAATCATTAAATATATTTAATATAACAGATAAAGTAAATATAATGCAATAAATTTTAAATAATAAAAAGGTAAATATAAGAATGAATTTCGATCTATTTTGATGAGTGAATTATTAATTTTTTGCCGTGATAATTTTTTTTTTAAATTAAACATTTTTATCACTGAATGTTAGTTGCGGGAAGCTGATGGTAATTTGTCACGTAAATTTTTCTCCATTTTAGACATGGGTAAGTAAATTTTGTTGAGGAAAACTGGCCACACCGTAGTCCATCACCAGCCTTCTTATCGTTTGTCGCGTGGACTCCTTCCCCACTCTCTCTCGTATATAAAAAAGTAGTTCTTAACCTGCTCTATGGCGACAGCCGACAGTGAATTTCTCATGATCTGCAACATTAATGTTTCTCGATTGCTCGAGTGCAGATACCACCTACAAGAGTTAAATCTCCAAAGCTTGACTCCTTTAGACATTGATGGTAACAGCAGTAACAGTCACCAATCAAGCAGCTAAGTCTGGGTGAGAAAGCATCTCTGCCAAAGTAATTTCTCCTGTCCATGCGAAGAAGCCACAGAGGAAATAACTTCCCAAACTACCTTTTCAGAAGAGAAGTTTGTCCGATAAAAAAAAGGAGGAATATAAATCAGGAAATGATGACTAAATTGAAAGCAACAACTGAGGGAGGAGAATACCACATCATCTAATTTGACAAATGAAGAATAATCTCCAATTCAACAACCGGAGGCAGTTTCCGGAGCTAATTCAGGTGGAGCAAGAGCCAACCACAGTGGAGCAGTAAGCATGGCAATGGTTTAAAGTAGACTTTCGCATATCAATCTCTGGACCTCATTCTGCGTAAATAGGGACGTCTTCTTTACCATAACCCAGAAAACGAACACAAACACACACAACAGATGAAAAGGATATGCTTTTAAAACATAGCCCAGAAAACCCAGAACATCAAATGACTAGAAAAACCAACAAGCACAAGGCTTACACTGAGAAATTGAACTGGGTGGAACAAGAATATTGGAACTTTGTGGCAAAACTGGGAACTAAATTTTGTCTACCATTGCAACAAAAACGAAGAAAGAAAAAAGAAGGGAGGTCGAGGGAGAGGGGGGAGGGAGTTCAAGAGTTTTTTGACGGCGATAAGGAGACTGGTGATGAACGGCGGTGTCGGCGATGGTTGGAGAAGGGTGCGGCCAGTTTGGGCTCTTTGGATTTCTATGTTGAAGAGTAGAGATCAGCTTCCAATTGCAATCGAGTGAAAAAAGAAAGTTAACCAGAGTTGAAAATTCTCATTTTATTATTTCTACTTGACACTTTTACTTCTGAACCTCAAAATTTTTGACATCTTTACTATTTAATTCTTATTTTAATTTAATATCCTGCATCATACTTCTCAATTTAATTTTCTTTAATACTCCTCTATCTTCTCTTTTATCATTTTTATATCATTTTCTCATTTTATTAAGAAAATGATTATACAATATTCAATTTATTACTACTTTTATAATATATCAATTTTAAAGATGTTACATGAATAATATTTTTTTTTTAAGCACAGAAGGATATTTTCGTAATTTCTTGATTGAGTTAGCCAATGACTTAATAAATAGTATAGATATATGCAATTGATGAAAATAATAAATTGTGCATATTAAAAAATGTATAAAATATACTTAAAATAAGATTTGGTTGAGTGGTAAATTTAAGGTTTTAACAATCGAATTGGCATGGGTTTAAATCTCACCATATGACTATTTTAATTGGTTTTTGTTAAAATAAAAAGACTAAAATACCCTTGAATAATATAACATTTTTAATTGCAGAAGGACATTTCTGTAATTTCCTATCCAAGTTGGTGACTCAGATAAGGGTGACACCACTCAGTCAGGTGCTTAATAAATAGTATAGTATAGTATAGTATAGATTAGAAATCCTATCACACATGTATTCATGTGGAACCTCATATTTAAAACACAGATGCTTGTTAAAAAGTAACATACAATAAACAATAAAATGTATGATTTGAAACTATTTAACCATAATAACATACGATGTAAAATAAAAAAATAGATTAAATTATGAATAAAATGAAATTTAAACACATAAATTCATCAAATAAACAATATTAAATGCACTATAATCATTTATTGATGGAGACAATAAAGTGTGCATATTAAAACCAAAATGTATAAAATTCATCAAATTAAAGCTTTGGTTGAGTGGTGAATTTTGATGAATTTAAGGTTTTAGTAATCCAATTGGCACAGAATTTAAATATCAACATCTGTATTTTTTTAATTAGTTTTTGTTAAAATGCAAAGACTAAAATGCCCTTGAATTACTAAAAGACATTTTCGTAATTTTCTAACCAAGTTGTGATCTGTCATATTTCTATACGTCAAATCGAATTCTTTTGACTCTTAAAGAACTTGTTCTCAATTGCTTTATGAATTTATTTTTTTTTTGTTTTTCGTTACTTATTAGATTTTATATTAGAAGTTAGTTTTATTGCATTTCTTTTACTTTTCAAACCCAAATTGGCCAAATTATGTCATTGGAAGTCTAACGATTGATTTGAGCTTTGTAGGGAGGTGATTGAGGTCGAACCTCAAAGAGGACTTCTACTGTGCTCGAGGTTCGTGACACAAGAGCATGTATATCGTGACATTGACCCTTCCACCACATTGAGGAAGTTGAACTTCACCAAAACTCCACCAGGAGTAGCCTGTTGTGGTGGTCTTGACACTGAGTATAAAATGTTGCGACATTGAGCCTCAAAGTCGAATTCCAAGCCAAACGTTTAAGTGAAGGGAACCCAATTGCCAGTCGTCTAGGTCGCGACACCATCAAGGTCGTTTCGCTACACTAGCAAGGCTGTGTTGCGACATCGAGTGTCCCTTAAGCCTTCTTCGTGCCAATTACTATGGGTGTCGTGACACCAAAGTCTAACGAGTAAAAAACTATAGAGGCAATTTTGTATCCAAACAAGTTTAAGTCTTTTTCATTTAAGGGCATAATTGTCATTGTTATGTTAAATACTTTTTGCCTATAAATACCACCTTATATCAACTATTTGGGTTGCTAGGCTAGAATAGAAAATTAAGTTAGACATTAGATAAGTTTTCTCTTCTTTTTCTTTTCTCCTCAATTTTTTAAAGTAGGTTTTCTTTTCTTCTTTTTTCATTTTCTCTTCTTTTAGTTGTAGATTTTCTTCTCTTTTGTCAAGAACTCTTTTAATGAAGTTATCAAGTATAACACCCCTTACTCAGCCCGATCACCGAACCTAAGTAATAAGATGTTACGAAAAAATACAATAATCGACAAATACTTTACTAAATAAAATCTCAATAATTTATCATTAAATCATATATATATATATATATATTCAAACATATTAACAGTTTTGAATTCTACAATGACCTAATTGTGAATTTTTTGCATGTAGTAGGATGGAATTGTAAAATTTTAAAGTTTAAAGGTCAATATTGAAAATCCATAGTTGGTATCGATACCAAACCGATACTTTACTGAAAATCAATACCAAAATTCAATTATGTCTTCTTTGCAAAACAAGGGTATCGATATTTATTTTTTGGTATTGATATTTTATAAAAAGGTATCGATACTCATATAAATTTCAATACCATCTAGACATTCTGTTTGTTGAAAACTGTTCATATGATAAAATATCAATTTTAGATACAAAAATATCGATACTTGAGTTTAGAATTGACAAAAATTCTTTTTAAAAGGTCTACATTATGCCCAAAACATACCTAAACTCAATTGATATACTTAGACATAATTAAGGACATGCAAATCATCATCTAAACATACCTATCCATATACAACTTAATTCAAAACATCAAAATCTAAACCAAACATACATCATTAAGATCAACCAACCTAAATAATCAACCATTAAGCCATTAAGGTACCTCAACATGAACAACTAAACATTTAATCTTATTTATAAAACCTACACCAAAGCTTTATCGTTCATTGAGATCAAACCATCTATTATCCATCATTTTCATAATTATGCATTAACCATAAACTCACCTAACATATTAACTCCTTAACTATTCATCCATTATGCATAACACTAAATTAATTTAGCAATATATCTTCAAGATGACCATTCCTATCAACCACATATATATACATATTCAATACTTATAAACTTAGAAACCCAAATACCATCAAAACAAAAAATGAGCATTACATATATATAGAACATCCTAGGTACATGTCAAGATCAAAAGAATATTTCACCAACAGTTGAGTTTGGGATAGCTGCTAGATGCTAAGTCAATGATTGAACCATTAAATATTTAACCTATGCACCAAAAAAATAAAACCATACGTTGATTAAAACTCAGTGGTATTTTCTATAATCTGAATATGTAAACATAATATGATATATTCAAATACAAGATTAAAATGCAATAAAAGATAAGCAAAGAAACAAGTAACTTCCATAATTTCATAGTTTTATTCTTCAAAATTTATAAGAGTTTTAACATGAGTCATCTCACTTTTATTTTCATACTCAATAGAAATAACTGTATATTTCATTTCCATAACAAAATCAATTTCACACTTCAAATAGTATTCAATATTTTCACATTTAATCAATTCAATCCTTAACGCAAATAACCAATCCAATCACTTCAATATATCTCACGAAATCAATTTTTAGTTTACCTTATAACTCACCATGCAATACATTGTACAAATGTAATAATCAAAATAGTTCGGATTATAGAAACACAAATCGTAAACTCTAAGCTATTCGTCGACGACCTTGTCTTATCCCTTCTGTTTGAGGAATTCGAGTCGACGTTAGCTACGGAATAGAAAAACAACACATTTCCTCAATACACAAACAATTCACCCTCAATCGCTAATTTATACAACTTTTACATTTTATTCAATTTAGTCCTTAAATTCGGGACTAACATAGCTTTAAAATTAAACCCAAAGTTTTTATACCAATTTCACTTTAAGCCTAATTTAACTCCCTATTTCTCATTTTTACCCAACATTTTCAATTTTTCACAATTTTGTCACTATTGCTCAAAATCAACAATTTACTTTACAGTTTAGTCATTTTTAATTCTAAACTTAATATTTATCAATTTACGCCCAAGAACTTCAACTATTGCAATGTCCCAAAAATATGAATTATTATTTGTAAAAATTTATCACAAGTAAGTGTCTACTTTAGTGGTTAAGCACTTAATGTATTTGTTTAAGGTTCTATGTTCGAATCTCCAAGTATGTAGGAAACATTGTATTTTATTTTTGCTCACTTTCTAGCAATCTAGTGGAGGAGTTTGGAGTTAATTTAAACTCTGGGAAGCAAATTTGTTAGATAAGAATTAGTTGTATGGGTTAATTAGGTTGTCGGGTAAATCTATTTTATTTTCAATTATCTTAAAATCTGATTTGTTATCTGTTTTATTCTTTATTTGGGAAAAAAGTGAGAAATATCCCAAAATTTTCTGCCATTTGTTTTTCACGTTTCTAAACTTCCCTCCCTCACCTCTTCATTCGATTTTCACGTTGGTTTCAAGTGAAGGGACTTTCAAAAGTTGACTTTTTTTTTCATCCATCTACTCTAAATTTCCTATATTCTTTTTAATTAGTTGTCTTTTGTGTTCTGCGATCTTTGTGGTGGTTGTGTTTTGGTTCACTGCTGCTCCGTTCTATGTCGGTAATTTTCTTCTATCCTTCTTTCTTTTGTTCGTTGTAGGGATTGTTCCATTCATTAACTTTGGTTAAGGGTGTGTGTGTGTGGTGCATTTATTCTGTGTTTATCGCTTTGATTTTTGATTAGGGGAGAATTGTGAGACGATTGACATTTCTCTAACAACTTGAATCGCGTGGTTGTTGTTCGTCTTTTGGTAAGCGTTTGGTTGTTTTTTAGAGTCAATTAAGGGCGTTGTGTACTATACTTGTCTTTGAATTAGTATCGTAAATCGTCACTAATTTAATGAATTGAATATCATTTTTAGGTGATGAGGGTTCCGTGGTTGCTTTGGGGTCGAAGTTGAACCAAGTGCGTAACGATAAACCTAGAAAACAACAAATAGTGAAAGCTAAAATTGGGCACTGTCGATGCAGACGGTCATGTGTGACACACAGTCTAGACCATTTTAGACCGTGTGGGCCACACGGGCAAGGCAATTTGGGTCGTGTAGAAGATACAGGCGTGTGGGTCTAAAATTTAGAATTTTTCCCTAGGGCAATACACGTCGTCCCAATTGACTGTGGGCCTTTCGTAGGGTTAGTATGTGATTATATAAGCTATAAAACATGAATTCTATTAATCTATTAGTATGAAACTTGACGTAAATATGTGTATAATATGTATAAGGTTCATGTATTGTGATGTGATATGTATGATTTGTTATGTATAAAGCATGTTCTACATCTGTTATATGAGTATGTATGATATGTAAATTCTGACATATGTTATTTCCGCTTATATCTAATTATGGGGTGGGAAATGTCTTATGTGGAGGAAGTGTTCCGTGAGAGGCAATATCTCGTTGTTATACTAGAAGCACTGCTGCAAATATTCTAAAATGTGTCATACTGACACTAAGTGGCGTATAGGGCTGGATGGGTCTTTAAGACCCTACATGGTGTGTAGGGATAGTCAGAGATTGTGCGTAGCGATGGGGGTAGGATTGTAATTTGTATATGATTCTGATTTTGTATGAGATGTACATCTGTATCTACCCTACTGTGTAGTAAATCTGTAATTCTATTTTCTGTTAAGTTACACACTGAGTTATAAAAACCCATTCTTTGTTTGTCTGACACTTTCAGGTAACCCTCAGACTTAGATGGGTTGGTTCGGCAGGAGCTTGGTTATGTCCATATTTCGTAAACCCAGTTTATTTTAATTTGGACTTATTTAAAATTTTGGACTCTCTGGACAATTGAGATTATTTTTCATTTACACTTTTATTTTGGAATTTTGGCATGACACTCAATTAAATGACTTTTTATAAAAACAACTATTTTCTAGAATCAATAGTTTTCGGGAAAACAAACTTTATTTTCCAAAAATAACGTTCTAAGAATTTTCTGCTGCAAAATATTCGATTTAGTTAGAAAATGTTAACAAACAACGGTTTTAATTAAATAAGTATGACAAACACATTTTCTAGATAAATCGAGTTTTTAAGTACCATAAGTTTATGTTGCTTTCCAAAATAGTCGAGAACTAGATTTACAATTATTCACTTTTTTTTGTAATATCTCTAGAACTAGCCATAACGTCTAGGCCGAGTTTGAGATGTTGCAACTATTCACCAATGACAAAATTCATAAAATTTAACAGTATCGAAAAATATTATATGAGTCAGCTAGCCTAAGCTACCGAGATTCCAAAAATATAAGAATTATAAAAAAATAGATTAAATTAACTAACTAATTGAAGCTTGAAATGTTTAAAACCCTTGGAAGGATATTTCTTCTTCTCCCTTTAAGGTTTGACTTGCAAGAAGAAAGAATGAAAATTGTTTTCATTCTTTTCCCACTAACTATGTTTTATAATAATGTTATTATTTTATCAATTATATATTATAATATATTTATTAATTAAATTTTATAACATAAAACATTATGAAACCCACCACCGTCCACTATAATTATAAAGTGGTAGAATTACTATCTTAGTCCTTATTCCATTTCTAATTAATAAAAGTACATAGTACTTGAACGTTTACTACTTTAACAATTTAGCCTCTGAACCTTAATTAAGCTCTAATTCGATAAAATTATGCGTCTAAAATTTAATTCACTTCTAATATAACTCTGTAAATATTTAATAATAGTTATGGGTCCGATTTACGAAAATGAGATCCCGATACCTCAATTTCCAAAACCACTTACTTTTGAACCAATACATTTGTACTTTGTCTAATTCTCCAAATAACCAGAATTATTAGACCAAGCTTCACTTTAATACTGTAATACCTTCGTAAATATTAATAAATGATATTTACTGACTTTATCATTCGAAAACAGGACTTCAAGACCACCATTTCCAATACCATTGACTTTTGGGTCGTTACATTAAGCTTGTGGACTTCATTAAATTTCAATCTATTAATGAGCATTTTTTATGGCTCGATTTTAAATGGTACCGAAAATTATAGTTTTGAAACCTTATTTTTGTAAACCGAATCTGTAAATATTGAATATGAATAATTACGAGAATAACATAAAATTTATTAAATTTTGGTCCAATTATTTTTTTGAATTAATAGTTAATTAAGGCTCGAGGACTAAATCATAAACTCCAATTACTATAGAGTTTTAATTGCCAAAAGGTTTGAGGATTCAAATATCAATTAACCAAACATCCAAAATGATAAATAAACCATTTTATAGCATAAGATAGTGGAGGATGATGTTAATTTCCACTAATAAGGTTAATGGTGATTAAGGTAATATAATTAAAGGTGTAGTTAATTAATTAAGGTTAATTAAAGTTTAATCAAAGTATAAAAGGGTAGAATAGTGGAAGCTTGTCATCTTTTTTCTTCTTTTCAACCATCCAAAGCCTTAGAAACCAAAGGAGAAAGGGCTTTTAACTCTACATGTAACAGCCCATTTTTGGTAAAAATCGGAACAGTGGTTTTGAGACCACAAATCCTATTCCGAAAAGAAATTTTTATTTTAATATTATTTTATGGTCTATAGTATGATGGAAATGTTATATTAAAATTCGTAAAGAAATTTTATCGGTTACATGTCTAACTTAATAAAGGACCAAATTGCACAAAGTGCAAAAGTTGAGTTCTAATACCTAAAGGGATTAAATAGCTATAGAACTTTAAATTAGAGGTCCTTATATGGTAAATAAACCATTTAAAAATTCTTGGTGATTAAGGATGATGATTCATCCATGGAAAATAAAATAAAGAAAAGGACAAATTTGGAAAGATAAAAAATAATGGTGATAAATAATAAACAAAAAGAAAATATCATCAAATATATCATTTTCTTCCCCAAAATGCTATGGAAACCCTAGGAAAGAGAAAGAAAATCATTCAAGCTCAATTAAGTAAGTTTTCTAGTCTCGTTTTTAGTAATTTTTATATTTCCGAGATCGGAATAACTTAGTTTATCTATTTTGGGGATTAATTTACAAAGTTATCAAAGTATAAAATTTTTTACATGGATGAATATGCTAAAATTTTAAAATTTATGGTAGAAAATGAAAGGTTATTGAAAGATAAACAACTTTTACAAAGTGAATTTTTATGAAAATATGATTTGGGGACTAAATTGTAAAAATGTGAAATTTAAGGAAAAATTCTAAATTTTATGAAATAAATGGGCTGTAAATGTTAAATGTAAAATTCGGCTAGGCTTGGAATAAGAATTAAATTGCAAGAATTTCATTTTTTGAGCCTATGGATGAAATCATCATTTATTAAAAGTTTAGAGGCAAAATGGTAATTTTTCCTAAAATGTAAATTGGACTGAATTGAGTATGAATTGATGTTAAATTTCCTTATATAGAGCTAGAACGAGGAAAAGAGAAATGTCGGATTAATAGACTTTATGAACACAAACAGTAGTCGAGGTAAGTTCGTGTAACTAAATTGTGTTTATTTATATGATTGAAATAAATGTTGTATATGTGAATTGTATAATTTCTATGTATACGAAATTGATTGAATTTCTGATGAATGTGTATATGTAAATTTTATAAATGGCATAAGTATATGAAATGATCACTATACCCAAAAAATGTCAAGTCCCGTTAGAATGAATGAAAGCCGGTGGATACTAGATTACTCGATTGGTATTGATATTTCATATGTTGCAAACATACCATAGCTCGAAAGAGTATCCTGATACAAGCCCTCTCAAGCTTCCTGTCATAGTGTTCCTGCGAGCATCCTAATCGGTAGTGATTTGCATGTGATGCGCACTACTTTATTTGATCAGTTGTGATCCTGCATATGTTACGGATACAAATGTAGCTCTTTATGAGCATCCTATTAGTGCTCTCTTGAACTCCCTGTTATAAGCTATCCGATGCTACCTGATAAGTGCTTTACGGAGCTACCCAATATAGGCTTTTTAGGAGCTTCCCATTATTAAGCCCGGATAAGCTTCCCGTTACATGGCTGAATGAGCTTTCTGTTATAGTGCTTGAGAGAGAGAGCTTTTTGTTTAAGTGCTTTAATAAGTACTCTCGGACATGAATTGACGGATTCTGGTTTGTACACTTCCAGTGTACTACTAGTGTATCCATCGATGTTTTCAATAATTTAACAGGTAAAAGTCTGACTTGAGAAGATATGAACATGAAATGAATTATTATACATATCTGTCTGAAGTACATGAAAATGATGATACCTGATATATGGAAATATGAGATGAGGGTATTTGAACATAGAATTTGCTTGGTGAATATGTTCATCCGTGATTATAGAATTGTACACCTTGAGTGTACCATCCGTGTGACATTGATGTCTCAAAGGATTAAATGAACAAAGTTTCGACATTACATAATCTGAACTTGAGATAATTTATTATGAAAATATACTTGAAATATAGGGATAAGATTTCTCTATGTTATATGAATACGTGATGTGGAATGCATATATACATGGAAATCTAAATATTGTTGAGCTCATACATGTTTCTTGATATTTGAATGAATTATATGACTAACAAAGGTGATGAGAATATGTGTTAGGGCTCGTGATCAAATTGATTGAATGTGCCTTGTATGTTTATCTTGAACATAAAAAGAAATGGTAAGTTAATTACCATGTTATACGGACTTACTAAGCATTATATGCTTACTCTGTTTTATTTTCCCTTATTCTGTAGTAATTTGAAAGGTCGTTGGGTTGGAAACTTAGCGGAGATCACTCACACTATCCATCAGCCCATTTTGGTATATATGGTAAATTAATTACAATTATAATGGTGTGTATAGGTTAACTTAGCCATTGATGGCATTTAAATGTTTTGGATTGTAACTAGCCATTAGTATTGCTTGTGTTTGATATATTTTGAGATGTATATATATGGCCTTGGCATGTTTAATAGGTAAAATATGATATGATTAATGAATGGTAAGTATATGGATGATTGATTAAGAATGTTCAATTGGACAAGATTTGAATATAATAATTCAATTGAGGAGAATATTATGTATATGATTTGGCTTTAGCTTGGTTTTAATATCTTGAATTGATTGGTGAATATAATTAAGTGTTAATATAGGTGGAAGTCAAGTTTGGGTGAGAAATAAGGCTAGGAAATAGCCTTATTTTGTCCACACGAGTATAGACACGAGCGTGTGTCTTAGCAGTGTGTGACACACGACCTAGCATATGGGCGTGTATTCTGGCTGTGTGTTCCCTGCATCTTAAAATTTTAAAATAGAGTACTTAGAATTGATCACACGGCCTGGCACACGAGCATGTGACTTGACCGTGACCCATGCACTTAAATGAATTAAAAAATAGAGATTTATACAGGTCAGAGACACGGGTGTATTGTAACACCCCTAACCCGTACCTGTCGCTGGAATAGGGTTACGAGGTATTACTGATCAATCACATCATGAAAACATACATTTCTCATATATTAAACAAATCCAAATAAACGTCGGTCATCAACATTCACATTGTCCCTTATAAGGGCCTACGAGGCCTTAAACATGCATTAGAAGTGGTTCGGGACTAAACCGATAACTCAGAACAATTTCAAAAACTTAGAGAATTTTTCAAACATACAGGGGTCACACGCCCATGTAAACAGATCATGTGCCTTACACGGTCCCAGACACGCCCGTGTCATAGGCTGTGTGGAAACAGGGCATACCTATTGACTTGTGTCACACGACCGACCACATGCCCGTGTGTCTAGGCCGTGTACCTCACTGACTTGAATATTAATTTAGCTTCAAGGGACACACGGCCGTGTACTGAGGCCATGTGTCTCACATGGTCGAGACACACGCCTATGTGCTCAGCCGTGTGGACGAAAATGGGCTAGTTACAAGCCACATTTCTCACCCAAAATGCACATACCTACAATAGAATAAATGGTACCATTTTCATACACAAATAGACAACCAAACATTACCATTTCATGCACAATTCATGCCATTTCAAACCCATCCATTCTACTACTCAACTCATAACTATATACTAGGCCAAATGCATACCAATTCAACATGATTCTTCAATCATTTTTCACCTATTTCAACATATACCAAAACACATGTCATATTCATCAATTCAACCCATTCCAAACATGGATTATTCCACCATCAATCACACACATATCTTGACTCATAAATTAACTATTAGCCATTTATTTATCAAACCAAAAACATGCATTTCATAAGCAAATACTCACCACAAACCAAATAACCATTTGAACAACTTAAACCATCATCAACCATACCAATTCACAAAATAAGCCAATTTACATGGCCAAATTCACTTCTTCAACTACATCATTTACAAGCCATTTCAAAGACCAAACATATTACCAAAACACTTATGAAAATGACCCAAGCCTATACATGCCATATACCATAAAAACACAATTTCAAAAGTACCAAATAGATGTTCGATAGTGTGATGATGTTTCCAACGATCCCTAGATCAGAGCTAGCTCCAATTCACTATAAAACATGGAAAATAAAACATAGTAACCTTTATAGCTTAGTAAGCTCGTATGTAATAAACTTAATTCATCAAATAAATGCAATTAAATCAATAAGCATCATATATATAGCAAAACACTTATAATTACACAAATCTTTCCATGTTATACACATGATCATATATCAACTCATCAATGTTCTTCCATTCGATAATCACATAAGTTTCGTACATACTTGTATCATTTAATTCAATTGTACCTTCGTTCTCATTTGAACTAAGCCCGTTGAACCATTCAGAATCACTAAGGATACTCGAGAATTACACATAGGTCGTACAATGCCATATCCTAGATATGGTCTTACGTGTAATCTCATATCGATGCCAATAGCCCAACTATGGTCTTATACAAAATCTTGTATCGATGCCATGTACCAAACATGGTCTTACACGTAATATCATACCGATGCCATATGCTAGATATGGTCTTACACATAATCTCATCTCGGTAACCTATTGTCATGACATTTGTATCCTATAATATTCTAAAGGTTTGTACAGGGCTTTCACTTGTCGGTTCTCGGTCGATCACATCTCATAGAATTGTATTCACAATTTATACATTATTCGAAATCTAGTAATCACAATTTATACAATATCAAAGCATTTAACATGCATTTATAATGAAATTATTACATACGAACTTACCTCGTAAGTAGAACGACGAAATAAGTCGATTAGTCGAAAACCTTAGTTTTCCCCCGATCTAGATCCAAATTCCATTTTTCTTGATCTAAATATATTCAAAATTAACTTATTCAATGAACCAATCATTCAATTTAGTCCATAATACACATTTAAGCATATTTGCATATTAGCCTCTAATATTACACATTTCTTGCAATTTAGTCCTTATTTCACAAAAACACAAATTCATGAAATTTTACTTGAACCCATTATAGTTGAATTACAATAAAGTCCCTAGCAGCCCATAAATTTCATTTATTTCACATTTCAACCACACAATTTGCACATTTCACAATTTAATCCCTATTATGCAATGCCATCAAAAATTACTTTACAGAACATGGAAATCTAACACCAAACTTTCATATTTCAACATTAAACATTCAAAAACACATATATTCATCAATGGCAACTCACATAATCTTCAGCAATTTTAGAATCAAAAGTACGGGCTAGCTAGATTACAAAGCAACGATTACAAAAAAATCATCAAAAACTGAGCAAAAACGAACTTACATGCTCAAGGAGAAGTGACTGAATGCTTGAAACCCTAAAAATGGTTTCTCTTTTCTTTAAATTTGGCACTAAGAAGAAGATGGACACTAATTCATGGTTTTGTTTTATTTTATCAACATTAATTTACCAAATTACCAAACTAACCTTAATGATAAAAAGTTAATAATTCATAATGCATGTCCATTAATGTCCATTAACACAATCAATGGGCTAATTACATCATAAGGACTCTCACATTATTAAATCATAGCAATTAAACACCTTTAACAATTAGAATGCAACTTTTTTCATTTTACGCTATTAAGTCCTTTTTGCAAATTAAGCATTCAAATGCTAAAATTACTTCACGAAATTTTCACACATATATAATAACATACTGTAAACACAAAAAATAATATTAAAATAATTTTCTAACCTCGGATTTGTGGTCCCAAAATCACTATTTTAATTTATCAAAAAATAGGTTGTTACACGTGTGCCCTACCTCGTATGCCACATTGCCTGAGACATGGGTATGTCACTAGGCCGTGTGGCTTCCCACGGCTTGATCATATGGGCATGTGACCCCTGAACATGGGAAAAATTTGAAATTTCTTGAAAAATTCTGTGCGCTCCCGATTTAGTCTCAATTTGTTTCTAATGCATGTTTTGGACCTTGAGGGTTCATATAAGGGACTTTATGTTTGATTTTTTACATGATTACCGTATTTAATGAAATATCTATTTACATGATCTATAAATTTTGATAATGCTTTGTAACCCTATTCCGGTGATAGGTACGGGTTAGGGTGTTACACTACAAGCATTCGACCATTACTTTTAAGGTGATTTCAAGTCTTTTTCTTATAATTTTTATGAATTTGGAGTCATGATAGTTGAATTTAGCTAGCCCATGTGCTAATTTGTAAAACTATTAAAGTTTTATAAAGTTTTCATTGTTGATTTCTTGAAGATTTAGGCTTGAATTTGATAGATTTTAAGCTTAGATTATGAAAAGGACAAGATCGAAGAGTTAATTTAGCTTATTGCTAACTTTGTCACATTAGGGACCAAATTGAATAAATGTAAAAGTTGGTATGAAACTATGTTAGTAATAGATAAAATAAGATTCCTAATAAGGATATATAAAATCAGATTTTAATGCAAAGTTGGGAATCGAAAGTTAAGTTTATCCTAAGTTTAGGGACTAAATTGAATAAAATATAAAAATGAGGGGAATCGAAAAATATAATTTCATGAAATCGTGCATATCACGGTAGAGTATGAAAGTGTTTGATATTGATTGGTGACATGAAATAATATATAGATCAAGAATCGGGTCGAAGTGGAGTTGATCCGGAAAAACTAAAATTGCATATTAACCTATGAAGAGTCAACTCGTTTTGGTGTTTCCAATAAGTAAATTCATATGGAACTTATTATTTCATTTTATATTAGGTGTAATATGTGTTGATTATATATGTATACATAATTAGACATAACTTGAGAACTAATGATATTGACATGTAATGGACTGAATTGTAATGTTATATTATTATTGATAATTGCGTATTAGTACATGGTATAAATGTGAAAGTTTTTTGGTTACATGGAAAGTAAATGAAAATGTGATATACTACAAGATATGATTAAATTTTGAATATTTACATAGATTGGTAATGACATATATACGAAAATGATGCCCGTGTGAACTTAGCAAAAGGTTAGGATATGTATGGCATGCCACTAGGTCCGGTATGCCACTAGGGTTATACGTGCACTTGATCAGGAGTTTTACATGTTATAACAAGGTCTAGCATTTTTGTAGATTCTTAGGTTATATATATCGTAGGTTTAGCTCAGGTAGGTAACCCCGATATAATGTCAGCTTGTGTGAGCAACTTTGTTATAATGTTAGTTTGTGTGAGCCACCCTGAAATACTTTCAGCTTGTGTAAGCAAATCCGAGTTCATTTTATTGTAGTTCCATTGGATGATAATCAATTAAATGGAAATGAAATTTTAAATGTGAATTGGAAAAGAGGTAGCATACATTGATATTTGATATGTAATAGGTATGAAATTGCATTTAAGTAGTGATCTTATTCATGATATGAGAAAATGACTAACACATTTTTTGGTAAATGTTTACATGTAAATAGCTATGCCATTATGTGCCAAGGATAGTCATGTTGAATGCCACAATAAATAGTTTAATTATGCCTTAAATAATCAATGTATGTTTAGTGTTTCCATTTGAACTTACTAAATATTTCTCTATTAGTGGTGGAGCACACACTATCTTGAGACGGTAGTTATATGTTCAATTTGATGTATAGACTATGTGGCATATACATAAGGGCTCTTAGTGTGCAAATGGTCATTTTCAGAGATGATAGTCTTATGTATGTTGTGGTGTTTGGTTATGAATATACCATTTTGGTATAAAACTTAATAGTGCATATTTTGATTAAGCTTGATGCTATGTGATTGTTAATGTTACTTTTGAATGGTTTGGTATGTTTAGGCTATCATCTAGTCTATATAAATTGGTTAAATTTAGTTAATGATTTAGAAAGGGTAAGTTAAATGTTAAACATGCTTATTGGCTTAGAGAATACTTAGTTTGAATGTTTTGAGATTGAAACTGAAAGCATTTAGCATGGATAGGTAAAATGTAACACCCCTAACCCGAAACCGTCACCGGATCGATTGAGGGGCATTACTGGACTCTGAACAACATTTACAGAAATAACCCGTGATTGGTTGTAGACATACATACAATTCCATTTAGAAATTCCTTTATCGAGAGTTTTCCATCACAAAATAGACATTACAAACGATTAGGACTCGAATTCTATCATAACGGACACTCAGTAAATTTTCACTTTCAAAACACCGTCACACGCCCATTTGACTAATAGCACGGCCGTGTTATTAGACTTGTGATCTTTACACGTCCGTGTTCAATAGCCGTGGATGAAACTGTCCACTATGCCACGATCACTCGACACGACCGTTTAGAGGCCGTGTACTCCACATGGTTAAGAAACACGGCCGTGTCTATTACCCGTGTGGTACACTCAAATTTAAATCAAGGTGCAGAGGAGGCACGGTCTAGGGGCACGTCCGTAAGGTCAAGCCGTGTGTCGCCCACGGCCTAGGCACGCTTCTGCTATGTACCCGTGAAGCATTCTGCCGAATCCCACACGGCCACGACACACGCCCGTGTGCCCTGCCGTGCAGGCCGTGTCAGGCTATATACCAAGCCTTGGCCTCCCTAAGACATAATCAAGAACAATTATAACCAAAACCAGCCAATTCAATAGTAATTTACTCAAAAGAACTTCATTTACAAAATACCACAAGAGTAACATAGCTTAGGCATACAAAATAGCCATTTACAACCACAAGTGTTCTATACATGCCACAAATTACACTTGAAAATATGAAGTATACCAAAAGAAGCTTGATAGTGTGTTGTGTGGCTCTGACTTTACGATCCTAATCTAACAAGCTCAATATCTACAGAGGAAGGGAAAGAAAAGGGGTAAGTTACAATAGCTTAGTAAGTCATATGAAATTCAAGCAATAGTACAATTCAGTGTATCATTTGCTTTATCGACATAAATTTTACCACGTATCAATGTACAATCAATTTACTCTTTATGCACATTCCACATACCAATCATGAATATGCTTAATAGACATTCTCAGTATACCGTGCTATTTTCGGTTCACCTGTACAATCACTTTATCATAACACAGTTAACCTAATCCCATTGAGCAATTTCGGAACATGAACAGATATACAGAGGTTAGCACATAAGTGCCGAATAGACATGGCAGAGCCATGAGGTAGCCGAGGCTACTAACAATAGGGTAGCTGAAGTTACAATCAGTAACAGTACAGAAGTTAACCACGGGCCTGCTCACACAAGCTGACAGGTGTCTGCAACACATGCAAGACTACCTAGCACCCGGGTAACTATAACAGTCAGAACAGTAAGCTTTAAGTGACATGTCACCTATATCTATGTTTATTCCTAATTGCTCAATTGGGATTTACAGTCAATACATAAATCAATAGCTTCAGAACACATACAATGATCAATCAGAGTTTACAGTCAATACAACTTTCCATATATTCAGTGGTAATATCCAACATCCAATCACCTCACAGAGCAATTATCCATATATCATCATAGAAGCAAATATTTAAATAGAATTAATCGAATTCACTAGAATTATATATAACTTACCTGGAGGTCAAAAGATTTACTTCTCGAATTTAATCGAGGACTTTCTCTTTTCCCTAATCACGGGCTCTTTCAAAATTTTCTTGATCTAAATACATATACATACACGGATATCAATTATTTATTTCAATACGGTCAAAATTCACATTTGGGGCAAATTTCCAAATTTACCCCTCAACTTTACAATAATTACAACTCTATCCCATAACACAAAAATCTAAATTTCTTTATTCCAAGGACTTATAAAGCCTATTTTCACAATTATGACACTCAAATATTCATTTTTCCACACATTTAGGAACAATTTGTAATCTCTACAAATTAGTCCCTTTTATGTACTTTCATTCACTTTTATCCCATAAAATATGCATATGACACTTAAAACTTTCATTATCCACCATTTGTGAGCTTAACATACTCATATCACAAATGGGTAAATTTTTAGACCTCAATTTTTCTTCAAATAAAAGGTAGAATCATGAAATGTAAGCTTCAATTAGTTTAAAAATACAAAAATAATTGAAAATGTGACTAAATTGCACTTACAATGAAGCTTGGAAAATCAAAGAACCCTTGGTTATGGAGGTTCAAAAATTTCAGCAGCACATATGGAATAGGAAGAAGATGATAGCTTTTGTTTTAATGAAATTTTGTCTTTATTCACATTTGACCATTTTGCCCTTCATGCCATTTCATAGATATTTTCCCATGTAAGGCTATTTTGGTCCATAACACTCACTAGTGGTTCTATTACCACATAAAACTTCCTATTTCATGTGACAATTCAATCAAGTCCAATTATCAACTAATAGGCACATTTTGCATTTTTCTCAATTTAGTCCTTATCGAGCAATTAAGCATCAATACAGTAAAACTTTTCAAACAGTATTTTAACTCTAATATTCAATCAAACAGATATCATCAAAAATTCACATAATTAAAATTTTCACTTTGAATTTGTGGTTGCGAAACCACTATTCTGACTAGCTCCTAATTCGGGTTGTCACATAAAATGGAGTCCATCACAAGCTACTAAACTCATCAAAACATCTTATACATTAAGGTATATATACCAAAACACTTATATACATGCCACAATCCTTGACTCAAGATGACTAGAAAGCTATTGAATTGTGGATAGTGTGAACTTTGAGACAATCAGACTTGACATGTTCCACAAGGTGACAATCTACAAGGAAAAGGAAAACAAATAGAGTAAGCATATAGGATGCTTAGTAAGCTCATATGGAAACTAAAGCTTACCTTGATCATTAAAGTATACACAATTATTCTGTTGGCTACCAAATTAATTTTCCTTGGCACATTAACACATATCTACATGCAAAATCACCACAAATTTAATAAGTTGTTACTTTCTCGAATCGTAAATACTGTCAACATTTAATATATAATCATATAGCAACCTATATGTCAAGTATCATCAATACCATTTCATTTTCAATTCATGAATTAAATTTCATTTCCAATCAATTGAACATCACTTGATGGAACTGTAGTAAAATAGACTCGTATACATAGGAAAGTAATGCTCACACAAGCTGACAGTATTTCAAGGTTGCTCACACAAGCTAGCATTATAATAGAGTTGCTCATACGAGCTGACATTATATAAAGGTTACTCGTTTGGGATAAACCTACGATACATATAATTTGAGAATTTGTAACAAATTCTAGATCTCGTAATAACATGCAAACCCTTGATTAATCGCACGTATAACCCTAATGGAATGACATAAGTATCCTAACATTTTTTAAGTTCACTCGGGCATCATTTCTGTATAAATGACATTATCAATTCGTGTACACAATTTCATTTCTCATATAAGACATATATTCATTCAAAAATCTCGTTTACATCCTGTTTTATTTCCATATAACCAATATTCTCATGAATTTATAATTTAATTCATTTTAGAATCGTAATTTTCAACTCTACTGACTTTAGTATCATAACCCTTGTACCTTAATTTACTATCTATTAAGCAAAATTACTAGACTAACTTTAATATGTTTCTATACGAGTCTCATAAATATTAAATATTAATATCTATGAACATATTTTACGAAAATGATATTTCAGAACTGTAGTTTTTGACCTACTGAAAATTGAGTCATTACAACTCTCCCCCTTAAGAAATTTCGTCCTCGAAATTTACCTAAAAAGATGTGGGGTATTGAGATCTCATCGTCTCTTTGGATTCCCAAGTTACTTTCTCGATCCTATAGCTATGCCATAACACTTTTACTAAAGGGATGCATTTGTTCTGTAACTCCTTCACATCATAAGCTAAGATTTCGACTAGCTCTTCCTCATAAGACATATTAGATTGAATTTCAATTTCTTTCATTGAGATAATGTGAGATGAATTTGAGCGGTATCTCCTGAGCATCAAAATATGGAAAACATCATATATTTTCTGCAATTCCACTAGCAATGCTAGTCTATGCGTGACGGGTCCCACCTTTTTGGTCATCTCATAAAGTTCGATAAAATGAGGACTTAGCTTTTCTTTCCGACCGAATCGTAGAACCTTTTTCCACGATTTAAAATAAAATATTACAATATTTGAATAATAATAAGATATCAAATAATAACTTAAGCATATTTTAGTAAATAAAATCAAGTCAAAACCCTTCGAATGTCGTGTTCGCGTCCTAACCTTATGGGTCATCTGTAAAGATGGAAATTAAAGAGGCAGTAAGCTATGAAGCTCATTGTGAGTCCCATCACAAGGGAACCAGTGCAACCAATAGACAAGTCATACAGAATATCAACTCATAGAATAAATCATAATTAATAGCAATACAGAATATCGATAATTCAAAACAACTAATCAACATAATATTTCAATGTTCGTAGCCATATAATTGCTTATGAATGCAATGCAAGTTCGGTTTAACAGTAGAAAGGTCCTACCCCACCATTACACACTACAGTTAGGAGTTCCCCATAACTCCTATACCTATACACTACATTATGGATAAACCACTGATCATTGCAAATGAACTACTAATGATAAATATATTGGTGGATGAACCATCTGTCTATGCAGATAAAAACTGCTAAACGTTTTTTATAAACCACTAGTCAAGTAAATGACTGCCGACTAGAATATTGGTGGATGAACCATCCATTTGCGTAGATTAAAGTTGCTAATAAATTGTGGATAAACCACTGGTCGAACAAATGAACTACCGACTACTTCTTCCATTCAAACATCCCACCCCTATACAATAAACATGGCGTGTTATAATAGTTAAGTATGATAACATTAACATGCATATATCAAGCATATATAGTAGCAATTATTATGCGTATAACATATCATAAAAGTAGCAACAAACTTGCTTATCATATGTTTGATTTAACAGTAACAATGGCATATATCTCATGCAATCAGTATTATCATGGTTTTGTATAACAATATCAGTACGTCAGAAATATAGTGACAGTGGATATGTAACAATCACATATCATGCATTCATAATAATGATTTAATAAATTATATAATGGATTATTATTCATATTATCAAAGGCTTAATTGAATAAAATAAAATACTAAAAACAGTTCAAGATACAGTTAGAAACTACACTGAACATATCATAAAATTTTGGGCAAAACTGTAAAATCTAAAAAATAAGGGCATATGGCCGTGTGGCTAGGCCGTGTAATAGACTAGGGCCATATGGTTTACGAACTACATTAGGGTTTTGAAAGTATATGGTCGTGTGGTTCACTCGTGTGGTTCACATGCCCGTGTGGTAGACCGTGTAGAAGGGTCATGCCCGGGTAAGAAGCGAACTATCCTAGGGTTTGCAGGGGGACATGGCCATGTGGTTCACCCGTGTAGCCCTATCCTAGACATAGTTTTGCCTCGATTAGCTTGTAAAAGAACACACACCTTTCACCAAACGACGTCCCTCTAATTCAAATATGATCTAGGGTACCTAAAATGGGTCTTTCAACCGAAAATTATGTGAGAATTAAAGATTGTTTTCAAGATTTTCAGGAAAACTCGTAAAAGATTCGAACTTGATTTTAGAAAATTAACAAGAATGATTTTGTTCCAGATTTCTAGGGTGCTACGTAATTGGAAATAAGATTACTTACCAATCTTTAATGGGATTATGAAGGTTCAAACGAGGATTCATCTTGACTCGGGTTTCCAAGAGATTAATTTCTAGTAAATGAATGTAAAATTTTATGAAGAGAATGAAAGAAGATGATAGATTTTAAAGGAAACAAAAAAAGGATTTTAATTTTGGTTTGAAAAGGAATTAAAATCAATGTATAGCTAGGAAAAGTTATTGAATATTTAGGGTTTCAAAATTGGAGGTTTTTTTAGGCAATTAGCCCTTCTTGTCTTCCAAAAAGAGGAAATGGGAAAGAGAGTGGCTTGACTTAAACCTAAGGACAATGGGGAAATGAAAAGGCTTACTACTTGGGCTACTACCTATTCTTAGATTATTTTTACCACATTTAATATGTATACTAGTTTAAGTTTGTTCCTTAGTTGCTGAAAAAAAAAAGAAGAAAATAAATAGAATAAGGCTTTCACTAGGGGTGTTCAATTGGTTAACCGACTGATTAACCGACCCGAACTACCATTAACCAAATAACCGACCCTTTTATATCCTTAACCATTAACCGAACCGAAATTTTTTTCAAAAAATTTAACCGAACCAAACTTTTTCGGTTAATTCAGTCGATTAACCAAATTAACCGAAATTTATATATTTTTTTTTAATTTTGGTTAAAACAAGTATAAAACATTTCAAAAATTAACCGACTTAACCGACCGATTAATTTATATTCCTAAAAAATTAATCAAACCGACTGAATACTTATATATTATAATATTATTTATTAAATTCGGTTAATTCGGTTAACTGACTGATTTTGAACCGAATTAACCGTTAACTGAGCTTCCAAGAAATTATTAACCGACCCCCGACCGAATTAATTTGGTTAACTGATCAATTAACCGAATTCGGTCGGTTAACCGAATTAATTCGGTTTTACCTGAAATTTGCACACCCCTACTTTCTATCATTTATACTAAGGTTTCTTTTTAATGGTTTTATTGTACTTTTTTTATTAATTTCTTCGAGTAAGTTGATGTATTTGACCAGAATAATATAATTCTAAAATTTAAAAGAATATTGAAAAACCAGTTTTGATTATATATTCTCGTGGTTGTGTCTCACATTTATCGGACATGTTGAAGACACCTTAGATAAAAATCGACGAATAACCAAAGAAGGGCCAAAACAAGATTAACGTTAAGATGAGGAGACCTTTGACGTCGAGATGACGTGGTGAACTCCCAACTTAAGGCAACGATGACGTCGTGACGAGTATGCATGGGATGTCACGACAACACGACGTATTCTCTACATAAGTAAACACGTTTTTTACTCCAAGTAGGACTTATTCTCCCAATTGAACTTTAATTATTCCAGGAATATATTAGTATGATTAGAACTTTAATCTTAGCCTATTTAAAGGGGCAATTGTATCCCTGTTTTGAGTGGCCAAAATTAGCACACCAGTTAGCAATGGCTTTTCTTTGAGGGTGACAAGATGCAGTCATATATGAGTTTTGTTGAGGGTTCCGTGGTAACTATTAAGAGAATTTTCTTCTCGAGTTAAGACTTTGTTTTCGGGGTTCTGGATTATACATTTAGTACTTTTAGGTTTATTTTCTTTATATTGTACTCTCGTTTGTTTATTCATTTAGTGAAAAGTCGATACCTCCTTTGCTCGTGGTTTTTCCCTCTTTGAGGGTTTTCCATGTAAAATATTTATATTCGTTTCTCTCCACTTTTATTATCTCGTTGTCTATACGGGCCGATCCCTAATAATTCTTTTAGTATAAAATAGACAAAGGGGATTAAATGCAATGGTTGTATATGGTGGGACAAAATATTAAGTTTAAATTTATTAGAAGTATGGGTTATTTGTCTAAGCCCAAAATATTGTAGGAAATTTGGGTATAAACATTAGATAAAAAAATTAAGACTTTAGACTCAATGGGTACGATTTTAGTTGCATACGCTTTTCATGATGTTTTGAAAAGCCATGTAATCTTTAGCAATAATAGTAAATGTTATTAGGAATTTGATTATAATTTTTTTAAATTGGCATAATGTCAAAAATAATCCTAACATTGATTGATTAGTCACTTTAGCGCTTATTCTTTTTTTAAGCACTTTAACTGTTGTTCTATTTTTTTATCATTTTGTTTATTTTTTGACGGAATTGATGATTGTCTGTTAATTGACTAACGGTTAACTACATTTATTGATATGCTGCTCCATGTGTGAAAAATTGATGACCTAACACTATTTTATTTTATATGTCATGTCAATAAAATTATTAAAAATTAAGAAATTATAAAAATAAATAAACATTTTTAAAAAATTTAAAATTTATTAGAAAATTTTAAAAATTTTAAGCAAAGAAAAAAATTAAAAATTAAAAATTATTCCATTTTTCAATTTTTAATCCATGGTCCCACCATCAAATTTACCTTGTTTTTTTTTTTTTTAATTGAAACTCTGTTTGATTTTCATTAATTTTTTAATTAAATACAACAAAAACTTCTTTTTTTCCTTTAAAATTCTCTTCTCCCTTCTCTCGCCCTTCAATTTTTTCTTTGTTCTAAAGCAACCTAAAAACAACAACTACTAAATTCAAAAATCAACGCCGAATCGTTGCGCCAACTATCGCTAACGATGGTCAAAAAACTTTAAACTCTTATCCAGTCTCTTTTTAACCCTTTGAATATGAATCGAACTTTAAATTTTCATTTCGTTAGAAATAGACAATCATAAGAGAAAAAAATCAAATCATTTTCATAATATTTTTAATAGCTTGAAAAATATAACTAAAACAATTAGGTTTTAAATATATTTTTTATTTGTAATTATTTTTTAAAAGAGTTTTTCTTAATTTTTCCTATAATCTTTTGAATTATTTTTAATTGTTTCATTGATATGACGTATAAGGTAAAATAACACCACGTCAACAATTATACATATGTAGAGTGCCACGTCAACACATGCTGTGGACTATTAGTCAACTAACATGACATATTGTCAATTCCATCAGAAAATGATCAATTTTATCAAAAACGAAACTATGAGAATTAAAGTCCTTAGAAAAAGAATAAAGGCCAAAGTGATTGATCACAAACGTTAAAGGGTTATTTTTGGTATTATGCCTTTTAAATTTTATGTATTTTTTATTTTTTAAATACATAGAAATATATTTTAAAATTATATTTTATAATTTTAGAAAAAAATTATATATATTTTTATAAACTTTTTAATTTTTTAAAACCATCATTAAAAAATCTGAAAAGTACAAATTAATATTTTAACTATAACGTATAAGACGAAATAGCACCATGCCAGCAATTATGCACATGTAAAGTGCCACATCGGTGCATGCCGTTGACTGTTAGTCAACTAATGGACACATCATCAATTCCGTCAGAAAATGATCAATTTGATAAAAAAACGAAACCATTAGAGTTAAAATGCTTCAAAAAAAGGAATAAAGATCAAAGTGATTGATAAGCAAACGTTAAGGGCTATTTTGGCATTATACCTTTTAAACTTGATGTATTTTTATTTTGTTAAATACATAGAATTATTTTTTTGAAATTATTTTTTATAATTTTAGAAAAAATTTATATATTTTTATAAAACTTTTAATTTTTTAAAACTACCATTAAAAAATTTGAAAAGTACAAAATTAATATTTTAACTATAATTTAACTTGTTAAGAGATAACAAAAATTAACTAATGAATGATTGAATTGTAGTAATTCAATACTATTAATAATCATTAAGTAACTTTTCGAAGTTGAATGATTAATATTTTCTAAAGTTTGCCCAAATACTTTAACATCGTGTCTAATTCGCCTTTATTATGGGTTAGTGTTCTCAGATTAAAGTATGGGGTTCAAAATGGCTTGTCGGAAACTTTATCGAGATCACGAAGTTCTTTTTTTTGTGAAAATATTTTTTTAAGGTATAACCTCTCATCTGTGAGAATCTCTTTTGATCCTGAAGAGATTATTTATCAGATTGTGAGGACTTCTCCACAATAGCCAAATTCTGGGACAAACAGAATTAGTTGAGGAGGCACCACGTCTGGTTCGTTCTCCATTAAAAGTGCATACAAGAAGCTTCGAGAAAGGGATTGGAATTTGAATGAAGTAGTTTGGAAAATTCTGTGAAAATTCCAAGGACCACAAAGGGTGAGGTTCTTTATATGGCTTACCTTAAAAGAGAGATTACTTGTTAATGTGGAGTGAACAAAAAGAGGAATAGGAGTGAATACTACTTGTGGAATTTATGCCTATGGTTATGAAGATGTGTTACATGTTTTATGAGACTGAATTGCAACTAGAGGCATCTGGAATCAGTTAATTCCAATAGGTAAACATCCTTCTTTTTTTGCACGGTCCCTTCAACAATAGATAAAGCATAATCTCAACAATCAACAATTGGCTATTTTGAGAGAAGGAAATAATTGGCATGGTCTGTTTGAAATTCTTATCTGGTGTATTTGGAAGAATCGCACCCTTTACATCTTTCAATGATTGTCTTGGAGCCACGACATAGTCATAAAAGCTTTCTTAAGTTGGGCAAAGCAATATGCTTCCGTTTCAAATTCTCGCATTCAAAAATCTTCAAGGCGTATAACCCTTCCTTACAAAACAATTGGATACGTTTGAATATGGATGATGTTGTTAGAGCAAAAGATGCGTTAGCTATTGCTAGAGGATTTTTGCAAGATCATAATAGGGGTGGATTATTGGCTTCAATAGATATTTGGACAATTGTGCAATTTTGGATTTTGAACTTTACGGTATTTTCGATGGGTTGAAACTAGGAATCAATAGTCTTAATTCAAAAAGATTGCTTTGAAACAATCAACATCATTCAAGAAGGAATAATTGGAGATTCCAACTCTACTTTGGTAAGGAGAATTCATGCATTATTGGAGCTCTTAAAGTAATGGGGTATACAACATATTCCCTTAAAAGAAAATAAACTCATTGACAAAATAGTTAAGGCAGTACGAGATAGATGAATTGGTTTATGTCCAATAGAAAATCCCATCTAGATGACTTCATGTTATTGTTGATTTTTTGAGTTGTATTTATTTAAAGAAAAAGGGGGTTTGCCCTAATAGAATAATTATTATAAAATAATAAAACTAAATAGGATAAATTTGAGAAACAGGATCACGTGGGGAAAGGTGTTGAGAAGAGACAAATCACACACAATTCATCCTTCTTTGCAAGGAAAAGTGGTAGAATTACACGTGTACGGACAGATAGTGAGATGATAGGTTAGGGCGGTGCCACGTGTTTATTAAGAACTAGGTTTGAGATTAAATAGGTAACAGGCAAGTGGAAACCTACCCACATGTGCTTTCCCCAAATGGTTTCCTAATGTAACTTGGCAGCCTTTTATTTTTTCACGCGCCTCCTAAGCGCGTCCACTCTCTTCTCAGCTTCAATAACCTTGTACTAGCTGAATATTAATTTATTTTATTTTCTACACTCTGTAATATTATTATACTCATATTTTTATTTATGACCAGATTTTTCTTTTCTGAAAATTTTGGGTTTTTCAAAGTTATTTCACCCTCCTATTACCATTTACCACACATATTTGCTATCATTCATAATTTTTTATTTCTTTTACTGGAAGTTGTAAAACCTACATAATTAGAAAATAAACGATAGTTATAAAATAATATATAATAAATAATAAAATATATAGTTTAAAATTAATTGATAAAAATATATAAAATATATATTATATTAAAATAAAAAATAAATTAAATTGTGAATAAAATAAAAATAAAAAACGTAAACAAAATTAAAATATATATTATATTAAAATAAAATTTTGATTTAGTGATAAAGTTAATATGTTATTGCTATATATAAATAACACAAGTTCAAATTAATCTACATGTAAAATTTTAATTATTTTGGTTTTTTGAAGTAAAAAAATTAAAATATCTACGAAAAATATAACTTAATTTAATTACTGAATGATGTTTTCACAATTTTTCTAATTGAGTATTCATGACACTAACTCAATCAAAGAGTTGATTAATACTATAAATATGTTGTTAATATTCTAAAGAAAATATCACCTACATTTATGTGTGCCACAACTTAATAGCACATTAATCCTTCATATTTTCAACTTATTAATATTAGTAATTTCATTTAACCTACATTAATGTCACTAAATATTAATTGATGGATATAATATTTTAAAACAGTATGATAAAAAAATTGTAATTGTGTTAGTAAATATTATTAAAATAAAATAATAGTAAAAATATCAAATATGCAATAATAATAGCAATTAGACATATAAAATGATAAAAGACTGAACTATGTGATTTTTACTTTTTGGATAAATTACATCCATGATCACTTTAAAATTAGGTCTATTTTATTTTTGTCATTCTAAATAAGATAACTGTGAGAATTAGTCGCTGTCGTTAAAATTTTCGTTTTCTTTTAATGAATTGTTGACATGGTACATTAGCCTATTGAGTGACTAACATGTGACATTTTTTTATTAACTCTTGACTAAAGTTTATGGACCTCTCTATAAAGTTTAGAGGGGAAAAAGTTTTTGGTTAATTATAGGGAGGTCCCTAAACTTTAGTCAAAAGTCAATAAAAAAATGCAACGTGTCAATCACTCAATGTGCTAATGTGCCACATTAGCAATCCGTTAAAAGAAAACAGAAAATTTAACGACAATGATTAGTTCTCGCAGTTATCTTATTTAGAGTGACTAAATTGAAAAAAAATTGAAGTGACCAAAATAAGATAGATTCAATTTTAGAATGACCATGAGTGTAGTTTACCTTTATTTTTTATATATATAAACTATACAGCAAAATATATGTTGATTCAAACCACCTCTTCTTCACAAATCATTTGAGAAAACTTCGCCCTCGCTAAAAGAGATTTGCCAAGATAATTACTCAAACAAAAAGGCTCTTCCAAATCCTGAAAAAATCTACTTAAGGCTCGTGTTAAATTAGGTCACATCCTTCGACTCCAACACCAACTTATTAGGTTAGAATATAATCATGTCTAGTCACATTTTATCATATTTAATTGCACTTTATTAAAGCTCTTCATAAATCTCTACTTAATACGCATTCATTTGACGAGACTCAGATAAAACTTCAACTCATTTATATAAACTCCCTCCATCTATAGCAAGAAGAGTTTCAAAATAACACATCCCCTAATCCCATATTTATATATTAACAATGACTCTCAACTATAATATTAGTTATCTTGTTACCTCCATTAAATTTCATATCAACAATGTAATATCCATTAGCACAATAATTATTTAAATATTATTATAAAAAATTCTTTAAATATGTAATTAAAATTTTTTAAAGTAAATAAAATTTAAGTGAATTGGAAAAAATATATTACAAAGTAATGACATTATATAAAATATTATCTTAATTTATTCACTTGATGAGATTATTATTATTAGATTATAACATATATACTATGTAAGTGAAGAATATTTATATAATAAATACTTAATTAAAATTTAATGTAACAGATAATTAGAATATTGGTTAAAATGGTAAAGTTAATATATTAAAAATTGTGTTTTAAGTATAAATCACATATGTTGTGCATTTTTTTAGATTTTTACCTAAAATATAAAATGATAGAAATATCCATATAGTATAGTTTTTTTTTCATTTTACAAATAAATTGGGATTCAATTGATGAGTGTTATCAACTATAAATTATTATTGTTGAGAATATCCAATTGGATTAATTAAATCATAAATTATAATTGATCTCAAATTTTTACTTTTTAAAATAAAAATTACATTAATTTTTTTTATTATAATTTTAAGGAAGTATGAAATATTTAGGTTGACAACTACAAACCTCTCTTTCTCTCTCTACTCTTCAAAAGAGAAAATGATAAATATTATCCATATTAAGGGTCTTATTGTTAAGTGCAAAAATTACACTTTTATGAATCCCATATGATGGATGGTTAAGAGTGTTCACCGCCCTAAATATGGTTTGGATTTGAGTTACATTAATTGGTGTTGACTATTCGAGCTTTATCCTGTTATTATAATTCACAAAAAATATATATTTTATGTTTCTACAAATATATAATTTTTTAATGTAAGATTTAGAGGCATGTATAATTTCTTCTCAATCTTTAAATAAAATATAAATACGAAGCATGTACTTAACCTCACAAATTTTTGTATTAACATGTATATATAAATTTAATATACGATGGATATAGTATTAACCATAAAATAGTAATTTAAAAGAAAGTTAATGATTACTACAACCATCCACTCTACATTCCACCTCCATTAAAAAAAGTGACTAGACTTATTATTACCATCTCAATTCCAAATTTAAATTCAACAATATTATGCCTCAAATATTCCAACTTAACAAGTAAAAAAAACAAAAATAAAATCAAATATCCAAATTCCAACCCATTATTTATAATAATAAAAGATTCAAGAAATAAATTCAAACATTCAAAAGAAAAAAAGAATGATAAATCACTAAAAATGAATATATTCCAAATTCACTGCTTAAAATATCTAAATTAATTTAAAAAGTTAACGTAAATCCAAAATGAATAAATCTCATTTGCAGTGTCCACTATCATTGATGGTGAGATGAAATCTTTCCCATAAAAGAGTACCATATTACGTACAACAAAAAGTTTTTTTTTATTTATCCATTTTTACATCTTATATTTATTTTATAATTTATGATTAGAAAGTGATAGTATATAATTTGATTCTTGAATTTATTTATTTGCACTTTCTTAATGCTTAATTTTTTTTAAATTTAGTTGATCATTAAATTTGTATTACATTAATCAAGTTGATATATTGGTACACAAACTATTAGTATATATTGACATGACACTGTTAACGAATTCGATGATGTCAGATAAAAATCTTTTAAAACTTCACGTGATAAACATAAATGTAATTTCTATTTTTTTTTAAATTATGTTTATCATCATATTAATTAACAATGTCTCGTGAATACAAACTATTCTAATCTCTTTTAAGGCATCTAAGAGAGTGTAATCTAATGTAATCTTTAATTTGTAAAGTTGTAAAAAGTGTATGACAATCCATTTGGGCCTTTTATCGGCCTCTAGCTCTATATATTTTCCTTTTCCCTTTTTTTCCTTTCCCTTCGCTTCTCTTCTCTTCTCTTCTCTTTGTTTGGTTTTTAATTTTCTTTTCTCATTTTATATATATATATATATATTCTCTCTCTCTCTCTCGCGTGTAACTTCCGAACGAAATCATAGTGAGGGCCTTGTTGTTGCAAAACAAGCTTTTCTCATTCTCTCTCTTTTGGTCTTTCCATCCATATCTCTCCCCAGACCCCTTCAAAAAACCTAAAACAATATTAATCATATGACTGCAAAACAAGATTGAAACTGAGATTAAACTTTGCTTACTTCTTCTTTCTATCTATCTATTTCCTTTTAACTCTATTTTCTATAATCTAATCTTTATTAATCTGACAAACAAACAAACAAACAAACAAGGATCTATTTATTCTTCCTTTCTACAATGCCCACTTTGTTGCGGGCAAGGTAATTATTAATCTTCCCATTTATCTTCAATATTTCAATGTTGTTTTTGTTTTTCAAAAGTTGGTTTTTCTCTGCTTTTCTGAAAAAACAAACAAAACAGAATTTACGTTTTGAATCAAATCTTTCCTTTTCGCTTTTTGATCGATACCCATTTACCCTAAGGTTCTCGGAGCAAAAGTGTTTACTTTTTTATAAATTTTCTTGTTTTTTCGAGATTTTTTTTTTGTTTAATCGTTGTTGGATAAAATTTGGGTTTCCATGATTTTTTTTCTTAATGGGTACTTAATTTTTTACTCAGTAGAAGTTTTTGTTTGATGGTTTTTCTTTTTTAGGGTTTTCATGCGGATCAACAGATTGGGGAAATTTCCTAAATTGGGAACTGATTAGGGTTCCGATCAGAGTAGAAATGGGCTCAAGCTCCAGTATTTGTGTTTTCGGGTTGAAGAGTTATTTGCCTCAAACTTCGGTTTTTGAACAGATTGCTTAAGAAAAATGGTGATTGCTAGGCTTTTGGGCATGGAAGAAGATTGCTTTCTTATGGAATTGTGTATACAGTGATCAGACAAGCTTGAATATTTTTACCTGTTTTAGACTAAAGGGTGTTAGGGTTTTCAGTATTTTTATGTGTTTGATCTCAATTGGGGGATGGTTTTGGTATTGGATTATTATTGGAAGGAGGAGGTGATGATTCCTTATTGTCCGGGAAGACACCATAGAAGGTCAGATTGTACTGGACCATTTTTGTTTCTAAGAAAACCGTTTGGTTTAACATAACTTTTGAGCTAGAATTCTTGATCAAAAGAGCATTTCTTTAAGTTAGCTTTCTATTTCGGGCATTGTTGAAGTAGCTTAGTCTAAGATTATAGTAGGGTTTAGTAAGTGATCCCGGACTTGCAGTGGCAATTTTTGCAATTGAAGTGATTTCTTTAGTGGTTGATAGTTGACTTGGGGTTACCTTTGAGGTTAGAGTGATTAAGGGGTGTGGTGGGTTTTAGGAACTTTTTGAGCTGTTAAGAGTGATAGGACTCATGGCGGAACATTGAAGCTGGAAATGTGTGCAGGGATACGGAGCATAGTTTCTGGTTGTTCCCTTTCTGGAACATTGCTTCTGGAAGATAATTCAAGTGCTTTGGCTTTCGGAAGGCATTCGTGTATTAGTTTCTGAACTTCTGTGAAATGTCGCGTTGCTTTCCCTTCCCACCACCAGGATATGAAAAGAAGGCTAGGACCGATGATGCAGACTTTCTAAAAAAGGTTAACACCGTTTACTTATGTTCTGTAACATTTTGCTTGACTCAAACTATACTTTTATGTATTTATAAAATTTTGTGATTGCTTTTACTGAGGATTCAAGAAAAATGCCATGGCTTGCTTAATGAAGCACTTATGTGATTTAGTGGTTTAGACTGATATCTTGTATATTCTGAAAGATAAGATCTTAATTATCTAGGAATGAATAGCAGAACGGAAGCTTATTTGAAGTGATAGAACAGTACTTCTGGTGCCTAATTTAGGTACTCACCATTTGGCACTATTTGTGATTTTTATGAGTGAATGAACCCTTTTCATAGCTTTATTTTCAGTTATTGTTATGGTGTTGGAATCTGACTTAGGATTTTGGAATTTTGCATCACTCAAGGATATTGCATCACTAGGTGGTTGCTTCTTAATCTACTGTGCACAAAACTCTAGTGAATGATGTTGGGCTTGTTCTAGGAATCATATGTGAAGAAGGTTCATGTTTGTTCCTGAAGATTACCTTTTTTTCAACAATTCTTATTTCTTAATTTGTTACCTTTTCCCTCTGTTATTACATATGTTATATTCTTGTTCCACCCTGTAATAAGTGACAGAGTTTTGTGTATACTCTACACAGGCTGGTCCTATTGGCTTGGGTTTTAAATTATTAATTTGTTAAGAATGGATTACTTATTTTGATGCCTGTTTTACAATATCTTGAAGAAGCAGTTTGTTCCCAAGTTTTGACTTTGTTAATATCTGTTAGGATATTGGGATAAACTGTGTATGTTTGGATTAAATATATATTTTTGCATAAGAAACTTGGCTATGACAAATTAATGTGGCGCCAATGGAGTTGAGAAATATGGCCTGTTCAGATCAAGTGATTTGAACTGGAAGATATAGAGTTAGTTTTTTGCAGCTTTTGCTAGTCAGATTGAGAGTGAACTAATTAGCTTATTTAAGTGTATGAAATTGAAGGAAGTGCTTTAAACATGCCAGAAGAAACAAGTTGTATTGCTTGTGGTTTCAATATGGCGTAGTATTTAGTTCCATCTGTTTGAAACTTCATTAGGTAGGTTATGTCTTCTGTCTAAGACACTTGGATGTGCAAAAGTCACTGGATATGCAGTTTTAATAATTAATCCAAGAGCTTTCTGGTTGAGTGTTGAATGCTAGTTAAAGGTACAGATTTTTGCTTAATTTGACTTAATTTAAGAACAAGGAGATCTAAGGGCTCTGACTTTCTTTTACTCACACTCAACGAGTTCTTTTTCTTTTAAATTTATTTTTTAATTTTGCTAATGCTAGTTGTGATCATGTTTGCATGAAATTAGCTATGGTTGAAGGTGATCATTTAATGAAGTATTAATGTTAATTCGTGTACGCGTGACTCTTTATGCCTCTCTTCCATATTCAATATATATTTCTTCTTCCTTCTGTTTTTATTGCATTTGGTAATTTAAATATTGATAATCCATATCTTCAGCTGTACTATGATGCTACATAAGAAATATATCCTCTCCAGTGGGATATTAACAGTGACATATAACTTTTTTATATGTCCTCATATTCAAAGAACTTCTATTCTTCTACAGTGTACCAAAATTGGCTTCTCTTATGTTCTTGTTTCAAATTCCCACTCCCCTTGTGTATTCTCCCAATTCGGTTTCCAGGATATGTCTCTGAATGAATTTTTAGTAAGTGTACTAGGGGTATATTAGATCATAAAGGAATAATTCAGATTAATTCCCTGTATTAGATCCCTCTCTTCGCACATCTATTGGTCTAAGTTTATAAAAGAAGCTTGATTGCTTCATTATTCCAGTGTTATCATTGTCCTGTATTACCCTGCTAAAAATAATTTAAGCTTCAGATGTAAAATCTTGTACCTATTTAACAATTTCTATTCAGATGTAAAATCTTGTACCTATTTAACAATTCCTATTCAGATGTAAAATCTTGTGTGATTTTGTATCATAGCTACATTTGAATTCTGTTATCTGTTGCCACCTTTTGTGTTCCTATGGTTTGTTTGTTTGTTTTTCAAAAGAGCTCAATATGTATTCAATAGTTTTTGTTGTGATGTAGTAACTATTTAATGCTGTCATGATGTTTCAAATGGCTAAAATAGTATTAAACATGAATCTATGCTGTTGCAGAAGGCTGACTTGATCTATATACTGGTTATGCATCCTTGTTCTGTAAGAGATTGAATGACCATCTCTCTCTCTAACATGCAAATAAACATCTCTATGTATTTTGAGTTGTTATTGTGTTTTACCTAGTGCTGTTAGCGAGATACTTGTGCTTGCGAGCTACTCAGGTTCAGCTTTACTAGGTTCAGCTCAAAAAAATATAAGTTCGACTCAAAACATTGCTCGAGTCAAATTCGAGCAGCTCAAGCTATCAAACGATCCAAGTTTGAGCATTCTAATACTTGACTCGAGTACCTCATGAGCCTAGTTGAGTTTCTGTATTTTTAATATATACTTTCATTATTTAATTATTGAATTACAAATTTACCTTAAATATGTAAACACTTAAAAACACCCTAAATAGCTAATTTTATGTTCACACTGAACGTGAGCTTCGACCTCCTTCTTTTCTCTCCTAACGTTTGAATGTTTCCTTTTCATCTCATCCAGCAACCAACCTTACTCTCCCCAGCGGGATTCACCCTTTCCCTGAACCACCCTCTTGTCTTCCACCCGACAACATTAGCTACAGGAATATCAGCAACTCCTTCAGCATCAACAATAGCAGCAGCATCAGCAACAAACTTCTTCTGCATTAATACTTTAATTTCATGGTCTGAACTGATCAATAAAGACTTTGAGATTCAAAATCACATGTTTCTTAGTCATGAAGTGGATCTTGAGAGATGATTGCTGCAAATTAGGGTTGAATTTGAATTTGTTTATAGTTTTTACTCAATAAAGTAAGGGAGGCTGAGACATAGTTGTCGAGTTTGAGCTGTTGAGCTTAATTAAGCAAGATCGAATTGTTCGATTTAGATCAACTTGGGCCTTCATTAATCAGGCTTGGCTTGGTTCGGTTACAGCCCTAGTTCAACCTGTGTCGCAAAGCTTCTAGTAGTCTAGGAGTAGGAAGAGTAGGAAATAGATGCTCTTTTGATATGATACCAGTTGCATCTGTACAAACATTTGATTTAAGCATTTTCTAGAAAGTTTTGCTTTGTTTTTCCTGAGTGAGCGTCTAATTTTAAAGGACATGAAAGATTCCCTTCCTCCTGTCTCCCTCAAAAGGTACCAGTTTCTCCGAAGAAAAGTAAAAGAGGAAGTCAGAAAATTCCCAAATTACTTCATTGAGAATGAAACTTTTTGGAGAAGCGATATTTTTAAGCAATGTTCGTTGGGGTATATAACAGTTCTTGTTCATTGGGGTATTAAGCAGTTCATGGGTATATTGCACTCTCATTTGTGTTTTACTGCATAATACTTGGGAGGAATTCGGCATTAAATACACCAATAAAAGGCATCAAGAATTCCAAGTAATTTGCAATAAGGAAAATGAAGTTTGTTTATGTTGGCTTTCACATTTTTCTTTCTTGTGTTTTAGAATACAGTTAATTAAGTTTGTTTTGAGCCAATTTATTTTTTGTTTTCTCTTCTTGATCTAGTTCGGTTATAGCGATCTGTTATTGAGAGAAAGGGGTAGGTAGACTATATTTCCTTATTTTATGGAAAATGCTGAATGCATTAGCAGCTCCTTTTTAACTATAAATTCTATTCCTCTAAGGCTTCCTTATTCAAGTGCAATGTATAACTGCTTTGTTAAGGATGAATGCATGCATTTTAAATTTAACTGGACAATATACGTGACTAGGCATGTTATATCCTATGAATTTCTTGTGAATGGATGTTTTCTAGTACTTCACTACTTGTTCTCATTTTCTTGAAATCGTTAGGGGATTGGTAATGCAAATCTCTCTGTCGTCTGCCATAAAGGTTGCTGTATTAACTACATTCCATTTTCTTGCAAGCCTTTGTTCTACAGCTTCTATACCTAGTAAAAGGTTGAGAAGTGCCTCATTACATATGCAGCCTAAGTATAGAACAGAATTACAGTACATTTTGGTGTAAATGCAGTACTCCATGGATTTGAGTATCATTTCCTATACTCTTTGACTAGTAGAAGTTGCTCTTTAATTTGGTATGTAGCATTGATGTTGTTCCAACTCTTCATTTTCCTTGAAGTACTTGTGTCCTATGCATATGTAGGCATGAGTTTATGATATGACCCTTTAAGGACTTTCCAAATACATTTTGAAGTACTTGTGTCCTATGCATATGCAGGCATGAGTTTATGATATGACCCTTTGAGGACTTTCCAAATACATTCAAAATTTACAAAATATTGAATATACTCGTGTCAGAGTAACGTAGTGTAGCATGTTACCAGAAAGCTTTCTTAGACATACAGCTGGGTATTTTATGTGTCTTATAGCATAAAACTTTTTATTGTAGAGGTGTGTGAAAACTAAGATTCTATTCTAGTTATTCAAACCTAATACTTTCGCTTTGCTGACAAATTATATATTGCTAAATGATGGTTTGTCTGCCACTTACTACAAGCATTCATTTTTTGTCGTCTTTTTGGTGTGTTGTTGTTCCTTTCCCCCCTAATTATCAGATTTCTTTTCATTCCTTTGTCTTTTCAGGACATAATGCAAAGAAGAATGATCAGAGAACTATCTTCTGTGATAATCTTTTAAGTAATCCTTTGGAAAATTTCTTGATGCGATCAGTGTTAATTCGTTGACAGTTTTTGTACTCATAAGTATACATGTTCTCGGTCAGTGTTGTTTAAACCAGACCAGCCAGTATACCGATACGGGCAAAGGGTTTAGACTGATTTTAGAGTGAACCGCTTGGAACCACGGTTGAACTGGTTTGTTTATGTTTAGCCCAAATTAATGGCCTAACCTAGGAAAAAAAGCCCAACTGGCCCAACCCCAATGCTTAAACCAACCGGCCCAAATCATCCTTAGTGCTTAAAAAAAAATGAGGAGGAAAGAAAAATAAAAACTAACCTAAATGGCTAAATTGGGACATTGGGGCAGCAAAATTAAAAGAACTGAAATCTAAACTCCAAAGAAGAAAAAACCAACAAAAAAACCTAAGTGTCATTATGTTTTTAATTAGCTAACTTTAGAATGGAATGTTTTAATGTTTTATGGTTACTTTTGGATTGAAATGTCTTAATGTTTTATATTGGAATGTTTTAATGTTTTACTTAATTTTGGTTGGATGAATATTGGACTTTGGATAATGTTTTAAAACTTTCCAAGTTTTAGGGTTGATGTTGTCAACTCTGTTAATGTTTTAAATTTTTATTTGAATTTGGAATGTATAATTTATTTTTATCTCATTATTGCTATTTATTTGTGTTTATAATTTTTTTTAAAAAATTCTGATTCCTTTTCCTATTTTTACTTATTTTTCAGAATTTTTCTTTTTTCTTTTTTACTATTGGATCGGTGATCAGACTTGTTCGACCGTTGGTCCAGTTCCAAAAACATTGTTCTCAGTATTAATTGCAACTTGGTGCATAATGGATCCTTTAGTATAAATTTAACTTTTGAGGGTTACTGGGGACTTGTTTGATTGTTTCCCTGCTATGTAAATTTATCTTTTGCGCTTGATTCATGAATCTATGTTTCTCTAATATGGTTCTAGATTTTCAGGAGAAGCAAAAGGAGAAGAAGCATAAGAAAGAGAAGAAGGACAAGGAGAGGAGAGAAAATAAAGAAAAAAAGGAAAAGGACAAAAGTGATGGAAAGCACAAGGATAAGAAGGACAAAAAGGAAAAACACAAAGACAGAGACAAAAAGAAGGAAAAAGATCGAGATAAAGAAAAAGATAGAAGTAATAACTTGGAGGAGAAGAAATTTCCTGGTCGTCCCGAGGGTCAAAATGATGAGAAGCAGCTTCCTGGAAAATCTGAAGGCCACAGTGGGGAGAAGCTTATCCCAAAAGAGAAGGGTAGTGAGAAAGATCGAAGCAGTTTCTCAGGTGAGAAGAAATTTGCAGGGCAATTTTCTGGTTATAATGGGGAGAAGCTTAGCCAAAGTCGTCAGGCTGAAGATTTCAGGGATTCTAAATTTGTGCATGAGTTGGGGAGGAGGGTCAGAGATGAAGGTGCCGGAGCTGGAAACCAATTGGTGGAAAAGCATATGGGTACCGTACCAAAAAGAGATGAGGGAATGGTCAGATTGGTGGCTAAGACTGCCAATGCATTGGTTGAAGAGAAGGAAAAGAACAAGAGAAGTGATGATAGGAAGTCAAATGTGCAAGGAATCAGGGACGAGACAAGATCAGGTGGAAATGCTATGGTTCAGAATATTGTTGGAGCAGTTAATGCTAGAGTTGAAGGGATCCCGAGACAAGTGGGGAGTAGTAATGAGAGGCGGGACGAAGGGAAAGAAAAAACCAAAGAAAAAAAAAGTGACGATAAAATCAGGGACAAGCACAAGACTAAAGATGGGGAGAAAAAAAGTCATGGGAAAGATAAGGATAGGGACAAAGAGAAGAAGAAGAAGAAGAAGAAGAAGGAGAAGAAGAAGGAAGAGAAGGCAAAGGCGAAAGGTGAACATAGGAATTTGGAACTGGATAACTTAAAAGGAAGCAATAAAGATGACCCTGTCGGCACCACTAATCCGAAAGCATCAGATTCTTCTAAGGAGGGCAACAAGGGCGCTGTTGTCGAGGAAAATCACCGCAAGCGGAAGGACTGGGAAAATAATGGATTTCTTCATGGTGAGTTTTATACCATAATTCTATGTACCATCGCCAATGATTGTTTGAAATTTTGCTGCCCCTTATCTGTTAGAAAACCTGCTACAAACCTGTGCATAAAATCGTGTAATTGCTTTGACGGCAATAGTTTCTCCGTTTTTCTTAGCAGGGATTAATAGTTTCTCTATAACCATCTTGATAACAAGTTCTGCTTTCTTTTTTTTCTTCTTTCTCGCAGTTAATGACCTTAAACCCAATAAGTTGCCAAGAACTTCTTCCTCTCTATTGATGGACAATGGAAAAACGTTAGAATCTTGCCAAGCTCCCATCCCACTCGCTTCCAATAGCCACGGGGCAGGAACTGGTCTTAAGGTGATTGCTAAAGAACACAAGTTGAATGGTACCAGTGAAGCTCAGGTGTTATCTGTTTCCCCGGCGACACATTTATCAGCAAGTGCACAAGCTAGTCAAATGGATGAAGTGTGTAAGAAACCACCCCATCCGGATTCCAAGTATTTGAGCCAGGTACTGTCAGTGCCTGAGATGGAAGAATGGTCTGATTTTGATGACCAATCATGGCTATTACACAGTAATGGATCTCAATCGAAGAAGCCCAAGGTGGGTTTTTCCAAGATTGATGAGGCACCACAGGTGTGGGCAGAAGCTCTGCAGATAGAGTCCACCGATGTTTGTGCTCTCCCATATGTTATTCCATACTGATTTTTGTCTTCATTACTGGCTTCTGGTTAACCCTACTACACCACAGCAGGATTTGGCCCTTGGGCGGATTGATTTCTCTTCAGCATTCTTTTTGTTGTTGAACTCCGGTGTTACAGTGAATGATTTTGCACGACTGACCACCAAATTTGTCAAAAGCAACTGATCCACCACGTCAACAATCACATATTTATTTGAAACACACGATGGCAACGGAGTCTCGGCTGAGATGGTGCCTTCCAAGAAAGAGAGGTATGAAGCTTCTGCAATTCTTATTATAATTGCTTAAAAAGGCTGAGAAGGCAGTTTGTAATTGAGAATGTAAGAAGAAGACAAGCTGTGGTGAATGAAAACTCCACTGCAATTTTGATTTGTAACATAGAAGGGTCTTATTTACAAGAAATGTAAGATAGAAGGAAAAAGAAAGTAAGGGCATTCGGTTTCCAATTTATTCACCTCCCTCCTTGTTTATATTTTAACCAATTTTTGTTGTTGTCCAAAATATGATTTCAGTCTCATGTTTCTGCCCTTTTCCATGTTCCTTCCTTGTTGCTACGGTTAAATCAAGGGTTTGTCTTGGTCTTGGAATTAGCCATATTGACGAAAAAACCCTACATGGATAGTCACCTAGAGTTGGGTATTTTTATTTGCTCATCAATATTGATTTAGTCATTAACGATTTTGAAATTTGATTTTTTTTCACTTTGCTTTTACATAGTTAATGGAATGCTTGGATGTTTATAATTAAAGTTACAAAATTATATAGTTGGTAATGGAATTTAGTTCTAAAAAATTATATATATATATATATATATATATATATATATAGTTGATAATGGAAATTTTAGTTCACATGATAAAGAGAGGACACATACAAGTCCAAGGAAGAATGCTGAGGAAAGAGAAGATACTAGCAATAAAGGAAAAGAGTGATGATGACTATGGTAGGCATGCACTTCGACAAAGAGCTAAGTGCATTTGAATGTTTTCGTACAACCACATGTGATTCATGATTTTTCCTTATAGCATTTAATTTTTTAGTAAACTATAAAAGCAGTAGTCCAATTATTAACATGTTTTCGTTTTGGTCATCTAAGTTAAAAAAAATTATTTTAATTAGTAATATTATCAAAATTTAATATTTTGGTCACTTTTCTATTAAATCACCGATAGTGATAATTTTTTATTGGTATTATAATAAATCTGACCATCTAAAATTTCTTAAATCTAAAATATTTAATAAATTTAGCCCTTAACTTTATACATTCTATCAATTTAATCTTGATTCTTAAAAAATAAAAGTTAAAAGTTAAAAAATATTTAAAAAATAAAAAAATATTTTTTGGTAAAAATACATGCAAATTTATAAAAATAGTAATATTTTATATATTTTCTCATTTTCTAAAATAAAATTTATTTATTAAAATAATAATTTTATAAATAAAATTATAATCTTATCAATAAAACAATTCATGGGAAAAAAAATCAAAGACTTACATAGATTTAACATTTTCTTTTTCTCAATATTATTAACAACCACCGTGAAGTAAAAAAAGATAAGAATCAATGTCTTTAGACTATTGCCTAGAACAAGTTTGTTGCATTTAAGGTTGTGCTTAAGGGCAGTTATGATTGAGGATATATAGGCTAGGATGAAGTCTTGGAGACCTAGTAGGTAGAAGGTCATTCTGATAGCTTCACAACCAAATCCTAGTTTGATGGTGTCGAAACCATTTTTGAACGAGTTTGAAAAATGGGGTTCGACTTTTTTGAAAAATGAAAACGGGAATCACCACCAATCTTTTTAGGTGTAATTGGATCACCTTATAAAACATTTTGGTCTACGAATTTTTGAGAAAACAAGTTCGGGAGTCGGTTACGTGTGAGGAAGGGTTAGCACCCTCACAACGCCCAAAATTGGTACCAAATTGAATTGTTTTCTGTCTTAATGTCAAAGTTTGAAATAATTCAAAATAAGATCCCTTTAAAATCGGAATAGTTTGAGTTTAAAATCGAGAATCCTTCGTTCCAAAAGAACACGAATATCACATCCAGCATGATAGGACACGATATTCTCAAACTTTTGTAACTGAAATAACCTCGTAATTGAGGAAATTTATTAAAAGGATATTTGGTTATTTAGTTAAACGAAAAATCGCAACCCAGCATGTTAGGGCACTATTTCCCGATTTTCTAAACACCAAACATTGCCTTATTTAAGAAAAAACTTTTCAATTAAATGAAATATATATTTTTTAAAACAAAGAGTAATATAGAATTTAATAAAAAAAATTTGATATAATACTAAAATTATTAAAAAATAAAATATAAAAGAGAATTAAAAATCAAGGAAATAGGGATATAAACATCACATCCAGCATGTTAGGACACGATGTTTTAAATCCTCATAACTAAATTCATCTCATAATTCATTAAAAGGATATTTAGTTATTTAGTCAAGCGGAAAATCGCAACCCAGCATGTTAGGGTACTATTTCCTGAATTTCTAAACACAACACATTGCCTTGTTTAAGAAAAACTTTTGGATTTAAATGAAATATATTTTTTAAAACAATGATTTGAGTAAAATTTAAAAAACAATTTACTAAGAGTAATACTAAAAATATTAAAAAATAAAATAGTTTGATATAATACTAAAATTATTAAAAATAAAAAAGAATTAAAAAATCAGGGAAACATGAATTAAATAAAAAAAAGTTGAAAAATGAAGATGAACAAAGAATAAAATAAGAACAAACCGCAGAAAGTAAGAACGTAAGAGGGAGAGAAATTTGAGTGAAAGCTCTCAAGAATTTTTATTGCTTCCCCAAAATTCAAGTGTGTTTTTCAATGGGGGGAGGCCTCTATTTATAGTTGAGCCTCCCCAAATCCAACGGTACAGATCAATTACATCAACGGCTAAGATTAAAGGGTATCTTCAAATTAAATCTCTAAGATATCAAAATCATATATTCTAAGATTGCATACCATATCTTCTAAGATTGCATATCATATCTAAGATTTACTTATCATTTCTAAGATTACGTATCCTTGAAGATTATGTTTCCATATACGTCAAGTTTGTAGATGGACCTTCAATCTTTTCAAGTAATGAGCCATTCTGATCGGGCCAAATGATATATTCTGGACTGGGCTTGGAATTTATTTATTTATTTATTTTTTATCATTTTTTGTTATGGGCCCGGGCAAAAATGGGGTATTACAGATGGCACAATGATGGAGGATGTGGAAATCAAGAAGTTCAAAATAAGGGTTATTGGTGCCAGTAGTTATGGGTGAAGACGATGTCTAGTGCTCAATATATTTGACAATGAGTAAGGCTAGACTTATAATAAAGTTTTTTATATATAAAATAAATTAAAAACAAGGAAAAGTTTGAATTTGATTTAACTCTTGTTCATGGGTCTTTAAAAAAATATTTTATTTACAAAAGTATTGTTTTAATAAATAGATTTTATGTAAAAAATGAGAGAAAGTTGAGTATTCATTTGTTTATAATTTTATATGTATTTTTATAAAATCCTATGTACTTTTATCGAAAATAAATTTTAAATTTTTTTATTTTTTAAAGTTTTTTTAATTTTTAATTTTGAATTTAAGAAAAACTAAATTGACAGAATGTGTAAAGTTGAGGGCTAAATTTGTTGAAATTTTTAGAATTAAGACTAAATTGATATAATATGTAAATATTGGATGACTAAATTTATTATTATGTCAATAAAAAAGGCTGCCGCTCGTGATTTAACAGAGTGACCAAATTATTAAATTTCATAATGTTAGTGACTAAGAAATTTTTAAATCTAGTTAACCAAAAAATGAACACTGTAACACCTCACACCTGACCTAATAGCCAGATCCGAATGTGTGATGTCATATTAGATCACCGAAACGACTTAAACTAACTTAACATATATTCACAAAGTTTAGATCATAATTATCATGCATAACAATTAAACCACCCATTATGTTTATACACATACATTCATTTATATATAGGATTCTAATTCATTAAGTTACGAGTTATTGCGGGGTCAATTTTAGAGTTATGATTCAAATCCAACTCAATTATCAAGTTTCAACGCTATGTCTCGAGACAGACCTATAGTTTACCCTTATTTTTTTAGATTTAATTAAACAAGAGACCCCTAAACTATATCCTTTGTTTGAGTTAGGTAATAAACTATTTTTTGGTCGAACCGAGTACTTAAACTATAATTCCATAACCAATGTTGGCCCTTACCATTACGACCTGTTAAAAAAAGCCAGAGCTAATCAAATTGTGACACTTGACAAATTTATTTATTTTTCTATTTATTTTTATTTTTTCATTTTTTCTTTCACATTTTTCCCTTATTCTTTTTCCCCGCAATCACTAGATCTCTAAGCTTTGAAACTATCAAATTAATGGGATAAGAAAAAATAAATAAATGTTTGAGAAAAGGGAGGAAAGGGAAAGGAGGGAGAAGATGGGGAGAGAGGAATAGAGGAAGAGGGAGCGGTTGGGAAAAGAAAGGGAGTGAGAACGGGAGAATGAGAAAGGGAAAAAAGATATTTTTATTTTATTTAATATTAATAAATTTTAATGATGTGACATTTTTTTGGTGAAAAGAAAGAAAAAAAACAAACAAACGAAGACTAAATCCCCATAGGAGGATCCTCAATCAATCTTAAACCAAGTCTTTTAGAACGAACTGACTTGGCCAAGCTATCAACGATTAGATTATCTTCCCGAGAAATATGCTGAATCTTCCACTGTTTAAGGCCATCAAGGATGAAACGGATTCTTCTAACAAGTGTGGAATTAGAAGTCTCTGAAGAACCTTCTTGAATAGCATTAGCCGCTTCAATACTATCTGTATGAATAATAACCCTTCTGAAGCTTCTATCTAGGATAATATTTAGGCCATCCAAGATCCCCCAAAGCTCTACCTCAACCACCGTACAGTTACCCAAATATCTACAATAACCCAAGATCCATTCGTCATTATGATCGCACACAAACCCCCCGGCAACTGCAAATCCTTTACCAAGTCTAACCGAGCCATCTGATTTCAAGCTTACCCAATTGCTATCTGTGTGTGAGTAACCATGCGTCTTGTGATGAGCTGCTTTAGAAGCTAAGGGATATTGCTTTGCCCAACTATAAGCAACTTTAAAAATCTCTTCATAACTTCAAGAAAAGTCTTGAAATATAAAAAAATTCCGATTCTTCCAAATTCGCCAAGCAATAATCCCCAAAAAAACACAACCAGTCCACACCATCAATAGAAATAGAAAAATGATTTTCGAGATTAGACTTCATCCAATTTTGAAGTGAACCATTATAAAACCTGGATCGTCTTTCTTCAGGAATAATATTGTCCCAGATGCTTCTAGCTGCAGAACAGTCTCTAAGAACATGAAGAACATCCTCACATTCATTGCCACAAAAGCCACGGGCACAATTATTCCCAATACCTCTCCTTGTCCTTTCGACTTTCGTTAGAAGACGATGCTTAAGTGCAAGCTAGAGAAAATACCGGATTCACTGAGGGCCATTAAAGCTCCAAGGCATCTCCCAAATAAGTTCTTTAGCATTCAACGAACCATCACGAATTTTCTCATAGGCACTTTTGATAGAAAACCTACTGGTCGAGAGGGCCCCCCATACAATTTTGTCAGGTCCCAAAGAAGGATGCGGTGGAGGAATTTCAATTATTTTATTAATAATATCCTCCGGCAACTACAATCGAAAAAGATCTAGATTCCAAGATCCATCCTCTGCAATCATATTACTAAGTGGACAATCTAAATAGAGGTTAAAAAAGGAAGGAATATAAGATGATAAAGGACCACAATTTGGAATCCAAGGATCACTCCAATACCATCACCAATGGACCATATAAGGTTTTCGTAGATAAGTGGCCAAACCCTAGCAATGGATCTCCAAAGAAAAGAACAACGCCCTCTCGAAACATTTTCGGGTAGTCCACTGGGAATTTCGTACTTTGAGCGAAGGGCCCGAACCCATAAAGCATCGGTATTAGAGACAATGTTAAATCTCATCTTCATCATAAAGGAGGTGTTATGGTCTTCCAAACGCCTCAGACCAAGGCCCCCATGACGGTTGACACATCGAGTTCCAACTAACCAATGCAATTTTAGAGTTGCTATTAGTGGATCCCCAAACGAAGTTACGCACAATACATTTTTTAATTGGCTACAATGATCTTTTTTTAATGGATGTAACAGTAGGAGCTAACATCGGTAATAGAATTATAGTTTAGATATCCAATTAATGGGATAAAAGGGTTTAGGGTTTAATAAAAAAAAGTTTAAATATATAACTCAAACAAATGATATAGTTTAAGAACCTCCTGTTCAATTAAGTCATTTTTTAAGCAATAGCCAAAAACTGAATAAGAGAAACTAGCTAATAAGATCCATTGTGTCAGGGTTAGTTCTATTGTAAATATATATACTCTTTTTGTTCGGGGTTTATGAGTTATTTAAAATTGAAGACTGAATTTGGTTATGTTACACATTTGAAATTCAACTTTGTAAACTAATGTTTCAATTTTCATACATTCTGTCCTAAAATCTAAAATGAATATATATATTCTATTTATGGTAAAGATCCATTGTGTCAGGGTTAGTTCTATTGTAAATATATATACTCTTTTTGTTTAGGGTTTATGAGTTATTTAAATTTGAAGACTGAATTTGGTTATGTTATACATTTGAAATTCAACTTTGTAAACTAATGTTTCAATTTTCATACATTCTGCCCTAAAATCTAAAATGAATATATATATTCTATTTATGGTAAAGCCTTGAAATTATTGTGTGTTAATGTGCTCCTTGTTTAAGTGTTTTTTTTTTGTACTTTATTTTTCTTACAATATTATTGTGCCTACCAGGTCACCAAAACATCATATCTATACTTTGTTCATTTACTTATGTTAGATGTGGAAACAATCAGCACCATTATTAACATTATCCGTTGAACAAGTTATGCTTTACTAATTGACACTAAAGAAACTTCGATTTGCACTTTGTTCCAACTTTGATGATTGAAACATTGTTGGAACAAATAACTTAGTTTGCAGCTGAAAAATAATTTCATTCTAACTTCTGTTAGAACAAAGGTTGAAATAGATTCAGATAGCACAAATTAAAGGCAAAGTAAACAAAAAAGCAAAATAAAGAGAGATAACATGTAATATTTGTTAATGCAGTTTAGATTTTTCAATCCTACTCTACACAGCCTTGCTCAAAGAATGATGTTATTCCACAATTCGTCCGGATCAACTATCAGCTAAGCCCAAACTACCTTACTTACACCAATCAATAATTGTTGTCTTAATATTGAACCCAAATTGTTACAAATCACTCTTATCAAAATATCCTCCCATACAAACAATAAAACTCTCACCAACAAATACCTAAAAGAGTGTTACTAATTTACCTAATAAAATAGCAAAATATAAATGCTAAAGACATTAAAAAAATTGTCCACCATTATCGTTATTAATTTGTTAATATATAGACAATTAATATAGCACGATCTCCAACCACAAGATACAGCTTTATCACTTTATTTAAATATTGAAATTATCTACATGAATTTTCTAATAAATAATACCATTAATTCCATCATTATCAGATTCTACTCAACAACCTCTAATCACTTAAGATAAGATAAGCCTACACTTTACAAGAATTTTGATCTTCTCTACTTCTTGTCCAAGTTACACTAGCAGATGATGATGATGATTTCAAAATGTTGACTACGAAATATCTCCTAAATTGTTGTTTTAATGAGATTTAATAAAAAATCAAACATGTTAACACAAAGACTTTAATTGTTCCAAACTAGCTTATTCTAACTACTATTGAACATGAAATGGGACAAGCAATACAAGCAATCAAAGTTTCCAACTATCTCCCCCTTTGGCATTAAAAAAACAACAACAATAAACGATTAGCACTCTCAACACATATGAGTGCAAATAAAGGAAACTAATTTAGAACTTTCCCTAACAAGGTGCATCATGCTAAAGACTCCCCCTATCAACTTGAGTCATCAAGTTTTATGCTTGTTCATCAATCATCAACCAAGCATAAAAAAACGTGTTACACATATCTAAAAATAAGCACCATAAGCATCAAAACATTAAGTTTGCTACCACATTCAAGTTCACCAAATTCATTTACTGCCCAAAAAATTTCCCCATTTTTTGTCAAAGATGCCAAATAAGATACTCCTAAGAAGCTCCTCTTATCAACATGCATGCTTGGCCATCATTGTAACAACTCGATTTTAGCTAGTGTCGAAAAATGCAATTTTGAAATCCCATTTTTGTAAGTCGAGTTTGTAAGGATGAAATATAGAGATTAATTAAGCTATAATGAAAATATATTAAAGATCAGTTAAGTAATTTAACTGAGAAAATAGTTAATTAAAACTTAAGGACTAAATCGTAAAATTACAATCACTATTGAATTTTATTTTAGAAAAATGCTTGAAGGCCTAAAATGGTTAAGTAACCATTGTTTTTCATGAGATAGTGGAATATGATAGGTTTCCCACTTAGTTTAATTATGATAATTAAAATGTATAATTAAACATTAATTAAGTAAATTAAACATGTTTAAATTGTTAATTAAAAATTACTAATTATGTGTATTTATAAGAAATCAAGTGGAAAGAAAGAGAACATCATCTTCCTCACTTAGTTCATGTCGTCCCACCTTTAGAAAGAAAAAAGAAAGTTTCAAGCTTTTTAAACAACTTTCGCCCACAAATTCTTTAAGGTAATCAAACTAGTCCTTTAATATTTTCATGGAAATTGAATCATGTGAGCTTGATTTAGCTAGCCCATGTATCAATTTCTTTATTTGTTAAGTATTTATCAAATTGCCATTATAAAGAAATTGATGAATTAGGCTTGAATTTGATAGTTAATAAGCTTAGATCATGATAAAGACTAAATTGGAAACTAAATTAAGCTCGTTAGATAACTTGGTAATATTAGGGATTAAATTGAATAAATTGAAAACTATCATGAAATTATGTTATAGATAGGAAGTATAAGGTCTCTAATGAAAGAATGTGAAATAGGATTTTAATCCGCTGTTAGATGTTAAAATACGAGTATCCCAGATATAGGGACTAAATTGAATAAAATATAAAATATGTTTAGCTATGTATTTGAATGTTAATTGGATGTAAACTGATGTTGTTTTTATTATTGAATTGTCAAACATAGCTAAAGATGACGACGAGTCGTAGATGAGTGACGAAAGCTTCAGTTTGTACTTTTATGATTTGAGATCATTCCATTTATATATATATATATATATACACACACACACATATATATATATATATATATACATATACATGTTTGTTGCATATTAACTATTAAGGTAAGACTTTATTTGTTTAGAATTGAATTATGTTGATGGTATTGAATGCAAAGATTGTAAATTGTTTGAGCATGGTAGAAACGAGCATAATATGAAATGAGGTTATGACATGTGATCATAATATGTGAATTGGTTTATGATATGTAATTAAAACATTGATTAGCTTATTAGTTGTTCGGGTAAAGTCAGATATAGTTGGCATGCCATAGGGTCAATTATAATGATTAGAAACCATAGTTGCCTGGCAACCCAGGGTGGTAGAATGTACATATGCTAGTAGTCATCGTTGTTGGGCAACCCAGGATGATAGAGTAAATAAATTGTGAAAGCTATCATTGTCTAGCAATCCGGGGTGGTAGTATGTTCATATTCTAGTAGCCATCATTTTCGGGAAACCTAGGATGACAAAGTAATAGATTCGTGTATCCGTCTTGAGTCTGGGTTTGGTTAACAGAGTTTATAAAACATGAATTGGTGTATATATATATATGAAATATGAAAAAATAACATGTGAAAGATCATACGAACCGGTTGAAAACGAGCATTGGGGACTGATTTGAATATGAATGAGCTAATAAACTCGAGAGTGAATGAGATGGTAGAATAAAATTGAGCATCAAATTGGTATATATCTATTTATATATGTACTTAGATGATTATATGAATAAGTAGGAATGGATATGGATAGAAAATGGTTATGGTATGTATCAAAAAGCATGGTATGGTATGATCATTTGAAATTGCCAAATGAATTAGTGAATGGAATTGGTATATGATACATAAGGAAGTGAATTGAAATGGTTATGGCTAAATCCTTTATTGAATTACATTAGTTCTTATTCGGTTTGTTTATTCCGTGCGCAGGTATTAGAAGATCTTGAAGTCTTGAGAACTGATCCAACATCCAAACTTCACCTCTTGACTCAACAATGTTTTTACAATTCTTTATGTTTTAAATATGTGACATGTAGCAAGGGTTGAATTGGTTTTAGGTTGCGAATTGGTCAAACTGATATTTTGATTAGTTTATGTAAATTTTGAACTTAAGTTTATGAGATGTTGTAGTTATCATGTATATGGTATAAGGTTTAAATGGTTAAATGGTGTAAATTTTCATAAGTATTAAGTTTGGATTTGAGTTGTGAATGGTCATGTTGTTAGTTTGGATAATAATAATATTATATGAAGTGTTTGAAGTATGTATGAAGCTTAAATTAATGAAATGATGTAATTGGTATTTTGTTCTAGGTGTTGTGAATTGGAACCATTTGGATACTTTGAAAAGAGTAAATGACGTCGTGACGTGATACCCTTAACATCGTGACACGATCCCAAAAATTTTAAAAATGTTGCATTTTGGTCCTCATTAGACTTCGAGGTATCGAAAGAGCTTTCTTAAGCTCATTTAAATCTTAAATTTGATTATATGTCATATTATAAATAAGTATTAGTCCTAATGAAATGTACAAACTGTGTATTTGATTTGCGAATGTTATTGTAGTTGCTCTTATAACGAATGTGACATCCCATAACTCAAACCTGACGATCAGGTTGGATATGGGGTGTTACAATCACATTGTGTACCATGCCTCAAAATTAACATGGAGTATAAAGCATGAGAAATAAACTAAACTCATAACCAACAAGAGAGAAAATAACCACCATAAAAATTAAAAATGGTAATAAAAGTCTAGAAGTAGAATAGTAGTTCAAACTAGCATCAACCATCTATCAGTAGCGATAAGCATTTGTTGCACATCTCTTCCCCTTTTCCCAGTGGTCCTTTTACTAACAACTTAACAACCTTTATTTCTTAGCCTTCAACCTCTAAAACTTGATATTGATGAATTCATTTCAACCCTCAAGATATCCAAATCTATGCCTCTTATTCAATTACAACAAGTTGAGTCAAGGTTGTTCCATATGTTGTTATTATAGGGTTTAGAACATCTCTATCTTTCTTTAGTTTGATTCCACAATTTTCACTAATTACATAAAGCCTTTTCTTCAATTATACTTAAAAAAAGCTTCTATCTTTTCATTTAGAGTCACAATGAAGCATAATTAAAACAACCATAATTAGCATAACAAAAAAGAAACAAATAACCAATAACACCAAATCAACATCAATTCAGAGTATAGAAGCATTAAAATCAACCATAAGTAAAATCAATAGTATTGCTCCCCCTTACTTTATTTATTCTCAATTAGTTTGCATCATGTTGTTTAAAGGGAATGAGATCGAATGCTACATAAATAACAAGGATTATATCTTAAGGAACAAGGCTATTTTCCATGAAATCTAGATGGAGTATGTCTAATCTTCGATAGATTTTCAATTGATCAACATAAATTGTAATCCCATGCTTCACACGAGCATCGATAAATTGTTGATCTTCATAACTCAAATGTGGCTTATCTTTTCCTACCCAAATAAGTTTTTTCATGGTCTCCTTGTTATATTTGTTGTTATAACAAGTTTTTCAACAACCTTGAATTTCTTCTAATCACATATCATCTTGTAATAGTGGTGCTTGATGTGTCCTTATATTTCATAATAGTTACAAATAAATCTTTTTTTTTCTTCTTAAAAAGAGCTCACTTCTTTTGCTTTAACTAAAATTGTATGAATCATAAGTTCCTTACATTTATTGATGTAACCAAATCCTCTATGTTCTAGTTCAAATCTCTTTGAAACTAAAATTTTATCAAGCTTCTCACTTTGGTCTCCAAAATTCTTTAAAACAACATTGGCATCAGCTAACTCCTTTTTAGTTTTTTTTAGAGTAACCCCCTTTTTAAACTTTACATTTTCCCTTTTAATAATGATGATTTCTTCTCTCAATAAGTCATTCATCTGGCACAACATTTCCATCTTCTTTATTATATGTTGATAGGAATATTGAATCATGTGGCTCAACATCATGATCTGAATCATCTTTTGTTCCAATATTATTGGAAGAATAGTTGGAACTTGTGGAACAGAGGTAGTAAAAACAACATAGTTGTTTAAATCTTTATCTGAATTAGTAAGATCACTAAACTTTTCATCACTCCTAGCAAGTGAATTTTGCTTCTTCTTGATGGTGTTAGCATATTCAAATTGAATGTGGCCAAAGCTCTTGCATTCATAGCATTGAATTTACCTTTTCTTGGCTCAAAATTATCATAAATTGCATGGATCTTCTTCTATAGTTGTTCTTTTCAACATTTAAATTCATTCCATTCTTAGAAATAATTTTAAACTCTATGGTAAGTGAAGTCAATTGCTCTTTGATCTCATCAATAGATTCCATAGTTGCAAATTGAACATAGGATTACATTCACATACGTCTGTAGCCAACTCTGATACCAATTGAAGAAAGTCTAGTTTGCACTTCGTACCAAATTTGATGATCGAAATACTGTTAGAACAAATAACTTGGTTTGCAATTAAAAACCAATTTCATTCTAACTTCTATTAGAACAAAGGTTGGAACAAAACTGAATAGAATAGATTAAAAGACAAAGTAAAGCAATGATCAAAGTAAAGAGAGATAACAAACAATATTCGTTAATGCGGTTTGGATTCTCCAATCCTACTTTACGGAACCTCACTAAAAGAATGAATTTATTCCACAATTCATCCAAATCAACTATCGCCTAATGCCCAAACTACCCTTACACCAACAAATGTTTGCAACCCTAATATTAAACCCAAATTGTTACAAATCACTCTCCAAAAAATATCCACACATACAAACAATAAAACTCTCTCCAACAAATAATAAAAAAAGAGTGTCACTAATTTACCCAATAAAATAGCAAAATACAAATGCTAAAGACACTAAACAAATTGTCAACTATCGTTATTAAGCTGTTAATATATAGGCCATGAATATAGCATGATCTCCAACCACAAGATAAAGCTTTATCACTTTATTTAAATAATGAAATTATCTACACGAATTCTCTGATAAATAATACCATTAATTCTATCATTATCAGATTTTAGTTAACAACCTCTGATCACTTAAGATAAGGATAAGCCTAGCCTCTACAAACATTTCAATCTTCTCCACTTCATCTCCAAGTTACATGAGTTGATGATGATGATGATGATTCCGAAATGTTGGCCGTGAAATATCTTCTCATTTCTCGCTTTAATGAGATTTAATCAAAAGTCAAACATGCCAACACAAATACTTTAATTGTTTTGACTTTATTTGTTCTAATTGTTATTCAAACATAAAATGGGGTAAGCAGTCAAAGTTTTTAACAAACACCATTTTTATTTTTATTTATCTTTTATAAATTTTTATGCATTTTTATAAAATTTTAGAATTTGCATCGAATTTTTTTTATAAATCTCTATTTCTAAAAGTTTTTAAATTTTTTTTATAATTTGGTTCAAAATAATAAAATATATATACATTAAAGAACTATTTATTATTATACTAATAAAAAAGGTCACATCTGTTACCGGTTAAAACTATTTAATGACGTTAAACTATTTTATGAAAAAAATGACAAATATTTATAATTGAGAGAGTAAAATAGAAATATTATTATAAATGTTGTTTATCCAAAATAATATAGAGCAATGTTGTTTGGATGCGCAAATTATTTCTGACTCGAGATATCTGTACCTTTTCGTTCGAGTCTGCCTCAGTCCCAAAAATCTATTTCTACTATTTCATTATTTATAAATATTAGGATATTTTACATTAATATTTATATTTTAAGTTAGATAAAAAAATTATTTAATGAACTGTAATTCAGTATGCAGGATTATCAAAATTTTTTATTTAGGCCTCCTCGATCCAATTCAAGTTGAATTTTTATCTAGATACGTTTTGACATTTTTTTATAACGTCACCCCAGTTATGTAAATAAAAAACCATATTTTAAAATAAATATATTTCATTATAGAAACTTATAATTTTTAACAGCAGTTCTTCAAGAGAATTTTTGTATGTTTATCTTTTTCCAAGATGTCACCAAAATAATAAATCTCGAATTTGTTTTTTTAGTTTTCTGATCTCATTTTAAGCATACTTTTCCGAGTAAATTTAGTCTTTGGTCCTAAATTGTGTTAAACGGGAGGTGCATGATGCATAATTCCATAAAATAAATTCCATCTTAAAAACTCATTCATTATTATTAGTTTAATATCTTCTCAATACATCCAATCAATTCATAATTTTCATCCTTCACTAATAAAAGAAAAATAAGTAAAATAAAAACATTATTTTTTAAAACTCAATTTCCATTTCTAAACATATAATATGAGGTGAACCATGAATTCAAAAATGGCGCACCTCTTTTTGCTTAGCTTAACAGTTGAAATAGAATAAATAAATAGAATGAGAGGGCAGGCTAGGTTTCTCGAGAAGTATGAATTTTGTAATTAATCAATAAATAGAGCCTACACAAGTAAATATGGTAATGATAATGAACCGAATCCTACTCCCTTGCTGAGGGAGGGTACACTATTTAGGAACTACAGCTTCACAAATCAAAATCTCCTAAACTCATCACCTATCATTAACTTGTTAGACCACTCGGGCATGGCCAACGACTGAAGATGTGCATAAAAAGAGAGGATAAAAATACAGGATCAACAATACATAAACGGGAAAGCAGCATGAGAGAGACAGGGTGGATTTCTATAGGAGGGAATAGGGAATTTTTAATAAGTTCTGTCAAATGCAATAAGATGTTTGAGACCAAGGCTGAGTTCAGCTCTTATTCACCATATCCTGATATCCATGCTTCAAACAAAAAGGAGATAAAAAAGACGACAGGACAGCGGGAAAAATGAGAGAGTTATGCCTTTTCTCCTTGAGTGCAAAAAGCATATGCAATCTTCAACCAAAACAAAGTATCTCAAGAGTTTAAATTCCAAATGATCAAAGTAGCACAAACCTAGCTCCAATGAGATGACCAAATAACGTCTCAAATCCCAAATAGGAACCTGATAGTGGTTAGATGAAGTTTTCCCAGTGTGAACCATGAGATAAAGCAGAGTGCTAAAGGTTACAAATTGCTTCACTCGATCAACAGAATTTTGGTGATCGACCAGAAGCAAGTTTAAGTTATCATAGCAAAAGAATTAATATCTATCCATCTAGGAGACAAAGTGCAAGCAAGTTTAACTTGCTAATTTGTAGTATTATAAAACATAACTAGCCTAACACTGGCATAGAAGATTACCTGTGACAAACCATGAACTTAAGTGATTAACCAATCTATCAAGGGGATCAAACAGAGACATTCATCCCAGAGGAATCTGGTTACACAGGACCTTAAAGTAGCTTTCGCCAACAACTTTCCTTGGAAAGGAGGAAAAACAAAGAAATGAAAACAAAACAAAACAAAACAAAACGAGGAAAGTAAAAAAGTGGGACTAGATAAAGAACCAGGTTGGTAACAGAATTAAAATAAAAATAAAAAGGAAAGTTACAAAGTATTGCAGACAGCAGCAGAAAAATGCATCCATTCATATTTCTATCAATCAACACTAAACAAATTTCAAAATTATCAATAGAAATTTAATAGCATTAGCTCTCTACCACAAAGCAACTGCATACCTTCACATAGATTAATTAAAAACCAACCCTCCAAAAATTATCATTGAACAGCTTCAGCAAGAGCACCATCTATAAAACCTGCATGAGTAGGGATATAACAGGCCATCCAGACCACTGAAGGCAAAAAAGAAAAATGGAACCTATGATCAAGTTCATCAAAGAAAGGACAATAGTTGTAGAACATAAAGACTGCTAGAAGGCAGAGGTGGCTGTAAGAAAACAAGAATCAATAACCAAAAAGGCAGATCAAAGAGGCCTACAGTAAGATCTAGCTTCCCAACATGGATCACTTACTTTCTAGACTGACAGTAACAAGCTCCTATTCCACAATCAACAGATTGGAGGACATATGACTTCAGGTACATGCACACCTGCTAGTACATGAGTTTCTAAATAATTCAATACAGAGGCAAAGTTAATGGAAACAAGGAATCGAACTTTCAAATAAACAAAAATTAAATTCACAGTTCAGCAATGGAGATAATGGTCCAACATACTTCTAGCAGTAAAAGAAGCTTGCTACAAACATTGCATGGTTGATTCCAGAAGAAAGCAGAACACTGCTTGGTATACTTTATCCATAGTAAATGACATCTCAGAGACTTCAATTCCAATCTGTTCCACATTCCTGCAAAGGATAAAAAAAAGAGCACAAAGGGCATACACATATGAAGAACCAATAAATGGCTAAAAACTTGAGCACCAAAATAAACACTAAGCAATCTCTTAAAGAGCTGCCATTCATATAAGAGCCAAAAGCTCATTAAACTCTAAATAAGTTGATCATATCTTAACAAGCTTGGCTTGAGCTGAAACACGCCTAAACTAGAGACACAGAAGTCAAACAGCTTGGAAAAGATTTGATCACAGAAATCCCCAAATTCCAGTTCCACATAAAGCCCACAACTCATTTCGGCTGAGGAGAAATTGAATGATCTTCTAATTCTGCAAAGGAAATCATATAGAAGTTACTATTAGTCATTAACCATACAACTCTAATGATGTTAAGTTATTTTTTGGTGAATAGTGACATTACCATTAATTTCAAGCCACTGCTTACCACTTGACCTTTCAAGTTTGTTTGCTTCTTCTGCATCCGACCTTTTATTTGGTGAGAGTCCTTCAGCATTACCAAAGTTCAGAAAACGTTTTCTCCTTGATTCCTGGCCATCATTTACAGAAACTTTGGAGTCCTCTTTTGAAACCAACACTCCTTCATCCCCTGCATTTTTATAACATTCACAATGGAAGTAAGCAGCTTGATACAATCTCCAGGAAAGTTTATGCCAAAAAGTGATCATTTATTCACACTATCCAAATAATATCAACCTTCAGCAGACTTTGACCTAGAGCACTTCTTGGTCTTGAATCATTGTCTTCAGAACTTCTTGGAGAAGATCTTCTTCCTCTAGGAGGCCTATCTTCAGCTGATAAAAAATGTTTTTCTGCACAGCATTCTGATCTTTCATCCGTTTTATCAACAGAAAGTTGCTTGAATTCGGAAGACTTTGACCTAGAGCGCCTTCGGTGTTTTGATTTTTTCTCATCTGAATTTCTGGGGGACAGCCTGCTTCCTTTGGGATGCTTGCGGTCAGCAGATCTTGACCTCGATTGCCTTTTATCCCGATGGTTAGACTTCTTATCTCTACTTCTACCACTCCTCTCTTTGGCGTAATGCCTACCTTCAGTAGATATAGACCGAGATCGCCTTCTATGACTATGTTTCAACTCATCATTTATTGTTTCATCAATTTTACTGTGGAGGCGAACCTTGCCTTCCGGAGAAGCTGACCAGGTCTGCCGTCTGTGTTTTGATTTGTTATCACCTGAACTTGCAGAAGACCTGCTTCTTCTTCGATGCTTACCTTCTGAAGATAAAGACCTGGAGCGCCTTCTGCTGTGGTGCTTTGATTTTTCATCCTTTTTGTTATCAGAATCGACAGATTTTGACCTAGAGCGCTTTCTGCATTTTGATTTTCTTTCATCATCCTTTGGAGATGACCTTCTTCTACGATGCCTTGGCGATCTCGAACCAGGACGGGATGATCTCCTCACCTTTGGTGAACTTTCTTGGCTATGTTTTGGGGAGTCTGAATCTACAGCAAGTGATTTTCTTGTTTGAGGACTCGTACTCATACTCCTACTCCTACTCCTACTCCTACTCCTATTTCTCCTCAAAATAGAAGAACGAGGATCATGTGATCTGTCCAGGTCTCTTCTCCGACTCCTATCATTGTCATTTCGATCTCTATATGACAGTCTTTCACTATCATACCTTGAACGATGATGAGACCGCTCAGGTGATCTGGACCTATGGTCTCGCTGGAAACGAGGTAGAGGTAAATAAGAGCGAGACCTCCTCCTTTGCCTATAGCTGACTGGTGATCTTGACATGGACCTTGACCTTCGCCTATAACTGATTGGTGATCTAGACTTTGACCTTGACCGTCTTCTATAACTAAGGGGTGACTTTGATTTGGATCTTGATCTTGACCTTGCACGGGAAGTAGATGGTGACCTGTAAGTAATGATTTACAAGAACAATTTACTTTTAAGCAAATTTGAAGCCTTTAACATAGAGACAGAAAAGGGAAACACAGTGATCTCCTTTGGTTCCTATAAGTAAAAGCATCTTCTGGAAAGACATAATCAAAGATCTGACAACAAAAAGAGAATCATTACAAATAGATACCTCTTCTACTGTTCTGCTCCTAATTAGATAGTGAATCATAAAACATTATTTGTTGAAAAAAGTGCTGCTGCTGCAGTCTATCATACCACAATAAACCTAAAGGAGCAAACATAGGTGTTCTACGTATCATAACAAATAGCGAAACTCTGCTTGCATTCCTTATGCAGCTCAATAAGTAACTTCATTCTTTAACAATATTGAAGCATAAGCACCTAACCAAAAAGTAAGCCTTAAGTAACAAGACATGTACGTAAGGAAGTACATTTGTCCTGACGAGGACACATACCTAGATTCACTCTTGATTTCCTTCTCTTCATTAACAAGTCCATCAGCTTTTAGCTTCTTACTTATTTCAGCAGCTCTTGAAGCAGCTAACTCTGTTGCAGACTTCATGCTTGCAGCTCGATTAGCTGCCTGCTGAGCAGTCAAGGTTTGTTGCATAAGCAAAGCCTGTTGGAATTGCATCTGTTGCATGGCAACAGCTTGCTGCATCATCATAGGCAGAGACGATGATGTCAATGATGAAATAGATGGTTTCTGAGGAAGCGTTTTAGCCATCTCCACATTTAATGGTCGACCACCAATGTCCATATTGTTTAATGCCAAAGCGGCCATTGCTTCCTCAGGTTTTGAGTATTCTATATAAGCAAAATGTTTTGAATCAGTGATTGTACACTCGACAACAGAGCCACAGAAGCTAAAAAGCTGTTTCAACTGCTCAGCTGTGAGAAGTGGGCTAAGATTGCTAACTTGTAGGGTTTTCTTCAATGCATCAGCCTTCCCAGCTTTGTCAGGAGAATCTGACATGCAGCAGACAACCATTAGCTTGAGCCCAACGAAATAAATAGAACTTGGGAAATAAATTAACAAAGAAACATACAGTTCAAAATAATAAGATAGAGTAAAAAGTACCAGATGAATCTTTAATTGACTGAGCTTGTGCTTGCACCTGAGCTGAATGAGCTTGAAGGGCCTGAGCAGCAACAATAGTCTGAGCTGCAGCCATTGCAGCCGCTGAAGGTGCCATAGGTACCTGACTAAGAGTTCCCATGCTGGTTGTTGCAGCCAAAGCAGTCATCAGCAAATTGTGAGGAGGATGGTTCAATTTGCAATCAGTTTTAGCACAACGGCCATTGAGGTATTCTCGACAAACTTCCCCAAGAGATGCCCCCATTCCCGGCAATATAGCACCACCTGAAGCACCAGAAACAATGCCTGGGATCATTCCCAACAAGCCAGGGAAAGCTCCAGAAACAGAACCTGTATAGTTTGGCATGTTGGGCATGGTTTGGTTTACTAGATTGGGATATGTGGATGCAGGAGCCACCCCTAGTAGTCCTCCGGTAGACGTACCTGCATAACAAAAATTCAACATCTATGCCCTGAGCGCTACAGACTGCAAGCAAGAACCACGCTTAAAAGTGAAGCCAAAAGTAAGAACAGAGATTCAACAACAATTTTATATGGACAGTGAGTGCAAAGTAATGAGAAGGTGAATATCATTGGGAACTTTTCAAATTCCTAATCGTGAGCCTTCTTCACCTAGAACAACAAAACTAATATACAAAAGACTGCATTTCATATTAAAAGCAAAAATTACTCTAAAGGTTTGAATATTAAAAGATCCACGTATTATATAGACAATCAAATAGGGACAAGAAACATGCAAAGTCATGCATGGCAAGGTTTGAATATTAAAAGATCCACGTATTCTATAGACAATCAAATAGGGACAAGAAACATGCAAAGTCATGCATGGCAAGTGACAGCTAAACATGCAGTTAAAACCGAATAAACGTAGTTTTAACGATGTTACCTGCACTGAAGAACACCGGGAATGGGCTACCCATGATGGGTTTCCCATTGCATTCAATGTTTACCATATAGTTCCCTCTCTTAGGCACCACATAAGTTACAGAGTAAGTCCCATCTCCCATATCCTTCACAACGCCATCCTGTTCTAAGCCCCCAACACCCACACCTGGCGAAACCCTCACCTTAATCTGCGCACCCCCACTCTGTACTTTCCTTTCATCTGCATCTCTCGTTACCACCATAAACGTGGAAGCAGCACAGGCAGCGCCACCCGCTATTCCTGGCCCCGCGGCCATGCATTTAATGGGATCCACGGGACCAATTGGCTTGTTCACCAAGTCACCGGTGTCCTCGGATTCACTATCCGATGAAGCAGCCACCACATCCTTGTTACGGTTCTTATCAACATCCTTAAATGTGGCTTCGAAAGCTGCTTTAGCAGCAGCAGCTTTTTCAGCCTCAGTTTTTTGCTTGGCTTCCTCGGCTTGTTTCATCCATATAGGCTTTGAAGCGGTCGTGTTTCTATCCGCCATCAATTCAAAAACACCTAAATTGCTAGAACAATCGAATAAGCAATAATGCAAATGTCAACAACAAATAAAACAACGATATGTGAGGAAAAAATCCATCCAATGTGCGCCGGTAAACCTGGCTGAAATTTCAGAACTAGAATACTATTAAAGTCCCAATTTACTAATGCAAATGAAACAAAAACTAACCAATTAGCCACGCAAAACCTCAAAATCAAAGCTAAATATTTTTTTTATAAAAAGGAAAAGTAGGTTTGATATGACGCTTTTTCGATTTGACTGTTCAGAACTTCTTCCGTTAGACTTCGTTTGGTTACCAGGCAATGGAAAGAATTTTCTTAAAAAGGAAAAACAAAAAATGGAAACGCCTTACCGGGTAATTTTGTTTGTATCAGAATTGTAACTGGGCCGTGTAGGGCCGAGTTCAGGCCAAGTATGCCAAATTCTAGATTCTTTTACTGGGTTCGGATTCAACTCCAAAAATAAAATTAAAATTTTGTCTAAATTCAGTTCAGATAAAAAATGTTAAATTTAATTTTAAACCGTTTGTATTAATTTTTTTCTACATTATTTTATATATAAAATAAATTTAAAATATATAATACATTAAAAACATTAAATAATGTTAAGATAATTGCAATTTAATAAGTAAATGCTTTTAAAATAGTAGTAAAATTAATAATAAAACAATAGTTATATAATATCTGAACAATAATAATAAAATAATAGCAGTATAATAGCAAAATAACAACAAAATGACATTAAAACAAAAGCATACAAAATTAAGCAGACTCGAGTCGGGTCGGGCCATGTCTGGACCAAAAATCTTACTTGAGGCTTGCCCCGTTTAGAAAATAAGCTTTATTTTTTATTCAAGTCCATTTTTCGAACATATACTTTCACTCACTTTTCGAACGAGTGGTATATAATGTTCCAAGTTCAAGTCTCACTATACATTGTATTTTATTGATTTTAATATCTTTATAAAAATATCATCATAATTATATAATTTACTTTGTATAAATAATGTTTTCTAGTCATTTCCCAAATCAGGTAAGAAAATATCTAAAAGCCCTTTTTTAGAAAGTTACTAGTTTTTAATGTTTATGTGTTTAATTTTTAATTAATTTTTTATATTTTATTTAATTTTTATAATTAGTGTAAATTAATATTTATTATTCGAATGATTAAATATAATTAAAATGTATTAACTTATTTAACAAGTCAAATATTATTATAATAAAAAAATCAAATCATAATTAATACATGGTTAACATATTTAATATATGATATAATTTTATTTCTTAAAAGTAATATAAGTTACATTGCTCGAAATAATAATTAATTAACATAATTAACTTATATAAATTATTTTGATAATTCAAATATAGTGCTAATAAAAATTTAATATACTATAAATTAAACTCTTCACTATTTATAAATAATATAAATATAATATTTAGGTTATATTATAAAACTATATTATTTATAAAATTTTATATATGAAATATATAATTATTTATTATAAAATAATGTAATTTTTTTTCTTTTATATATAAAAATATAGAATGCCACTCGATGTTTTGATTTTTCTACATGATGATGTTAAGCAAAAAGCTAGAATAAGAAAACTATCTAAATATAAAATAATTTAATAAAAAATTTTATTTTTATTGCGTATGATAGAAATTTATTTAATAAAAATATTTTAATAATCTTTACACAATTGATGAAAATAAAATAATAAAATAGTTTAAAGAATAAGATATTGCTTATTGATTAAATTGAATAGTTTAAATTAAGTTCAATGATAAATTTGGTCATTAATATTTATATATTTTGTCAAAACGGACCTAATTATATTTTTAAGTTTTTTTTTACCATAAACCTTTATTTTTTTTTCAAATTACTTTTTTAGCAGATTTGACCAATAAAACGCATCTGGTCCCAAGAAAATCAGTGGCTTTTGCGCTATATTCCTAAAGAACAAAATTAGGTTGCTGACTATTTAGTGAAGTTTGCTCTAGTTAATAAAGAAGAGTTGCAAGTCTTTTATTCTCCCCTGAAGGAGATTTTAGCTTTCATTGAATCCGACAAGATAAAGGGTTTTACTCACCTTCAGAATAATGCTATGTAATTTAGAATTGTTATTATTTGTTTCACCAAAAAAAAGTTAAATGTGAAATTTCATATGCGAATATTTTTATTGAAATGTAATTTATTATCTAAGTAACTCAATAAGATAATTACACATGAAAAAAAATAAAATAAATATATCATACATGAATTTAAAAAAAAATCTTAATTTAAAGAAAATAAAATTAATTATCTAAAAAAAGTTTCAAAATGAATGTATACATTTGTTTACTGAGAGAATTCAAAAAGATAATTAATAAATCAAATCGAAAATACTGAAGGTGTGCATTCATTTTGAAACTTTTTTTAGAAAATTACGTTTATTTTCTTTAAATTAAGAGTTTTTTTTGTTGACTTCATGAATTATTTATTTTATTATTTTCCACATGTAATTATTTTATTGGGCTATCTAAGTAATAAATTGCATCTCATTAAAAATATTCCACATATGAAATTACATATCATCCCATTAACTTTTTTAACTGTACTCTCATCAAATCTGTTAAAAAATATCTGAAAAAAAAAGAATAAAGGTTGATAGCTAAAAAAGGCTCAAAAATAAAATTAAGGCCATTTTGACAAAAACATGTAAACGTTAGTGGCTAAATTTGTCATTAAGCCTTTAAATTATAATGAAAAATGTAATTAAAGATAATATAATTTTAACACTTATTATGAGTTTGAATAAAGATGAAAGAAGAACTCTGTCTTGAAAATTTATGTAAATATCTTAAAGATTAAATTTCAAAAATTAAAAAGTATTTTGAGAATTGAGATTAGAATTCAATTTAATTTGTATATGCATAATAATAGATGAAATTAATTATGATTTTAATGTATTAAAATTACACAATTATATTTTTATTATTTAATAAAACATTATATTTTAATGTATTAATGTTAAAATATTAATTTCATTTTTTTAAATTTTAATATTAAAACTATTTAAACATTTTACATTTTATTTTTCTAATTTAAAACTAAATAATGATGTTTTTAATTAAAAAGTAAATTCAAAATATATAAAAAAAATATCAAATAAAACTTTACAAATCATAACATAATTTTTAATTTTTCAATAGTTTATTTTCCTACGTGAAACAATTATTGAGATTACTAAAATAATTATAAATTTAAAAAACTAACAATAGAATAAATTAAAGATAAGTTAAAATAAAATATAAAATAAAAATAAATACTAATAATTTTACAAATATGTTTAATCTTCTACTTCAATTCATTATTCCCGTCATCATCTTCTAGCTTGATCTTCTTCTTCAGTCGATCATCATCATCTTTGATCAATGTTGAACTTTTGATGTAATTAATTATTTTAGAGTTGCAAATTGCTTAAACAATAATAATAAATTGAATATTTGTATCAAATTATAATTATAATACTAATTAAAAATTAGAATAAAGTAAAATTAAAATTAATGATAGCGCACAATTAAAAAGTGAAGATTTCATGTTAGACAATGACAGAGAAAATGAATAAAGATGGGTTTAAAAAATTTAGTATAATAATTATAATAAATTAAATAAATGTGGCTTTTTTTATAAAAATAATATAAAAATAATTAATTACGAAAATAAGTTAGGAAAAAAATTATTTACGAAAATTTGTTGTTTTTAACAATCACTTGACACACTGATAACACCACTTTAATTTATTTTTTAAATTAGTCTTAGGTTGTGTACTTTTAATTTTTTTTTTTAACTTTCCATGTTAAAATCTAGCTCTGACAACTTGATTAGGATTAAAATTGTGAGTCCCATGACTTTCCTTTCTTTGTTTTTTTTTCACATTGAATGTTTCTATTTTTTATTTTATTTCTCTTTTCTTTTTCCTTTCTTCTTCTTAATTGAAAGCTCAAGTTGTTGTACTTAATAACTATCGTGGCCACCACTTACGGTGGCCTTTCGTGCCAATTTCGACATTAAAGAAAAGATTTCATCCTTATCATTGACTTTTATAGTTCAAATCTCCCAGTAGCCGGCTCTAAATCTTTTAAAACAACAAGCAAAGCTTCAAACTATTCTTTCTTCAATCTCCGTTTTGCATCGTCAGATTGTCACCAATCGGAGATATGTTGTTTCCCACAGTTAAACACGCCACCTCACTGTTCAGATCACTGAACAGAATCACGGAGCTCTGCACCCGAACGGAGTCACAAGCTTCCACCCCTGATACCCTATAATCTTTTCTAGTTTTTTTTTTTCCATTTTAGGCCATTTTAAAAAAAAAATAATATACGGGTGTCACTTGACATTGGCGACACCATTAAAAATTATTTTGTTCCTTGGTATACTCTTATTTTCTTGAGTATTTTTCAAAAAATGCATACGAGTGTCATCTAATATAGTGGCGGCACCAGAAAAATTCTTTAAAAAAAAAAACTCATGATTGCTTGATGACTGGGCGGAAAGTGAGGTGGTACCGCCGGTGTGTCAAGCGGCACCAACGGGGACTGTTCAGAACAGCTCATTGCTGTAAATAATTTTTTCTTGATCAATTTTCATAATTAATTATTTTTATATTATTTTTGTAAAAAATCCTAAATGTGTAATGATGAATGAATATTATAATTTTTTTTGGTGAATTACAAGAGGAGGGCAAAGTCCTAATAGTAACGAGACTAGTGTGGCTCAAACCCAGGCCACACCTAGGGTCCCTAGCCATCAGGCCAACACATAGAGTTCATGAATATTATAATTTTACTTTATGAATTAATTGACTACGAAAATAACCCAAGGGAAAAATTATATATGAAAATGACCTGAAATCTATTGTAGTCGTCGGTGTCGCCAGACACACTGGTGGCACCACCCTTCATTATGACCTAATTGTCGGTTTTTTTTTAAATTTTGGTATCGCCACTGTGTCAAGCGACACCAGTATATTTTTTTAAAAGAAAGTTGCCTGAAAATTATAAGGTGTTTCGTGACTCCATTCAATGATTCGAACAGTGAGGGAGAACAACATATCTCCGACTGGCGACGATCCGACAGTGTGAAACAAAGATTGAAGAAAAGGTAGTTCAAAGCTTTGGTCGTTGTTTTAGAAGATTTGGAGTCGGCTACTAGGAGATCTGAACCGTAGAAGTCAACAAGGAGTAAATCTCTTATTTTATATCGAAATTGATAAGAACGACCATTATAAACTGCAGGATTTTTTACCTAAATAAATTTAAAAAAATTATATACCCAAATAGGTTGTCAGCTGGATTATTACAAAAATGGTACATTTTTTTTAGTTGCGCCTATCTGATAGGCGTAACACCTTTTTTTATATTAATTTTTTTCGTTTTAAAAAATATTATTATTTTATTTTAAATTAAAAATAATTAAATATAAATACAAGTCAAAATATAGTCAACGGGTGAAAATACAGGTTAAAAATACCTGAACCATATCGCGCCTGTCAGATAGGTGCAACTGGTTGTGCCTAACAAGTAGGCACAACTGCCCCTGCCGCCTGCACAGCCCCTCTTCTGCTGCTGTATGCATGCCTGTTGCTGCTGTCGCACAGTGTGCAGTCCTTGCAATGGGAAAAAGATGGTAAATGGGAGACCTTATAAGCATGGTCCCCTAAATCAAAAACCCACCAGAAGAGAGAAAGAAAAGAGATAAATGAGAAGAAAAAAAGAAGAAGAAAGAAAAAAAAAAGGTAACGTATTATTTTAGTAAATAATTTTGTTTATAATTTAAAGAGTTTAATTAAGATGTTGTGAAATTTTTTTGTTGTTAATTATTATTTAAAATTATTTATGTTTAGTGTTTATGGTTTTGAGTTAATATTTTGTATGAATGTAATTTTTTATAATAATTTTAAAATTAATTTGTTAGTAATTTAGGATTTTGTTATAAATTTTTGTGTTTGTAATTATTTTAAAATTAATTTATTAGTAATTTAGGATTATGTTATAAATTGTTGTGTTTAGTTTAGTATTTGGTGAGTTTTAGTAATGATAAATTATTTTGTTAAATATTTTGTTAGTAATTTATTATAAATTGTTGTGTTTTGTGAGTTTTTAAATGTAAAATTATTTTGTTAAAATTATTTTACACCATGATCGGAGGAGACATGATATCATTCATGGGAATTAAATTGTAGAATCTTTGGTATGATATCCTTATATTGCTAGCTTGGGGTGTACTTTATTGCTTGCTTTTTCTACTTGGTTCTTAGATTTTATTTTAAGAACAAGATAAAACAGAGAGTATAAAAGCGTGTTTTATCTTTCTGCGATTTTTATCTCATGTTTGTAACTTCGAAGGTTCCAAGTTCATTGCTAATGCATGAACATATCATTATCATGAATCATATGTCTGTGTCACTGTCTTTTATGACAAGAAAGTTTTCAAACATTTTTTCAATCTATATAAATTGTTAGTGTTTATTTATGTGTTTTGTGATTTTTTAGTAATATATTTTTAAAAAAATAATTTTATAGTTATTTTTTTAGTAATTTATGATTAGGTTATATAAATTGTTAGTGTTTAATTTAGTGTTTTGTGATTTTTTTAATGTAATTCTTATATAATGTAATTTTATTTAATTTTTTAATTATTTGATAATTTTTATTGATTTATTAAAGTGTTGATTAAATTTGTTGTTATATAATTTTATAGGTTGTTTGAAAGAAACTAATCAAGTATGTTTCTATTTCTATTTTTATTTTTTTAATTTGTATGTTTTTTTATGTTTAGATAGTTTATATTTATTTTAATTATATTATTATTGTAATCTAATATAAATTTTTTTATTGTAAGTAAATTATGGAAAATTATGAGATATTTACCGTGTTTTGTTTCTGAAATTTGAAATAATTTATTGTATTTTTTAAAAGAAGTTAAATGAATTCATTTTTTAATTACAGCTTTGCAACAAATGGGTTCTTTGATTAATAATAATCACATATCAAGTACTATTAATGAGATGGTAATAAAATCTTTATTTGATACTCATGTTATTTGAGGAATTAAATTATATTGTATTAATAATTTTGCTAATTTAATAATGTTAGGGCCCGTGTTAATAATGTAGGGTTTCTGCCAGATGAACGCCTAATGCCATACTTGGAGTTAGTCGGGTTCAGATCAACGGCATTGATATGGACTTTTGATCTACGATACGACTTGATTTCTGCTTTAGTCGAGCGATGGCGTCCGGAGACCTATACATTTCATTTGCCGTGCATGAGTGCACCATCACTCTAGAGGATGTTGCATTACAGCTAGGGCTCCCCATTGACGGGAATGCAATCACGGGTATAAGTTCAATCTCTAAGCCGGCTGCCCTTTGCTACGAAATACTTGGACACTCGCCAAGCGAGGGGAAATTTGCCAGTTTGAGGTTTTCATGGCTAAAGGCCAATTTTGAGTATTTGCTGAGTACTGTCAATGAATGGAATGTGATGCTGGCCTTTCGAGCTTACATTATGCACCTTATAGGGGGTGTATTCATGTCAGATGCAAACGACAGTACGGTCCACTTGATGTACTTACCTCTATTATCCAATTTGCATAACACTCGTTCATACAGTTGGGAGTCCGTAGTGTTAGCCATGCTGTATCGCGAACTTTGTCAGGCGACAGATGTAACACCCTTTACCCGTATCCAACGCCGGGCCAGGGTACGAGGTGTTACCTTACTAAAATGCATGCAAATTAATCAATTTCAACAACAGAAATACGTCCCAATTTGAAACTTTTTCGAACCATGACCTGCGGACCTCAATAAGGGCCTACGAGGCCTAACTCGTAGTTTAGAGACGATTCAGGCCCATTATGAGCACTTAGAAATTTATCAAGAAAATCCACTGCGAGTAGGGCAACGCTTGTGTGGAAGGGCAACACACCCGTGTAACCTCTAGACATGGCCGTGTTGATAGCCCGTGTACCTTACATGGCCTGAACCATCAAAGGACACGCCCGTACCCCTCATCCTTGTGGATTTATTTTCCAACATCAACCTACAGGGGTTTTGACACAGTCTGGCACACACTTGGGTGCCCAGTCCGTATCCTTCACACAGCCATGACACGCCCGTATCACTGCCCGTGTGCAAAAACCTTGACATTATTTTTCTGACATCATCACTCACATGGTCGTGGCACACGCCCGTGTGCTGGCCGTTCCTTTACACGGTTGAGACACACGGCTGTGTCTCATGCCTGTGTGGAACACTGATGGACATTTAATGCTATCCATGCAAGGTGCAAGGGACATACGGTCGAGCCACACGCCCTTGTGCAGCCCGTGTAGTTCACACAGCCTAGACACACGCCGTGTGTCTACCCATGTGGGCATTATAGGGCTATTTACCAAGCCCTTAGCCACCCTGAAACAACTACAAGCATAACCCAATCTTCATTCATCATATCATGACATTGATACTCATCTAATTTCCCCTAAATAGGTGCCTAAACATTAACCAAATTCACGTTCAATATGCATGCATAAACTACTAACAAAATTGTTCAATTTCCATGTAAATCATTCTCATATCACTAAGCAAATTGGATAGTTTTGGGCCAATTCCAAAGGCCATGTACAAAATGAATTTCATAAGACAAATGGCTAACACAATTGGGTAACTAGAGTATTTTACACAAAATGACCATACAACCTATACATGCCATTACTTAAAACACAAAACATAACTATACCGAGTGCTTCAGTTGATAGTGTGTACGATGCCTCGAATTTCTTAATCGACATTATAAGAGAATGGAAAAAGAGAGGGGTAAGCAATAAACTTAGTAAGTCTATATGCAAACAATTAATACCATAGCCATGCATTAGGGAATTAACTATTGCATCAACTATACCAATTCCTCCTACTATGAGTTCACTTACTCTTCCCACAGTTTATCGAACATTCTCAACACAATTTTTACACACAAGGCACATATTGCTTAGCACATACAATCCCTGCACTTATCCATCATCACAACACGCATAGAATTTCATTCAAGTAATTTTTCACAACAAATTTATCCATACATGATAGATTCATACATAGTCATCCGTAATGACATTAGCAATACTAAGATGACTCCACACTTAGCCCATCATCATTAATAAAATTACGGTGGTAACGCACTTATCCCATCTTCATTAATGAAATTACAATGGTATCGCACTTAGCCCACTTTCATTGATTTTGTTTTCGATAGTTTCGCACCTAGCCCATTGTTAATAATCGCCAACCAAGCGATTTACACTTAGCTCACTAATCTCAACAAATATCCGGTGGTTCACACATAGCCCACATTTACTCACGATTTATGGAAACTTAACTGTACTCTCATTTCTCACAATTTCATTCTATGTCCATAACATTTAATCACATATCGTATAAGACATTCATGAGTGAAAACATTACATAAAATGGGTATCGTTTATATATAAACTTACCTCGGTATACAAAATACGGGAAATGTGGAATTTAATCCGAAGCTTTTCCCTTGCCTCAGTCAAGGTTGACTCCATGCTCTCCTTGATCTATATGAATACAAATTCAACCATTTAATCACTAAATTACTTAAAACAATCCAAAATTCACTTTTTGCCAAAATGACCATTTTGCCCTTAGGCTCGAAAATGGATTTTTATCGAATTTCCTTGTTAACCCAGCCTAATCAACTCTTTTTATTCTCATCACTACCCCAATTTCTCATTATTTCCTACACTTACCCTTTTTTTTACAACTTCTACAACTAAGTCCTCTCTAAGTGTTTTCATACAATTTCCTTCACATAGTTGTTTATTTAACAACAATAGCTCATTTTCTTCCCAAAAATTCTAGCAAACATCACTTACACATTCATGGAAAATTTTAAAACTTTCAGCCAAAATACAAGATAAACCTCTCAATAGATAGCCCATGCTATAAGGGTCTCAAAAAATGCAAAAATCATCAAGAAAGACCTTAAGAATCACTTACTTGTGTGGATGAAGAGTAGCTAAAATTTTTGAGCTTTAAGAACCCTAAATATGCTGGTATTTTTGGTGGGAAGAAGAAGCAAAATGATGATACAATTTTCTTATTTTATTTTATTTTCTAGTCAAAATTAGTCACCTAACACACCAAACTTTGACTTTTCCAATTTTTTGTCCCACCATGGCTGTCCATGCCTCAATTAATGGGCTTATTTGCCCTTTAAAACCCCCACATTTTGCTTCTCTAGCTAATTTACACAATTTACTAATAATTTGCAACTTTTACCTTTTATGCGATTTAGTCCTTTTTCGCGATTAAGCTTTCAATCGCGTAAATTTATTCACCAAAATTTTCATGTATCCATATAAAAACACCATAACACATAAAATAATGCTAAAATAATTTCTCTAACCTCAGTTTAGCGATTTCAAAATCACTATTCTGATTAGGCCTAATTTCGGGCCGTTACAACAGATCCTTCTGCGATGGACATAGGCGGATGCCTCATACTGTTGCAGTTGTAGGCACTTTACCATATGCCATTCTTGGCATCTATTAGTCACCAATCATAGATATTTCCACTCGTTAATAGGTGATGAATTTTTAATCGTTATAACAATTAGTTGACTTTTTTCTGATTATATTGTTCTAACAATCTATTTTCGTAGATGGAGCACTAATTCGGGTATCTGGAGGTCATAAACGATTCTGATATACCGTCTGATGATTGAGAATCATGTTGGGGAAGGGGTAAGTTTTTCTAATATAAACTTAATTTTATTATTTTATTCCACTCGGCCCGTGTTAATATAATAATGTTATTAACTGTGCAGTTCATTTGGATGCTGTATTCTGTTCCAAAAATTATAGCAGTTATTCCTTCGTCTGCCCACGTCCACTTAAACCTATGGTGCATTACCGCACCTGTTATCAATTTTCAGATAGTGGAGTGATATCATGGTGATTGAGTACTCCTGCAGTTGGTTGCATATAGTATATCCCGACACTGCCTGTACGATTGGGGGAGATCCATGGGATGAACAGGAGGGGAAGCATGGAAATGATGGGGGAGAAGTGTATGAAGAATATATTACGATGTGGAACAACCGGTTAGGGAGGGTACCTCAGATGGATCGTGCTTTAGATCTGCAGCCCTTGTTAGAGTACATACAATGGTACTGTGAGATAGGAAAACCATTTTTGTTTGGTAGGCGGTTGCTGTAGTCCCTCCGCATATGACATGAACTGGGCAACCTCTTCCAAATCCGCATCATGCACTAGAGCTAGAGGCTGAGCTGAAACTACACTCTAGGGATAGTTCTTATCATCTAAATTAAGGATGATGACTATTTCCTGGGCTCGTCAGGCCACGGATATCATTCAAAGTTTGATATCTTCAGCCCACTACCACCTCAGTACTTCAGTCATCCTGGCTCGTATCCACCTTAGTACTCTACTCATCTCGGCCTGTATCCACTGTTGTACTCTACTCCTTTTGGCCCCTATCCACCACCGTACTCCACTCCTCCCGGCTCAAGTTCATCGATGGTTTTTGAAACATATGATTTTGTGTCAATGTTTCGCATACCCCTACATATAGATGAAGAGAACGTTGATTGCCGCAATCGCCCACAACGTGAACGTCGAGCTCCACAAAAATATATTGCTAGAACCAAACCATCAAACCATCAATTTTAAGTGGTTTTGTAATATAAATAACTTCATATTTATATAGTGACTTTTTTTCATTTTATTTATCAATTTTATGGTTTTTTTTTGTAATTTAAATAAATAAAATTTATACTAACTTTGCAAGTCAAATTAGATTAGCTGCAATAAATTGTAGATAAATTTTAGATTCAATCCTCTCAATATGTAATGAACAACATCTCAATTTTTACCCAATCGTGACGATTGTCCAATATGGTAGTTTCAAAGCGGGCATTTACTTCGATTATGATCGGCTGATCTGCATAGATCACATAGCTTTCTGTCAAATTTCTCCCTAATGTCCATTTTGTTATAGATTCTAGATGATTGAGGATGACCTTTCGGGTTCCTACACAACTCTTTGTCTGGGACAAGCTTGAACATCATCGGAGAAACCTACCATGTAGATAGGTTAGGAAGTACAGGGGACTCGTTTTCCCATACACGCAACGTGCGCTCGAGGGTGTACACTTCATCTATAAATTGTTCTACATTGAGCATGACTTTAGCACAAGCTGTCACGACATGTGCACAGGGATAATGAAGTGTCTGGAACCTCCTACGATCGTACTATTTATTTCGCAGATCAACTTCGTAGGACCTAGTTGGTATACCGGGTCAACGACCGATGGTTTCTGTAACTCAAAATGTTTCATTTACCTCGTGAATATACTTTTACATTCATCAACCTCGCCATCCGATGATTTGTAAACATTGCATCCCTGACATCTTTAATAAACACGTGTCCCGCCTCTATTTGGTTGACTTGTTGCTAACCCATTCTTGGCATCAAGGTAGCCAACCTGTAGAATGTAGTCAAGTAGACAGATGAAATCGAAAGATGTTGTGTTTTTAACAACACAGTGTTGATCCCCTCCACCAAGTTTGTGGTCATTTGACTATAACGAAAGCCCTCGTCAAAACTTTGAGCCCAATGCCACGGCTTTATGCTACGCAACCCTTGGCGGAAAGATGTGTTCATCTGACCTTCCATGTCACTCTCAAGTTAAGTTATCTTTTGCCAAAAAATGTGTGACTCTAGCTCTTACACTATGTATGTATTAAGAAAATATTAGACAGTCTCGCCCTAAAATATTAGGTTATATATTAAAAGGATAAGGTTATTCTTTACCCATTCTCCTAACTTGTCTCCGCCAGTCTGCATTCTTATAATCTCGGTGAAAGTTAGCCGTGATGTGCCAGATGTAGTAAACGGATCTTCATGGTATACCGGAACGCTAAATAGTGGCAATTAATCTTTTCCTTCTATCGGAGATGATGTAAATATTATCATTACTAATAATATACCTCTGCAGATTTGTAAGGAAAAATTCCCACGACTCTATATTCTCTTTATTTATGATGGCAAACACAATTGGGAGCACGTTTTTGTTCCCGTCTTGAGCAATCGCAAGAAGTAAGATATGTGTATATTTACCATATAACCATGTCTCATCTACTTGCATAAACGGCTTGCGATGGGGAAATGCATGCATGCATAGATCAAACGTTTAGAACATCCATTGGAAAAAATTTTTTCCCTGTTGTAGTTGGTCATCCGGGCCGTAATAAGGTTGTGTCTGCAACTTAATGACAGTCCACAGCACGTACTCCCTCATAGCGGCTATCCATCCCTAAAACTCATTGTACGATGCATCAAAATCTCCGTACAATTGCTCAATTTCCATATGTTTAGCTATCCATGCCTTTCGTATGATACTTGATACTGGAACCGTGCCTGCATTTCGACAATCAGTACCGAAACTCTAATGGTCGGCATGTCTTTCACCATTGGCATGATGGACGTACGGATAGTTTTGGAATCAAGTTTTCGATGATCTTCTGTCATACATGTTGAAGTACATGTGTGAGGCCCAACAAATTTTTGTATCTCCCACATTTGTGACTTCTAGATAAATGGAGCTCATATCTGCCAATTACAGCCTTCCGCCGACCTCCAACACTCTCTAATATATAAGTCGATTTAGACACGATGACTTTGTAGTCTACTGATATATTCATGCTATACCACTTAATGGCAAATACGCATTCTTCCTTACTTTCGAATCTCTAGCCCACAAACAACTCCTCAGGATCAGAATATAAGGTCATCCGATAAGCAGATAGTATTTCAGGGTACTTTGGGAACTCGACCACGTGCGCCGCATCGGGGTCTATCCAAGATATGTGTGCCCCAAGATTATTGTGTATCATAATACGACGAATCTGGTTTTCGATTGAAGGCGCATTAACATTTCCATCCTCATTCACGCCTTTGTCGTCAATATCATCCGGGACCTCATCCACGTCGGAATGACTATCACTATCGACTTCGTGATCAGAAGGATCACTACTATGGTATACATAATCACTAACCGCATCAGTCTTAGGTGCAACATTAAGATAAATGTTGATCCCATGTATAGTTGATTAACTATCAACGTACGATATTGAAACCACCATACACGGCTCTTGAGCTCCATCTTCTTCACCTAATGGGGTGGGATCTTCAGTTGGCTCCACACCAGCTAACTTAACAAATAATTGAATCAGTGCATTTTGGTTGCTCCGAGTCCCACAATAAAGAGCAACCATTGTCTCCACGTCTTCATCGCCAACAGGTTTCATTTTGGTGAATTTTATGGGATCCGTCGAAATTGGAAACTTGTAGAAAAGTTTCAAGATCCTTCTCCCACGTTTATAAATTTTTTCACTAATTTTTTTCTTCATATCATCAAACGAGATATTTGCATTAAATCTCATTGCTACTTGTTTGCGACATTCAAATATACATCCCACGGTTGTTGTCAAAATTTCTCTATCGAAATAAACGCATATGAAAAACTGAGTCTTTATCTTCAACATTAGATCTGTTAAAAAAAGTTAAAAATTCTCAAAACAGTTTCGAATAGCAAAAAAGTTACATAAAATTTTTAATGCAAAATTTTTTATTAGAAGCTAACAAAATTAATAATCTAATAAAATAACTTTCAAATAAGAATATTACTAACAAAACTCTACATTCTATTTAAAAAGAAATAAACTAAAATACTTTATACTTCTGCTTGTTTTCCTTTTTTTCTTTCTTCTCCCTATCTTCTTACTTCCGTTCTGCTAAATTTTGTGTCTGTTGCTCATTTGATTTTTGGGGGAGTATATATAAGGGAAAAATAAAACATCAGACACGCCTGTAGGCCCCACCAGTCGTGCCTGTCAGATAGACTCAACCAGTTGTGCTTGTCAGATAGGCGCAATCTACCGCTATACCATTTTTGTATCTCTATACGGGTCATTCACTGATCCGGGAAAAATAATATTTTATTAAACAAAAAAAGATATTTTAATATAAAAAGGTGTTGCGCCTGTCAGATAGGTGCGACCCATAAAAACGTACTATTTTCATGAATAATCCAGTTGACAACCTATTTAGATATATAATTTTTTAAATTTATTTAGGTAAAAAACCCTAAACGATGGCATTTATGACTATTGAGTATGACAACTAAAGTTTTCAATTGAGAAAAAAAAAAGAAATAAAATAAAAAACAAGATGGAGTACATGAAAATAAAAAAAGAAATAAATAAATAAAAGAATAATAAAAAAAAAGTTATGGGAATTTTAATGGAAATTTAAACCAAAAAATAGAAGTAAAAGTACAACTCAAGAAATTTTTAAAAAAAAGATATATATTTAATGAGATTTTAATCAGAATTTTTGAAGTTGTTCACAATTTTTAAAAAAATAATATTTAAGGGAGAAAATTATTTAATGAAAATTAAAGGTTGACAACTAGTTTCCATTATATTTATTTTAAGATTAGTGACAAGTGTTGATTTAGTGGAAAAGAGAAAATTAAAAAAAAAAAAAGTCAACTAACCTAACTCCCCAAACGGGTATTTTACTTGGTGACAAGTTTTTAAAAGATATTTATTTAAAGGAAAAAATATTTAATGAGAATTTTAATGGAAATTAAATGTTGATAGCTAGTTTCCACTATATTTCTTTATAATTATTTTCTCATTTCATGGTGCCTCATAAATGTTATTGTATCAGCTAGAGGTGTGCATGGGCCGGGCTCAATTAAAAAGTTAGGCCCATTCATCGGGCTCGGGCCGGGCCGGGCCGGGCCAGGCTAAAAAAATGGGCCTAAAATTTGCCCAAGCCCAACCGATATAAAAATGCTAAAACCCGGGCCTGACCCGGCCGGTCCGTATTAATTTTTATATTATTTTATATAATTTTTAAATATATATAATACATCAAAAATACTAAAAAAATCAAAATAAATATTTTCCAACAAATTGAAAATAAATTTTAAAAAAATATGTAGACTTAAATAACATTAAGATAGATGCAACTTAACAAGCAAATACCTCTAAAATAATAACAAAATTAACAAATGCCTTTAAAATAAAAAATTAACAATAAAATAAGTTTTATACAATACCCAAATAATAACAACAAAATAGTAGCAACATAACAGTAATATGGTAGCAAAATAGGGAGAAAACAGCAAGAAAATAACATTTAAAAACAAAAAAATAACATATTTTTTTTGTCATTTAGTGAATTCGGGCCGGGCCGGGCCAGACTCGGGCCAAAAATACCTTGCCCGAGGCCTGACCCATTTTTTAAACGGGCCTTATTTTTTGTACAAGCCCATTTTTCGGGCCTATATTTTTGCCCAAACCCTCCCACATTTCGGCCGGGCCTTCGGGCTGGGTCAGGCCGCCCGGCCCATGCATACCTCTAGTATCAGCGCTACACATTTTCAGTTTTCTAAGTTTTATATTGTTATTTTTTAATAATAATTCATTTAATTTTTTCTTATTCATATTTTATTTTTTGAATTGCTCAAAATTTTTCATATTTATATTTAGTTTCTATTTATTTTTCATTTCCTAAGTTTTTCAATCCATTGATGGTAATATTGGTAAGTTAAGAACACAAGAACCGCCTATAAAACAAACATTGGTCATGGGCTCCTCTTTTATTTTTTTTGATTTTTTTATTTCAACTGTTTTTTTAGCCTTTTTTTCTGTTTCACTTGGTTTTTTTCTAAATTCCCACCGATGTTGTCTGACACACTGGTGACACCCATTAATTTTTTTCTTATTTTTCTCTATCGTGAACACCTGTATTTTTCAATGGTATTTCGAAAAATACATATTGGTGTCGCCTGATAGAGTGGCGAAACCCAATTTTTTTTGTTGGGATCGACCTGATTAAGCAACAAGTAAAAAAAATAGCGGAATAAATTGAGAAATTGAACACACAAATTTAACATGGAAAAACCCCTCTAAAGAGGATAAAAAACCACGGGCAAAGATAATTTTACTATAATGGCAAAAGAATGAAGAGTACAAAAGATGGAGATAAAAACTAAACCCCGAAACCTCGAAAACCCGAAAATAAAGAACCCTCAAAATGTAAACACAAAATTCTCTAAATGTGTTATGAGTTCTAATATAATGGGTGTATTTTCTAAGGTTGTAAAAGAACCTATTTATAGGCTAAATTCATAGGTCAAATAATAATAAAATAATCTAAACTAATTAGTGTTTGATTGAAACAAATAAACAGAGTTTAACTAAAAGATTATTTCTCAAATTTGACTGAAATAGGAGTCATACTTAACAAATCTCCACCTTGACTCATATTTCCACAACGCCATCTTTGCCAAAGCCTGCCACGAGCCTATCTTGAACTATGCAGGGAATTAACTAAGTTGAATCTATGCTCAGAAACTGAAAGACTTCTAGCCTTCGACTTGTACACTACCAGATCAAAACTAAGCCGGGTTTGATTTTCACGAACATAGTGCCCTAACTTTTCAAAACCTGCATAAAAAAGAAAACCTCTCTTCAACGAAACGGTCATACATTTTTCCCTTCTATGACCAAGTTGCCTCCACTCCAAACGAGTTGACTTCGACTCCATAACAGACGAGAGACGTCTGATTTCACCGGTCACTGTAGAACCTTCCAGAATATAAAGACTGTTGGTTCTTTTACCTTTTAACAAAATGAGAGCTCCATGAGATACTTTAATGCCGCTCGACTCGATGTTGATTCTATATTCTTTCAAGTCTAAAATACTTAAGGAGATGAGATTCTTTCGTAAATCAGGTACATACCTGACATCTGAGACTGTCCTAATCATCTCATCGTGTATCTTAATTTTAACAGTATCAATACCAATTACCTTACTCGATGAATCGTTTTCCATGCGCACAACTCCACCTTCAACCGAACTGTATGCGGAGAACCATTCTTTATTGGGACACATGTGGAAAGAACATCCCGAATCTAGGACCCACTCGAATGTGAGCTTGGAGTTATCACTCGTTGACATTAACAAGAAATCATCACTGCTTTCATCAGCCAAATTAGCACCAGCTACATCTTCCTCGTTACTCTCAGCAACTCTTTTATTTCACAATTTATAACAATCTGCTTTGAAGTAGCCTAACTTTTTACAATAGCGATACCTTTTGTCTCGTTTCTTTGATATTGCCAAAACGGAAGCTTGCTTATCTGCCTTGCTATCAAAACCAAACTCATTGTCGAGTTTGTCTCTACTCAACAAATGCCCCTTCACATCTTCGAACGAAAGTTTGTCTCTGCCATAAATCAGGGTCTCCCTGAAAGACTTGTATGAATGGGGTAAAGAGCACAATAATAGCATAGCCTGATCTTCATCGTCAATATGAATCTCAACGTTCTTTAAATCATTTAAAAGAGTAATGGATTGACTGATGTGATCTCTAAGAAGCTCACCTTCGTTCATGCGAAATGTAAATAGACGTTGTTTCAACACTAAACGATTAGCTAGAGACTTAGTTGCATAAAGAGTTTCTAACTTTTTCCACAATGCGGAGGAGGTTTTCTCCATCAATTCCTCCTGCAATGCTGTATTCGCGAGGCACAACTGGATTGCAGACAAAGCCTTTTCATCAAGCTTTTCTCATTCTATTTGATTTAGATTCTCAGGCTTTTTCTCGGTAACAACATTTTTCAAGCTGGTTTGAACTAGAATTGCCATCATCCGAACTTGCCATAGATTGAAATTTTTCTCACCATCAAACTTCTCAATTTTAAATCTTGTTGCTGCCATCTCTAAACAGGTTGATTTATAAAAATTGAACTAGCTCTGATACCACTTGTTGGGATCGACCCGATTAAGCAACAAGTAAAAAAATAGCAGAATAAATTGAGAAATTGAACACACAAATTTAACGTGAAAAAACCCCTCCAAAGAGGATAAAAAACCATGAGCAAAAATAATTTTACTATAATTGCAAAAGAATAAAGAGTACAAAAGATGGAGATAAAAATTAAACCCCAAAAACCCGAAAACAAAGAACCCTCAAAACGTAAACACAAAATTCTCTAAATGTGTTATGAGTTCTAATATAATAGGTGTATTTTCTAAGGTTGTAAAAGAACCTATTTATAGGCTAAATTCATACGTCAAATAATAATAAAATAATCTAAACTAATCAGTGTTTGATTGAAACAAATAAACAGAGTTTAACTAAAATATTATTTCTCAAATTTGACTGAAATAGGAGTCATACTTAATATTTTTCTTTTAAAAAATCAATGATTGGGTCATAATGAGGGAGGTGCCACCAGTGTGTCAAGCTATTACTGTAGATTTCTGGTTATTTTTTTATATAATTTTTCCCTTGTGTTATTTTCATAATTAATTAATTCTTTTTGGTTATTTAAAAAAAAAGCCTTATTGATTAAAATGATCTTCCATTTCTTTCCAATGCCATTGTTATTTGACTATGACTTTAAATTTTCTCTTTTGAAAATGCATTATTTTAATATTCCATTAATTTTTAGACAATTCAAACTTATCAATGTTAATAAGTAATAACCTCTCTTTGTTGAATGCTAATTACCTCCATTTATTGAACGTTATTTATAATGATAGATTTTAATTTCAATTGATATTCAATTGTAACATTAATTAAAATATAATTAATTTAAAATAATATTTACTATTAATATCTCAACGGTGTAGTTCAAATTAATAAAAAATTTAATATAAAAAAATATTATTGATATAGTTTTATCTATTAATTTTTATAGGAGTTTTTATATATTATTATTAATTGTATAGTTAAAATGAATAAAAACTATATTATGAAAAAAGCTTATATATTTAATGTCATGTTAGTAATTAAATTAACATTAAAGGGTATTCTTGTTGATTCAAAATTTTTTCCAAAATAGTATTTATCTTTTCATGTTTTTATATAAAATCTTTAAACAAAACAACTGAAAATAGACTTAAAATAATTAAGAGCATAAAAATTGAATATAAGATTAATAAAAATTTATAAACAAAACCTTTACTCCACTTATAGTTCATTAAATGAATAACTTTTCTATAAATATATTTATTACATAAGAATTTTACTTTCACCGACATTATAGGTGTGGCACTTGATGTCACACCCCCAATCTAAAAATAAAGCTTGGGTCTATTTAAATCGAAGTCCTTGGGTTACTTAATTTCTTTTATTATTCCTTATGGCAATTGTTAAGTATCAAGTTATAAATTTTGGGTTGAAACAGGCCTTAGAGTAATTAAGGGATACTTATGTGGTTGATTAGGAAATAATTGGAAGGAAACCAAATGACTGAGAAGTAACTACACGATTCCTTAATGGGAAACATAATGATGAAGTTATAAAATTTTATAATATTTATTGGGTTTTAGAGATGAGAGGGGGGAGAGGTATAAAAAGGGGAGAATCAGAGTTGTCTCGGGTACGAAAACACTCTCATTCTTATATTCACTATCTTTCTTCCATTTCTTTTCTAGGTTGTTTTCTAAGTAGTAAAAAATGATTAAGAGAACAGTGTGCATGTGGGTGGAAATGAATGTTTTAGCTCGAGTAATGGAGAATTAGACAAACTACTAGTAGCCAAGGAGAAAAACCGAACGACAAAGGAGAAACTAAGAAGGGAAATGTGATATTGGCTTCCAAAAATGCTTGTTGGTGAGTTCCTAAACTTAAACCTTCACTTTTTATTTTGTATGTTCAGTATTGTGATTTGGACTGTGGTTTTTTTGAAAATTTTTGTTGCATGTTCGACTGAAGTCAAGATGTTGCTGTGTTGTGAGATCTTTGTTGCATGATGATGTGTGTTAAGATTTGGTATGCATGTGCATGTCTGGTTGCTAGCATAAGCTTGCGGTATTGATGAGAGTAAATTGCCACTGATTATGTTATCTTGTGAATGGTCCATTGGTTGTAAGGTGTATTAGAGACTGTGGTGAAATGTTTGGTATGCTCTATCTTGTGTTAGTAATTCATAGGTTTAGTTGAGTGTATGAAGTGTTGAATGCTTGCTATATGTTATTTTAGTGAAAGTGAATGTTATGCGGAGCATAGAGGGATGAAATGATGGATGAAAGAATGAGGAGATGTCATGTTGTGCACTTTGTGCCACCTATAATTTGGCTTTCCGGAGGTTCGGTTGAAGGATAGGAAAATGTATATGCATGTTATTCGGCTTTGCGAAGGTTTAGTTGGATTGTATGAAGACATATGCGCACGAGTATGTGATGACCCTACGAAGTTTCTTTTCAAGCATGAGACTCTGCGGAGTCCAAGGCTTTGGGCCTCAAGTATGTATGCAAGCTTTATTTCCATTGGTATACGTAAGTCATGACAATCTGATGAATTTATCCTATGTTTCATGTAACACCCCTTACCCATATTCAATGCCGAAATATGGTACGAGGCATTACCGGATTTATCATACGAACGAACATACAATTCCAAGTCATAAATTTTGCTCCAAATTAAAACTCTTTACAATTAATCATAAGTCTCTAATATGAGCCTACGAGTCCCAAAACATACATTGGGGGTGATTCGGGACGAAACCGAGATCTTTAGAAAATTTTACAACACTTAGAAAAATTTTCCACAATACAGGGGTCACATGCCCGTGTGGCTTGGGACACGCTCGTATGGGCAAGCCGTGTGGTCACACACGCCCGTGTCCTGACCCCGTGTAACCCTTTGACTTGTAACTCATGACCATTGAGCTCACATGGCCAAGTCATATGCCCGTGTGCTAGGCCGTGTGTGGTAGGCCATGTGGAAAATTAATTTTCACAAAAATAGGTGCAGACTTCACATGGCCAAGGCACACGCTCTTGTTCGAGGCTGTGCCATCCACACGACTGAGACACACACCTGTGTCTCTGCCCGTGTGCTCAATTCTAAGCATTCTATTTCTCAAAATTAAGGTGCAGGGGACACACGGCCTAAACACACGCCCATGGGGATGACCGTGTGTCACACACGGCCTAGACACACGCCCATGTGTCTACCCTTGTGGAAAAAGTAAAGGCTATTTATCAAACCACTTTGCCACCCTTTAATGCACACACCTAAACAACAAAATATAGCACTATGCCAAGCATATGCATACAACCAAATGACCACAAACAAGTCACTAACACATCATTTATGAAAGGCATCATCATATAGATACGCTTATATCTAATATTGGCCTATTTCAAAGGCCTTATACAAAATGATCATTGAACCAATATAAGCCAACACATTTGGCCAAATCAACCATGACATCTATAACAAAATGACCAAGTCCGTATACATGCCATACTTTCAAAATACAAAGTTCATCAATACCCAAAATGAGAGAGTTGATAGTGTGATCCGAAAATCTGAAGATCTCTGATCCCGAGCTAGCTTGGTGACACTATAAGACAAGGGAAAGAAAAAGGGAGTAAGCTATATAGCTTAGTAAGTTCATATGCAAATATAAGCGTCATAATTACATTTTCATCATACAAATTTACATAATGGGAGATAACATAAAGGTCATTAAAATCTTATAGTTAGAACTTACACACTCACCACCTTACTAAGAGTTCGTCACTTTTAAAGTTCATACTTATGAGTTTTACGTACATACCTGTACCAACTTGTAACTTGACCACATACTTTCACATCTTTAACATTTCTTGTTGAACACTTGGAATATTAATGGATACTCAGAAATTTGCACATAAGTGCCACATATGTAGCCAACGCTACCTCATATCCCATATACATAGGCTCACTCTCGAGTTATTCATGGGTCTGCTCACACAAGCTGTCGGTCATAACGTAGCTACCCAGTGCTACTCACTCAAGCTGTCAGGTATCCACAACATATGTTGGATTACCCAGCCACTGGTAGGACGTATGAGACCAGCACCTGGAATCATATACACATAAATACACAAGGATTCCTATTGACATGTCACTTGTATCCTATTCTATTTTTATGGTTCAATCGGGATTTCTCACTCATCTAAACTTTAACGAATTTTTCCAAAGGGTCAATAATACAATTTTTGCAATATTAAAGCATTTAAACATAATATAACAATGCATTATTTGCACACGAACTTACCTTTATACAAAATAGTTGTAATTGACCTAATCGTCAAATACTTTGTTCTTCCCCCGATCTAGGTCCGAACTTCGTTTTTCTTGATCTATAATAAAAAATTTAACTCATATACACATTATTAAATTCAACCCAATAATCATATTATGGAAAAATTACATCTTTACCCTTAACTTTTCTATTATTTACACTTTAGTCCCAAGGCTCGTAAAATGAATTTCTTTCTATTTCTTCATTATCCAAGCCTAGCCGAACCTATTTCATACTCATAACAACCCATATTTTCCATTTAATCACATTTTCTACTACTCATTTTATAACTTTTACAAATAGGTCCTTTTGACGTTTTACCGAAAATCACTCAGTAAAAGTCGTTTATCACAAACTAACATTCATTTTCTACCTTTAGACATCAAAATACATGCAAGTCTAACATGGTTAAAATTTTAAATTCGATAATGCTTCAAATTAATCCTTAGAAAAGCTAGATTAGGTTACAAGGATCTCAAAAACATAAAAATCATTAAAAACGGGGCTAGGATGGACTTAAAATTGAGCTTGGAAAGCTTAGACAAACCCTAGCTATGGTTTCAATTTCGGCACAAGGGACTAATTTGATGAAGATGAGAAATTTTTATTTGTTTTATTTGTCTTTATTAGCCAAATGACCAAAATGCCCTTAATGCTTAATTTGAAAATTTCACCTAACCATGTCCATTTTTGTCCATCTTAAAGTATAATAGACTAACTACCTTTTTAGGACCTCCAATTTAAAAATTCATTACAATCAAGCACCCATAGCTTCTAGAGCACACATTTTACACTTATTACAATTTGGTCCTACTAATCAAATTGGACCCTTTATCGATAAAATTTCTTAACGAATTTTTCACACATGCATTCAATCATATTATAAACCTTGAAATATTATCACAATAAATATTTCTACTTTGGATTCGTGGTCCCAAAACCACTATTCCGTTTTGGCCCTAAAACGGGCTGTTACATTTCAAGATATGACGGTCTATTAGACCTGACTTCAAATTCTTATGCTAAGGCTATACGTTAGACTCCACCACATAAAAATCCACCTAACTTTCTGTTCATTAAACTCGCAAATCTAAATAAGCATGGAACAAATTCTCGTGTCATAGCCACCAAGCGCAAAATTTGCATATAAGAATCTATATCTATGAACCTTCAAGCAAGAGTCTTCAAGGACTAACCTTTAAGTAAGAGTCCACAATGACTATTCCATGTATGAGTCCATAAGGACTATTTCAAGCATGAGTCTGTAAGGACCACCATTAAATCAGGGTCTGCAAGGAAGGCTACCAAGCATGAGTCAATGAGATTTCTCAATAAGAATGAATCCACATGCATGTTTCCGTCAAGCATGAATCTGCGTATATAAGTCCATAAAACTTATCCTCAAATTAACAAATGAATACAATCCACAAGACATTTCTTTACAAGCATGTGTTTGTGAAAACTATCTCTTAAGCATGTGTACAAGTACAAATCTGCAACAACCATCTTCAAGCATATGTTCACAAGATGTGAACCCACATGTCTAAGTCTGCCAAAATTTTACCACAGGTTCAAGTTCATAAAGCATGGAATTAAACATAAAAGCTCATTAATAATGAATTCATGAAAATAAATTTTCAAGATTGAACTCACCGGGACTAATCTTTACGATTAAATCTGCAATAGAAACAAATGTCAAAACTCTCCACTTGTGACTTATTTGTGGGATAAAATCATAAGAAATCCTTAAGTGTGAATTTATTTCTCCTAGTTAAAAACACGCGTATATTTGGAGTAAATGGTAGAATTTAAACTATGTTAGATCTGGTACCTTAAGTGTAGTATTTTTGTCTAAGTACACTTGTAATTTTTTTGTATAGACTGGTTAATAAAACAAGGTCAATGATTACATTAATATAGTTTGTATAATTTTCCTTACATGGTTTTTCTATGCAAAGCAAAATGGAAGCAAATGTTGCTCATTGGTTGTCTAAATGTTTACCTAATACTAAACTGTATTACGTGGTTAGGTCGTAGTATGAAAAGATAGCTTGTATTAGTAGACGAACCTAAACATGTCCTTAGTCTAATCGGAACTAAAAAAACCAATTAAAACACTAATATGTCATCTATCAAGTCTAATTGGAAAGATGCCTTGTCTTGGGCATCGTAGTAAATGACTCCTAAAAGATAGAGGCATAGATGTGACTTATTGGACTGACAGTACATCGGACAGGACCCAAGTAGAATAGATCTTAAATCCGTTTATGGATTTATTCAATTGTAACGTTCATAGTGTGGCATACCTACATCATAAGTGGATGGCGGACTATGTTTGCGTGACTCATAAACTTTGCTGTAAGTAAAAGCTTGAGTTCAAATAGATAAGGAACCGAAAGCTGGTACGTTGGGTGTACGAGTCCTGCAGTATGTAACGTCATTCACAAAAATGGAATTCATAGCCCGAGACATGGGTAATGTAACACCCCTATCTCGTAACCATTGCCGGAATAAGTAAGGGGCATTACCGGACTTGTAACTCAGAACGGAACAGTAAAACTTTAAATTTTTATCAAACATTAACCCATTTCAGCAAAATCAATCATATACAAACATACCATGCTTAAAATAGACATATAAAGCTTCAATCATACATCAGGGACTAATTTTATAACATAAAAAAGATATAAGAAAACTTAAGAAAATTTTCGAAATTGGGTCACACGGCCATGTGCCTAGGACGTATGCCTCACACGGGCACCAGACACTCCCGTGTGTCCAAGCTGTGTGAAAACATGACATACATACTGACTTGTGCACACGGCCACCAGACACGCCCGTGTGTCTTGGCCGTGTAAAAGTTATGAAGCTACTGACTTGTACCCACGGGTATAAGACACACCCGTGTGTTTATCCCGTGTAGTATCCTGACCACAATAACTAAGGTACAGGGTCACACGGTCGAGTCACACGCCCGTGTGCTCTGACCGTGTGGCACGAAATAGGCTTGGTTTAAGCCGTTTTCACACCCCAATAGGTTATGTACCTAAAACATCATTTGCATAACAATTACATATACTCAATGCACAACCATTTCAGCCAATTCCAAAATCAAAAACTCCATTTCATGTCAACCAATTCAATGTCACATAAATAACATAAACATGAATACATTTCAAGTTCCCATTTCAAGTCATCATCTATCTTTTATATCTCAATCTTAATTTACAAATAACCTCATAGCAAATGACTATTTCAACTTCTCTAAGTCATATATATAGCAATTCATTCAAGACCATAAAGCATACTATTTCCACATTCATCAAATTAAGGTCATTTACCAACTTACCATTTTAATGCATTCACATATCATATAAATGACATATCATATAAAGTCTTCATACCAAAACATCCATTTTAAGATCAAGCCATATCACATAGCTTGATTAGGTGCCAAAATCATACCACATTCATTAACACAAAGATAACCATAAACATTAACTTATAAACTAGCCTATACATGCCATATTTACAACATTTACAAAGATCCAAAAGTACCGAAAGTTTCTTGGATAGTGCGATTGTAATATTTGACTTTGTCCAAAATCGAGCTAGCTTCTAAGAATCTATAAAACACGGGAAAAATAAATGGAGTAAGCTTTAAAAGCTTAGTAAGCCCGTATAATATAGAATTTAACTTACCGAATCAACATTTAAAACGTAAAAACATTATCAAACCCAATCATAAGTCCTCAATGCCTATTTAACCATCATATACACATGTTAGTCATGTAACAACAATGTATTTATCCAATCCAAAGATAAAACAAATATACAACATCCATGTAACCACAATTCATGTATCAACCCATTCATTTACCTTGTACCCATATAGCATACAATCATATAACCATGTAACAATTCATCTATACCTATCAAATATCTCATATAACATATATCTTGTAAACATATTCTTGTAACTTGTAATACCTGTAAACATATACTTATACTTATAATTCATACCATTCATGTAGCCCATATCTCAAATACCATGTAATCATATAATTCTCGTATCAAATAATGATATACATCTTGTGTCATTTATAACATGTATTCATTTCGATATAATGCCCGTTGAACCTTTGGAAACATCGAGGGATACTCGAGTGATACACACACAGTGTATATATGTAAACCTATAATCCGTCAATTCATCCTGTATGCTCTTTCAAGCCTTGTACGGTATGCTCCTCCTGAGCCAGTAATGGTAAGCCCGAAGGCTGAACGGTAAGCCCGAAGGCTGAACATGTGAGCTCGAAGGTTAAACGGTAGCCCGAAGGCTGAACATGTAAGGTCATGAGCTGTGGTGAGTCCGCAATGAATGCAGGAGCTTAACCAACCTGTAGCCCTAGTGAGATGTCACTTGTACCCTACGACTTTCTACGGTTCAATCGGGACTCGGTAATCGTTTTACACATATAATCAATAGGCATTTAAATTCATTATTTCAGATACATATTTATACATTATTAAGTTCAAACATTTCAATTATAAACATAGGTTAAATTCTAATTTTACGAACTTACCTCGATTTAGCTCATAAACTCGATATCTACTCGTCTACCTTCCGTTTCCCTCGATCAAGTTCGAGGATTTGTTTATCTTGATCTATATTAATTCAAATTTAGCCCCATAATTCACTAACACATTCAATTTAGTCCAAATACATTTAAATTTGGCAAATTACATATTTGCCCCTATACTTTAACTACTTTGCAATTTTGTCCTTTATGCACAAAATGACAAATTACTCAATATTATCCACAATTCAACATAGCAGAATATTCTTATGTTTGATACAAGTACATATCTTTCATTTATTCACATTTTTACCCACAAAATTTTTATCTATTTCAATTTAATCCCGATTACTCAATTTTGTCAAAAATCACTTTATAAAACTTGTATATCTATGAACAACCATCAATAATTTATCAAGAAACATCAAAATACATATATATTCAATAAAGGAACTTTTCAAAAACATCATCAATTTTAGAAATCAGGGTACGAGTCAGTTACACCAAGCTGCAACAAACTCAAAAACATAAAAATCATTAAAAACTGAAGCAAAACATACCGTTAATCAAGATTATTAATGGCCGAATGCTAAAACACCTATTCTTTCTATTTCTCTTCAAATTTTCGGCAAAGATAGATGAAAATGGCCATTAACTTATGTTTTATTTTAATCATTAAACATTAATAATCCATTTACAAATTTAACCTTAATAAAATCTATTTTAAAACATTCATTTAATGCCTAATTTTGTCAAATTTCACTACCAATGGCCTAATATTAATATAAGGGCCTTTCATTTAACAAGCCATGGAAATTGAGCACTATAAACAAATAGAAGGATAATTTTGCATTTTCTACGATTTAGTCCTTTTTACCGAATTAACTAATTCAATGATGAAATTTCTTTACGAAAATTTCACACAATAATACTAACATGTTGTAAACATTAATAAAATAATAAAATAAATATTTTGACTCGGTTAAGTGGTCCCAAAACCACCTATTCTGATTAGGGTCAAAATTGGGCTGTTACAGGTAAATGATATCCTCTCATAGGCATTACATGGTTGATGAAAAGTAAGCGTGGCCACGAGTCTTTCGTCTTTATGATAGATGACTTGATCACTATTTGATAGTGATTGGAAGATGTAATGGTTACCATGAAATAAAATAGGATCACATTAGGAGAACGAATATTATCTCAAAGAGATCAAGTATATCCTATAAGGGTAACACACTTATGACAAGGTCATTAGATGAGCACTGAGTAGTTGCTTTTGGAATGGTATGTCATTGGGGAGAGTTCAGTCACGATACTATTGTGGAATAAATTCGTGACTAAATGATTTTATAATGAATAGGTGAAAAGCCAAAACTTAATTATAAACTATTTGAGCCTCAACTACATATGTCCAATCGGTCCCTCCATTAGCTCATTGAATCTAGAAATGAATTGCGTGTTTGAATAGAAATGAACGAAATGAGTAGGAAAAGAGAAATGAGAAACATTCAGGAATGATTATGGTTTTCTCTAAAATGGAGAAATGGAATCATTTGGAAATGAATGTGGGTTTCTAAAATGAAAATGGAAATGATCGATTTACAATCCTATATGGATTTCTTAAAAAATGATCGAAAGAATAAGTTTATGTTTTTAGACTATTTTGATGCCCTAAAATGAAAATAAATCATTTAATCATAGTGAACATGTTGAGTTGTGAAATATTGAACATATTTTCTCGAAATTTTACTTGGGGCAAAATCGTCAAAATTTTATCAAGGGTAAAATTGTCAAAATATTAGTAAGGGTAAAATAGGGAGGAGAAAATTGTGTTATATTCAAATATTAAATTTTATTTTGGGAAATCAAAAAACTGAATCAGGTTGGATTGCATTATAGAGTACTGGGTAAAAAAGGCCCAAAAAGTACTCGTAATTGGACCTGATGTGAGAGAAGCCCAAAAACCCCTCATGGACATGAAGTAGGCAGCAACCCTAGTAGGAATACTAGCGTGTGCTGTCCACCCTAATCCTATACTAAGTAGAATGTTGTTTTTATATTTGTAATAAATCACTACAACTCAACAAGGGTTTTACCTTGCATTCCTATAAATAGATGTCATCGGTAGAGCTGTTAATACAACTTTGAAAGATTGTTATTTTGCCGAAAAATAGAGAAAATTTATTCTCAAATATAAGATATATTTTTCGGAATAACAATTCTACCAGTTTCTATTAAGAAAAGAGAATTTTTGTTTTCACCTAAAAATTAGAGAAATTTTTTTCTAGTTTTATGTTTTGATTCAATTGGTTCGAGCCCACAATCGAAGCAGTTTGTGGTTTGAGAATAATAGAAAATTTGTTCTAGTTTTATGTTTTGATTCAATTTGGTTAAAAGTTGAGAAATCGAAAACATAGGTACAAATTCAGTTAAGGTTTATTGCTATAAATATCACAAGCCGGGTCGATTTTTAAAATTTTAATTTTTCGTTGTGCAAGAAAATCGTTTTCAAACAAGGATTTTTCTAACAAACTCAGGGTTAAAATTTGTTATTTAATTGAACTTCGGGATGTGGCATGAGTCTAATGCAACAAGAACGCCTTATAATATTGACTGACATTTGGTTAATTCACCCATGATTATGAAACTCCTTTAAATTCCTCTTTATGGATAGGTGGATTGTGTAATCTAGTTCGTAAGCAAGTAGGAATTGCATGGTAACATAATAAGTTGGTTTCAATTTATAAATAGAAACCCCGATTGGCTGATTGTTTAGTTAAATAGTTGAGGTGTTACATTTACAATACTCATTTTTTGGAAGTTTTACAGTTTAGTCCTAGTGTGTCCTTGGAAAAAATTGAGTTTTTGTAAGCTCGCCTAAAACTCGATAATACTTGTATATTGTAATGAATATATAATTTCTTTAAAAATTAACCATTAACTCGTATAAATGACTGTGAATGACTATTGTTTCTCCAATGATGAATGTGATATCTCGTAACCTAGATCCGATGATCGAGTCGGGTTACGGGGTGTCACATCAAGAATATCAATTCATGGCTAAAGAGACTTTCAATGGATGTTTCCTGCTAGAGTCCCATATCAAATTTTCTAACACCCTTTACCTGCTCAAAGATTAGTACAATTTGGAAATGCTACAATGACACTTTTCAGGTTAAACCAAAATTGTTCTTTTATAAATTTTTTTCAACATATTAATGTTCTTTAAAATAAATTGGGAAAATTTAGAAAGATTCAAATATGATTATAAATAATTTTTGGTCTTTGAATACATGTGAGAACATATCCAAAACATAAACCAAGTGTTTGGAGTTCTTTGGCTTAATTTGAAGTTATTCGGGTTGATAAACATGGGAGTTCTACAATAACTTAAACAATTTAAGTAAAACAATAGAAATAATATTAAAACATTTCAAAGGCTTTAAACTTTTTATAGGTGATCAAAGATGTTCGGGTTTAAGTATGAGTTTTGAGAAGCTCAAAACAACCAAAAGAATGCAGGGGAGCTCATTTAAAGGGCTAGATATCTATACATAAGCCTGGTATTGTAGCATTTTAGCTACTTCCAAGTCATGTTTCGATACCTATAAGTTAGGCGTTAGACCCAGGGTTCCTTGGGGGCAAAAATCAGTCTAAAACCATTATATTTCACCCCCAAACTCTATCCAATCATTCCAACAAATTCTAAACACATTTATATGGGATTTACAACCATCATTCAACAATTATCAAATTGAATACATTTTTTCTTTCAAAACCATAAATCATCATAAAAAAATTTCATTGAAAAGTTTAGTCCTTATGTACATGGTATCACTAACAAATTCTAATACAATGTCGTAGGTTGAACCGTCTATTCCTCAAGCAGCGATGCAATATCTCCAAGTCACTAGTTCACCTTTCTCAGAATGGTTTTTTCCTAGATGTTTAAAGAACTGACACGTTAAGTTCAAGAGCTAAGTAAGTACTCATGTATTATCCTAACTTGCCTTTAGCATTAGTTGCTTGAACCTTTTATATATTTTATTCAATGGTTCACTTAAGCCATTGACCACGTCACACGTGTGCGCATAAAACAAAGATTTTATAAGACAATTTTTAAAGAACGATTTTACTACAAACGTAAAGGTTCGTTGGAATATTTATAGTGCTGTAATGGAACATCAAAGTATTCCAAGGATTGAACTAAAGGAGATGGCAGTTGAGTGATAGATAACATAAATGAGAGAGTCTAAGTGGCTACTAATACGATTTTATAGTATTGCAAATTATAACAAACAATTTGTACAAGAAAATTAATTATGCTAATCTAGAGACTAAATTGCAAAGAGTATGAAACTAAGAAATTAACCAAATAAATGACTAGCAGTGGTTGGTTGATTTCGATGTGATTCACTGGTTCTCAAATAAAGGACTTAAATTGTAACACCCCAAACCAAGCCTGGACGTTATGGCCGAATCTGGCGATGTCACATGGTAGTGTGTTTGAAAACCATAACTTGAGTTGGACAAACTGTAACTTCGCTTAAAATATTTTCCGTTTAGAATTCGTCATTATCTTATATTAATGCTAAAGTCGTGATTCTTATTCAAGCGTGAGTTTTCAAAATATTATACGTTGCATAAGCTTTTTAAAACAGTATGTGTCCTTATGGGTATTTTGCTAAAACACATACATTTCTTTTAAAACCCGTATTTTACCTACCTCTAGCAGATGTAAAACCTAAAACAATATAAGATTCAAATTTTAAGCCAAAATCTGTAGAGGCCTTTATTACAGTAAAATACCTCAAATAAAACTTAAAAAAAACTAATTAAATACGAAAAAGTGAAAAAAAAGAGTCATGTGGCCACCATTGAGTCCTCTGACGCTTCGATCCCCCTAAGTTTGGGGATTTCCTGTATAGATAAAACAAAAGGGTGAGTTTACGAAAACTCAGTGTGTAATCCCCATATATACAAGCAGATAGAATACATTCACAGTCCGGGCCTAAGCCCATTTTAGTAATAGTTTCAATTTCAGTTAGGGCCTTAGCCCATTACAATACAGAAATAGTCATGTATTTGGGCCTTGGCCCATTACAGTGTCAATATTTAGTACAATAACAGATATACAGTATCAAATCCTACCCAGCAAGCCTCTACACTCCAACTCCGTTCAACCCTACACTCCATGTGGGGATATAATCAACCCACCCATCCTTACACTCCAAAAAGTATCGAATGCGGCACTAGACAGTAGTTTGCAGCTGAGCTGCTAGTAATTTAGGCTTGAGGCCTTTTAGTACACTTCCTCCGAACAAAATAAACCTTCAACCTAATGCAATGCATTATACAAATATGACATGCTATAACATAATATCATGCATGTAATCAGGGCATACAATATCAAATCAGTGGTATATCATCATGCTTACTCATATTCGTCATACAGTCATTTCAGTTAATTAGGGGTTTAGGTAAGCTTACCGACCCTACAGTAGGTCCACAGTCGGCTCGGGTGACCCATGGACCTTAGTAATCAAACAGTGAAAATGGGCCCAAAAGCCCATGTCATTTGCTTACGTGAGCCCATACACACGTGTGGCCTACATGTTTCAAAATGGCCTTGGCCGTGTGGATCACACGGCCTAGCCCAATAATCCCGCACCCCCTTGTGGACCACCCGTGTGGGCCCACATGACCCAATTCAATCCGGCACATGACTCGCACATGGCCAACCTCGTCGATCACATGCCCGTGGTTAGTCACACAGCCTGCCACACGGGTAGCCACACGCCCGTGTGGTGTCTACAGCCTCACTTTTCGATTTTTTGCCGATTTCAGTTTTTAGTGTTGTGTTTACACACCTGGTTACGAAAAATATGCCCACAGTCCTTGAGCACTCCAGAACCTATGTTCACCCATAAACACTCGAATAACTGCATATCAATTGAACTTAAAACAAACCCTATTCAAAACACTTATCCACTTGATTGACAGCCACTTACCTTGTTTGAACAACCGAAACCCTACACACTTAAACCGTTGGAAAAAGATGATTACTAGCTCCTGGGTTACTACCTGCAATCCAGCCGAAACCCCTATTAACAATTATCTATAAGAACAGTTTAGGCCAAAAGGAATACCAACTTACCGAAAGCACAAAACCTTAGTATAAAAATGGAACTTTAAATCGACAAAGAGCACTAAAGAAAAGAGTCGGCACAGTGAGGGTAAAAGAAGGAGAGAAAATCGACAAACAAAAAGGAGGGGACGTTTGCCTTAAGAAGGGACAAAATCGAAAGGGAAAAGAAATCAACAAAAAATTGAATAGCAATAATCGGCACCAAAGAATGAAGACAGTCGATAGAAGTTTAAGAGAGTCAAAAGCTAAAGTCGAAATTGGGAAGAAAACAAATATGATTCGGCTAGGGGACAAAGGTGAAAAGAACGTTCAAGACTTTTCTCCTAATATCACTCCCTCACTCCCATATCCGTTCACTAGCATCAGAATTTTACTAACACACAAAACTATGGCACAAGCAGTAAAAATAAATCCCCTTGATTGCACAAAAATTCGAACTCCAGACCTCTATTCCCCTTAACACTGCACTTAACCACTAGACTAGCAAGCCCATTCTGGCATATTTTACAAACATTTATTTATAAGCCTACTGATAAGAGATAGGGGTTTATTCATTTAAAAACAAAAAGTTGCCCAAGTTAAGGCTTAAACTTGGGACCTCTCTGACACTTCCCTGAATACTTAACTACTAAAGCAGACATATATATATATATATATGTCACAAACATGTGAAAATAAATATATAAGGGATTTTTTTGGGGGCTGTAACACCCTGAATTTGGGCCTAGAAGAATTGGGATTTGAGTCTGGGTTCGGATGGAAGACAGCCTGAGTAAATTAGATGACGTCCTGATTTTCGAGATTTTTTGGGTTTTTGTGATTTTGGTGAAATCTTGAAATTTTTGTGTTTTGGATACTGAAATTGTGTTTAAATATGTTAGTAGGCCTTTAAAAGGCCCAAGCCTAAATTAAAACCCAATAGAAATATCAATCTTGGTTTTTAAGTGAAAGGGGACTTGGTTAAGTGGGCCTTTAAGAAAAAGTTAGTAAATTGAGGCAAAAAGAGGGCCTTGGTAAAGTGGCAAGGTGGCGCCACTAAGTTCCTAAAAAAGTGGCCTGTGGACTGAGTTTAAGGGCTAGAGTTCAAGACACAAGGTAAGTAGATTATGCTTTTATTTTTGTGCATGGGCCGGGCATGTGATAGAACTTAAGTAGCATTCGGCTAGGGCCTTAGAGAGATTGGCCGTTGGTTTGAATGGCCATTAGGGCAAGTTTATTTTCTTTTTCTGTCTTGCCGAATTAGGGTTAGCCACTAGAGCCTCCACTTTCGTTCTATTCTCTTCTCAGTATCGCAAAAAGCTGAAAACGCAAGTTAGATCTCCTGAGTGCCGAATTTTTCCTTCTCTTCTTCTCTCTTCTATTCTTTTCTTTTTCTTTTCTTCTCTAGCTGAAATCACCTCTCCTCCTCACTCATCTTTCATTCCCATTCTTTTCTAAACCTCTATAGCTGATTGCCATAAAAGCTGAAATCCCGAAAATTGTTTCTTGTGCTGATTTCTTCTAGCCAAAATCCTCCTATCTTCTTTATTTCTTTTGGACGATTTTCACATCCTCTAAACCCCTAGCCTCTGTTGACAACATCAGTTCAAAACCACCACACCAAATCATCTTCCTCTTTACAGTTCTAAAAGCCGAAAACACCATAGTTTTTAAGGACATAGCCGAATCTTTAGATCTCTAAGATTCGAAATCTGCTAAGTGGTTAGGGGCTAAATCTGCATCAGATCTGAGTAGAAGAATCACCTTGATTAAGGAAAACTTGTGGTAAGTACTCGACTGTAACACCCCTATTCCGTAACCGTCGCCGGAACAGGTTAAGGGCATTACCGGACTTGTAACTCAGAACAGATCAGTAAAATTTGAAACTTTTTAAAACACATTACAGTACATCAATCATTCATCCAATCAATACTTTAAAGTCCATGTAATGATACATACATTCGTTTAGGATCAAATTGCAAACATGTGAAAGATAAAGGAAACATTTAGAAAATTTCTCAAGTTAGGGACACACACGGCCATGCCCCTAGCCCGTGTACACCACACGGTCGTGCCTACTAGGCACACCCCAACACATGGCCCGTGGTTGAAACTGCCAAAACCCACACGGTCACCAGACACGCCCGTGTGCCTAGCCCGTGGCCAACACTGTCAAATGCCACATGGCTACCAGACACACCCGTGTGTCTAGGCCGTGTGCAAAACTGCTTAAAACCTCTTAGGTGCAGGGGTTACACGACTGAGTTACACGCCCATGTGCTCAGACCGTGTGGCATAATGTAGGCTTGGTTTAAGCCATATTTGCCACCCAAAAAGGGTCAATCCTTACAAGCAAAACATGGCCATTTGACCACAACATTTCATGCATAATTTGCAACCATTCAAACACAATACATAACATTTTATAACTAAACAACTTTACAACTCATTAGCTAACAATGCCAAATTAAACCACATCATTACACTTACCATTTTTATCAATGATATCACATTCATCATCAACATCAAACACATAGAACTCATCATATAAGGCATTCAAGTTTTATCAAATCATTTACAATACAAGCCATATCTCATACCTTGAATAGGCATCAAAACATAACACCTTCATCAGCAAAATATCCATAAACCTTCACTTAAGAACTAGCCTATACATTTACTTAGCAACTAGCCTACACATGCCATGACCATTTAAAAATACATGGATTCAAAAGTACCAAAAGCTTTAAGGATAGTGTGATGGCGATCTCTGACTTGTCCGAGAATCGAGCTAGCTTCCGAATCTATAAAACAAGGGGAAAGTAAATGGAGTAAGCTTTAAAAGCTTAGTAAGCTCGTATAACATAGAATTAAACTTACCAAATCAATAAGGTAAACACATATATACAAATCCAATTCAATTCATATGCTCATGTTGCCTATTTCACAAGCATTCACATGTTAGTCCATATAATCTCATAGGTCATTCATATACAAGAGAAACATTTATACATTATACTTCAATAATTCCATTGCTTTTAACATGTAACTCATATCATATAGCACATAGAAACCTTGTATTTCATAAAACACAACATTTCATTTACTTCCTTGTTTCTCATGTAACATGTATCGATAATTTGCCCGTTGAACCTTTAAGAACATCGAGGGATACTCGGGTGATACACACACAGTGTATATACATATAACCTGAAATCTGTCAATGCATTATGTATGCTCTTTCGAGCCTGTAACAGTAAGCTCGAAGGCTGAACAAGTGATCCTGAAGGATGAACGGTAAGCCCGTAGGCTGAACGATAAGTCCGAAGACTGAACATGTAATCCCGAAGGATGAACGTGTAGCTCATGAGCATGTGGTGAGTCCACAACAAATGCAGGAGCTCAAACCACCCTGTAGCCCTAGTGACATGTCACTTGTATCCTACGACTTCTACGGTTCTAACGGGGCTCGGTAATCCATTTGTACTTGTATTCTTTAGCATTTCCATATCAATTCATATACATATAATAGGCAAATCACCTTTCATGACAATTCAAACACACATATAGCAATAATACATTTATAGCAATCACAATACATATTCGATTCTAATTATACGAACTTACCTCGACTTCCCGATCTCTATTCGTCTACCTTTCGTTTTCCTCGATCAACTTCCGGGATTTGATCGTCTTTATCTATATTAATGCAAATTTAACTATTTAATCACCAATATATTCAATTTAATCCAATAACATGTATTTTGGCATATTTACAATTTAACCCCTATACTTTCAACTACTTTGCAACTTAGTCCTTTTATCACAAAATAGCAAATTACATAATAAATCCCTCAATTTACTATAGTCGAATATCCCTATACCTTATACAAGCACATATCTTTCATGAAATCACATTTCTAGCCACATAAATTCTATTTATTTGCAAATAAATCCGTAAACTCATTTTCATCAAAAATTACCTTGTACAACTTGTATATTTCTATATAACATACAATAATTCATCAAAAACTATCAAAATAACCATGTATTCATCAATTGCATTTTCAAAAACACAACCAATTTCAGAAATTGAGGTATGGGTCGGCTAGTATACAAAGCAACGATATCAAAAACGTAAAAATTACTTAAAACCGGGACAAAACCATACCTCAATTGAGCTTAGAAGTAGCCGAATGTTGGAAAGCTTTTAAACCCTTCCTTTGTTCTTGTAAAATCGGTGGAAGAGAAAATAATTTGAAGCATTTTCATGTTTTATTTATCTAATATAACATATAGTAATTAAAGGACAATTTTAACCTTAATAAAACCATTATAAAATCAATAGTAATATGGACATAATTGTCCACTTCCAACCACTCACAAATAAAATGGTTTAATTACCATGCAAGTACCTCCCTTTATAAAGCCATGCTCAAATAAGTCATTTATGAAATAGAACTCTTATTTATCGCTTTATACGATTTAATCCTTTTTATCAAATTAGCTATTTTAACGATAAAATTTCTATTCGAAACTTTCACACCATAAACGTATCATGCTATAAAACATATTAAAATAAATAAAATAATATTTCGATTCGGTTAAGTGGTCCCGAAACCACTCGTTCCAACTAGGGTCTAAAATGGGCTGTTACATCGACATCTCAGATCTACTCGTTACCTTTGGATTTAAGAAAAGCCGAAATCCCTAAACTCTTTAGGGAGGCTGTCGAATGTGATTATAGGTAAAGACAGTTCTTTTAATTGGTTTTATGTGTACTTGTTATGGAATGGGTGATCTAGCAAGGAGCATAAGAGGCTTGGATCTTTGGAACAATCAGATTTAGATCTGGTCATTAGCTTCGGCAAAGGTATGTGTATAAGAGACTAAGGTGATGGTGGCCGAATATGTATGTGGGGGTAATGATGATTATTCGATTTGATTTTTAGATGTTAATGTGATCTAAATAAATGTAGGATTATTCTGGAGTAGATCTTGTCGTTGTTCGTCGCAAATCAGGTGTGTATCGAACACCCTCTTGTAGTTCAAATTGGCAAAAGCTGAAAAGCCGAAATGCCGAAATTCTGGCATTTCGTGGGCTTGTGAGCGTGCGAACACTCATAAGTCATTTGGGACTCATTGGATCTGTAATCGCGAGTGGTAAGTTAGTTGAATGTTCAATTTCGTGCATTTCGGTAAATTGGGCCTTGATGGGCTGAAACTGTGCCCAACAGGCTTACGGGCCCATATGGGTAAAAATAGGCAATAAATGCGTACTGGTATATTGAAGGTCTAAAACTGCTAAAACGGGTAAATCAATCGTAAAATTTGGACTAGATGGGCTAAATTAACTAATTGGCACTGTAGGACCCATTAGGGGTTTTAGGGCCTAATGACTATAATCTGCTAAAGTGGGCTAAATAAGCTACTGAGGTAAAAGTTAGTCTATTACTGATTAAAATGTGCATGAAAACCCTAAAAACTGGTATAATTACTGAAATATCCTTGTAGGTGCGAAATTACTATTTTATCCCTAGGTGCTAAATGATCGTTATACCCTTAGGGCTAAATTTGACTGAAATGCATGATTTATTGTTTCTATCTACTGTATGCCATATCATGAATATCTGTTGCATGGGGCCGGGTTATTGATGGAGGAAGTTCTGAAAATGGCTTGACCACGTACTGGAGGCTTTGCCTCATCTTTCTGTTATCTGAGCAGTTATGCTGCAACTGTGGAGTGTAGGGCTGGATGGGTTAAGTTATTCCCCACATGGAGTGTAGGGCTAGTACGGGTAGAGTGTAACAGTTGGGTGGGTTAAGTAGTCTCCCCACATGTAATGGGCTTGCATTCATAATTAATATCTGTTCTGCTACTGAAATGGGCCTATGGGCCGTACTGTTATCTGAAAAGGGCTAAGGCCCAGTTTACTATCTGGATAGGGCTTCGGCCCAGTAAGTACTAAGACTGGATAGGGCTTAGGCCCAGTGGGCTTGAGCTGATTTGGGCTCTGGATGGGTTTTCTTTACACACTGAGTTTCTAAACTCAGCCCCTTTTTCTTCCATCCTCGCAGGTGAGCCCTAGACTGGTAGACTTGGAGCTGGGAGGGATTCAGAGTGGCCACATGGACTGGACTGTTGGTTTTTATCAAGTTATTTATTTCAATATATTTTTAATTATTTATTTTAATCATTTTTACTTTTAATTTGGGTTTGTAATAAGGCCGTTCTCATTATTTAATTTGTTTTTAACTTAAGTATGATATGGTTTAAATCGTTTTGGAATTGGTTAGCTCTAAGGCGCATTTTATAAAAGTCATAAGGTTAAACCTAATTTGTTGTTCGTGGACAAGTCATAAGGTTAAAGTGTGGCAATGGGTGTGTGCATGTCTAGGATTGGATCTAGGGAGAGCTTGGTACTTAAGCAGTCTAAATAACTCACCTCCTCTTTTCTGGTATCCTACCTGGTGCATAGTACCCATTCACTTTAAGGCATAACGAAGAAGATCTGATTTTTCGATACTTAAACTGTTTTAAAAATAACATGTTTCCGCTAGCTACAAAGGTTTACAAGCTTTCACAATTTTCTATAAAATTTTACAGAGTTGTTAACAATGTTTGAAAAGGGAATGAGTATCTCAATGAACCACGTTTTGAAAAAGAAACACAAGCTGAGGTTTTATACAAGTTTAACGGTAGAAGTTTCTAAACACTAAGAAGGGTTTTCAATGAAAACATGGTTTTTGAAAAACACTTCAATGTGACACACCAGACTTGGCCGTAATGTCAGGCCGGGTTTGGGGTGTTACAGGGGCGTTACATAAATCACTTAAATTATGAAACGGCTTTATTTTATCTTTCGATTTCAATTTTATCGGCTTCGATAAATTAGTTTCGATTTATCTCTCAATCTCACCTGTTAATTCGGGACTAATGAACGGGTGCGCAACAAGATTACCTTTCGATTACACTTGCCTAGATATTCCTTTAGGGGCGTCACTTCCTAATTTTTTAGGTTTATTTGATTTAGTCTTATTTATTGCAATTTAGTCTTTGGTCTAAAAATCAGCCTACCCACATCTCCATCAACCAACCTCCTTTTAAGTTTAGCTACTTATGCTAAAAATAAAAAGGATGAACATGGAAATGAAAAACAAAACAACCATTAAAGTAAAACTTAATAAAAATATAAAAGTTGGGATTTTTATGCAAGAAAATTTAAAGAACATGAAACTAAAAGCATTCAACAAGAAAATATAAATCAATAAACATAAATGGAACTAACTTTAACAGATTTAAAGTAGAAGAAACTAAAATACATTAAACCAGAGCTAAAAATGTCTTACTACTAAGGTATTAGGACTGAAAGTGTAAATAAACCTAAGCTATTTAACTAACATTAAGAACAACGAGAAGAAGTAAATGCAGAAAAATTAACTCTAAACTAATAAAGAAGAAGAGAAAATGAAAACCCTAAAAAAGTTCAGAAAAACTAAGAGAAAACCTAGAGAAAACTAAACCTAAAACTAAGCTAATGTGTGTCTCTTTGCTCCTCAGTAATTTTGGCTTTTAGGCTATCTTTTGGTGAGTTTTTGTTGCCAAAAATGCCCTTACATCGGCCTTGGGTGATTGGCGGATCGGGTGGACAAAGACTACATTTTTTGTCCAAGTTTGTCTCCTTGACGATGTCAATGTCACAATACCTAAAAGAGGGTATACGATACCTTGGGCAGTGTCGAGCCTAGGGGTCTTCTTGGAAGGATGGATATCGCGATACCACTGAAGGGTTTCTCTAGTCTTCCATACTATTGGAGATATTGCAATTCCAACATGTGGATATCGCGATACCATGTCCTTATGTGCCATTCTTGCTCGTATTCAACCTCTAACACTTACGTGCACTACTCAATACATGTTAGGCCCCCCAATGGAACTATTGGCCAAATTGAGTCACAAAATGCACAAAAATGAGACATTTTCACGTATTAACTTAAAATTTAAAAATAACAAAAATCTATGCAAAAGACGCTATTTTGCTCGAGAATAAGCTCATTAAGTATCCCAGGAAAGCCTAATTTGCCATATCAATTTGTGGCAAATTAGCCATATATTAAGGATATTTCGTTCCTATCTCTTATTAGTATATCATTAATATTCAAGCCAGTTAGAATTAGTTCGTGCCTTTTATTTCAATACACAATTAGTGTGGTTCCAATTAAGATCCTCTTACTCTTAAAGTGAGCTTTCACTTATAGTATTATAAATGCACCATTTATATTTGAATTATTCAAATTTTCCATAATTTGGCCACTTAGCTCTAGTGGTTTCTTTGTCTTAATTTATGTATAAGTTGACCAATATTAAGTTTTCATTTTATTATCTCATTAGCCAAGAGTTTTAACACTTTGTTTACATCACATTCTTTACTTATTAACTCACCCTTAGTTCTCATCATTTTATTCTACATACAACAATTCATGTTCATAATCAAATCTTATTTTTAGGATTTCGATTTATTTCTCCTTACTAAATTTTAGTATGATAGACTTTGGGTACATGGGAACCCAACCGATCACCTTGACATTGCACTAGAAATGCATCCATCCGATCACCCTAGAAATGGATCCATAGGACACATAAGTGCTACACTCAAAGGCATATTCTAATCACAGTTTGATATTGCATCTTCTAACATACGCTTAATAATGAACCCTATGGCATGCCAATTGTATCATTGCTAATCACTAAGCTTACTAGAGTATTACAACTATTATTAATCATTTAAACCGTTTTCAATTTTCACAGAAGAATCACAATAGCTCATAAGACATGGTTAACTTATTCACATATATAGAAGCATATCATGTTTTCATGTTATACAAAATATATCAAATCATATAATAGAAGCTCCTTGGGCATCTATCTAATATCTCTTATTTTCAATTTAAGTTTTAAAATTATTTATAAAGACCTTCAAGAACTTAGTGCTCTTAATAATATTTATTAGTAGCTTGTGATATTAGTAATCTCACATTGCAAAGAGAAATACAAAATAAAAAATATAAATATCAAATTCTTTATAACTTATGTAAATTGGGTTAAGGGCCTAGTCTACTAAGCAGGTGGGATTAGCTATTGAGTTTTGTGTGTAATACCCCTTACCCGGTCTGGTTGTCGAACCAGAGTAATAAGATGCTACAAACAAATACAAAATAAATACATACCATTCGTAGTTCAAAATCTCAATTTAGTATCTATTTATCAGATATGATCAAGTATAACATGCAATACAACCAAAATTGAGTTTAAATCGAGCTTACGAAAGCTTTAAATTAACTCGACATCAATCAGGGATCAATTTGAAACAAATATAAAGAATTGGGAAAATTTAGTAAACAGGTGTCAAACGGCTGTGTCCCCTGTGTTAAGAAATGTGCCCACATTGTAGTAAACATGTAACTGTTTTCTATTTATTTGAACGATGAATAAATAAATAATGTTACTTTCACATTTCACTATTATTTCTTTTATACTTCTTTATTTTATATTTTGCATGCATAGTAAAATTGTGACAAACAAATATTAGCTCATTGGTTGTCTAAGTTCAAACTGAAGATAAGTGGTATTGTAAGAATGTTTACATTGTGAGAAAGATAACTTACTTTAGTAGATAATCTAAATAAGTCTGTAATCCCATAAAAGAACCGAAGTGAGCATTTGATTCAAATACTGAGAAGGATTATTATGTCGTATATAATTCCAATTGGGGAGATGGGTAGTCTTGGCTACCAAAGCAGTTGACTCCACAGGTAGAGACATTCATGTATTTATTGGTAGAATGATAATTGAACTAGACCCAAGATGAAATAATTTTGAATTTGTTTGTAAATTTAATTCACTTGTGACGTTCACGGTGTGATTAGCCTATATCCTGAGTTAGTCATTGACATACGTATGCAACTCATGTGCTTCGATATAAGTGGAGGCTTTTTCTTTAAAGATGATTGAGCCCATAGGCGATATGTTGGGAACATGACTTGTGTATGGCATGATTTTACTAGCAACAATAGAATTCATAGCTCAATTAAAGAGTTAATGATACCCTTTCATTAGCATTGTATGGATTGATAAATATGGAATGTGGCCACGGGTTGCTTATTCTCAAATGAGTAATTTATCACAGTCATTTGTTGACAGTGATCATATTAAACATTAAGAAGACACAATGGTGACAATGAGATAAAATAGGATTTTATTGAGTGAACAAATTTAACTCAAAAGAATCAAGGATATCATACGAGAGTAACACACACATGAAAAGGTCATTGGACAAAACAATAGGATGAATTGTTTTCGTAAAGAGTATACAATAAGGAGTTTCCAATCGTGGTACTTCTTGTGGACCGACTCCATGATTAAGTAATTGCGAATTATCGGAACGATACTTCTGGACATAATTGCAATTGCTAAAGCCTAATTGTATATGTCTAATTGGTCCCTCTGCTAGCTCAACAAAAGCTCGATCGGACTGCATTTGAATCAGAAGAAAACTCTACGACTTTAGAAATAATTTAATTAAGTCGATTTATTCGATGTGGAATTAAATTAGGTAGTCGTGAGAATTGTTCAACTAGAGAATTTGATTAAAGAATTTTCTTGAAAAATTAATTTGGAAAATCTAAGTGATTTTTGGGAAAATTAATATTGATAAAGTAAAATTAAATCAATCAAATTAATTAAAATTAATATTATATTTTCAAAAATTAATTTTCAAGTCAGAAAATTGACCCAATGGATAATTGAACTTAAAAATTAGACCTAAGATCGTAAATTGAGCCTGAGAGCCCAAAAAGAGACTAAGACCAAAAAAACTGGTCGAATTAGGCCCAGTATGTGAAACTGGAGAAATTGTCCAACCTGTGGCTAGACCGAACTGGTCGGGTCATCACTGACCCAGACCAAACCGGTAGTAACCGAATCGATTCGGGGTGCCATAATGGTGTCGCACCTGCATCACCATACATGGCGGTGTCAGCGGTGTCCCAGTGGCTGGTGGCGGTTAGTCTTCATGGTTGAGCAATTGAAGAGTTATACTCCTACTGGGAGTCTATGTATCGCCCCAAAAATCTAAGCTTTTAAAGTTTATGTGTTGTGACTTAAAATGCATGTTAGCACTGTCGGGTTAGTGATTTTGGAGTGTTTGGGGGTCCTTGTGAAGTGTTGGGTGCAAGCCTTAGCTTTTGGAAAATTTTTATTTTTAGCACTTAAGGGAACCCTGACTTCAATTGGTAAGCCTTTTAAATTTTGATGGGTAAAACTTGACACAAGAAGAGCTTGTGACTGAATGGCAAAATGGCATGTGGCACAGTTGAGAGGTTTGAGGTTCAAGGCATGAGGTGTGTGATAAGGGGATTTACTTTTGTTGATTTGTGCGGCTAGAGTTTGTGGTGTAGTAGAACTCTGATGGATGATAGGTTGGAGAGATTTGAGGAGTGGATTATGAAGAGAATTGAGGAGGGGATTATGGAAAGATTTTAAGAGAGGAAAGGGGAGTTTGAATGGGAAAAGGTTAGTGCCAATTTTGTTAAGGGGATGGAGGGAGTTCGATTTTTTTCATTTTTGGCTTTGAGTGGTGTAGCTTCTCTCTTTTCATTTCGGGTTTTGTCAATTTTTTGTTCATTTTCACCTTTGCTTCTAAAGCCGTGTATTGCTTTGATTTTGTTTCGAGTACCTTTCGGTTCTAGTGTGGTTCGACTCTACTCTTCTCTCTAGTTCTTTAGTTCACTGATTTTTCTCCTTCATTTCCTTTTCTCAATTGGTATTTCTCTCCTTGCCCAAATATCCGTTGTTCTCCCTTTCCTTTATTAATTTCAGGCTATTGGTTTTAGATTCTTTAATCGGTGGTTTCCCTTTTCTTCTCTTCTCAATAAGCTTTGCCTTGGCCGAATACCTGCACCTCACTCCTTTACTCAAGAAGTAGCCGAATACCCTTTTTCCTTTCTTCTTTCTTCTTGGCATCCCTTCATCTTAATACCTTGACTGTTTACTACATCTTTCTCGTCCTTTGTTGGGTTTCGATTTTGAAGTAGTTCTTTGAACATTTAGTTAGGGGTCAAGTGCAAGGTTCTTTCTTCCTTTTCATCACTTTATTTCTTTTCTCCACTCTTGTGTATTGGCTGAAATAACCTTTGTTTAATAGACTCTCCTCTCTGATGTTTTCTGCTAGGTAGCGAGATTGTTAATCTTATGCCTTAGAACTAAAGTGTGCTTTTGGTGTTGGTCGAATACTACTGTCCCTCACTCCTGGTTTTGACTTTTGGTAAGTTGCTAGACGTTTGGTTTAATGGATTGTGTGTATGGCAAGGGTTTACAAGTGGTGTATGGGTTGCAGGTAGTCCCTAAGGATTGGAAGCGATTGCTTGCAACGGTTCTTGGATAGACCAAGGCGAGGGATAGGTATTAAGTGAATGAGTGTTTCGAGTAGGGTTGCTTTAAATCGATTTTGGGCTATTAACTGAAGCTTCTGTTTGAAATAGGTTGGAGTGCTCGTGAGCTAGTTGCACGTTTTCACAAACAGGTGTGTACACGCACTATTCAAATTGTAGAACGGCAAAGAGTCAAAATACCGAAAAGTCAAAAAGCTAAAAGTACGACAACGGTTGCCACATGGGCGCGCGAACGTACGTGTGAAAAGTTCGATATAATGGTAGAGGCCATCATGAGCGATCTCATGGGCTTGGTCTGTATTTAGCCAAAATGGGCCGTATGGGCCCAATGGGCTTGTGGGCCCCACATGGTATTTGTCATTAGACTTATGGGAATTAATGGACTGGCTGTGTCGTATACGTGACTAGGGTTAAATCTAGCTTAGCGGGCCATACGAGCACGTAATGGGCTTTAGGCCCTATTGTATGTTTTGATTGCTAAAGGTTGCACGAGTCACGCGAGATGACTGTGGACCTACGGATGGGTCAGTAAGTGTACCCAGACCTTGAATTGAGAAATGACCGTTATGCCCCTGAAGCGCAAAATGACTAAAATACCCCTACGTGATATGTGACTAATTTTGTATGCCATCTGATATTATATTTGTATTTATATGTGACATTATACTGCATGAGGATGGGTTCATTAATTAGAGGAAGTAATCGATTTGTTAAGGGTCGCACGGGTCACACGAGACGATTGTGATCCACCGATGGCTTAAAGACGATTATGTAATTGGCAACTCTGCTGCGATATTGGTTAGTGCCGCAACCGGTGCTACATTGGGAGTGTAGGGATAGGTGGGTCGATTTAATCCCCACAGGAATGTAGGGTAGGATAGGAGACGGAGCGCAAGGTTGGTTGGGTTTTTATGCATTGCATATTCTGATTTTGATATTGATATAGGCTAAGGCCCAATCGAGGCTGTGCGGGCTCAGGCCCAATTGCCACCGTTACTGTAATGGGCTTAGGCCCAGATTGATGTGATACATGCTATTTGTTTGTTTTGGGGTAGTACACATTGAGTTTTCGTAAACTCACACCTCTTTTTAATTTTTCAGGTAATCATTTGTGAAAGACAAATCGACGTGCCAGAGGACTTGGAGGTGGCCACACTATGGGAAGTTAAAACTTTTAGTACTTTATTTTACTGTTAATTACGTTTTTCTTTATTTGGGCTTTCATTGTAATAAGGCCTTTATCTGTATTTATTTTCATTTTGGGTTTATTTCGTTTTAAATTTTTAACTACTAGTTTTCGGTCACGGGTTTTAAAAAAATAAAAACGATGTTTTATAATCGAAGGTAAATATGCAAACGTTTTCTAATAAAAACTTCCGCTGTAAATCTTAAGTTTAATAATATTACTCAAGACTCAGATTTTCATTAAACACATGGTTTAATTGATGCTTAACATATTTTCAAAGAGGCTTATCCTAATTTGGATTTTCAAATGACATTTCGTTGTAATACCTAATAACTTAACAAATGTTGTACGCTTTAAAGAGAAAACCCGTTTTGAAGTTATGGTTAAGAACGTTTTTAACCAAATGGTCCCGAAGTTTTCAAATATCGAATTTTTCGTTTCTCCCTTCAATGTGATGCCGCCAGATTCGGCTATAACATCTGGGTCGGGTTTGGGGTGTTACACTTTACAGCGAATTTGATTTCAATTAACTATTCCAAAAATAATATTATTTTAATAGTTTAATATTAAATTAAATTTAATACTTATCTTAATAGTATTTTGTTAATTTAATATTAAAGTGATCATCTTAATCTTAAATTTATTTAATGTTTAATAAATATTTTATTATTTTAATAAGATTTAATATTAAATTTAATCTAATATTTATCTTGATAAATATTATACTGATTTAATATTAAAGAAATTACGTTTAACTATAGTTGAACTCTTTAAACTCTCCCTATATAAAGAGAGCATTGGGTTATTATTTGATACACACTTGAATTCAAGAGAAAGTTGTAGAAAGAAAATTCTATGAAGAGATTATTTAAAAAAAATTCTAGAGATATTTTTTTATTTAAAACTTGACCTAGAAGTTTAGAGAAATAGCGAAATTACCCTATTGGTAATTTTTGTGAAAAATTTTCTTAATCGAAGCAAGCCCACACTCGATAGATGTGAGCTTGAGGATAGCGGAGAAGACTACTACATCGAAACGCTCATCCTAGACAAATAAAAAAGGAACAATTTTGATTAAGTATTTATTACTTTAGACATCACAATCAAGATCTTGTTTTGGAAAAAAAATTTAAAACTCTGGTTTTTTTCCTAAATTTATTTTCCACTGCATTTTCCAAATTCATTTTTTCCAACACCCTATTATTGTGAAAGGCTGAAGTCGTGTGAGGATGGGACACATGGCGGTGTTGGTAGACCGTGCAACTCATTGAGGCAGTGTGGGTAAAAGTGTAATTATTCAAAAGTTGTCACACGACTGTGTAACAGGTTGTGACCATGTGCACCAATTATAAAAAACATACAGACCATACAACCGTGCTATATGCCCGTATATGGCACACGACTGTGCATCAGAATATGTATACCTGATGAAACCTTTCAAAACAAGCTTTCTAGTCCTAGTTCACTTAAGTCTCATGTAACGCCCTGAATTTTGGGCTTAGAAGAATTAGGTCTTGAGCATGGGAACATATAAAAGTTTATGTGTGCAAGAGAATGACACAATTGATTGTCAGCTTTAATGGCTAAATAATTTAGGAGTGTTTGGGAAGTCCTGGGTTCAAATCTGGGCTTTAACAAAAAATTTTGGATTTTATTTTAAATGAATCTTGACATTAGCATGTAGAACTTATATTTAATTGAGGGTAAAATATGAAAAGGAGAGCCTGTAGTCCAGTGGTAGGTGGTGTGTAGAGAAACCTTGAGGTCTAGGGTTCGAATCCTGAGTTGTACTGAGGAGTGTTATTTTTGTCACCTGTGTGGTGAGATGTTGGTGTTTGACTGAAACACTGTTGAAAGGAGTTTGAACTGGTCATGGAGGGATTTTAGGAGGGATAAGGGAAGAAAATCAAGAAATTTGAGTTGGGGAAGAATGTGGCGCCAAATTTGGTCTATAGGCATTGGGGATTTCAGTTTTTGGTGAAGTTGAATTCGACATTTACTCTTTTTGTGCTGTTTTGGGTCATTTAGGGTGTTGGCCAAACTTGTCTTTACCATTCGGGTTTCTTTTGCGCAGGTTGGCTACTTTTTTTTGGTAGCTGATTTCTTCTCCCAATTGGTTTTCTTTTGGTTTTTTTTATTCTCTGCTGAACACTGCTTCTATCTCTCTATTTTTTTTTCCTTTTTGGTTTTCTTCAGGTTGTTGGGAACTGAATTCTTTGATAACTGATCATCTTTGTTCTTTTCTCAACCTTAGTTGATTTGATCTCTTTTATGTCGCTCTTCCTTCTTTCGGTTTTCCTCATAGCCGAACCTCTTTTGTTTTTTTCTTTGTATTTTCTTTTGGCCTTCTCTCCTTTCTCCTCCTAGGCCGAGTATTGTATTTCCTGTCTCTACAATTTTTTGATTCTGTTTAGAAATTTAGTCTCCGACGATCGGCCAAGTACTCTATTATCCCTCCTATACTGTCAGTCGGTTTTGGGTAAGTGGTTTCTTACTTCTTTTGTTTCTTTTCATTGATTAAGTCAAATACCTTTCTTCTTGTTCTCTAATTGTCGATTGATGATCCCTTCCTCCTGGTGTGATGCTCGTTGGGTTTTAGGTTTTCTAAGGAGTGAAGGGGTGTAAGGGTTACCCAAGCCGTCGAGGTCCTTACTTCTGTTATTTGATTAAGGTAATTTTGATACCTTGTTTTGGGTAGGTTTAATATTCATTTGTTTTGGAAGGATAGTATCTGTGGGTTTAAACCACATTTATAATCGATCCGTTTAGTAAGATCTGTTATTATGCAATAAATTGGCAAAAGATGGTTAGCGATCTAAAAGGAGTAAATCGCTTAGTACTCAATCAAGGTTGGTAGTGATTATTGTTTTGGGGGATTAAGTGATTTGAACAATAATTTTTGGAGGACTGATTGTATGTTGGGATGGATTGTAGGTTGGTGTACATGGAGATTTGTGTTCTTTTTGTAATCAGGTGTGTATTTCGCACTGATTTGATTGTAGATCTGCAAAACCCAAAAAGTCGGAAGGTTGGGCTTTGAGGTCACATGGGCGTACGAATGCTCGAGTGGTAAAACTGAGCCCACGAACATGGACATAAGACTGTAGAGGCCACCATGAGCGTTTTCATGGGCTTAGGCTGTTATGGGCCATGTTGGGCCGAACTGTGTCGTGAGGGCCCAATAAGCTCATGGGCCCCACATGGGTAAATCTCACGAACATGTGGAAATAGTGGACTCAGCTGTGCTGCACACATGGCTAGGGTTATTTCTGGGGTTAGTGGGCCACACGGGTATGTGGGCCTACTTGGGCTGCATAATAGGCCCTGGGCCTATATACACTGATTTGTATGTTGAGGTTACATAAGTTGCTCAAGGCGAATGTAGACCTTCTGATGGGTCGGTAGGTGAGTCTAGACCCATTCTGATGAAAATGATCAAAGTGCCATCAAAGGGTAAAATGACCGAATTACCCCCAAACGATAAAATGACTATATTACCCCTAGTAGATAAAGATAACCGTTATACCCCTTGAGGTAGATTGACTGATGTGTTTATGAGATAAACATGACAGTTACTGAGCATGACATTCTGCATTCACGTATGATGGTATGACATGACATAATGCATGGGGTTGGGATATTGTTATGGAGGAAGTGTACTGTACTGAAGGCTTTGTGCCATTATTGAAGGCTTTGTGCCGTTGCTGATGGCTTTGTGCCGCTATTGATGGCTTTAAGCCACTTATTTTTCTGGCAGCTTAACTGCGATTCTAGTTAATGCCGAAATCGTTGCTAACTCTGTAAGTGTAGGGATAGGTGGGTGATCTATTCCCCACAGTAAGTGCAGGCTTGGACATGAGGCAAGTGTAGGGTTAGATGGGATAACATGCATAATGCATTTTTCATACTGATACTGATTTGGGCTAGGCCCAACTATTACTGTAATGGGCTCAAGCCCAAACTGCTTCTATATTCTGCATATCTAACTGACTACATATTAAGGGATTACATACTGAGTTTTCGTAAACACAACCCGCTTTTAACTGTACAGGTAATCCCCAGCGTTAGGTGGATCGGTGCTGTGAGGGACTCGAAGGTGGCCACACAACTACGTCTGCTTTACTTTTAACTCGTTACTTTCAATATCTTAAGTTTGGGTATTTTTATGTAATAAGGCCTCTTCGATTTTTTAGCTTTTAATTTGAGATTTTATTTATTATGATTTATATCTATTAGAAGTAGAGCATGGTTTTCCAAAACATTAACTATTTTCAAAACATCACGTTTCTGCAACATAATTTTTAAGCTTCCGCAACAAACAATGTTTTAAAAGTAACGACGTTTTAAAATGGTTATCAAATGACTAAGATGATTTAAGAATTAACAAAAAGGCTTTAGCCTTCAAACGGGATTTTATCAGCAAGAATAAGTTTTCGAAAAACACTCTAATGTAACACCGCCAGAGTCGGCCATAATGTCTAGGTCGGGTTTGGGGTGTTACATCTCATGCAAGCATTATACCATTTTCAACCAATTCAAAAGCATCAAAATCATGCCAAAAACATCACATATTACAACCATCCTAAGTGTTTAACAAATATGCCACAATTGATACACCAATTCAACAACTTAAAAAATCAACCAAAACATCACATTCAAACCATTCCAATATGCCTTCCAAGGCACCTCAATACAACTAACAAAATTTGCATCAATTTAGTCATTTAAGCAAATAGACATGCATGCCTAAGGTACTCATCAAGATCACCACCAATTGAAAGCTTTGCCAATACATACATACACATAAGTATATATATACATGATTCTCAAAATACCAACAAAATAAAAAATAGAACATTTTATAACTAAATGACATCTTAGGTACATGACATGACCCAAATAAAAACATCACCAACACTTGAGTCCAAGATTATCGTTGGATGCTGAAGTTGACGATCGAATTGAAAAGAACCTAGCTTACACATAGAAAAAAAAGTTGTACGCTGAGTATAACTTAGTGGTATTTCTATAATCTGAACGTTAAAAAATAAAATCAGTCATTTAAAATGTATAAGTTAAAAATAAATGACTATATGAAATTAACATGTCAAATATACCAATTCTCACATTCTTTGTTCAAATCCAATACAATTTGCTAATATAAATACATGACAAATCCATTTCGCATATCATTTGATATCTCAATTTCTAATTTCTTGTGTTCGATGAGCATATGTATCATTGTTCAATTCATTCCAGAAATAGACATTCCATTTCATATTTTTCTTCCATTTCATATCCATTTGCCATCTCAATATGTAACAACCCGATTTTAGGCTTAGTCGGAACAGTGGTTTCAGAACCACTAATCTGAGGTAGGAGAAATTATTTTTAATATCATTTTATGTGTTATAGCATGATTACATGAGTGCATGAAAATTTTGGTGAATAAATTTTAGCGAATACTTGCTTAATTTTGAAAAAAGACTAAATCGCATAAAGGGCAAAAGTTTTATTTTACTAGCAAATGGTGTTAATTAGCTATGGATCATAACGTAGAGGCCTTTAATGGGAAAATAGGCCAATATTAGGGTGATGGTCGGCCATAGAGACAAAGAATATTGAAAAGTCAAAATTAGGTGAAGTTGGTGACTTGTTTTGACTAGAAATAAAATAAAATAGAACAAAAGGCTTCATCTTTTTACCATTCATCTTCTCTACTGAAAATATCAGCAAGAGAGGGTTTTTTGAAGCTTGAAGCTTTTAGCCATTAAGTTCTCTCATAAGTAAGTGATTTTGATGACTTTCTTGATAATTTTTATACTTTTGGGACCCTTGTAGCTTAATTTAGCTAATTGAGGGGCTATTTTGCAATAAGGATGAAAGTCTAGGGTTTTTTCATGAGAATATTTATGTTTTTTTCTGAAATTTTATGGAAGAAAATGAATCTTGGTTGTTTAATAAACAACTTTTGTTAGATGATTTTCATGGAAACACCTAAAATGGGCTATTTTGTAAAAGTTGTAAAATAGGTGGTAAATGTGTGAAATAATCAAAAATGTGGGCTATTATAAGCATGAAAAAGGTTCAACTATGCATGGGTAGTAAAGAAATTGAACACATTTCATTTTACGAGCCTAGGGGAAAAATCGTAAATATGTAAAATTTTAGGGGCAAAAATGTAAAATTGCCAAAGTGTGATTTTTGGACTGATTTGAAAAATGTGAACATGAAATAAGTATTATTTGATATGTTAGATCAAGAAAAACGAAATTCAGACTTAGATCGAGAAAGAACGAGGTTATGGACTAAGTTGGAATAATTAGCCGCTTTTGCATTCGAGGTAAGTTGTGTGTAAATAATGCAACTATATTCTTTTTTGGAATTGATTAATTGATATAGCATAAAATGTTTGAATGTGGATTATGAATATGCATGATGATATTGATGTGGTAAAATCCGGGTGAACCATAGGAATATATTGGATATTCATGCCATGACATTAGGGTGCTACGAGAGCTAGTATAAGACCATGCCTGGGACATGGCGTTGGCCTCGACATGTGAGCCAGTGTAAGACCATCTCTAGGACATGGCATAGGCCTTGCTATGTGTCAGTATATGTCCATGTTTGGGACATGGCATCGGCATCGATAGGTGAGAGCCAGTGTAAGACCATGTTTGGGACATGTCATCGGCCTCGATGTATGAGAGTCAGTGTAAGACCATGTCTGGGACATGGCATCGACTTTGATATGAGAGCTAGTGTAAGACAATGTCTGGGACATGGCATCGGCTTCGATATGTATCAGTGTAAGACCATGTCTAGGACATGGCATCGACACTGATATGCGTGATCCAGTGTAAGACCATGTCTGGGACATGGCGTCGGCATCTTACCCTATGTTTGAGGCTCATCGAATATGCTTTAATATTCTAAATGGTTCAATGGGTAATTTAGAGTTTATGTTAAAGATGTAAGAAGACTAGAGTTGTGTTACGAGTTGATGCTGGTACATGTATGTGTACATTCATGAGCAATGTGCTCGGTATGTGATCGAATTTAGGTAAGAATACAAACGAGTAAGTTATGCCTATGAGAATGATCTTGTGATGACTTTGTGATTATAGGTCAATACTTATGATGTATGCATGCAGGGTGAAATTGATTGATGATCATGTGTAAGGCTTTTAGGCCAAATTAAATTGAGAAATGATATGTTCAATTCTTTGTTGTTGATGTATGGGTTAAATTAGATAATGAATGGCATGTAAATATTTGTTAATGGCTAGTTATGGATATGTTCTGGTAATATGTATGTTTGAATGGAAGTTAAAACAAAGAAATCATGGAAGAATAAAATTAGTAATAAATCAGTTCTGAACAGTAGCAACTATGTGACTTTGAAAAATCACTAAAAATGGTGAAAACTGAATTAGAGGTTGATTAAGATATGAAATTAAATCCTATTGAGTCTATTTTCATATAAAAGAAACGGTGTAAGCAAAAGAGTTACATATTATGAGATATTTGAATTTTTATGAGACAGAGTTAGAATGATTTTGGAATTCCTTGTTCTGACTTGGGAAAATCACTATAAATTGTAAAAAAATACTTATGGGTTATAATTTATATGCTTAAAATCCTTAATGGGTCTAATTTCAAAAAAAGAAATAAAGACACAATCCGAATCCTGTACTAGAAGATAATTAATTTTTAGTGAAGAGAGGTCAGATCTGTCAGATAGCGAAACAGGAGAGACTTTAAAGAATAAACTGTACTTATTGGCTAAACCAAAAATTTTAAAAATTTTATGGTAAGAAGATATGTGAGTTTAGTTTCAGGAAAAAAATTTAAATTTTAATTTGGAGTTTTATAACTCAAGATATAATTAATTTAGTGACTGTGACTCAAGTAGACAGGTTGAGATGAAAATGAGTGAATAGTGGAATTATATGTAATTATGATAGTATTAGCATCACACTATCAAATTGTCAATTTGGGGTATTGATAAATCTTAAGTGCTTTTGAGTGAGTGGCATGTACAGAGACTTAGTTATTGGTGATGTGTATTCTTATGATACAGTCAAATGTATTGGCTTATGTTGCTTCATTGTATATGGCTATGAGATGTGGCTCATATTGATTATGAGTATGTAAGCCTATTTATGCATGCATGTGGAAATGCTTTGATGTAGTTAGGTCATACATGTGCCAAGATCTTATGTGACGTGATCATGTTTATGTGTCATGAATGGTTAGTATTATATTATAAGTGTTTGATGATTAAGTTGAAAATAATTGAGGGAATGATATGTACCTATGAAATGTATAAGAGTGTGAAGGATTAAGAGCAACAAAAAGGCTTGGAAAATAGCTTAAGTATTGGCCACACAGGCAGAGACACGGTCATGTGCCTCAGCAATGTAGAGGACATGGCCTAGCACACGGGCGTGTGACTTGGCCGTGTGACCCTAAATTGGTTGATGACGTCATAAACATAGAGTTACACAGGCTGAGGACACGGGCATGTCCTAAGCCACACGGGTGTGTGTGACCACACGGCCTACCCACACGGGCGTGTGACCCTATTTACATGAGAAATTTTTTAAGTGTTGGGAAATTTTTGAAAGATCTCGGTTTGGTCCCAAATCACCCCAAAGTATGTTTAGAGCCTCGTAGGCTCGTTTAAGGGACAATGTGTGTATGTATGAAAATTTTTAAATTTGAGTGAAAAATTATGTTCTGATTTTGAATGTTTGTACAGGTTTAAGTCCAGTAACGCCTCGTACCCTATTTCAGCATCGAATATGGGTAAGGGGAGTTACATAATATCAAATACCACATCTCATAATCAAATTTCCAATCTCATGGATTCAAAGACTTATTCATTATTATCATTTCAATTATAAACATTTCATTTTCATCTTTTATTTCACTATTAACACCACTTGGTCTTAGACTCGGACGGATACACGGATGCAACCAACACACCAGTTTGGAATACAATGCCTCATCGGATAAACCCGAAGTAAATAGCTATAACCATCGTTATTAATAAGTTTGACAGCCAGTGGTATACCGAAGCAATTTGAAACACAATGCCGCATCGACTCATAGTTGAAGTAATCTTGATCCTTTCCTATTCTATAGCATGTCAACTATATCCGACTCTACTCAAATAGTTAATAGGGTATTCATTCATTTCATTATCAACCAGTAGCTCAATTCACATGAATTTTCATCATAAATTCATTTATCCAAACATAAAGCAGTATAAATAATCACAATATGCATTTAGTTTCCCATTTATATAGACATACACATTTTTCACATATATTCAATTTAATCCTCATGAATATTATTCAATTCAAATCAATCTAATACGTCTCATTATAACAAAATGTCTCACATTATATTCTTACCATGCACAAACAAGTCAATATGCATCAATTACAAGGTAGTTCAGATTATGGAAAAACAAATCGTAAACTTTGAGCTATTTATCGACAACTTTTTATTTTCCTTTCTTTTTCGAGGAATCCGGGTTGACGTTAGCTACGAATTAAGAAAATCATATAAAATTATCAATACACCTCCAATTTCACATTCAATTTCTAATTTAATCAACTTTTGCATTTATTGAATTTAATGCTTAAACTCAGAACTAACATAACTTTCAATTCTAGGCTCAATTTTTCATGCTGATTTCACTATAGTCTTTACTGGACCTCCTATTTCTCAATTCTACCATAAATATTGAAATTTGTGCATTTTAGTCCCTATTGTACAAAATCATCAATTCACTTCACAATTTAGTCTTTTTTTCAATTCTAAACTTTAAATATATCAAATTGGCACCTAAAAATTTAACTATTCAATAATGGTAACATCCTCAATATTTAATAGTACCGAAAAATACAACATGGGTCAACTAGCTTAAACCCTTGGGATTTCAAAAATATGAAAATTACAAGAAAATGACTAAATTACGCTTAACAATTGAAGGTTGAAAAACTTGGAAACTTAGGGCCGAATGTTTCTATTCTATTTTTCTCGCGTTTTGGTTTTTGCATGTAAAGATGGATGAAATGTTTTGGTTTTTCCCACTAACTATTTTTTATTACTAATGGCTTTATTTTAATTATTAACTAAATATAATTTATAGAATTTATTTTTAACATTTAACCTTTATGTTATTGTCCATTAATAATAAGATAATGGTTCAATGACCTCATGAGTCTCTTAGCGAAGTTCTTCATCATAATTTACTAACAATTGAACTTTTGACACTTCTACAATTTAGTCCATGTACTCTAATTAAGCACTAATTCATCAAAATTACTTGACTAAAATTAAATTCACTTGAAATATAACCTTCGTAAATATTTAATAAAATATTCACAGGTCCAATGTAACAGCTTCTTTTTAGTGATATCGGAATAGTGGTTTTGGGACCACAATTCTGACGAGTAAATTATTATTTTATTATTTTAATGTCTTTGGGATTATAGTAAGGTCGTATTCAAATTTTGTTAAGAAATTTTAATGTTTGCTTAGTTAATTAAGTGAAAAGGATTAAATCGTAAAAAGTGTAAAAGTTGAGTTCTAATAGTTAAAGGGCTAAATGAATATGGAAATGGAAGTAAATGGACTTAAATGGTAAATATACCATAATGAATGCTAGTGGATGTACATGGGCAAGTTGTTAATGTAATTTTTGGTTAATAATAAGATTAATATGGTAATTGAGTAAAAAAAACTTTAAAACAAAAGAAAATAAAACATGCATCATCTTTATTTCTTCATGTTTGGTCGATTTTAAGAGAAGAGAGACTCTATTGTTGGTAGCTTGGTTAGGTTAGGCTTAAATTGGTGCATGGTATGTGATTTAAACTCCGTTTTTAATGATTTTTATGTTTTTGATATCGTTTTAGATTAATTTAGCTAGCTCGGGGGTCAATTTGTGAAATTGTTAAAGGTTGAGGGTTATGCCATGAATGTTATTAAATGGTTCTTGATGTTAAATGGTATATTATGAATGTTTGTTGAAAAATAAACAAGTTTTGTTAAGTGATTTTTGTTGAATTTTGAAATTAGGGACTAATTTGTTAAAGGTATAAATCCTAGGGTTTTACTGTGAAATGATGGTAAATATGAGTTGTTTCAAGGTACCTTGAATGTTTGATTAGCATGGATTTTGATTAAAATGATTAGAATTCAATTTATGAGCTTAAGGACTAAGTTGTGAAAAGTTAAAATATAAGGGGTAAAATGGTAATTTTTCATAAATATGAAATGTGGATTAAATTGAATACTAGAAGTATTAAATCGATTGAAATTGTCTATTTAGATCAAGATAAACCACATATGGACCTATACGAAGGTAAAGCAAAAGCTTCAGATTAGTTCAACGTAATTTCTACACCACTAGTCGTCGAGGTAAGTTCGTATGAACGGTTATCGTATTAATGTGAATTGATCGATGTATAAGCAAATCAATGCTATGATTGTTATTGAGTCCCGGTTGAACCTTAGGAATTCTTAAGATATAAATGGCATGTTATTAAGGATTGCATGTTTTGGGTGCTGGTCTTGTATGTTCTACCGATGGCTGAGGTCCTGCATTTGTTGCAGATACTCCACAGCTCGTGTGAGAAGCATCGTGTAGGTTAAATAACCCACAACTTGTGTGAGTAGGTCCATTTCATAGCTTGTGTGAGCAATGATGTAAAGGAAAGGTTACAGTTATATGTAAAGACACACTTTGTGTGAGCTTTCCCAAATATCCGATGAAATTCTAGATGGTTCAACGAGCAAGAAAAGGGATTAAAAAGGTAAGTATTCAAATGGAATCAAGCATGATCTTATGGAATGAACGCATGAACTAATTGATGTATTTCATATAGAAAATAACTTATATTGTGGATGGCTCATTTGATTTATGTACAAGTGTGCTAACTTGTGTATTGCTGGTTGATGCATAGGCTTATGTCAAGCTTATGGTTTGGATTATATTATGCTTATGCTTTATATTATGCAAATGATATGGTAAGTTATGTTTTATTTTATACGAGCTTACTAAGCATTAATTGCTTATGTAGTTTCTTTCCCATGTTTTATAGATTATCAGAAGCTCAATTAGTTTGGAAGCTCATCGGAGATCTATCACATTATCCAGTAGATATATCGGTAGCTTTTTAATTTTTTTGTCAAGGTTTATAATGGCATGTATAGGATGAATTGTAATGGCATTTTGTTGATGTGTAGTTGGTGATTTGACATGTATAAGTTTTGGAAGTTAACTTGGTTGGTACCATTTGATGCCTTGTTAAATTGTGTCATTTTGGTTATCTTATGATGCATGTTTTGAATGACTCCTATGGTATATTTGGATTGGTATGATAATGGTCAAGTTTGTGGCATGTTTTGGAAAGTATTGAACAAGTATTTGATGATTGAAATGTGGTCAAATTGACATGTTTAGGTAAGTGTTGTTGAATGCATTTAAGGTGTCTTTGAATGACATATTGGTTAGTTGAATTAAGGTCTTGGAAATGGCATATATATGTGTATTTAGGTGAGGTTTTGGTGCTTTGAAAGTGTGCATTACTGGTCTAAATGTTTATACATGACATGGTTTTGAAATGACTTAATTTTAGGTAAATTTGGGTCCACATGGCTTGGGACACGAGCGTGTGACTCAGTCGTGTGAGATACACGGCTTGGCGACACGGCCGTGTGTCATCTGGTGAATTCCTTAGGTTACAAGTTAGTGAGTTACACAGCCTAACACGCAGCCTAGCACACAGGCGTGTGAGGCAACTCAAAGAGTTACACGGCCTAGCACACGGGGTCGTGACACGACCATGTGACCCTACTCAGAGAGTTACACGGGTGAGGACACGGTCTGGGACACGGTTTTGTGTCCCTAGTTCGAAGGTTACACGGGCGTGTGTCTTAATCGTGTGAGGCACACGGCTGTGTGACCTCTGTTTTCAAAATTTTGTGACTTTTTCCTAAACTTTCCAAACTATTTCAAATTGGTCCTGAATTGCTTCTAAGTTATTTTTAGCGCCTTGGGGGCTCTATTTAAGGACAATATCCATGGTTATGAATTGTTTATGTTATGATTAAAGTGTTGAATGATTTAAAGTTTAAATGTTTTCGATTGTATAGTAATGCTTTGTAACCCTATTTTGGCGACGAAAACAGGTTAGGGGTGTTACATCCGATTTATAAAAATAGGGTTTTGAAACCACACTTTCCAACACCACTGACTTTCAGGTCGCTACAATGTGTATATATTGTTGTCAAAAGATTGACATTTGGGCTTGAGCCTGGTGCTACCATAATATTTTTTTTTTACTTTTTTAGAATAATTATAATAATTAGTTATTTTATTTCACTTTTGGAATAATTGAATTAACATGTTTTTCTTGGAAAGTTCCAAACTTTTTAGAAAAAAATGTTAATAGAAAAATATACCTTGTGCTAAAAGGTTATACCAATGAACACATTTTGGTGTGTAACCATTTAGTGCCAATACAAATGTAACACTCCTTAACCGATACGATCACTGGGTCCGAGCTATAGGATGTTACATTTGTTGTTAAAGTAACTACAATTGATTTCTAATATGATTTAACTATTTTAGTATGCTAATAAGTGTAAAACATATTCAAAAAGTGTTGTACAATTGTTTTTGGGTCTTATACAAGCTGACGAAAGTGCTTTTGCTAACTCGAGATCGGTTGAGGACTTTAGAAATCTCAACGTCATGGTTACCACGATACAACCTCATCAATCAATGAGTTACATTGCGACTTTAGAAATCTCGACGTGCGATGCCACTCAGTATTGAACTAAGTCGCGACATTGGGGACTTGTGGTTGGAATGTTACCTTGGTTTTGGCAAAAATCACATTGGTTAACATTTTATGCTTTCTACCAAACACATTTATACATTCATGAGTTCTTTCCAAGATCAACACAACATCATTTCATGCCAATTTATACCAAACATAGCAAATGAATTTGAACTCAAGCATCCAATATGGCATAAACACATAATTAACATCTAAGTATATCCAAGCCATTTATCAACCTTGACATGCAAATTTACATTTTTTTTCCAACCTAAACAAAAAAGGCCTAAATAAACTTTGAACTCAAGAATCAAAATGGTATTGGCATAATCAAGTTAGGCACAAACTAAGCCATATACCAAGTTTAACTCGCAAACAAAACCTTAGCTACAATTAAAACTTTGGCACACACATTAGGTTGATCATGTACATAACATAATAACTCTATATACATGCTACATGTCGACCCAATATTTATTTGAAAAAATTATTTTGATATAACAAACACTATGTTTTGAATAAAAATAATTTTAAACAACACTTGGCAAAAATTGTACTTCAAATCATAGCTAAAATACAAAAATGTTAAAACAATACTTCAAACATTTTCAAAGAAGTTAAAAATGCCCCATGCCAAAAGTATCGATCTTGTCAGGTATCAATAAATTTCTAAAAATTGATACCAAAATAGGTTACTAACTTGCAAATAAGTTACCAAGTATCGATACGATATCGATAAATTTTAAAATGGTATCAATTTTGGTACACTTTTATGGATACATTTTTTAGTAGCAATATGAAATTTTTATTCTGCCATTTTGAGGTATTCATTAAGTATCGATCCGGTATCGATACATTTTATTTGGTATCGATTCTTTTCTCCTAGTATCGATTTTACCGGTTTAATAGTATCTAAATCAAGGCATTAAATGTTAAAATTATTGATACTTTTCAAAAAGTACCGATAACTTTTGTTGTCAGTGAATTAAATGAATTGATATTTTCATTTCAATGGCTCTATTAACTTCCAAAACAACCACAACAATTAGAAATCAAGTAAAGGGTATAAATATCATCTTCTAAAGTCTTACAAAAACAAGAGATAGAATCAAAGCCAAAAAGTCAATCAAACAACTTTTATGCTTAATATTTCTATACTTTTCTTACATACACTTTGGTGCTTCATTGTTATTCTACTAGCTCAAATGTTCTTCTTTGTAATTGTGCTTAATTGGCAAACATTTTGATCTTGTAAGGGTTATTTCTTTGTTTGCTTATTTGTATTTCTTTGAGAGGGTTTTTGTCTTAAGGTTTGGGTAAAAACCTTAAGAGAGTTTGTAAGGTTAAACCTTGTCCTCAAAAATTGTCAAATTAGTGAATTTGAGAAAATTCTTACTTTTGGAAAGCTAAGGTAGTAAAGTAGGCAATTAGGTTTGAACCATTATATATTGTCGTGTTCATTGTCTCAATTTATTTTTATTGCTTCCACCAAAATTTTTAAAGGCCAATTCACCCCCTCTGTGCAATTGTGAGTTGTTTAATCAAGCTAACAATTGGTATCAGAGCTAGTATCTTTTAGATGATTTAACAACCAAATAGGAGATCCTTGAGAAAGCTAAACAATCAACAACTGAATCCAAACAATGACGTCTACTTATGGGTCAGTTTTTATTAGAGAATCACAATCTATCTCTAAGCCTCCTTACTTTAATAGTGCTAACTATTCTTATTGAAAGATAATGATGGTGTTGTTCATCCAAGCAAATGATCTTACTATATGGGACGTCATCATGGAAGTCCTTTTATACCACTAAAACAAGAAAGAAAGCTTTTAGTTCCAAAGAGCTAGAATGAATGGAACGAGGAAGGTATGAGAAATATTTAACTTAATGCCGAGACAATGCACACTTTATTTTGTGTACTTGGTTTGGATGAGTATAGTAGAGTATCATCATGCGCAAACGCCAAGGAAATTTAGGTCAAGGTGAAGATCACTCAAGAAAGAACAAGTCGAGTGAAGAAATCTAAATCGGAATTCTCACTCTCAATTATGAAACTTCCAAGATGAAGTCGAAAGAGGATATTAAGATGACGTCTGATCCTTTCACCATCATCATCAATGGTCTAAAGTCTAATGAGAAGATTTATCTAAATGAATAAGTGGTAAGGAAGATGCTCCAAAGCTTACCTAAATCTTGGGAAGGTAAAGTGAATGCAATTGAAGAGACAGAGAAATTAGAAACATTAACTTTAGATGAGCTCATCGGTTCTTTGCTTACGCATAAGATAAGACTTAACGAATGGGCTGAAGAAGAAAAAGGTTGGTGTTGCTATTAAATCCACCAAAAATGAAGATAGTGAATCAAGTGAAGAGGTGGATGAAGACAAATAGATAACCATGTTTGCTAAAAAATTCAAGAGGTTCATGAAATCCAATAAAGGAAGAAGATTAAAAAATAATGAGGGATTGAAACTTGAATCTACCAAGAAGAAAGATCCTATTATATGTTATGAGTGCAAGAAACCAGGACATATTAAGTTTGATTATCCTCAATGGAATAAAAAGGGATCAAGCAAACAAAAGCTTAAGGCCAATGTGGCTACTTGGAGTGATTAAGATCAATAAGTAGCCAGCATTTGCCTTATGCCCATTGATGACTCTAAGATAACTTCTAACTCGTTTAGTTCAATTTCTTATTCATTTGTTGAGTTACAAGATGTCTATGATGAGTTGGGTTTTGAATTTAAAGTTATGTTTTCAAAGCATAAGAAAAATATTTCAAATTTGAAAAATGAAAATGGCTTGGTTTCCAAAACTAATCATGAACTTGAAGAGAAACTAAAAGAAATGCAAGAAATTATTAATGATTTTGAGAAGAAAAATTTAGACTTCCATAATTTGCTCTCAAAAGTTCATGAAGATCATGAAAAGAAACTTGAATTGTTTAAGAGGGAAAAAGCTCACTCTAACAAAGTTTTTCCAATAAGGTTTGAAAAAGGAGAAAATTCCAAACAAAAATTTGTTAAAGATAGCTTTAATTACTATAAACAAAAAGGTCCTTTTAAAACTTATAAGGGAAAATTAGTTAGAAGTATATGGGTCCCTAAAGGACTCATTACTACTAAAGATAAGAATATCTTTTTTCTAAATGGATACCTAAAAGGACTAAAATCTTGGAAACTAATGCTTAAAGATCCAAAAGAGTTTCGGTACCAAAAAAAATTAATTCTATATTTGTACGAAAAGGAGCATTGCTTTAAGGTGGGTAATTCAAGCAAAAACTCATGGTACATTGATAGTGGATGCTCAAGGCACATGATTGATGATGAGCAATTTTATCGAATTGAAGCCAAAAGTGGAGGAGAAATTACATTTGATGACAACTCTAAAGGACTTACTGAAGGAATTGGCTCTATTGGTAAAAACTCTTCAATCTTTATCGAAAATGTCTTATATGTCAATGATCTTAAGCATAATCTATTAAGTATGTGATAAAGGTCTCAATGTCATCTTTGAATAAAATGGATGTAAAGTATTTTACATTGTGTCTAATAAGATTATGCTGTAGGACATAGGATAGGAAATATTTACATGGTGCATTTAGATGATATGCATGAGTCAAACATATGCTTTATTGCTAAAAATGAAAGCAATTCTTTATTTTGGTATAGAAAACTAGGACATGCTAGCATGAGCATATTGCATAAATTAGCTAAAAATGACTTAGTAAGAGGTTTTCCAAAAATTGATTTAGATTTAGATAAAGTTTGTGATGCACATGTTAAAGGCAAACATAAGAGAGTTTTTTTTAAACCTATAATTGATGTATCTACTAGTAAAGTTCTTCAATTAATTCATATTGATCTTTTTTTACCAATTAAGACTACTAGCTTGTGTGGAAAACAATATATTTTTGCGCTTGTTTATGATTACTCTAGATTTACTTGGATTTTTTTCTTAAGTACTAAAGATGAAGCTTTGGTAAAATTCATCACATTTTCAAAAATTAATCAAAATGAAAAATGTTACTCTATCACTTGTGTTAGAAGTGACCATGGAACCGAATTTCAAAATCATGGTTTTGAAAATTTTTGCAACTCAAATGGGATTAGCCACAACTTTTCAGCACCTACAACCTCTCAACAAAATGGAGTTCTTGAGAGGAAAAAGAGAACTTTAAAAGAATGGCCAGAACCAAGTTTTGAGAAAACAATTTACCAAAATTTTTTTGGACGGAAGCTACAAAAACCGCTTGCTATATTGTTAATAGAGCAATGATTAGGCATATTTTAAAGAAAACTCCATATGAACTTTTCAAAAACAAAAAACCTAACATTAGCTATTTTTATCTTTTTGGATGCAAGTGTTTTGTTTTAAATAATGGCAAAGACAATCTTGGTGCATTTGATGCAAAAAATGATAAAGGAATTTTTTTTGTTATTCGTTAAATTCTAAAGCTTATAGAGTATTTAATAAAACTTTAGTAGTTGAAGAATCAAAACATGTTGTTTTTGATTATGCTAAACCTCTTCCTAAAAAGGATACTTGTGTTGATGATGATAATGATGTAAGAATATTAAACAATAATGATAAGCTTGATTATTCATCAAATGAGAAGATTTAAGAACAAACACTAGAATCTCTAAAGGAGCACACCATAAAGGAAAAAGAATTCAATCATCCAAGAGAGTACAACTATGTAAAGATGGTAAGACTTTTGAAAATCCATAAAAAGGGTAATTACTAGGTCTTCTCTTAAAAATACATATAATTATGTTGGATTTATCTCACGCATTGAACCTAAAAATATCAAAGAAGCATTAAATGATGAATATTGGAGGCTAGCTATGCAAGAAGAATTAAATCAATTTGAGAGACTTAATATATGGACCCTTGTAGAAATACCTTGTGAAAAATCTACTATAGATACTAAGTGGATTTTTAGGAATAATCTAGATGATAACAGTAACATAGTGAGGAACAAGGTTAGGCTTGTTGCTTAAGGACACTCAAGACGAAGGAATAAACTATGAAGAAACTTATACTCCCGTAGCTAGAATAGAAGTCATTAGAATACTTTTAGCTTTTGAATGCTTTAATGATTTTAAATTATATAAAATGGACGTGAAAAGTTCTTTTCTAAATGATTTTATAAATGAAGAAGTATATGTTGAACAAGCACTAAATTTTGAGGATCCAAAATTCTCAAACCATGTTTCCAAACTTTCAAAAGCTTTATATGGTTTGAAACAAGCTCCTAGAGCTTGGTTTAAAAGACTATCAAATTTTCTTGTTAAAAAAGGTTTTTGTAAAGCGAAGGTACGATACAACACTTTTTATCAAAAGAAAATACAAAGATTTATTAGTGGTACAATTTCTGTTGATGACATTATCTTTGATGCTACTAATGATTTTCTTTGTGAAGAGTTTCCGAAGTTAATGCAAAGTGAATTTTAGATGGGCACGATAAGAGAACTAAACTTCTTTTTGAAACTCCAAATCAAGCAGAGGAATGATGACATCTTCATCAATCAAGCTAAGTACACAAGGGATATGCTCAAAAAGTTTGGGATAGATAATCTTAAACCACAAGCTACACCCATGAGCTCCTCTACAAAGCTTGACAAAGATGAAGATTGTAAATATGCAGATATGAAATTATATAGGTCAATTATTGGTTCTTTGCTTTATCTTAGCGCAAGTAGACTCGACATTATTTTTAATGTTTGTTTGTGTGCTAGATATTAATATTGTCCTAAGGAATCTCACTTACAAGCCGTTAACAAAATTTTTAGGTACCTTAGAGACACTCCTAATTTATGACTTTGGTATCCTAGAGATTCATCCTTTAGCTTTCATGCTTTCTCAGATACATATTTTGAAGGTTCTGAACAAGATAGGAAGAGTACCTCCGGTACTTGTAAATTCTTAGGCAACATGTTAATTTCATTGTTTTTAAATAAGTAAAATAGTATTTCATTGTCCACCACCGAAGCAGAATACATTTCCGTCAGTAGTTGTTGTGCTCAAGTTTTACATATGAAACAACAACTTAAGGACTATAGAATTGATATAGATACTATTCCTATCAAGTGTGATAATACTAGTGTTATTTGTCTCACTAAAAATCTCATCCAACATTCTAGAGCTAAGCACATTGAAATAAGACATCATTTCATTAAAGATCATGTCTAAAGAGGTGATATTGTTTAGAGTATGTAGACACTTTGCATCAATTAGTTGATATTTTTACAAAACCTTTAGATAAAGAAAGATTTTGGACACTTAGGAGAGAACTAGGTATTACTACATTGCCTTGATTTTGTGTTCAAATAAATTTATGCACTTAGTTGTTTTCAAAATATTTTATGACTTGAAATTGTTTGAAAAAGCAAGAACAAATTATCTCAAAGGCTCTCATATGCAATTAGTTAGAGGGAGTTGATATTGTATGTCTAGTATATTTTTGACTTATTAGGTCTAATTTACATGATTGTTTAATGCCTTTGAATATGCTAAATTAGACTTTATTGGATGTTGATATTCAATTTTTGCATACCTTATAATGCTTTATGTTTCAAATGCATCATCCTTAAATTTGACATTTTTAAGCATATGAAATCATTAAAATCTACTAAAAAGTCATTTTAGGTTAGTTTAGAACATATGAGAACTTAGAAATCAAGTTGGGAAAATTTTTCTGCACCTTGAAAAACAGACCATGTAACACCCCAAACCCGGCCTAGACATTATGGCCAAATCTAGCGATGCCACATGGAATGGGATTTGAAATCGAAGTTGACAAGTTTAAAACCATTTCAATTTATTAACATTTGTTATCTCGGAAAACGGTTACTAATTAATATGTCTTAAATTGTATCTTTTTAGAAGAAGCTTTAGAAAATATTTTTCTTTAAGGAAAACCGTTCGTTTTCAATAAAACTGACTTTTCGTTGCAGTTTGTGATTAAGAAACTACTTAAGCAATTAAAACCCAGAAATAAGGAAAATAGTCCAAAAGTTTCGAAATTACATAAAATACCCCCAAAAATAATAAGGCAAAAATAACATGAAAACAAAACTGAATTTAAGTCAGTTTAACAAAAGTATGGCCATCCTTGAGTCCTCCGCCGCACTGATCCGTCTAAGTCTGAGGATTTCCTGTATAGATTAAACAGAAGGGGTAAGTTTACGTAAACTTAGTGTGTAATTCCCACAGAAAGCAAGCATACAGTCACACACAGTAAACAGTCAAATGCGGTTTGGGGCCTAAGCTCATTACAGTTTCAGTAGCAATTTGTGCCTTAGCCCATTTCAGTCTCAGTATCAGATATGCATTATGGCCTTAACCCATCATAGTAACAGTTATGCATATAGTAATCAGAAAACAGAATCCTACCCACCAGCCTCTACACACCATCTCCATCTATCCCTACACTCTATGTGGGGTTTAAAACACCCACCCAGCCCTACACTCCAAGTTGTACCGAATGTGGCACATTGCAGTATAATGCAGCTGAGCTGTCAGATAATAGGCTTAAGAGCCTTTCAGTACACTTCCGCCAAATAATCATCATCCCACCCCAATGCAATGCAAACATACAGTATATCAATATCATGCTTTTATGCAATTATCAAACATACAAATATATATTTATAAGTAAACATGCATAAATTATCATGTTCAATACATGCATTACATATAGTCAAATCATATATATCGGGGTCTAGATAATGCTTACTGACCCTACAGTAGGTTCACAGTCGACTTGGGTGACTTGTGCAACCCTAAGAAACATTTCAGTTAAAAGGGCCACACGCCCATGTGGCTTGCCTGTGTGGGCCCACACACCCGTGTGGCCCACCCGGCCCAAATTAGTTTAGCCCGTGTGTCACACATGGCCTACCTGGCCTTCACACAGTCGTGTCTTGCACGTACGACCTGGCTTCATCGATCACACGCCCATGTCCTAGCACACGGCCTACTACATAGGAGACCACACGTTTGTGTGACGTCAACAATGGGGTTTTCGGCTTTCATTCGAAACCCTGCTTTCTGAGTTTTCAGGTACACACTTGGTTCGTTTTCACTGATATTGCAATCTCGAGCCACTCAACACCTAATATTGACCAATAATACACCAAATTATTCATTTAAGTCAATATTTAATCGAATTCCAATGATGCAGACAATTTCTAAAACCACCAAAAACCCTTACCTTCGACGAAGCAACGGTGATTTCTCATTGCTAAAGTGTCGATTAGCAGCCCACAGATCTTTGACTATCCCTTAATCATAAAACGAACTCTTAGTAATCCATCGATTCATTTAACCAAAATGAAAAGCGTACCTCTAAACTTACCGATTACGCACGAAGAACACAAGAGTAAAGAGATGTGAAATAACAATAGTAGGTAGGAATCGAAAAACAAAAATCAACAGTAAGTGCAAAGGAGGAAACGGTAGAGGGAAAGAAAAATAAAATGCCAGAACTTTGGAAGGGAGAATAGAGGGGCCAAAATTTCCAAAAGGGAAATAAAAAATCTGGCTAACCACCTAATCCCCCAGATTACTCCCCACTAACCCACTCAGACTCCACTACCCAGAATCCAACTTCGGCACACCTCTATCAGGAAACCGAGTAAAAATAAATTCCCTTACTTACACAGGGATTTGAACATAAGACCCTTAGCAACCCAACACTCTACTTAACTGCTAGACCAGCAGGCCTATTCTAATATAAGCTTACCAACAATTAAACTTAAGCTTACTGAGCAACGTTAAGGCTTTATTCAGAAAAAAATCAAAATTTTGCCAAAGGCATGGCTTGAACTTGGGACCTCACATGCACACCCAGAACAGTTAACCATTGAAGCACTCAAACAATTGTGTCACTTTTTAACAGATACACAAATACAAAATTTTGGGGCATTACAAACCAGGCATTTGGTATCGATACCTATTTAAAATTATCGATATCTTTTTAAAAATTATTGATACCTATTGGGATTTAAAGATTCTGTCTTCATCTCTATATTTCCAAACACACAAAATCCCCAATTTTCTTTACCTTTTTTTTAAAAGCTCTCAACCCTAACTTCACAAAACTTCAAATTCTCCATATTTTAGTTAAAATCTTGAATCAAAACAACCTACATTGTCATTTTATATAATGATTCAACAAGTTTGTTTTCAATTTCCATCATTTTGAAGAAATTTTGAAGTAATTTTTTTATTTGTTTCAATTTTTTTTCAATATTTGTTAAATTGTTATTTGGAAATTATGCTTTTGGAATGATTTAGAATCTATATATTGTGTTTTTGTGCAAGGGTTGCCTATTTTTGCCCACATTCTTGAAAAAAAATTTAACCTTTTACTCACCAAGTGTTTTTAGAAATTCTCAAACGAAATTTTGTAGTGAACTTAGTGTGTTTTAGATCCTTAAATTATCATTATGACTATTCAGAAACGACCTCGCTCTAGTCCCTCATATGTTGCTGCCTCTAGTGGGTTTAATTCATCTTTTGGTGAATGTTTTCGTTCTCTGGGAGAATGACAACGTTTTAATAACAACGTTGCCACTAGACTTGTTAATACTTCTAGGATTCTAGACCTTGATTGCTTAGAAATGTTTAATTTTTGTTATCTTTCTATTTTATGTAAGTGGCAATGGCTTGACGTCTTTAGAATTCATACACTAACTTACGAAAACTTTGTTTGAACCTTTTATTGTACCGTCAAGCTCAAACATGATGAGTATCGTGAACATGTTATTGCTATCAACTCTTATCTTATAAATACATAAATTCGCCTGATCTTAGAAGATTTCAGAAATATTTTATCCTTACCTCTTGGTGGTGCGTCAAACGAAAAAGGTCTGTTTAATTTCGCCTTCTATGTTCCCTCCAACCTTGTTGTAAATTTAGATATGCATGATCGATTCTTGCATCTTATCATCCATTGGATTCTTAGACCTATTTCTAAACATATCATCATTCAAAACATCGATTATTGGTGGATCGATTATTTTAAATCTTATAGACAACCGAACATTTCTCTTATTATGTAGAACGACATAACCAAAGTTATTGGGAGGGATTTAGGTATCTCTTTAACCTTACTTTTTGGGACTTATCTTTCTTACATCTTCACTCGTTTAAGTATAAATACTCGTGTCGATGCCCCTATCTGAAAACATCAACCGATCAGCATTGGGCACTTCATCATGTCGAGTCCAAGCAAAATCCTACTACCTGAGAATGGGAGAGAATATGCCAGCATGTGCCTAATGATGATAAAGACCTTGGAGTTGATCTTGATGACACTCTACCTCCTACCGAGCAACCTCCTCCACAGGATTCTTCCTTTGCTCAACCATCAACTCCTTCTTACTACGATGACTTATCTACTACCATTCTTGATGTTGTTACTTCTTTGATTTAGGAGTTTAGAGGATTTCGTACTCGAGTCGATGATGCTTTTGATCATGTTAATGATAATGTTAGTAATACGGGTTTTAGAATAGGAATTTTAGAGGAGCAAATGGCTCAACTACTTGCTAGTTTTCCTCCATCAGATCTTCAATCGTCATCTAGGGATGATTAGTTCTAGTTTAGACCACTCATACATTTGCATCATGCATCATTTTAGTTTGTTTTTGCACTTTATATTTTCTTCTATTGTCCTCCTTCACTTTGGTTGCACTTTAATGTCTTATTTGGTATTTTTGAGATACTATCATGATTAGTTTTAAGTTCTTTGTTTTTCTAATTTTTAATTTTTATTATTAAATTAATGATACCTTTAAGTTTTATTTGCCCTACTTTAATATAACAAAAAGGGGAGAAGAAAATGGTAAATTTAATGGTTGATTGATTATAATTAATTGATTTTATGTCAAATTTAGTGACCAATTGTTTCAAAATGTTTTTCAACTAAAAATGAATACAAATGAATGCTAAATTTGACAATGAGCAACAAAGTTTTCTAAGCCTTAAAGTGAAAATGATTTTTAGAAAGGAGGAGCAAACTTATTCAAAACCAAAATTCACAAATTATTTTGTTATACCAAAGAGGGTGAAATTGTTGACCTAAACTTTATTTGAAAAAATCATTTTGATATAACAAACTCTACATTTTGAATAACAATCATTTTAAATAACACTTGGCAAAAATTGTACTCCAAATCATATCTAAAATACAAAAATGTTAAATTTATACTTTGAAAATTTTTCAAGGTCAAGTTAATTAAAAACAATAGTTCAAACATTTTCAAACAAGTTAAAAATGTTCCAAGCCAAAAAATATCAATCTAGTTCTATACTTTTTGTTAGGTATCGATAACTTTCTAAAAGTTGATACCAAAATAGGCTATTAACTTGCAAATGAGTTACCAAGTATTAATACGGTATCAACACCTTTTTGCTTGGTCTTGATAAATTTTAAAATGGTATCGATTTTAATACACTTTTATAGATACATTTTTTAGTATCGATATGAAATTACCTCCGTTAGCACCGCTAAAATTAAAGAAGCAAAAATCACAGTTCAAAAGCCTCCTCCTGTACCATTAATTGTAGAGAAATCAGATTTCTATTCAATTGTTATATTTCTACGATAGAAACGGAATGGAAAACTTACCAAACCCGCACGAGAGCTACCATGATGCAAAAAGGAAAAGACAATTTAAGAAACCAAAGAAGAGGGAGATGGAGAGTCCAAAGAAAATTTGGCAGAGAGTGTGGAGAGAAACAAAACGTCAAAAAGATGGGAAATTTTCAGGAAAAAGAAAATAAAACAAAGTATTTTGATAACTCCCCACATCCCAACTCCCCTATTTTCTCTCAGCTAACTTCTCACTACTCATATTCCCAATGCAACTCAAACTCTCTTAACCGACCGAGTAAAAAAATATTACCATCCATGCTTGCGTAAAGACTCAAATACAGGACCTCTAGCAAACTAACACTCTATCCAACCACCAGACCAGTAGGCCCATTCTGATATCAAACTGCAACAAATAAATATAAGTCCACTCTCCAAGGGACAAGCTTAATTCCAAAAATAACAAATTTCGCCAAAGATAGGGCTTGAACTTGGGACCTCCCACACTGGAACGGCGGAAATGTGCAGGTGTACACAATAGTAACAAGTAATAAAGTGACAAGTAAATGTCAAGTTATCGTACCCACAGGGACTGTAAAAAGTAATATTTATGAAATTAATTTTAAAACACTTTGGTGAGGGAAAAATATTTTGGTTTAAAAAGTTGATTAAAAAGTAAAGTTAAAAAACACTAAGTAAAATAATTAAAATAAAACGAAGAGTTCTAATGCACGATTTCAAATAAGATTTAATCAAGATGATATAATTGTGTTGGATTAATTACATATTTTTAACTTAGAATTATTAAATTCATGCTTATACTGTTACGAATAAATTCAAGGGAACTCGAAAAAATTGCTAACTATTGCTCATACATACTTATTAAATTCAACTAATCTCTTGCATGTTCCCATGTGAATTCAAACAATTAACTCAATTTAATAAACATATAAAAGATTATGTGAAGTAACAAGGTAGTAATACCTTGAAACAATTTAATCACAACAATCTTGCAAGTTATGCAAGGCATATGTATTGCCAAATACAATGCTAATTCAAGCTTCAGCTACCTTAGAAGAATGAACATGCACTGATTAAGTACTGAGTCCATTAATTATAATTTCAATGTGTTTAATAATTAATTCATTAATTATCTAACAAATATAATACAAGAATAACTTAGGCATGATTTTACTTAATCAAACATTTTTACCGAGGCTTATAACAGCATAAACACAACTTTAATAAGTCAAGCAGGAAAAATATAATCAACCCAACAAGAATTAAATTCAAGCTAAATTGATTAAAATAACCATTTCAACAACAATAATATTCATAGATATGTTCATCATAAAAACAACAGAAATTAAAAAGATGGGGAACAAGAAGGCAAATCTGGTGTTTCACCGTGGCTTGACTGATTGCTCCGTTCTTCGTCTCCGTTGTCTTCGCCGAGCAAGTCTATGAATCCTTGATTGCTACCTAAGATAGCTGAAGAACATCTCTTTTTCAAGAGAGGAAATCGACACAATATGAAGGGGGAATGAAATAGAAAAGAAAAGAGAGAAAAGTTGAGAGAAAGGAAGAGAGAATGAGAGAATGTTGTGGAAATGAGGGATGAATAAAATGATCAGCAAGGGGTGGCTTTTATAGCTAATTGTGGCTGCTAAAAATAGCAAATTCCAGCAGTCAAAGAGCCCCTCTATGGCCGGCCACACACATGGCAAAGTTGAGAAATTCAACTTTGCTATTTTAGGCATGGGGCAAATCTACAAAGTCACAATTTAAGGTGGGGTTTGAATACAATTTGGAGGTCTTTCAATGGCCTTTTTGCAAGCATATTTAATCAGCTAAAATGCTTATTTGGGTCAGCCTATGGTCGGTTCTGGTCAGCCCAATTAGTGGCTGGTTCGGTTCACTCCATACGGTTCGACCAGTGCTGTTCAACTGGACCCGTTCTCCATAATTAATTAAAAATAATTTATTTAGCCCAAATTAAATGGGGAATAAATTAAAATTAATTAAATTATGAATAAAAACACATTTCTGGACCATTTTAGGCTGAAAATTAATTGGCCTTGATACTTCAAATAGCTTCTCGGTTTGTTCTTCTCGCAGTGTCTGCCGGGCCATTTTTCGCCCTTTATGCAATTCTGTCAAAAATAACCAAATTTAATTAAAATTAACTATAAAATTAATTAAAATCCATAATGTTCATATTTTTAACACAAGTTAATTATTTTATAATATTTAATTATTTTTCGACAAGAATTTAACCGAAATAGCATAATTTTAAGTCAAAAAGGGCATGAAAAAGTATATAAATTTTTGTGTTTCTACACACACACCCAGAACACTTAACTGCTAAAGCAGATCGATATTTGTGTCAAATTTACAAAAGCCAAAATAATAAAAATTTGGGGTGTTACAACTCTACCCTCTAAAAGAAATTTTGACCTCGAAAATTGCCTGATCAGAATAGATGAGGATACTGCTGACACATCAAGTCCTTAGGTTCCCACGTAGCTTCCTTAGCGCCATGATTCCGCCATAGAACTTTCACTAATGGAATGGATTTCCTCCTCAAAACTTTAACATCTCACTCCAGAATCTGAATCGGCTCCTTCTCAAAGGTCAAATCCGGCCGAACCTTGATATCCTCCATAGAGACTATGTAAGATGGATCAGATCGGTACCGCCTCAACATCGAGAAGTGAAACACATTATGAATACGGTCTAACTTTGGAGGTAGCTCCAACTGGTAAGCAACTAGTCCAACTCGTTTTAGAATCTGATACAGCCCAATGAACCTAGGGCTTAGCTTGCCTTTCCGACCGAATCTCAGAATCTTCTTCCATGGAGAAACCTTAAGAAATACGAAGTCCCCTACAGAGTACTCAATTTCACACATCTTTAAATTTGCATAGGATTTTTACCTATCAAAAGTCACTTTTAGTCGATCCCAAATCAATCTAACCTTATCCTCGATCTTAGAAACTAACTCAAGACCCAAAACCCGACGTTCACCCAACTCTGTCCAACACAGTGGAGTGCGACACTTACGACTATACAGAGCCTCATAACATGCCATCTGGATGCTAGACTGGAAGCTGTTATTGTAGGCGAACTCGACTAATAGCAGGTAATCCTCCCAACTACCTCGAAAATCGATTACACAACTCCGTAACATATCCTCTAGTATCTAAATCACCCTTTCAAATTGGCCATCGGTCTGAGGATGAAACGCAGTACTGAAGTCCAATCTTGAACTCAAAGTCTCGTGCAGTTTCTTCTAGAATCGCGAAGTGAAGCGAGCATCTTTATCAAAAATAATTGAGACGGGAACACCATACAGTCTTACTATCTCAGAAATGTACAACTTCGCTAACTTCTATAGAGAATAATCATTTTGAACCGGAATTAAATGAGCAGACTTGGTCAATCAATCCATGATGACCCAAACAGAATCCTTCTTTGTGGGTGTCAATGGCAACCCACTAACAAAATTCATCGTCACTCGTTCTTATTTCCAGAAGGGGATTTTAATTGGTTGTAACAAACCCGAAGGTAACTGATGTTCAGCCTTAACTTGCTGGCATGTCAGACAATGAATGACGAAATCCGTAACCTCACGCTTCAAACTCGGCCACTACTATAACTCACGAAGGTCACAATACATCTTATTATAGCCGAGATGCATAACATAAGCGCTACTATGCGCCTCCCTTAGAATTGACTGTCTCGACTCCTTATTATCTGGCACACAAATTCGGCCTCAAAAACATAACACACCATCATTATTCAACCCAAAATCTGAAGTGCTGCCACTCTCAACCTGACAAAATTGCAAACCCAAAGACTCATCCCTCAACTGCTTATCACGAATCTGATTAATCCAAGTCAGCTTGACTTGCAACTCAGCTAGCAGACTCGCATCACCAAACAGACTAAGGTGAGTAAACATCGCCCTCAGATCAGTCATCGCTCTACGACTTAAAGCATCAACCACCACATTAGCCTTACCAAGATAGTACTCTATCGAACAATCGTAATCTTTGAGCAGCTCGATCCAGCGATGCTGCCTAAGGTTTAGCTCTTTCTGAGTGAGGATATACTTGAGGCTTTTGTGATCCGTGTAGATTATACACCTCTTACCATATAGATAATGCCTCTAGATTTTCAATGCAAACATTACTGCAGCCAATTCAAGTTCATGCATCAGATAATTTACCTCGCGTGTCTTAAGCTAATGGGACGCATAAGCCACAACTTTTCCACCTTGCATTAGTATACATCCCAAGCCAACATGTGATGCATCACTGTATATCACAAACTCTTTATTGGGTTCAAGCTGTATCAGAATAGGAGCCTGAGTCAGAACAAATTTGAGCTTCTCAAAGCTCGTTTGCTGCGCATCAGTCTTGACAAAAGAAACCCACTTATGGAGAAGTTTAGTCAACGGAGCCGTAATCAAGGAGAATCCTTCCACAAAGTGCCAATAATAGCCCGTCAAACCCAGAAAACTATGGATTTCAGATACATTCTTGGTTTGTTTCCAATCCAACACAACCTCAATCTTTCTAGGATTGACTTGGATCCTTTTAGCAGAAACACGAGTACTAGAAAAGTCACTTCACGCAACCAAAACTCACACTTGATGAATTTAGTGTAGAGCTATTTTTCTCACAAAGTCTGAAGTACCACCCTAAGATGCTCATCATGATCATCCTCAGTCATAGAATACACTAATATATTGTTAATGAACACTACGACGAACTGATCCAGAAATGGCTGAAACACTTGGTTCATTAGGTCTATAAACATCACCGGAGTGTTTGTTAGACCAAAAGGCATAACTAGGAACTCGTAATGCCCATAACGAGTCCTAAATGCAGCCTTATGCACATCAGCTTCCTTAACCCTCAATTGATGATACCCAAAATGAAGATCTATCTTCGAAAATATAGAAGCCCTTTGGAACTGGTCAAATAAGTCGTCGATCCTTAGAAGTGGGTACTTATTCTTCACGGTCAGTTTGATCAACTGTTGATAATCAATACACATCTACATGGTCCCATCCGTCTCTTGACAAATAGAACTGGTGCTCCCCATGGAGACACATTAGGACGGACGAAACCACGATCCAACAACTCCAAAGTTGAGCCTTTAATACTGTAAGCTCTTTCGGTACCATTAGATAGGAAGCGATAGACACCGGATTTGTACCCAAAAGGAGCTCAATCCCAAACTCCATATCCTGATTCGGAGGTAATCCTGGTAACTCCTCAAAAAAGACGTCCGAAAAAATTCTTACAATTCTGATATCTCCTATAGAAGAGTCCTCAAAAACTGAAACACTGACATAGGCCAAAAATGCCTCACAGCCCATTCACACCAACTTCTCAGCCACAAGAGTGGAGATCACGTTATACAGATAATCTCGACGCTCACCGATTATACTTCCTCATCATCCTTAGTCCTCAAAATAACCCTCTTAGTCGCACAATCTAGGTTGACTCGGTGCTCAACCAACCAATCCATACCTAGAATCAAATTAAATTCCCCAAACAGTCGCTCTATCAGATTCGTCAAAAATTCAACTCCTTGCACCATTAGTGGAACATCCCTATAGAGTTTACTAACTAAAATATACTACCCAACAGACTTATCACAGTAACCTCACTAGCAGTACTCTCAACCGATATCCCCAAAATTTCAGAAACATAACAGGCTATGTAAGAGGGAGTAGACCCTATGTCTATTAAAGCGATGTACAGTACATCATAAATAAAGAATGTACCGGTGATGACGTCAAAAGCATCTTTATCCTTGCAGGATTGACATCAAAAGTCATAATTCTGGTGAGATTTTTGAGCCTTTTGAGCATACATTCTTTCGTGCTCACTTTTATTATTGCTTTGAGTGAGTCAACACTGATTTGTTATTCTAGAACTTGCTTTGATTATACATGTCGAGACTACATCATTGATTTGATATACCGAGATGATAAAGGCACGTAGGATTTAACCCACTTACTCCATAAAAGCCTACCTCAATAAATTAACCCCTAGTGAACCCCATTAAGCCTAACAACCTTTTCCTTGACTTACCTCTAATATTAACCTATAACCCATTTTTGTTGAATTCCATTCAATTACTTTGATCCCTATTTTTGTCGAGATTTGAGTTGAACTTATTATCTAGCTTTATTCTCTTTTCCATATTGTAAAATTATAAAATTTCAATGTATTATACTTGAATTGTTCTTAATTAAAAAAAAATGTATGTTCAGTTGTAATCTGTAATAGTTCAAATGGTTTTTGCATATTTCTATTTTAAGGCTACCAAGGCGGAAATGATGTTATCATAAGAATTAGCCCGAAGAATATGTTCCAGTGATAGATATTTTTCTAGTTAGATAATTTTTCAATTCAATCTCGATTCAAACCCTCTTTTGTAGCCTGTGACAACACCCCTAACCAAGCCCTATTACAACCATTGAAAGACCTTTTGATCAATGTATCATGTCAATCTATAGTGGTGGAGATGTGATTTTCTTGCAAGCCTATGGTAATAACTTTTCAGGTTGACTAGAGAGTACTTAATTTTTGAAACCTAAACACTTCGAGTGGATAAAGTGAATCTTTAGTGAGGATGTTAACTTCTGTTAATTAAGATTAAGAGATAATTACTTCGGAGAAGGGAGAAAACTTCTGTTTCAATGATAAAATTCTCAGCTTAGAGTGATTGAATCTTTAATGTTCTTCTGATTGAATTATCATTGTATGAATACCTGTAAATTAATTTGAAATCTTATCGATAGAGATTGTGAGTTAAGAGAAATGATTCTTAATTAGGGATTAAAATTTTACTTGAAGACAAGCAAAGGCTTAAGTGTGGGGGTATTTGATAAACGATAAATTATACATATTTTTACCTCATGTTTAGCCTATATTTTAGATGGATTATCATTAATTTTGAGAGAATTGGTGCTCTTAATCTTTCTTTTTCATATCTTATACTCATGAGAGCTTAGGGAAGAGAAAAGAACAGAAAATGGACCAAAAACGGAGAAAATGGGCCAAAATATAAATTGACACGGCCTAAGGACTCCCACACGGCCGTGGCACACGGTCGTGCCACATGGAGATCACACGGTCCGGCCCCCAACAAGCACGGCCAGGCCACACGGCCGTGCTTCCATCGACAGACTCTCACACGGCCTCTTATCGTGGCACATGGGCGTGTCCCTGTCGTGAGGAAGAGGAATTTCACTCGGATTTGGATACTTAGGGGCTAAGAAAGCCATTCTAAACTCTATATAAAGACCCTAGGAGGCAACTCTAAATATATACTCTTTTCTCTCAAGAAAGAGCGCCATATTTCTGCTAACACAAGGAGTGAAAGCAAGAAATTACTCTAAGGGAAGCCGATTGATTTATCCTAGAAGCCAGCAATTCTACATCAAGACAGAGGATCTCCCTAAATTCCATCAGGGGTTTTTGGGTTCTTATGTTTTGTTATCTTAATTCTTTTGAGATGTTTTCTTTCTTTATTATGAACTAAACCCCTCAAATACTTGAGAAGGATGAAACCTAAGACGGATCTTGTTATTATTTATTCTTGAGTTATATGATAAATACTTGAGTTGTTCTTAATTATGTGTGCTTAATTCTTGTGTTAATAAGCCAATGTATTAATTCAAGAAACGGATGTGCTTAAAGCAGAGGAGAAAAAGTCCCTGTGATAAGAGTAGATCTACCATAATTAAGCAGAGTTGCATGCAACCCTAGACATAGGGCGACATAAATCTGCCGGATTAGGGTCAAACCTGATATGGGGAACTTTAGTTAGCAACCTAGGCCTAGTTGCTCTTCGCCTCGACGAATGGTTTAGCATAAATTAGGGATCTCTACGGATCAAGTCAAGTGAATAAATCGTCTAGCTCAAGAACCAATAACAAGTGAAGTCTAGGTGGATTCTCCCTTAAGTATTGCTCATATCAATCAGCTTTTCCCTAAAGTTTTCCCTAATTTACTTTTTGTGCACTTTTAGTTAGTTTTAGAATTAGTTTAAATCAATCTTCTTTTATTTTTAAGCTAGATAATAGAAAGGAAGTAAGTATTTGTACTTTTGGTTCCCTTGGGTACGATAACTCGGTCTTGCCGCTAAACTATACTACTGTTCGATAGGTACGCTTGCCTTTAATATCGTGATATTAGTTAGTTTTTGGTGTGATCAGTTTTTATAAATTTTATTACTTAATATCGCGAGCATATCAATGCCACCATGTCTTGAGCGTAACGACTCAACCTTAGAAATTTGGCCTCATACTCGACCATAGATCTATATCCTTGCGTGAGATTCATGAACTTATGCCTGCGAGCATCAACGTAGCTAGCTCCCGCATACTTACTCTAAAATGTAGTCTTAAAGAATTCCCAAGTCAATCGATCAAGCTGAGTACCCTCCTTAACCGTTAACTACCACTAGTATGCTTCGTCATGAAGTAAGGAGATTGCACCCTTCAATTTTTGCTCGGGGGTACAGTTTAGATCATCCATAATTTTCTCGGTAGCCTCCAACCAGTACTTAGCCATATTAGGGGCGACTCTTGTGACACTCCTAAACAATTCAACTCCATTAGACCGAAATCGTTCAGTTACCGACCCTCGACCTCTAGATCTTGTATTAGGTTCAGTGACCCTCTCCAATATCTTTAGCATGGATTGGGATAATGCGTCGTCCCCAGCCGTACAGTCTTGAGACCTAGTCTCAGTAGCAGGTGAAACCGGCATCTCACTCGTATCCAAATTCAGCATTCTGCCCAGATAAGAGGACTCAGCTCGAGCCCCTTTACGGCCTCTACCTTGGCCTCAAATACCACGTCTACGAGTACCTCGTACGCTCATTGTATGATTCGAGTTTTATCTACATTAACAAGTTTTATCAGTTCCAGTTTTATTAACAAATGTTTTATGTAATAAATATCAGAAGTTCAGTAATGTTTCCGAAAGTTTTAGTCTCTATTCATTTCACTATAGTTTTAGAGAGTACTAACTATAGTGTTTACAGAGTATGCTATCTACAATATTCTAAAATAAACTATCTAAGTTTCAAAATACTTACAGAATCAGCGCTGGAGACTCAGTGTACCACATACTTAATCGAGAATATTTTAAATCATTTGAAAACCATTTCTTTTAAATCAAACTTTTGGAACCCAAAATTCACAACCTAGTTTTGCTACCTGGCTCTGATACCACTAAATGTAACATCCTAAACTCGGTCTAGATGTTACAATCGAATCCGTAAGTGTCACATGAAATGGGGTTGGAAAACATTGTCATTAAGTTAAAACCATATTAGTTCATTAACCTTTATCGCCTTTATCAGTTTCAACACTCTTATTTGATTAGTTGCTTAAAGGTAAAACGAAATTGTAGAGAAAACTTGTGAAACCATTGAGTTTAAGAAAATCATTCTAAGTTTTTAGAAAACCTTTATTTTTGGTAAAAATCCGAGCTTTGTCGAGTTTTGCAATATTAAAATCATAAAGCGCAGTCAAATCCAAATTTAAACAACAGTCCAAAAAGTCCACATTTTACAAAAATACCCAGAAATGAATCGAAAATTTAAAGTAACAACCTTAACCAAAATCAGTCCATGACATGTGGTCACCGTTGAGTCCTCCGCTACGCCGATTCGCCTAAGACTGTGGATTACTTGTACAGATCAAACAGAAAGGAGTAAGTTTACGTAAACTTAGTGTGTAACCCCACAAAATTAAACATGCATACATAAAGAAAATCAGAATCAGACAGATACAGATTTGGGCCTAAGCCCATTATAGATACATATGCAGATTCGGGCATACGCCCATATCAGATATAGAAACAGATGTGCAAATTAGAATCAGAAATCAGAATCATACCACCATCCTCTACACACCATCTCCGACTATCCTTACACACCATGTAGGGTTTAAAACACCCATCCAGCCCTACACATCATATAGTATTGATGCTGTACGTAATAGATTTAATGTAGCCATGCTGCCAAATAAAAGGCGTAAATTGCCTTTCAGTACATTTCCTCTAATATACATCATCCCAACCCTAATATCAGATACAAAAATATACAAATATAGATAAACAGTCTAACATGCTCACATGCTTACACATAAGCGTGTATAGATAGCAGATATGTAGATAATAGTGCAAGTAGACATGCATCAATATCCTAATTAGATCCAAACATCAAACAATTAGATCATACAATTTAGGGTTTATTTAGCCCTCACTGACCCTACAGTAGGCCCACAATCGTTTAGGACAACCTGTGTGACCCTAGGGAAAAATTCAGATAAATGGGCCCACAAGCCCAAGTGGCCCACATACCCAGATTGGCCTTGCCCCTGTAAAGCACACGGCCTGGCCCAGAATCCACACGCCCGTGTGGCGCATATGCCCAATTTAGCCTAGCTCGTGTGGCTCACATTGCCACACTCCGGCTATCACTTGCACACGGCCTAGCCTTCGTCGATCACATGATCGTGTCATTGCACACGGCTTACCACATGGCCGTGTGGCGTCAATAGTGAGGTTTTTCGGCTTTCTTCGATTCTTATTTTTCTGCTTTTCGGGTATACATCTATTACGGTTTTGATGCAAGATCACTCTCGAGGCATTGAAACCTAATAACGAAGCATCAAAAACCGATTTAGTAGATTAATTAGCGAGTTTTTGACAATAACATATTAACAGAAACTCGACTTACCACCAACGAAAAACCTCTGTTAGCACCGGTAAAATTAAAAAAGCGAAAATCGCAGTTCAAAAGCCTCCTCCTACATCGTTAATTGAAAAGGAATCAGATTTTTGTTCAATTGTTATACTTCTATGATAGAAACAGAATGGAAAACTTACCAAACCTGCACGAGAGCTACCACGATGCAAAAAGGAAAAAACAGATTAATAAACAAAAGAAGATGGAGATGGAAAGTCCAAAAAAAATTCGGCAGAGTGTGTGAAGAGAAATAAAACGACAGAAAGAAAGGAAATTTTCGGGAAAAAGAAAATAAAAAAGGAAATTTTCGGGAAAAAGAAAATAAAACAAAAGTATTTTGATAACTCCCCACATCCCAACTCCCCTAGCTTCTCTCAGCTAACTTCTCACTACTTAGATTTCCAATATAACTCAAACTCTCTTAACCAACCAAGTAAAAAAAATATTAGCATCCACGCTTGCACAATGACTCAAACATAGGACCTCCAGCAAACTAACACTCCACCGAACTACCAGACTAGCAAGCCCATTCTGATATTAAATTGAAACAAATAAATATAAGCCCACTCTCCAAGGGACAGGCTTAATTCCAAAAATAAAAAATTTCCCTAAAGTTAGGGCTTGAACTTTGGACCTCCTATGCACACCCAAAACACTTAAGATAGATATTTGTGTCAAATTTACAAAAGCCGAAATAATAAAAATTTGGGGCGTTACACAAACATTTCATCCAAATTCATCTCTCCATCCATTCAACATTTTTCAATATAAAAATATAAACAACAATATTAATACATATGCTCTAACAACATTTATCATACTAAACTTTCAACTATCAAAGGTTGAGATGGTGAAAATCCATCTTTTTACCTTACTTGAAGCTTTCTCTTTAGCCACCACTTTCTCTCACTAGACCCATGAACCTTAGATTTTTAGAGGTGAGATGGAAGATGAGAATGAGCTTAGAAGTTGCTTTCCTACTTGATTTTAGAGAGAAATTCAAGTTTGAACTTGAGGTTTTGGTTAGGCTTGATGAGAAAACGAAAAATAATTAAAAAAAAAAAAGGAGAAAGTGTCATCAAAAGGGAGCCAACCCTAAAGGAGGGAAGAGAGAAAAATTACTCACTTTTCTCTCTTTTACCATTTAAAGTCAGAAAAATCAAAGTAGAGTTCAAATGGCCAAAGCCCCTTAAAAATGCATGGTCTACATTTAATCATCATGTAAAAATCCAATCCAATAGTTCCAAGTTATTTTTAATAGTTTAACACCAAAACTTTCATTTCCATTCAATTCAATCTCAAAAATAATTTTATCTCTATACTATTTACTTTTTTGATAGTATGGTACTTTTTTCTTTGTCTTTGAAAAAGTTGCACTTTAGATTTTCATTCATTTCAATTTAATCCCTTAAGTGACTCCCATCAAATTAATACTCAATCCAAGTCATCCTTATGCTCCACAATCATGATTAACTCCTATTTCCTCATTTTGATCAAATTGGACTATCATCCTTTAACTTTTCATATTTACAAAGTGGTCCCTATTTGTCCGAATCTCTAAGTCACAATCATCTCGCTTAAAGTTTGTTTTTTTACAAATCAAATTAATTCCTTAAGACTTCATTCATTAAACTTGTTTTTGAATTTTTTTCAAAACTTTATTATAATGAGTCCAAAAACAATGTCATTTACTGTATCAAAATTTGGGGGCGTTATAAAGTTGCACTCTCAATTAAATTTCCAAAATTTATCCAATGAATTTCTTGATCATAAGATTCTTCAAAATGTATAGAAACAAACTATTGAAAAATGTCTTCAACTTAATCTTTATTTGAGAAACTTTATTTCTAATGATTAGACCACTTGAAAGATTGACGCATTAATTCCTTTGAGATCTAAAGGTTGCATAACAAATAATAAAGAGCTTGTCTATATAAAAAAAATACTGTTGTGGTTAAAACGCAAAGGATTACCTACCTAAGAGCTTGTATTCATCAGTTTTCTAGTTCTTCAAGGACTTGTCCTTACTTTTGTAATAAAAAAAATTGATATTTTTTTATAGAAATAGTTTTTAGTCATTTTCTACTTGCATCAAAAATTAATTGACTCATGATATTAACTTAATAAATAATTTAAATATAATTTAAATTATGCCACTCACATAAGTGAATAATAAAAATTATGTAAAAAATATATTTATTGTAAGAAATAAATAAAATGTTTAAAGGTGTAAAAAGCCCTTAAACTTTTTCAAAAAAGCAATTAAGCCCCTATTTTTTTGCGCTCAATTAGGTGCTTGAACTTTCAAAATGTATAAAAAAAGTCCTCAAACTGTTTAAAAGAAAACAAATAAGCCCATTTTATTTTGCACTTAATTGGGTATTCAAACTCCTAAAATGCATCAAAAAGGTCATTTGACCGTTAATTTTAATAGTCAATTGTTAAAGTTAACCGCCGCTAATTTTTTTCAGTTAAAGCCATTACGTGTCACAACCACGACGTGACAAGTGGCAAAAATGGTAAAAATAAAAATAAATAAAAGTTATAAAAATTACTAAATTTAAAAAAATATAAAAAAATATAAAATTTATTAAAAATTAGAAAAAAATTATAAAGTTTTATTAAGTCATAAGAAAATTACAAAAAATGTAAAGAAATATAGAATTCATAAAAAATTATAAATATTATCGTTACAAAAGAAGCATTTTATAATTTTTCTATGACTTTTATTAATTTTTATTTTTTATCATTTTTCATCACATATCATGCTGTGTTGCGACACGTAATGGCTTTAATTGAAAAAAGTTAATAATTAAAAGGCCTTTTTGATACATTTTATAATTTTCTATGGTTTTTATATTTTTTTAATTTTTAATAAAAATTAAATTTTTGTTATTAAAATTTACTAAATTTTATAATTTTTATTAATTTTTATATTTTTTGTTATATGTCACATCGTGATTGTTACATAAGTGGCTTTAATTAAAAAAATTAAAGACAATTAACTTTAATCATCAATTGTAAAAATTTAATATTAAAAGATTTTTTAATGCATTTTGACGGTTTAAAAATATTCAATTGAGTGTAAATAATAAAATTTAAAACACTGGCGCTGGTTCGTGACTAGGTTTTCTGAGACTCGAAGGAGCGGCGGCCTTCGTTTGCTCAAAAAAAGAAAATAAACAGAGGACAGTTCTGCTAAACCCTTGTAAAACCCTGCAAAGACAAACAGCACGAGTTCTAATTTTTCTCTGGAAAACCCTCTATTATCTTATTCAGACAAAGAAACCAACACCCTTTTTCTTTTCTTTTCTATTTGCATCTTCAATGGCAACACCCTCGCATGCTCAAGCTGTCAAGTCGCTCAATAAATCTGAGGGTCGTAGGCGCTTTGTTGTATGATCTTTAATCTCTTTCTCTTTCCCCCCTTTTTTTTCCCTTTCAGTTCCTTTTCGAACTCTTACTTTGTTTCTTTCTTTATGTTAATTGCAGTTCAAGACTTTCTCTCAGAGAATAGATGATATTGATATTAATGTATTTAGAAGCCTAGAAAAAATCAAGTCAGAGCCCTCTCAAGGTTCAACTTTCCTTTGTGATTGCCTTATCGAGTGGAGGGTATGCGTTTAATTTCATAAACTTTTTTTCCTTTTTAACTTCTTTACCTTGTTAGAACCCTTCTTATTATATTTTAAGAATTGAATTCAATTAGCTACTTCATTGCTTTTTTGGGAGTCTTCTTGGATTATCACTTCCGAAACAGAGACGGTCTATTACAATTTTATTTTAGGCGGTCTTTATTTTTCTTTCCTTTCATTGTTCATTTTTTTTAATGCAGGAATTGAATACAGCAGAGGATTTCATTTCATTTTATGTGGAAACGATGCCTCTTGTACAGACCTTACCCTCGGTACTCTTGCACAAGGACTTGATATTTGATAAACTTATATCCCGGTTACAAATGAAAGCGAGATTATCTCTCGAGCCTATACTCAGGTCTGCAAGTTTATGTTTGATTTAGTTTTATCCTCTGGTTTGCTATAAGCTTGGTTGCGATTTTTTGTAATGTTTCCTTCAAATAAAATGGCTGACAAATCAGTTGTGTGTTGGAAGAGATAAATAGCCATAAAATCTTTTCTGTAATCTCATCAAATTAACTCTCTAAATTTTATTTAGTGCAGCAGTACTGTAGAAAATATTGATCTAGCATAAAAAAAGGACTGCCTCAGTGGCAAAGTTTGCTGAAAACATGTTATATCCTGTCTTAAACAAATAAATAGAATAAACTCATATTGCTGTGAAAATTTATCGCATCTGCTTGATGGTTCAATAATTACTTGAGTTTTAGGTTGCCTTGCAACAGCTTTCACTTCCACTTCTTTTTAGTTGAGTTCGTCTGCTGGTGTATCCAGTGTTGTTTAGTTGTGCCTGTACCAGACAATAAGAACAGCTTAGACTCGTTTGAGCAAGTTGCATTTGACATGGCACACATCTGGTGTGCCTTGTTCTTTTCGTAAGGCAATAGACACTAAAATAGCTTGCCTGACTGAATTTCTCTTTAATATCATTTATTTGCTTTTTTTTTTTTCTTCATAGACTGTACTCTACTAGTAAGAGAGGGGTAACGGGGACTCTTTTCTTCTAAGTGTCCGAGTATTCAACAACAGATATTGAACCACATGAAAATCATGCATATTGGCCCTTAAATTGATGTATCTTTAGCTTATTTTATATGTATACACAGACATACATACAAAAACAGGCGCATATATTCATATTGCTTAGGTTGTGTAAGCAAGTGCTTCGTTAGTGCCTTGTGGCTCAGGCAACATAAAGGTTCTAGCACCTAATGTGCTTTGACACTTGACAGTATTGGATGTATCTGGTTGCCAAACTCTGTACTTGGTTACCTTTTTTGATTCCTGAATTGCATCCTTAATAATTTCACTTGGGAAATAATCGTGCTGCTACAATGTTAGAGCATTCTCAGTTATAATACTGGCATCTATTTTGTTGTTTATGGTTAAAGGAAAATTTAGTATGATTTGTATTATTGGTGCTTGGTATTGATGTTTTGGTTTCATCTGCTTTACCTGGTGCTCCCATTCTCTACTAGTTTGAGATAACAAAATTTTTAACTTGAGCAGATTGTTGACAGCCTTCTCTAGAGATCTTCTCAAAGATTTTCTTTCGTGAGTCTATTCTTCCTTTGATCAAATGCATCTTTTTCCTCCCTTTTGATTGAATAATAAACAAAGTAGCGCTGCATGTTTTGTAATTGCATATCACTGCTATATCAATTGAACTTGCCATAGATAGTTGCCTGATGCTTATAGTTGCTCTCGTAGGTCATTTTATGGCTATGCTAGAAGTAATGCACAGAGTAGATATCATATATATGGGTGGGTCATGGGCTTGATATAGTTTTGATACATTACTTTGTGGTATCATGTTTTATGCATTGATGTTTCTGGGCTAGCACATAGTTTAGTAAATCAAGTGGAACAAATACAATTAATAGAAGAGCAAGAGAGCTCGACTTGTTGGTTATGTCAAAATCTGGTCTGTTTTGGAGAGAGGAGTTTTGTCTAAGGAACTTCATCCTGATGTGGTGAGGAAGCCACTGTATTTGATTGCTGATGTTTACAGCATCAAGCTGTAGTGGTGCATATAGCAGAGATGTAAATTCATGCAACCCAAGGGCTATCTACAACTGCAAGATGGTTTTTTCTTCTTTAGTAATAGGTAGTGGCATGCACTGCTAGGGATAATATTGGATCTATTATTTAGGAAATAATTTGGCTTTTACTTGTTTATTTTTAACATTTATGCCACTACGGGTTTCTTCTGTTAAAGAGTAGGGGGTTTGGTTGTTTATTTTGTTAAAGGAGAAAATGCTGATATTATAGGGATTTTCATCTTCTCTTTGAATTAAAATATTTTAACTTATTAACCATAGAACCTCAAGAGATCTAAGTGGCAAAGACAATGCCACTGGGTGGTTTCATGATTTGAAGTAATGAGAAGGGATAGAAGTGTAAGACTGGTAGAGGTGTTCATGGGCCGGGTCAGGCTAGGTTTGGGTTGGGCCTAAGCATGATATTAACATACTTTATGCTTGCCCAAGCTTGGCCCAGCTCAAAATATGGGCTTAAATTTTGCCCAAACCCGCTCATATTTGCAAAAGACTAACCCAAGCCCATTTTAGGCCCACCTATATTATTTTTAATTTTTCTTAAAATATTTATTTTATTTCAATATTTAATAAATTTATATATATTTTTTATTTATTGAAATTTTTTATATGGTTATCTTAACATTATTTTAATGTTTACATTAGAGTAGTATTATATATTTAGTATAAGTTTATTTTTTTTTGTGTTATAAATTACACAATATATAAAAACAACATAATATAAAGTATTATAAACTTAAAAATGGGACGGGCTGGGCTTGGGCCTTAAATGTTCAAACCCGAGCCTAGCCCATGTTTTGGGCCTAATTTTTTTTGCCCAAGCCCATGTTTCGGGCTTAATATTTTTTGCCCAGCCCATTTTTCGGGCCTAATGATTTTGCCCAAACCCTCCCAAATTTCAGGTGGACCTTCGGGCCTAAGCGGGTAGTCTGAACCATGAACAGGTCTAAAAACTGGTTTGTGCTTGTTATTTGTGTTTGCCACTTTGACACCTAAAAGGTTAGCAATAGGAGCATTTTGTATGACACTTAACATGTGATTCTGAAGGCTAGTTGTGTTTTCTTCAATTCTACTTCAGTTCTCAAAGTTGGAATCTTTTTTAACTTGCTGGTCACTTTTTTACTGTTGGCATATAGTTCAGGAATTGTTATTTTTTTCTTTATATAGTTATTTACTATTGCTATTGTTGCTTGTTATAGATTTTTTTTTTTTTATTTTCATTTTGAATCATCTTAGATGCATACAGGACTGATTTGCATATTTTATTGGTCAGATTTCTGCCTAGGATTGTTGATTCCTTAGTTTCTCTCCTCAAAAGTGGTGCAGATAGGGAGCCAGATATCCTTGAGCAGGTTTGGGCTATATTCTCTTTTTTCTCATCTGAATAGTCCTTCATGTGTTAGTATTGTGTTTCTTGTTCGATGCTGGCCTTAATCTTGGTAATTGTTGTTTTACTCTTACCTCCACATCCTTTTCATGCAGATTTTTACTTCATGGTCATACATTATGATGTATTTGCAGAAGTATCTTATACGGGATGTCATACATGTTCTCAAGTGAGTGTTTTCTTGACTTTCTTTTTCAAAGAATGTACTACGAAAAGGTAGCTCATGTAGTTGGATGGTTCTTTTTGATTCAAGGTTCTTTGGAAGCGAAAGCTTTTTTTTCCCCTTGTACTTTTTCTGGGTTAGGAGAGAAGAATGTTTTATTAAGGAATTTTCTACCATTTACCTTAGAAATATGATTTCATCCTTAATGGGGAAAAGAAATCAAGTCTTGCTGATGGTTGGGGTTAAAAGATGGTTTAAGATAATTGCCTCCTAAAGAGTAATGGAGGTGTGCAAAGGTAGGCTCAAGCTAAGATTCTGCTTGTGAGCGTAATAGTATAAGCCTGCTTGACTGTGAGACCGACTGGTTGAACATAGACGAAAGTCGGCCATATTGAGCCGGGAGTCCTGTGTGGAAGGGCTCTCGCTCAATGTGTCAGGTTTTTAAGGCTTCATCACAGTACTGAGGGAAGTGTTGAATTCTTCAAAGATATTTATGTTTTCACTATGCTGAATGTTATCTTTTGAGTTTCTCTCTATATCTTATGGTTATATATTGCTTTTGATGTTGCATTCTATCTTGACAACTGACCTATTAACAATTTCTTCCTTGAGTTTGACAAACGAATATAATGGGAGATTTTGTTTTCTAGACTGCAATCAATTATAAATAATGAAATGTTTGTTGCAATCTATGTGGCTTATGTTCTTTCTTCATTGCATGGAAGGGTTACTGTGAGGTTGAGGTATTACCCAAAGGATCATGTCCAAGAGTTTATGGCAGAGGCTACATCATTCTTGCTGCGGAATGCACCTGTTGAGCAACTTATAAAAGGTTTCAGCTGGTTATGATTTAAAACCTGTTTCACAATTTCCTATTTTTGTGATCCTTAGAACTTGTTTTGATTTTTTTTCTCTCAGTAATTTATTCCAGTTTGGAGTACATTTTGCTTAAATTAATAGTTCCAAGGCCTAAAGCATTTTGGAACTGTCTGTCTGTCTGTCTCTCTCTCTCTCTCTCTCTCTCTCTCTCTCTCTTGTCCATATGAAAAAAATGGTAAATCTGCCACCAAAATTCCTTTTTGATATCTGAGATTTTGGTTATTTGTTTTGTGTTTTGGCTAGTTACACACATTTATTGTTTTTTAATCTAGTTTTGTTGCTATGTTGAATCAGATTTTGGTTTTCTATTTGTTATGGTGGCTTATATTTTTCTGAATTTTGATTTAAAACAGGTATTAGGAAGACCATGTTTGAAGTTGTGAAGAAACCATTACCTATCCGGAAATCTGGAGTTAGTGCTTTGTTATGTTATATTATGATAGGAACCTCATCAAGGTTCCATTCTGGAGCAGAGAGAGTTTTGCGATTATTGGTGGATAATTCAATATTTGCTATTGGTGATAAGTTTCCTGAAGGTATTTCATTTCTTACTGATAATGCTTTTCTATAGAGCATAGACTAATAACATGTGTGTTTATGGCATTTTCCTGTAGATGAGTTACTGATCATCTTGTTGCTCTGTTGGCGTTAGGGCCTAACGCTTCTATGAAAAAAAAAAAAAAACATTGCAGATATATAAATTGGTTTTGGGGGGGGGGATATGTGGGACTAAAATAGTATAACAATAAGAAGATAATCATTAAGTTTTTGTTTTTATTAGACATTTCATCTGTAGATGGATTTGAGTTGTTTACGTTTGTTCGTCTGTCAATAGTCGTCGTAATTATGGTTTTTTTAGTGAAAGCAGGTCATTGTAATAAAGACACCTTTACATTGGGTGGTGTCTTCCCGTTGTTTATCCTTATGCCTTTGTGAAGACAGAGTAAATTACAAGATGTGAGCTTCAAAAGTTAAAAGCAATGTTCTGTTCACTTTGTTTGCTCACCCTTCTATCCAAGCTACATATTTATGGTTGAATAAATCTGATATACTTATGCACTTCTTTGTGGGATGCATTAACTTTTAAAGTCAAGTTGCTTTGGCTTACTGACTTAGTTATTTATTTACTGGTAGATGTTTTTTAGGTTACAAATTTTGTTGACTTCCTGATATCTTGTTTTGGTTCTGGTTGGTCTTTATTAAGTGCCATATTCTTTTAGCTTAGTTTGGTAGTAGCATGGTTTGTCTTGTTGTAGAGGCTGTTGCTTAGTAGGTAGTTTTCCTATTTATCTAGTTTTATTTGATGCTTAGGGTGTGCATTTCCTCTTGCAGGCTCAGATGCTATTCTTGAAGTTGTGATTACTTCCTTTCAAAAATTAACTGAGGAGCTAGAACCCAAGGAGTTAAATCTAATGTGGGAGTGCTTGTATCAGGAAATAAGCGACTCTCTAGCTCACGGGTCTTGCTTCCATCTAAGTCGTCTTTTATCGCTGCTAATATCTTCTCTTCAGGTTACTAGTGGCCGTGGTATTTTGGGTGAGTTGATAATGGTCTTCATATACTGGCTTCTTCTTTTTTATGTTTGATATTGTTTCTGTCATTCTTTTACCTTTTACTGCCAATTCTAATTGTTAAAATGCTGTGCAGACTATCGACGAATGCTTGAAGTTGTAGAGTCCTTGGTGCCGAAAGTTGTACTGCCTTCTAGCAAAGGAAATGGTAGTTTATCTGATGTTGTTGATAAAGTTCTGCAACTAGTGCTACACATTCTTGATGGACTCCACGGTTCTAATAATTTGTCTACCATCTCTGGCTGTTTGTTGCAGTGGGCTCCTATATTTGAGTTAAGAAACTCAAGGTATTGTCCTTTCTAGAGTCAGTCTGATATGCCCTATCTTTTAGCTCAGCTCCTTTTATCTTCTTGACATGCTGTTGTTTGCATTTCAGTTTGTTGACTTTTCTCGGAGAACTATTGCTGAGGGACCCATGTGTAATATATTTTTTCAAAGATTATGCTTTAAGGTAATATTGACATCCAAATTGCAGTTGGGTCTTCCTTTACTCTTTCTGCTTTAGCTGCAGCTTTTGAAGTTTTGCACTTGAATTTTCAGTGCTATGAATGATCTGGTAGAATCTTCACAAGAAGAAGTTTTATGCCTGTTACTTTCTTTCTTTGAGAGACTGCAACTGCATCCTCAAAGCACTAAATTCTTAGATGAGATGTCCGAAGGGAGACTTTCGAAGATATGTGATTATATGCAAGGGGTTATCAGTAACTGGATCAAGCTTATAAATGACATTGCAAATGGTAATCCATTAACTGCTCAAATTGATGAGGCCAAGTTGGCTATCTTGTGGGGAATTATAAGCTGCTATCCATATATGTTCGATGTCCAAGCGAGTGAATCTGCACTGATAGAGTTGATAGATGCACTGCAGCGGCTTCTGATGATTGATGATGGTAACTAATCTTGCCTTTCATCTTTCTTTTCTTGTGTGTACTCTGAAGCATTGTTGTCTCTTGTTGTCTGGAATAGATATCTCTGAGTTGTTCAGAAATCCACATCTGTATTTTTATCATTCTTCAATCTGTTTGTAGTATCTTCTTATGGTGTTTTTTTTCTTTTCGTTTTGTCCTATTCTTTCAGAAAGTATTGCAGGAGTTTCCAAGCACACTTGGGAGAGCCTAGTTGGTGCTGCTTTAGGTTCTCATAATAAATGGCATAATGTAAAAAAGGTTGGATTTGGAGAAATGAGCAAAGTTTTAGACCTTTCCAAGGCCTGCAAATCATCCTCTCAAGTACTATTTGCTGTCGCTGATTACTTGGATAATGCGAATGGGTATGTTGTCATTTCTTTCTTTCTCTCTCTCTGTCTCTCTATATATACATGCATATACATGCATTTTCGAAAATAACCCAGGGTTGAGTGGTTCTCTCTCTCTAGTGGGGTCAAGGCCCATCCGGTGAGTTCCCCCTTTCTCATTGCCCTTGAACAAATTTCCAAACGCAGACAGAACACATGCACTCATGAAGCATGATCATTCTGGTCTTGTTTATTTTATTCTTAAAGACCACAGTCATCCATGCTCTTTCTGATCATGTAAACCTGTTGTGCATGTTGATCACTGGTTATGTCTGAAAATATCGTACAAATGTAGGCCTGCATTGCAAGCAGATAGCAGCAAGGAAACATATCATCCCTTGCTTAAAGGGGAGAATATGGTGGAAGCAGTTGGCATATTTGCTGATAGTTTGTGCCACCCAGATAAAGGAATTCGTCTTCCTACCCTAAGAATTCTGTGCCATTACGAACCTCACAATTGTGAAACTTCTGCTAAGGATCAGCATGCTGAGAAGAAAATGAAAACAGAGGTTTCTCAGGCTGGTATTATTGATACTGATGAAAGCAATGTATGTGCGCTATGTTCTGCTGCTTTTATTCTTTGTTGCCGGCACTTATTGGATAACTGATACAAATACATTTCCTTTTGAAACAGGTTCTTCAGCTCTTAATGTCCATTGAGGCTACTCCTCTTTCAATTTCTACCAGCAGGAAGGTTACCTTACTGATATCTAAAATACAGATGGGCCTCTCTGCCGGAAGGATACCTGAAACATATGTACCTCTCGTTTTGAACGGGATAATTGGCATCTTCCATAATCGTTTTAGCTATCTATGGGATGCGGCTTCTGAGTGCCTTGCAGTTCTGATTAGCAAGCACACTGGACTAGTATGGGATAAATTTATTTCTTATTTTGACCGTTGTCGGTCCCTGGTACAAGCACCTGATGTTCAACATCACAGAGATAATGGAAATTTATCTGACTCATCTAGTGGTATGTGAAGATATGTTTCTGCTATATAATTTATTTCTATTTTTCATTTAATTTTATATCTTTTCAGTTGTAAATTTCATGATTGAAAACATGGTCTAGGATATGCCATTTGATCAATTTTGTTTTTCATTATATATCATTAGGATTTTTAATTTCTCCCTGGTTTTTATGGTCAGATCTTGTAAGGCGATTCAATTTGTTTGTGAATCCTGCATCTGATAACACACCAGGCACAGCAGTTTTGTCCTTGTTGCTCCAATCTTTGCAAAAGATTCCTTCTGTTGCTGAATCTCGATCCCGTCAAATTATACCCCTATTTTTAAGGTTTTTGGGCTATGATAGTGATAATCTTGTGAGGTAGTCATCTTCTTCACTGATTTATTTTTCTTATCATGTAAAGCATCAACACAAATAAGCTTATAGGAGTTGATATATTTTCTCATTCGGATTGCAGCCCGTGTTCATTCAATTCAGACATTTATGAAGGGAAAGAGTGGAAGGGTATCCTTAAAGACTGGCTAGGCTTGTTAAAAGTTATGAGGAACCCCAGAGCATTCTATCGAAGTCAATTTCTAAAAGATGTTCTGCAAAGTAGGTCAGTGCTTTATATTGTCTTATCTCTTGCTTCCTTTTTGTTATGTTAGTTGTCACCTCTGGTGCATGGACTTGATAGTTGAAGGCAACATACCTATGTCAACATTACACAACACAACACAACACAACACAACATGAATATGCTAGTACAGATGAGTCCATTCACAGATCAGAAAAAAGATACTAACAAAGATTAGAGATCATTTCTAGGAGATTTTGGCCTAAAGGAAATTGTCCTCTTGCTTGAGGACCGGCGTTTGGATGAAACCAACTTAGATCCAAAGCAAACCTAATCATGAATTAAACATTAAATTACAGTAAACAGTTATTAAGAAAGACAGATTGAGAGGAACAACTTGAAAGAATAGTGTGAACTTTGAAATTGAGAAAGAGATAGAAGTGTCAGATAGAGGAAAGAAAAAGGACAGGGAGAGAACGAAATAATAAAAGTAAAGGAAGGGAAGAGATGTACTAAGCACAGACGCAAAATATGGATATGGCATGGACACAGAAACTGAATTTCAAAAATTAGGATACGGTATGTTAGGACACAGCAATAATGAAGTATTATTAATATGATAAATTACAATAAACAATGTAAAATTGATGCTTTCATTCAAATAACATGCAAACCACTGACTCAAGTTCGGGTGTTTCATAGTCGTTTAATGGATTTTGTTTCTTTTTATTTATCAGGCTGCTAGATGACAATGATGCTGACATACAGGCAAGGGATCTTGATTGCCTTTTATTGTGGAAAGACGACTTCTTACTCCCATATGACCAGCATCTGAAAAATCTAATCAATTCAAAATATCTGAGAGAAGAACTGACAACATGGAGTTTATCTAAAGAAGCCGGTCTAATTGAGGAGGGTCATAGGGTTCATCTGGTGCCTTTAGTTGTTCGCCTCCTGATCCCAAAAATCAGAAACTTGAAAACGCTTGCTTCACGAAAGGTTTGCCCATCACCTAAATCTTTTGTCCCCTAACCTTTCAGTCAATTGGTTTTAAATTCTATCTAATTTTTTACTATGATATGTCATTCTTATCACCAATGTTAATTGTATGACCTAATTTTGACAGAATGCAAGTGTACATCTTCGAAAGGCAATTCTTGGTTTCATAGCTCAACTGGATTCTAATGAGCTCCATCTTTTCTTTGCCTTGTTATTAAAACCCTTGCAAATTATACCAAATGAAGATGGTTATGCTTCTAATTCATATTCAAACCCTATCGATGAGTTTCACTCCCTAAATTTTCTGAAATACTTCACCGTGGAAAATATAACAGCCCTTTCCTGGAAGAAAAGATATGGTTTTCTGCATGTAATTGAGGATATTATAGGTGTTTTTGATGAATTTCGTGTCAGACCTTTTCTTGATCTATTAATGGGATGTGTTGTTCGGGTATTGGCAAGCTGCAGTTCTAACATAGACACTGCTAAGGTTGCTGAATCCTCTCCTGTAACTGATCATCCTGATGTTGAGATGATCTCTGATGACAAAGACAGGGCAGAGGCAAACCATGTGAAGGTAATATTTCCGGTTATGTTGAGGAAAAAAAATTCCTTTTCTTAAATGTGATCAATTGCTGTTCCTCATTTCGAATATTTTATCCTCTCTTTTAATTTCAAATAAGTTAACAAATTATTTGTAGTTGAACTTTAGAATTCCATTAATAATGTAACAGCATCCTGCATTGTTTTCTTTTTCCCTCCTTTGATTTCTAACAAACTTTTCAGAATAATCAGATTCTTTATTGAGAAAATTAAGCTTTGATGACAGTAATTATTTCTTTCTCAGATTGGGACGGGCATCAAGCAGTTCAAAGATTTGAGGTCTCTATGTTTGAAAATTGTTTCTCTTGCTCTCAATAAATATGAGTACCATGATTTTGGTACTGAATTCTGGGACCTGTTTTTTACATCTTTGAAACCCTTAATTTATGCCTTCAAGCAGGAGGGTTCTAGTAGTGAAAAACCAAGCTCCTTGTTCTCTTGCTTTTTGGCCATGAGTCGGAGCCTGCAACTTGTGTCCCTACTTTGTAGGGAAAGGAATCTTGTTCCAGATATATTTTCAATTCTAACTGTTCCAACTGCTTCAGAAGCTATTGTTTCTTGTGTTCTGAAGTTTATTTCAAACCTGCTTGATCTTGATTGTGAGTTGGATGACGAAAACAGTCCTATAAAGAGTTTGATATGTCCAAACTTAGAAGCACTTGTCTGTAGCTTGCATCATCTGTTTCAGAGTGATAAAGCATCCAAGAGGTACGAGCGATTCCTTTACCTGTAATACATGTGCAAAAGTGTGCTGATATCTGTTGACTATAGAATAATATAAGGGATGGACTAATGGCCGTATCATGTGTAATATGCTATATATATGAAATATAGATATTTCTTGAACCAACTGGTTTAAATAGATGTGAATTTAATAGTAACTTTGTTAGTGTCCTTTTGGTTTTTAGTTGTTTTTCTTTGCCTTCCCTTCTGCTATACCTTATTGTTTATCCATTTTCATACTGGTTAAACAATGTGCTGATATTGTATAAATAAGAACTTTCCTCATAATCATCAATGGAATCTTCAAAGAAGTGTCAGTGATTTGAACATGTAATTCAGTTCTTTGGTGCTTTCAGTGGAGTGCTGTTCACTTGGGGCAGATTAATTTAGAGATAAATAGTCTTGTGGTTTGAGGGAATGTCATTTAAAAGGAAATAAAGATAATTGGCAATTAGAGACATTTGTTTTGGGGGGGGAGGGGAGGGGGAGAGGGAGAGGGAAGGGGATTTCCATGTACGGTAATCTTTAAATCAGTTCCATTTAAGGCCTGTCACAGGACCAATGAGAAATATGGGGTGGCCTTACCTATTCTTGGTGTGAAAACAAAAAACTAGTTCCTAGTTTCAACATTCAAGTCTAAAATTTTGAACCATTTTACCCCAAAATTGAAGTTGAAGTCCATAAGAGGGCACATATAGGTTGTGTATATATTGAGCATAACAGAAAATGTCAGTTAACTAGTAAACTAAGACAACGATCGTTTGTCTTCTTTCCTCGAGACCTTAAGACCACATTGGTAACAAAAACCTCTTTTTGTTGTAACTAATAATTTATTCTTTTTATTTTGATCTGTATCAGGTGCTATGAAAATTTTGTTTTCTTTTCTCAATATATGAATCTTTTGTGCCTTTTTTCATTCTGAGTTCCCCTTTTATGGTTTCTGCATTAATGATTCATATATACTTGAGTTGTTTGCTTTCAATTCCGAAGTTCTTAGGGGATGGAAATGTGAACTCTGGATTATTCTTTGATCCATTCTTTCCGCTGTTACAGAAAATTGGTCAGATGTCCCGGGGAAACAGAAATCAGAATTTTCAAATTGCTGTTGAAGTACATCAGAAATCCATTGCTGGCGAAGAAATTTGTTGATATCTTGCTCCCTTTCTTATCAAAAAGAGTTCAAGGTTCTGGTAGGAATGTTTTAGAATTAGTATCTATACAATTTACTCTCTTCCTTTGTTGTGTTAACGCATTTTTTGTCGTTGCAGACATCTGTCTTGAAGCCATACAAGTCATTCAAGATATCATTCCTGTGCTAGGGAATGAGAGAACCCCTGAAATACTTAATGCAGTTGCTCCACTTCTTGTTTATGCTAAATTGGATATTCGAGTGTTAATTTGCAATCTTCTTGAAGCACTTGCTAGAACTAATTCGTCTGTACTTGTGGTGGTAATATTTGCCTCTTTTTTGTTATAATTTTGGAGTTCCTTTGTTCTATAAATATCGTTAAGTTTTAATTCTGGTGATTGAAATGCAGGCTAGACATGTCAGACAATTAAATGCAACCTCAGCTTTTGAGTTGGATGAGCTTGATTATGACACTATAGGACAGGCATATGAAGGAATTGGAATTGGATTCTTCCATTCTGTGCCAGTGGAGCATGCATTACTTATTTTGTCACAAACTGTATATGATATGTCATCAGACGAATTAATCTTAAGGCACCATGCTTATAGGTTATTGCTTACATTTCTAGATTTTTCTGCCAAAATTCTTGGCCAAGAAGTTACAGATCATCATGAGACTGCTGAAGAGATTATGACAGTTGATGAAGGCTGTTGGACACGAGCATGTGTTCAGCGTATCATTAACAAGTTTGTTTTAAAGCATATGGGGGATGCAATTAGTCGGGGAACTTCTGTGAGAAAGGTATCTAGCCTACTTTTAGTCCTCTGGTAGAAATAGATAATATTTTACTAACCACCCCATTTAACTCACATGCTCCAATCTATATACGGATGTACTAATGTGCATAAGGACCATCGTAGATGCTCTTAACTTGGGTGAAGCGATTCAGTTATTGTAAGACCCAATGTAATACACATGCATATACTTATTTGCATAAGGACATCATTGATATAGGGTCTGTTTGGATCCCCAGTTGGAAGCAACCCCACTGCACTGAGGCTTCTTTTTTCTCACTGGAGCCCGGTGTGGTGGGGTTGCCTTCCTCTGTGGATTCTCATGGATCCATATACTATTTTTACTTTACTAGTATATTTTGCTGTTATCATCGCCAGTTTGTTAGGGGTTCACTTTAGGTTGCCAAGTTCAGCTTAGTGAGAAATATGCAAAAATATTTGCAATATAGTTTCAATAAGTTCTATAAAAACAAATGAGAGAAATACGGTTGCTTCTATTCATAATATTTAGTACTTTTTCTAATGGATGGGAATGGTTTCAGGAATGGATTGATTTACTGCGAGAAATGGTTATAAAGCTTCCGCAGTTAGAGAATCTTAAATTGTTCAGAGCTTTATGCTCTGAAGATGCTGATCAAGATTTTTTCAATAATATCATTCATTTACAGGTTATGTTCTTATTTTGTATACTTCTTCGTCCATTTATGTTTGTTCTTTATTCTCCAATTGGATCTTACAACCCTCTCGTGCCTTTCTGTATTTTTGCTTTTAGTAATGTTAATAGAGCTAATTTGCTTAAGCTATAAACATAAATGGAGCCACAAGAATGTTTGAATATTTTCTTAATTTCCCTTTTCTTGGGTGCAGAAACATAAGAGAGCAAAGGCTTTGTCTCGCTTTGCAGATGTTATCAATAAAAGCTATATGTCTATGGTAACTGTCTTGACTCTTGTTTTCTAGCGATGGGAAGTTTTTTCAGTCGGTGCTAAAGCTTTCTATGCTGCTTTTCACCTTGCAGGATATCATTAATAAAGTGTTCCTTCCACTCTTTTTCAACATGTTGTTTGATTTACAACATGGAAAGGATGAACATATGAGAACTGCTTGCATGCAAGCACTTGCTTCAGTTTCTGCTAAGATGGAATGGAAATCATACTATGCATTACTGCTTCGCTGCTTTAGTGAGATGAAGAAGAATCCAGACAAGCGGAAAGTTCTATTACGGTTAATTTGCTTTATCTTGGACAGATTTGATTATTCAAAATTTTGTTCCAGTCAAGAAGCAATAAATTCCGTAGACAACATTTTAGGTTCTGAAACCAATAATATTGTTTCTTCAGCAATGCAGAAAGGTGGCAGTTCTGTTATGGTTTCTGAGATACAGACTTCTCTTCAGAAAACTGTTTTGCCAAAGATACAGAAATTATTGAGTTCTGATTCTGATAATGTCAATGTTAGTATCAGTCTTGCAGCACTGAAACTTCTGAAGTTGCTTCCGGGAGATGTAATGGAGTCTCAGCTTTCTAGCATCATTCATCGGATTTCGAACTTTCTAAAGAACCGTCTAGAAAGTATTCGTGATGAAGCTAGATCTGCATTGGCTGAATGTTTGAAGGTGCTTGGACTTGAATATCTGCAGTTTATAATTCGAGTTTTGAGAGCGACCTTGAAACGTGGATTTGAGCTGCATGTTCTAGGATATACACTTAATTTTCTTTTGTCAAAGACCCTTTCAAGTTCTTCTGATGGGAGTTTGGATTATTGTTTAGAAGATCTCCTTGGTGTGGTTGAAAATGATATTCTTGGAGATGTTGCTGAGGAGAAAGAGGTGGACAAGATTGCTTCTAAAATGAAAGAAACGAGAAAGTGCAAGTCTTTTGAAACCTTGAAACTGATTGCCCAAAGCATAACTTTCAAAATCCATGCATTAAAGCTTCTTTCTCCCGTTACAACTCACTTGCAAAAGCATCTGACTCCAAAAGTGAAATCAAAATTGGAGAATATGTTAAAGCACATTGCGGATGGAATTGAGTGTAATCAATCAGTAAATCAGACTGATCTCTTCGTTTTTGTATATGGCCTCATAACAGATGCAACTAATGACGAAAATGGGTCCGGTGTGAGTTCAATTGGCACAGAAGCAAATAAACATGGAAATGTTGTCAGTGAGAAAATTGTTTCCCCAGACCAGGCTTTTAAAACTAAATCTGCATGTTCTCACCTTATTACCACGTTTGCACTAGGGGTTTTACAAAATAGAATAAAAAGCATGAAATTGGACGGAAATGATGTGCAACTATTATCAATGTTGGATCCATTTGTCCAATTGCTTGGCAACTGCTTGAGTTCCAAATATGAAGATATTTTATCTGCATGCCTTAGATGTCTTACTCCATTGGTGAGGCTGCCTCTTCCATCGCTTGAATCCCAGGCTGATAAATTGAAGGTGACACTGTTGGGTGTTGCACAAGGTTCTGTGAATCCTGGCAATCCTCTTATGGAATCGTGTCTAAAATTGTTAACTGTACTTTTGCGAAGCACAAAAATCACATTATCCTCGGATCAGTTACATATGTTAGTCCAGTTTCCAGTGTTTGTGGATCTTGAAAGAAATCCCTCCTTTGTTGCCCTCTCACTTCTAAAGGCAATTGTTAGCCGCAAGCTAGTGGTTCATGAGATCTACGATATTGTAGTTCAGGTTGCAGAATTGATGGTGACTAGTCAGGTGGAACCAATTCGCAAGAAATGCAGTCAGATCTTGTTGCAGTTCTTACTTGATTATCATCTTTCAGAGAAACGCTTGCAGCAACATTTAGATTTCCTGCTTGCAAATCTAAGGCATGTATTGAAATATTAAAGAGGAATATATATATTCAAGTTATTGACGTCTTACAGCCAATTTACTTTTCTTGCAGGTATCAGCATCCAACTGGGAGAGAATCTGTGCTTGAAATGCTCCACACAATTATGATAAAATTTCCTAAAGCCATTGTTGATGAGCAGTCACAGACCATATTCGTCCACCTGGTGGTGTGCTTGGCTAACGATCAAGATAATAAAGTTCGTTCTATGACTGGTGCTGCTATAAAGCTCCTTATTGGTCGTATAAGCCAACATTCGCTGAATTCCATTCTTGAGTATAGTCTGTCCTGGTATTTGGGTGAAAAGCAGCAACTTTGGAGTGCAGGTGCACAGGTATTGTTCTCTGAAGGTGTCTGTCAGATTTTTGTTTCAGAATGTTGCTATGTACTTGGAGTTTCAGAAATAAATAAAATGCGGGAAATGTTTTAGGAGTTTTGTTGTAGGGGGGGTGGTTCTTGAAATGCAAGTATGACCTTCTAAACCATAAGTGCTGCTTCTTATGTTATGACATGATTTCTGAATTTATTGCTGTACGTAGAAATGATTCATCTCTTTGAAGACCTTCGTTATAAATGATCCTCATCTTTGTTTGTCTTCCTATTGATTTCTGCATTGTCGACCATATATTAGGCACTGTTCTAAAATTTGCTGTTTCTCCATATGACACCAAAAAGGAACCCTTTGAATGTAGTAATGGTTTTATTTCTGCTGTTATGCTCAATGTCTGCAGACCCTTTCCAACTTGTGATCAGGGTTTCAGTGTATAGAGTTGGAATTTGTTCTCTTCTAAATTTTTATTCATATTATGAAGAAAAATGAACCGGTTAATGGAGTTCAAAACTCTGTAGCCAGGTTAGAGAGTAACTAAATACTGTTCTAGGGTATGTTTAAAATATTAATAAATTAATATGATAGTTGCTAAATAAAAGGACATGTAGAAAATTTCAACTCCACTTGTGGAGTTTGGAAGCTCCACAGGTGATGTTGAGAGTAGTAGTCATTATGAAATTAATATGTAGATAGATATATTGGTCTGAAAAGTGCCTGCAGTTCAAAACTATCAAGTTAACTATAAATATATTTAGTTTAGGTTCCATGTTTATCATGTTTCTTTTATGATGATCGTGGATGTCTTTGTGCAGGTATTAGGATTAGTGATCGAGGTCATGAAGAAAAATTTTCAGAGGCATATAAGTAGCATATTGCCAGTGACTAAAAGAATTTTGCACTCTGCTATTGATGCTTTTACCAACATGCAGATGGATCTTCCTGATGAAGCTACTATTCCTTTCTGGAAAGAGTCATACTATTCACTAATTATGTTGGAGAAGATGCTACATCATTTTCGTGATTTAATATTTGAAAGGGAGCTTGAGGTATGGCCTGGCCGTTTCTTATTGTTGAGTAAAAATGTTATTTAGATTGGACTTCCATTTTCACCCCTCTTGTCTTATCTATGTTCTCTTTAACTATGTTGCTCTGGCTATTCATTTTTTTTCCTGAAGTATTTGTGTTCGACATGGGTACGAGGATATGACCCTTAAAGGACCTTCCAAATACATGGGAAAAAAAATTAAAAAAGAAATTGAACATATCCATGGTTGACACATGCTTATATCCCACACATGCCCGAGTCCGAGTAAACATTATCCCTATGAAACTAGGGTCCATCTATTATTGAATAGCAAGTGGTACACCCTGTATATATGTTGAGAGACAGGGTAACTTGAGTATTGCTAATTTGTGGCCAATATGATCCTCCAAGGACCCTTCAAATAATGGGAAAACTTAAAATGAAATGTTCTTTCGAAACCTAAGTGATGCTTTTATAAACATATACGACAAGGTTCAAAACATTACAGTAACTTGACCTATGATACTGATCAACAGTTGCTCCATGCTTGTTTTCCTATGTTTTTACGACTATTTCTTCAAATATCCGTGTCTGGCATGGTTGTAGGCATGGGTATTGGGATATGACCCCTTGATGACTCTTGAAGTGCATGGATTTTTTTTAATTGAATATATCTTTGTCGGACACGTATTTGACACACATTCCTGTCCAATAAACGTAGCTGTTTTCCATGAGACTGGAATCTGTCTGTTTAGGCAAATGCCAACAGAAGCAAAGGCAGTTTTAGAAATTGTACATTAAACAATAATATGCCCATTTGTATTGTAATGATGGGATATGCTGTGCCCCTTTATACTCGATCATTGTATTGAATCCATCTTGACCTCTACTCTACTTATTTTCAGGTGATCTGGGAAATGATCTGTGAGTTGCTGTTGCATCCACATGCATGGTTACGCAATGTATCCAATCGCCTTCTTTCTTGGTATTTTACTTGTGCAAATGAGTCTAAAAGAGGAAATGTTGTGAAGTCGAATGGATCTTTATTTCTTATGAAGCCAAGTAGACTTTTTATGATTGCTGCTTCTCTTTGCTGCCAACTGAAAGCACCTATTGATGATGATGAGGCTGCTTTTAAGGATGTAAAGCTTGGTGCTAAGAAGGAAAATGAGAAGAACCATAATCACCAGAGTGGTTTGATTACAAAAAATCTCGTGTTCTCTATTTGTTGTCTGAACTCCTTGATGAAAGAGTGGGCTGGTGTGAACCGCAGAGAGTTCTGGTCTGCTTTTGAACAGCATGAGCAGGAGCGGTTTCTTAAAGCCTTTCGATTGCTTAATTCGAGGAAAGCAATTGGGATGCTTCTGTCCGTTACTGGTGCCACAGATGACCAAAATGATGCAGACCATTCTGAGGACCTTCAATATCTGCTTGTCTCAAATCTGCTTAAGGAGCTGGGCAAGCTTGCTCTTCAAATGGAGGCTATTCAGGTTGGTCAGAGTATTACTGTTTATTTGAATTCCTGAAAATTGTTTCAACTGAAAATCCTTTTCAGCCCTATTTGCTATTAGTGTTGAGTTAAAAAATGGAGAACTGAAAATCGATTTGAATCATAGTGTTTGGTTTGTTTTGGTCTTTATTGAATTTGATTTGTCTTAGGTCCAGATATTATAATAAGGTAAGAAACTAATTAAATATTGAATAAATTAATATTCATCTTAGGTTGACAAGATAAAAGACTAATCATTCAAACTGAACCGATTTATATTTTTATTTACTTTTAATTACTTTTTAAAATTTTCTTATAATATTCAAGTAAAAGAAGGATAAATACTATATAAAAGACAATCTTTAAAAACTTTAGAAAATTGATGAACCAGACCTTTCCAAAGCAAAGGAATTTGGTTCTGTTGTCCATGATATGGAGTTCAGTTCTTAGAAAACCAGAGTAATGCATCTTAATTGTAAATTTTTTCCAAAAACTGAGTTGAACTGTTATCACCCCTATTTATTTGTTTGTTGGTTGTAAGATTGTGTTATTGAAACTATTGTGCTAATCAAGTTAAAATGCTGCTTGCAGATGAGGATTGTCTTCTATAGTTTCCAGAAAATTTTACCAGAAATTGATCAGGATGATTCTCAACATTACGCGTCGCTAATGATGTTTCCTCTATATAAAGTTTGTGAAGGGTTTGCCGGAAAAATTATGACTGGTGAGTTGAAGACATTGCCATGCTAGAATCGTTACATACAGCTTGGTGCTTTTGAATGACATGTTCATACTTTATATTAATCTGACCTTTTCTTCATTCGTCTCACAGATGATCTAAAGCAATTAGCACAAGAAGTTTTGGGGAGTATTCGAAACAGTATAGGCAGCCAAGAATTTGCACAAGTTTACAGTGAGATCAAGAAAAAACTAAAATCGAAGAGGGATAAAAGGAAAAGGGATGAGAAGCGCATGGCTGTTATCAACCCGGTCCGCAATGCCAAGAGGAAGTTGCGGATTGCAGCCAAGAATCGTGCTAACAAGAAGAGGAGGATAATGGCAATGAAAATGGAAAGATGGATGCGGTAAATCTCATCCCTATTTCTGCATTAAATCATTAGGAAATTTTCTCAGTTGCATTGTATAGTAATTTACACATGATACCATTAACTTGGAAAGCCGTTGCATTTTTCCCAAGAAAATTTTGAGAAATTCACCTGCTGAGGAATCTGCCTTCACTTGTAACAGTTACGTAATATCCAAATAGAAATAAAGTTCAGTTAATCTTTAACCATGTGTGACTATTGGTTTAATTTTGTGTTAAAAGTTCTTGAATTTTGCAAGTGGATCCTTTCTCTAACATTATATATATAAGATAATTATTTGATATATTGCTTATGGTGTTTTTTTTTTTTTTAGATTTTATAAGTGGGTTGAGAGTGTGACAAATATCACATTTATTTATATATATTTATTACACAATACACTTGTTATATCCTAAACCTATTTGTGGAGTTTAAAAAAACTCTACAAATAGATAATTTTTGTTATATTTTTAATCTTTAAATTTGAATAAAGATAATAAATAAAATATTAAATTTGTAATTAATCTTTGACCTTTACATTACTATTAGTGTGGGATTTAAATTCAAACGTAATTCTCAATGAGAGCCATGTTTAATTTTATTATTGTGCTAATTAATCTCATCACAATCATTATGTAATTATATTATGTTGAATCAATCTCTCCCTCATTGAAACCAACCCTCAATTAACTACCATGCTTTAGTAATTCACATTTAGAATTGAATTTTAATTTAGAATAAACTCATTATAAATTTAATTCACCAAAAACATGCAATTATCTTAGTTGGGATTTCAACATATAAATTTCAAAAAATTAATGCAAAATGTACATATTTCAACAATTTTGAATTGATAAAGATCTGAGTCAATGAAAGGAAAGAAAGAAATGAATCATATAATTGATTGATGTATTTTAGGTGATAGACCATGTATATTTGAACAAGATGAGATAGATTTGGATATTTTTAAATTCTTAAAAAATGAGCGAGGTGTTAGAATGTGTTTTTGTAGCATTATCTAATGCTTAATATAAGGAGAAATGAGGGTAATATGTAATGAATAATCAGTTGAGATGAAAAGGATGACTTCTCTCATGGAATAACGTGTATCTATTGCATTAAAAAATCAATGTGTCTCTGTTGCCTTAAAATACATGATTCTAGGTTGCTCGAGGGCTGCATGACTATAAGTCTACCCCATTGGCTAGTGGGTAGCGCTTGACTGCTTAATTATTGTTTAAGCTTTTGACAATTTTTTGTTATGCTTAACAATTAGCCTTTTTTATATTTTAGCATAACAATTGTCCCCCTAGATTTGGGGAAAGTTATAAAGTGACTAGGCGAAGGCCAACATAAGCAATAAAGTATTACATAATGAGTAGATTAAAGATGTGGAGAGCGTCAAGTTTTTGGTCAAGCTTTGTGTATTTGAAGATCTACTTGGTTGTATCCCTCGAAGGATGTTTCCTTTGCTAGATTCTATGTTGGGCGCTTGGTGTTGTTGTAGAGTAAAGGTGCATGTGTGTTTGAGCAAGAGGCTTGTGTTTGTTACTTGGGAGTAGATTTGTGGCTTTTGTAAAGCTTTAATTTGTTACTTGCAGTAGTTGATGGGTTGTTGAAGAACTTCAATGTGCTCTTGGAGCACATTTTTGACTATTATGGGACTTTAATGTGTTGCTTAAGCATATTTATGGCTTTTATGAAGCCTTGATTTGTTGCTTGGGGCAAGTTTGAGACTGATAAGGAGATTTCACTTTTTTGGGGGCAAGTTTGGGGTTGTTACAAAGCATAAGTTTGAATGGCGTAAAGTAAGAATTTGCTATTATAGAACAAGAGTTTAGGTTGCACAGAGCAAGATTTGCTTCTATGAAGCAAAAAATTGGCTTACAAGAAGTAAGATTTCATTGTTATGGAGTAGGAATTTGGGTTGTATGATGATTTCGCTACTACTGAGGAAGAGTTCGAGCTACATAGAGTAGTGAGATTTTGCTAGTATGAACAATATTGGGCTACAAGGAACAAGATTCTGTTATTACAAAATAAGACTTCAGGTTGCATAGAGCAAGATTTTGCTATGAAGTAGGAATTTAGGTTGCTTGGAGCAATATTTCGCTGTTATAAAGCAAGAATTTGGGCATTGTGGAGTAGGATTTAATTGCTATGGAATAGAAATTTATGTTATGTGGAGCATGAATTTGTTGTTATGGAGTAGGAGTTTCGGTTGTGGGGAGTAGGATGTTTATGCTATGGAACAAGTCTGTAAGCTAACTTTGGTGAAAAGCCAAAGCTTTCTTGTTGTGAAGTAAGATTGTAAGTTGACTATGGCATGTATGGAGCTAAAATTTTATTGAATGAAGTAGAATTGTGAGCTAACTCTAGTGTAGAGCCACAATTTTCTTACTATGAGTTGGATTATGAGCTATTTTTCATGTGATACTAGATTGGTTGTACAATAGGACTTAGAGGTAGTTTTGGTGTGGGAGTAGAGTTCTTGTTGTTAGGAAATTTGTGCTCTTAGTGTAGTAATTTTATAATATTTGATAAAATATTGAAATAGTCAAACTGATTATTGATGGAAATGAACAAACATCATTCATCTCTATACTAGATTGTCCTTAATGGTTTTTTTGCATGAAAAGCAAAATATAGAAGCAAATATTGGCTCATTAATTACCTAAGGTTTAACTAATATTAAGTTCCATTATATGAACAAATTATAATGCAAAAAACTTATATTAGTAAGTAATCTAAATTGTTCATTGTTTGTAGAATCAAATTGAGCAAATAATTTAAATAATTGGGGACTATTATGTTGATTATATGCTCAATTGGGGGAGATTATTGAGGCAAATTTGAGTAGCGCCAAGGAGTAGTGTGCATTAGTGTTTGATAGTGCTCAATTTAGAAACTTGCCATGATTAGTGTTAGAAAATTTTACTAACAAAATCCTTGGACTTTGATTCTTATTGATACTTTGGATGACTACAAACCCATTTATGATGTCCAAAATGTTTATCAATATATCCTGGAAATTGGTTTGAATTTGATGAAGGTAATCGACTTCCCAACTTTGGAGAGATTAGATAAAATCGAGTAAAACCTTCAAGACTTATCTTAATCTCATTGAAAATATTCCTTTTTCTTGTTATCTTACTAGTTTTATGGGAAGATTGGTTGTAATTGATATAATATGTTAGCAAGTCTCGATTCCATATAAATTGAGGAAACTTGTATAGGTGATGTATTGATATGAGAACACTTATTCTTGCTCATCAAGGAACGTTTCTTGTTAGTGCATTGAGTACAAAATGAAGTGTTACTTGATTATTATCCTAAGTTTTTAGGGGAAAACTTATAGGAGAGTTTTTTAGATATTAAGTGCAAAAGTAAGAAATCTAATTTAGTGAGTGTAAGAGGTTGTAATCACTTTTTGTACGAGTTGTTAAGATAGTGGATTATCTCTTTGAGAAATGCCTTATAGACATAATGAAACTAGACTGCGTAAGCTTATCCAATGTTTATTGTTTTTTTTTTTTGCCTTGTCCATAATTACTGCTTAAAGTAGTTGGCACTACCCTTAAGTGCTGTCTCTAGAAATGCTTGTATTTTCTTGCAAGTATCATTTTAGAACTTTCATTTTCGATATCAAAATTTATAAAAATAAAATAAATTTAAAATGTCTATAAATATCAGAATTTACAATACTTGTATTCATCCCAAATGCATTTGAAAAGTAACTTGGGATAGGTTTGCTTCAATTAGTTATGAAACCATTTTTTGGTTTATTATTATAATAATATAATTTTTTTCTTAATATATGTATATGGGAAAATTATTTTTTTAGAATAAATTTTTTGATGAATACTTTGTGTAACACCTCAAACCCGATCGGGACGGACCGATTCGAATTCGAAGCGTTACATTAGTCACCTAAGTGACTCTCCAGCTAGCAACCTCTCAAGACACACCCCGACCATATAACACCTCAATCGTATCCATTTATTAGTTATTTATTAATGCGGAAGCAATTTGTGAACAAATTTTAAACTTTTTATAAGTAATTTAACCTAAGGGCTTTTTTGTCATCTTACCACCTACGGTTAAACTAACCCGAATTTAGATCTAAAAATTCACCAACCCTCTTTTAGTCAATTTATGTAAGCCCTAAAAATTTTAGCTTAATTCGAGTTTATTTTCTATATCTAATTCAAGTTTTATCATTAAGGACTAAACCGTAACAATTTCAAACTATCAGTTCTATACCCAAATATTAAATTGTGTGCATTTCTAACAAATTTTGTCAATTACAACTCTAATCCTTAAATTTTATCAAGTTTCCTTATCATTTAAGGCTCTAATTAGACTTATCAAGTTACATGACTAATTTGTAATTTAAACGGGCTAGAAAATCAATTTAAAAAGACCAGAATTCAAACCCTCAACAGTCCTTGCAGTTTTTTTGTGCAAAAAATTCGATTTTAAACCCGATTTTGAGCATTTTAATGGCTAATTAAACTTGATTTAGCTACAATGAAATATCATACATATTCATACACCTTAAATTGAATTTATTAACATCGATTAAGTCTCAATTAAATAGAATTAAACATTCAATTTCATGCATGTCACCCACGGTTAATTCAAACAAGTGGCATACCTTAGTTGCTAGTAAACCACTCCATGGAAGCTTCACTTAAACAATGGCTAGTGTAGACATCATGCCTCACACACCGTGTTATCAATCACCGGGTTATCAACAACAATACACTGTAAATTATTCAATAATCAAACTCAAACATACATATATGATATTATAAAACCATCCAAAATTAAAAATGTCCAATGTCCAAATCCAATTACAACAAAAATTAAACTAAGTCCCAACAGTTCCACAATGCCTGATTAACACCTCTAAAACGTGTAACTAAATCTCTACCGAGCCTTAATCTCTTGGAACTCTCTTGCTCAGCTCCTCAGCTTCTCAATCTTGTCGATTATCTGCACGAATATGAGGGTGGGAGCTTAAAAAGCTTAGTGAATGTTAACAAAACGACGAGTAAATTAGCACCCAAATCATGCTTGAATCGAAACCAATCAAATTCAAATTTTTAGTCATAATATCAATCCCTATTAGTTTAATGTCATATGCTTAACCATGTATCAAAAATCATAATTAATCATGGCATATAATCATCAATTTAGCATATAACATTTCATACATTTATATTGGCGTATAGAATCATGGCTTAATCGGGTGATCATACATCGGATAAATAGATCTCCTTACTGCCAATCAGAATCAGAATCAGTCCTGAATTGAGCGGGCCAAGGCCATACGCTCCCTTATATCACCTCAAATCAGTCCTGTTGAGTGGAGACACAAACTCAACATCCCTTATTTACTCCAAATCAGTCCACCTAGAGCCTTATTGCTCACAAATAACATATCAATATGGCGAGTACTCACAAATCTTATGGCATGCCAACTATATCCAATGGATCCACCATACTATAATGCCAATAAAACCAATCAATCATAACATAATTTCAGTTAATAATGTGCTCAATTTAAAGTGCCAAAATGCATATGTGAATCATGTAATATAGCCATTTTAACATCAAATTAAATCTAGCATACCAATTATCTATTATCAAAGTCCATTTATTAATTGAAATATCAACAAACCATGAACCAAAAACTCCAGCATGCTTCTTAGTTCACCATTATAATCAAAGAAATCAAGCACATAAAATCACTAGATGCTCACTTACCAACACTTAACAAAAATTTCATCACTTAAACATATATCAATAATCTTGTAAAATTAACCAACCAAAACTCAATTAAATATTTACAATCAGTAATTAATCATCCAATTAAGCATAAGTGAGGGTCAATTTATCAAACCACTCTTTAATAACACTCACCACACAACTAACTCAACCATAACCAAGTGATCAACCAAGCAAATCTAAACTTCAATTTCGACTAGCTCGATTCTTTTCAAGATTCAGAGCTTCAACAAATATAAAATAGATATTACCATATTTCAAATGATATAATAAACACAAATTTTCATCAACTAGGCTACACGAAATTCTCACTTAAAGTTACCTTACCAGATTTGTACATCAAGTCGAAAACTCGATTCTTCACAAAATTGATCACTCCAGCCCTCCTAATCACTTCCAAACATCAAAACTAGACCAAATAAACATATACTAAGCATCAATTTCACATTTAAATTAATTTTACAAAAATCCAAAAAATTCGTTCATGAAGATGATGAAATTCGAATTTATTCAAATTACCTTACAAAACATGTTTAATCTTGATAAATAAGATAAAAAACCTTCTAATAGATCCATTTTAAGTTGGAACATCTATTGATTTGTGGATTTTCTCTCAAAATTCAAGATCCACCATTGAAGCACCTTAAGCTTTTCAAGAAAATGACATTGATATTAAATCATGTTTTTATCACTCAAGTCATGTCAATATGCTTCTAATCATCATAAAAATAAGTTTAGAAATAATAATTACCTTTGATTCATTCTAAATCCTTTGATTGAAAATATTGAGAAATTTCAGAATATTTTTGGCTACTTTTGTAAATAATTTTGGGTGAAAAAAGAGAGTATTTTGAGAAGGAAACTTGTTGAATCTATTTTCTGATGATAGGTCTTTAAAACCATGTAAAGAAAACAAAATTTATAGCTCTCTAATTATGTAAATGGTCTGAAAATTAGGCTAGATTCATTGTGTTTAAAACTGAAACAACCCATCAGAAATTTAAAAATTGGGAAATTTGCCCAATAGCCACTCCCACATTTTCCTTTCTTTACCAATTGATCCTTTCCCCCCAAAATTTCAAATTTAAAGGTTTATTTTCCAAATAAATACTCCAAAAATTCCCTTATTTTACAATTAAATTCAATTTAATTAATATTTAAATTTAACTCAAATTAACCCTCAATAAAAATTATTTTAAAATTCTTTTTCGACCCAAATTAATTATTTTCACTAATAATTATTTAATTACGTTAAAAATAATTTTCAAAAAATATTTTTATTTTTCTAGATTATTGTTTAATCGATTTTATATGAAATTGACCTCTTAAATTAAATTAAAAATTACTATTAACCTAATAAATTCCAAAATTCACACTCGAAACCCTAAAAATATACCCAAAACTACTAGACATGGTTTAGGGATATTACACTTTGATACCCATGGTGTTAAGGTTCATGTGATATATTTTTCATGTAATCTGTCGCCCTAGTTGTCAGTAGAAGTACTAAAGAAGTACAATTCAAGGATCTCAACATCCATGAGTGTTAAAGTCTTTTTTATTTTTTTGGGAACTTTATCCATCTATTTATTTCAACTGTTACATTGTTGCACGATTAAAGTGTATCTCAGCTTGTTGGCATTTGTGACTTGCACGATTTTTTGGAATGTATCTAGACAATAAATGATTGATGATTCATGGTACAAATGGAACTAATTATATTGGGAATTTTATTTTTATCCTTCGATCGAATTTGAAAAGAGAGGGAGTATTTCTAAGTGGCTTGCAACCTTATCCTTATCCATTAACGATTAAATCAGTTTAAATTTTCTTAGAGCAAAAGCAATATTTCAAACTATTTGAGGGAGATAATTTGTGGATAATAATCAATTTAAATTTGAAGAAGACTTATCCTTAATGAAGAGTTGATCGTGTAAAGCTTATAAATAGGCTGCATACTTGCACTTAATCGATGAGCATCTTGAGTGCTTTGAAGAGAGCTTTCATTCGAGTATTGACTTGTTTTTTCTTTATAGTTTTGCCCTCCTTTGTTGAAGAATTTCTATGAAAGTAAACTTTAATTGTGAGGATTTGGGGTGAGTGATTGTAACAATTAGGTTCACTATTGGGGCTGCAATTATCCAACATTGTAAAAGTAGATTGAGTTTTAGCCAATAAGTGGTCTTTATCAATTGTTGAATAAAATCATTCATTGAGTAAGGCTTTGCAGAGTAGGATTGTTATTCAAACTACATTAATAAATATTATATCTTGATTTATCTCTTTAGCTTACTCTCTTTTCAAATTTGTTAGCCATACTTTCTCATTCTAAACTATGTTGCAACATCACTTAGGACAACAAATTAGAATAGCTAGCAAACCAATGGCTTTTCTAGTTGGTATCAAAGTAGTTTTTAGATGTAACTGAAGGTGACCCTATTTTTGGTTTGCAACTATGGAATCCATGAAGGGAAATAGTTTAATTACTAGAGTCTCGTTGCTACTTACTATGCATATTGGAAGGCACACTGTCAATTGATGAAGCAACTTGGGAAACTGTAAGTACTACCACTAATGGCACCACTCAACCCAAGGAAAGAAACAAATATGCTCATGAATAAAAAAGGGTTGCTTATGGTAATTTTAAATCATTGTATACAATATTCAGTAGAATTAACATGGGACAATTCAAGGTGACTTTTTTCTGTGAATTTGTTAAGGAGAAATGAATAATTTTGCAAAATCAACATGGAGGAAATGATGTCGTGCACATATCAAAACTTCAGATTGTAACAACCAAGATTGAAAATTTTAAAATGCATGAAGATAAGTCTATGTATGAATTTTATGCAAGACTGAGTGAGATTTCTAATGAGCTTTTTGTCTTGGTGAAAATTTGTTCTAAGGTTAAACTGGTTTGCAAAGTGTTGAGGTCTTCTCCAGAATGGTTTTCAATTAAAGTCATGATAGTATAAAAGGTTAAAAATATTACCACCCTTAGACTGGATGAGTTGATAGGTTCACTTCAAACCTTTGAGTTGAATTTAGAAGGAAGCAAAACATGACAAAATGTGACCTGAAAAAAACATTGCATTCAATGTTTAGAAGGTTGTTTTAACAGAGCAACGAATCATGGGGGGTATTGATGAAATCAAGGGGAAAATAGCCTTGCTCAGAAATTCCATGAATAAATTCTCTTAGAAGAGAATTAAATCAGATGTTGGAGGGGCTAGTAGCCATAGCAAGAAGGCTCATATAAAGGAGGAGAGTTCATAGAAAAAAAAAAAAAGAAGAAAGAAAGAAAGAAAAAGGGTTGTTCAATGTTATGAATGGAAGAGATTCAGTCACATTAAATCTAAATGTGTTAATATTAAGAAGAAAGGGAAGTCACTCTTAGTCACTTGGAGTGATGTAGAAAGCGAAAGTTTTTATATGAATGAATATTTGAGAAATTATGTTGCTTTTACTACTTCTGTGCCAAACCATATTCTAACAGATCCTAGAACACAAAAAAGATTATTCAAATGATGATAAAGTACCTTTTAAATCATTGGAGGATGCTTACAATCATATGTTAAAGGAAATAGGAATGTTGTGCCAATTGAATGATTCATTGATGGAAGAAGTTATCATCCTAAATTAGAAAAGGAAAGGCTTGGAACGGTAGACCAAGAAAAGGATGATGTTTTTAAAGCTACCAATAAGAAGTAAGACGATGCGGAAAAGCTATCTTAAAGTAGTTTGGAGGCTAGAGTGAGAAGCTTTGTGAAATTTTTGCATCAAGAAAATTTGAACTATGACATAGAGGACTTCGTTACATTAATAAATGTAAGGAAAGTATTTCTCCTACAATTTTTGTTAAAGCTAAAGATGTTGGTTCCTTTGTGTCAAAAATGGGAAATAAGAACGTGAGAAGGATTATTTGCCATTATTGTGGGAAATTTGGAATATTATACCCCATTATTTTGAAATGATGCAAGATTGGAGAAAATTTAGTGCTCTTACTATAACATCCCGCTCAGCAAAGTGTAGTGCTTGGGTATTGGTAATTGAACAAAGGGGTATAGTAGTTAGAAATTTATCAAGTATTTAAGGTCTATGAATGTGTCCTTGGGCAAAGTCTAGGTTTAGGCGAGCTTTGAGGTTTGGCGAACTCTTTGATAGAGTATACGCTACCCTAGCAGATAGATGAAAATAGTAAGTCTTATTGTTAAACCCCTAGTCTGATAGGAACGATGAATGTATTGTTATCTTATTCTCTGATTGAACTATTTAGTTGGCCTAATAAGGACTAGTTAGGATTGGAAAAAAAATTTTGAAAAAGAAAGGACGTGCATTTAAGATGAAAGAGAAAGTTATTAGTCACAGGTACCAAAGGAAAGTTAGTGGAGGAAGTAAGCTTGTCCACTAAGTTTTCCTTCTGTGTGCACCCATATAAAGCCAACCTTAGCTTCTTAAACAAGTTCTATAACTTCTTTTGCAATTCATACTTCTTTTTAGTGATTCTTTACATTTTCTAGGAAAAATGATAGGAGGGTTAAAGTTCGCTATCTTCAACCAACTTCATCGTTGTGAAACCTGGTAAAAACGATGAAACTCTAGCTATTTTCGTGATTATTTATGGGACCCTAAGTTTCATGCTTTAGGGACAGAGTAATGATTTAGGAAAAAAAACTTCCAGATCTTGGGTTTCCTAATTAAGTGTTCTCGAAAGCTTAGTTCTTCTAAAAAATGATCTGATAAGTTAACTATTTATGTTATAACTTAAGAAACTCTTGAAAGCTCTCGAGACAAAGGCAAGGGACATGCTGTTTAGTCTCTGTTGCATCTTCTGGTGAGTTCCTTCATACCTTATTTGTGCGTTGTACATAATTGGTTCAAGGTAAGCTTACTGATAAGCTGTAAAAGTAACATATTTTAATCTCATTCTTAATATGTTTTTAGATGATTAATTATGGAAATTAGTGAATTTGATGCTCCTAATCCTTTAAATTCATGTTTCTATACTTAGGAGAGCATTTGGGAGTGAAAGGAACAAAAAATGAGCCAAAATCAGACAAAAAGAGTTGTTTTCAAGATCCACAAGGCCTAGGCATTTCCACACGGGCTGGGTATACACCCATGTGAGCCACATGGGCTGGACAGACACCCATGTGGCTGCCTGTATCGATTTCGCACCCTACTTCCCAAATATGCGAAAAAACCCAATTTTTAGGCTTTCTGAGTATTCTAAAGTCTATAAAAACCCATTAGAGGAAAACATAAGGGGGCAGTCAAAGAAGATCAAAGAAAACACTCAAAGAACACCATCGAAGCCAACTTGAAAGTGGACCTCCATTAAGATTGAAGATCTCCTTTTAATTTCTTCTGAAGTTTTATTGGGTTTCTTTATGTCTTGTGGTTATTTTGACTTTGAGATATTTCTATTCGGGATTATGAACTAGTTCCCTAGATACCTAGGGAGGATGAAACCTATGATGAATCCTTTTATTTAATTTCTGTTTTTACATGATAGATACTTGATTCTTGTTCTCAATTATGTATGCTTATTTATTGTTTTAATATTTCCAAGATATTAATTCATGTTTAATATGCTTATTTTAGTGGAGGAAAAGTCCCTATTTGAGAGTAGATCTATCATAATTGAGTGAAGTTGCATGTAATCCTAGAAATAGGATGACATAAATCTACTAGATTAGTCTAATAGGGGAATACATAGATCGAGTTAATGTGACGATATGGGTTTTAATTAGAAAGAGATTTTAATTAATCAACCTAGAGTCAGTTGTTCTTACTCTCGAAAGAGATATTAACATAATTTAGGGATTTCTACGGATTAAGATACAACTGAATAAATCGTTTAAGTCAGGTTCATAATAAAAAGTGAAGTCTAGGTGGATTCTTTCTTAGGTATTGTCTATCTCATTAGTTAATATTCAATTATTTTCTTGATTCATTCTCTGTTGCGTTCTTAGTTAAATTAGTTTAGTAAATTTAGATTGGAACACGTCATTCTAAATTGTCAGTAAATAATAGAAAAATGATAATTACTAATACTTTTAGTCCTCGTGGATATGATATTCTCTACTCACCATAGTTATACTATTGTTTGATAGGTGCGCTTGCCTGTGTTGTATTTATTGTTAGTTTAGTGATCATCAGGTTTTTGGCGCCGTTGTCAGGGCCTAAAATATTAAGAACACTTTATTTTTATTAATTTAGCCATTTTTTATTATATTTTTTGTTTTTAGTTTAATTTTTTACATTCTAATTTTTCTTTTATTTGCTTCTGGTAGGTTCCTTTAATTTACGACTAGAAGAAACCTGTCGGGATTATTATTGTTTGATAGTGAAATTGAAAGTATAACTCGTATAAATCGTAGAGAAGTAAGGCAAAGTCAATAGAATATAGTAGACGAACAAAGGAACATTATTATTACTAAGGAGATGGATGATAATCAGAATAATCAGCTACCTTCTGCAGTTGATGTAAATCATGTAGATCTAGATCCTGTTCCTCATACTATGTATGATTATGCCAAGCCCACTCTAACTGGGGCTGAATCGAGTATTGTGTGACCCACCATTGCTGCGAATAATTTCAAAGTGAAGCTGAACACTATTAAGATGATACAACAATTTGTTCAGTTTGATGGTTTACAAGACGAAGATCCAAATATTCATCTAGCCAAATTTTTGGAAATCTGTGATACTTTCAAGATTATTGGCGTCTTTGACGACGCCATTCACTTACGGTTATTCCTTTTCTCATTGAGGAACAAAGCTAAACAATTGTTGAACTCTTTACCACGAGGTTCCATTACCAGATGGGTTCCATTACCACATGGGTTCAAATGATTGAGAATATTTACCCTTCGGCCCTAGCACGAAGAATGAGTACATCAATTATATGGGTAATAATTCTAGAACTTAAAATAACCCTTATAGTACTAACTATAATTCAGGTTGAATAAACCACCCAAATTTCTCATGGGCTAGTCAAGGAAATTGAAGATCACAACCCCCGTTGAGCTTTCAATAACCTTATCAGCAAGAGAAGAAGCCGAACCTTGAGGAGATGTTGGCAAGATTTATTTCGGTGTTAGAGACTTGTTTTCAAAACATCGAGACAACTTTGAAAAATCAACAAGCATCAACTCTTAGGCTCGAAAATTAGGTTGGACAGCTTACGAAATTGGTTTCAGAAAGACAACAAGGTAGTTCACCTAGTAACATCAAACCCAACCCAAAAGAGCATGTGAAAGCAGTTATATTGAGGAATGGGAAAGTGTTGGCTGAGCCCGAAAAGAAGTCGCAATAGGAAACTGATAAGGAAAATGATGAAGGGGTAAAACCTGAAGAAATTTAGACACTAGTGGTTAAAGTGTAACACCCCAAATCTGGCCTGGACGTTAGGGCCAAATCTGGTGAGTCACATTGAAGTGTTTTTTGAAAACCATGTTTTCATTGAAAACCCTTCTTACTCTTTAATACTTCTTGCCATTTAAAACTTGTGTAAAAACCCTAGTTTACGTTAATCTATTTTGAGAACGTGGTTTATTGGAAAGTTATTCCTTTTGAAAACATTGGTTGTTGTGGAATCTTAATTAAAAAGAGTCAATTTACGAAAACGTGATGTTTAAAAATTAAGTCGCGAAACCATTACGAAAATGTTGCAGAAATGTAGAGCTTTGAAAAACGAATTGTTTTTGAAAAAAATTGAGTTCTACTTATAACCGATATGGATCAAGATAAACCAAAACCCAAATTAAAATCCAGAGATTAAGAGAGGCCTTATTACAACCCAAATTGAAAATTAAAGTACTTAAAAGTAAATAAATGTAATGGAAAACAAAAGCAGTTGTGTGGCCATCTACGAGTCCCTCGCAGCACCGATCCTCCTAACGCTGGGGATTACCTGAAAAGTTAATAAACGGGGTGAGTTTACAAAAACTCAGTGTGTAATCCCCTACTATATAAAGATTAGACAGTCATACAAGAACAGTAACAAACTGGTAAAGCCCATTGCAATAGATAACAACAGATGGGCCTTAGCCCATTACAGATTCCAAAACAAAACACATGTGGGCGCCCAACACATTATCATTTGGGTCACAACCTATAGCAAAATCAACTGGGCCTAGCCCATATCAGAACAGAATGAAGATGCAGTATGTATGATGCATGTTATGTGTTAACCCCATCCAACCCTACACTTGCCTCCATCCAACCCTGTATAGTCTATGGGGATATAATCAACCCACCCATCCAACACACCAAGCTTAGCACCGGTTGCAGAACTAAGTCAATAGAATGGATAAAAGCTATAGACAGAATGGCTAAAGGCCGTAAGTATCGCAGCAATACTTTGAACCCAGGACTTCTCCAATACTTGTTAGGACCCTTAACCACTAAAGTAGCATACTTTTGTGTTATTCACCTGCACAACTAAATTCCAATTCCTCTGATACGTGAAGCCCATTTCTTCTAGGCCTAAAATTTGGGACGTTATATAAAGAATATAAACCACCAATTCCATATCCGGCAAAGTTGAGGAAAGACCACATGGATGGACAATTTGGTAAATTTCTTGAACTTTTTAAACAATTGCATAATAACTTACCTTTTGTTAAAGCTATTTCGCAGATGCCCCCATATGCAAAAATTCTTAAAAGAGCTATGAAAAAATAAAAGGAAGTTTGAAGAAGTATCCTCTGTGGAACTCAACGAGGAATGTTTATCTATTCTCCAAAATAAACTGCCAACTAAGTTGAGAGATCCAAGAAGTTTCACTATTACCTGTTTTATTGGTAGTTTAAATATTGAGAAAGCACTAGTTGATTTGGGTGCTAGCATTAATTTGATGCCTTATAAAATGTTCAAGCAACTTGGTCTAGGGGAACTAAAACCTACTAGAATGAGTATTCAATTAGCTAATAGATTTGTCAAATATTCTAGGGATATCATTGAAGATGTACTTGTGAAGGTAGATAAATTCATATTCCCTATTGATTTTGTTGTTCTTGACATGGATGAGGGTAGTAAGGTGCCTTTAATTTTAGGTCACCCTTTTTTAGCCACTGCTAGGGCTGTCATTGATGTAGGTGATGGTATACTTGTGCTTAGGGTAGGTGATGAGGAGATCATCTTTAAAATTTATGAAGCCATGCGATTTTTTAGTGAACAATATGATTCCTATTATTTTATTAACTCTATTGATCATGTTATTCTAGATTCATGGCAGGAAATCGTTCATATGGACACGTTGGAACTGTGTCTTGCTTAAGGAGAGGAGGTAGATGGTGATAATACTGTGAGAAGTGAGATGAAAATTGATTTAGACTCTAATGAGTCTTCATTAAGACATATAAATTATGAGAACACTGAGGTAAGCAAGGAATTAAAATTGAAATCCTTTGTTGAAGAACCTCCCAAATTGAAACTAAAGCAATTACCAAATCACCTAGAATATGCATTTCTTGGAGACAATTCTACAATATCAGTGATTATTGCTTTAGATTTACAACCAAATAAGAAAGATGAGTTATTGCAAGTGCTGAAGGAACATAAAAGAGCTATAGCCTGGAGGATTTTTGACATTAGAAGGATCAGTCCTTTTTGCACCAATAAAATTTTAATGGAAGATGAGTACAAACCAAACGTGTTAGCTCAAAGAAGGTTAAATCCTAACATGAAGGAAGTTGTTAAGGCAGAGGTAATTAAACTTCTAGATGCTGGAGTTATTTATCGTATTTCTGATAGTACTTGGGTGAGTCCTGTGCAGGTTGTTCCTAAGAATAGAGGCATGACTATTGTGTCCAATGAGAGGAACAAATTGATTCCAACGAGAATAGCCATGAGAGGGAAAGTTTTTATTGACTATAGGAAGTTGAACAATGCCACGAGGAAAGATCATTTTCCTCTACCATTCATAGATCATCATTTTCCTCTACCATTTATAGATCAAGTGTTGGAGAGATTATCTGGTTACATGTAATCTTGCTTCCTAGATGGACTTTCTGGCTACTTTCAAATTTCTCTAGCTTTTGAGGACCAAAAAAATAAAATTTACATGTCCATTTGGTACGTTTACTTATCAAAGAATGCCTTTTGGATTGTGTAATGATCCTGCTACTTTCAGCGTTGCATGTTAGCCATCTTTGATGAACTTGTAGAGGACATTACGGAAGTATTTATGGACGACTTCTCGATATTTGGTAATTCTTTCCATCTTTGTTTTAAAAATTTAAAATAAGTTTTAATGAGATGTGGGGAAACGAACCTTGTGCTTAATTGGGAAAAATGTCACTTCATGGTTTGAGAAGAGATTGTAAATTTCAAGTAAAGGGATTGAGGTTGATAAAGCAAAAATTGAAACCATCGAAAAACTACCTCCACCTAGTTCAGTTAAGGCTATTCGAAGCTTTTTAGGACATGTTGGGTTCTATAGAAGGTTTATTAAAGATTTTTCTAAAATAGCTAAGTCCTTAACTAATTTTCTAGAAATAGATGTGCCATTTGATTTTAGTCAGGAATGTTTAGAAGCATTTAATACTCTCAAGGAAAAATTAATTAATACACCAATTATGGTTGCACCTGATTAGAATTTACCCTTTGAACTAATTTGTGATGTGAGTGATTTTACAGTAGGTGTAGTTCTTGGACAGCGAAGAGACAAGCATTTTCAACCAATTTATTATGCTAGCAAGACTTTGACAGATCCACAAGAAAATTACACTACTATAGAAAAAGAATTGCTAGCTGTGGTTTTTGCATTTGATAAATTTAGACCATATTTAATATTGTCTAAATTTTTTGTTTACATTGACCATTCTGCTCTTCGCTATCTTTTAACTAAATCGGATGAAAAAACTCGACTTATAAGAAGGATTTTATTATTAAAGGAGTTTGATTTGGAAATCCAAGATAAGGAGGGAGTGAAAATATTGTAGTATATCACCTTTCAAGACTAGAGAATCCCTATATCAAGGAGCTTAATGAGAATGAGATAAATGACTCATTTCCTGAAGAACAATTCTTGGTTATAACCGATTCTAAAGTCCCTTGGTTTGCTAATATCGCGAATTATTTAGCTGCTAACATCCTACCACAAGGGTTGACGCATCATCAAAAGAAGTGATTCTTTGTCGATGTGAAAAATTATTTTTGGGAGGACCATTTTCGTTTTCGTGTATGTACAGATCAAGTAATTTGTAGGTGTGTTACAAAATTAGAAGTGAATAAAATCTTGGAACACTACCACTCAGAACTGATAGGAGGACATTACAATGGGATTAGGACAGCACATAAAACACTTGAATCAGGTTTTTATTGGCCCACACTGTTCGAGGACACTAATAGGTATGCTGCTTCTTGTGGTAGATGCCAGAGAACAAGTAATATTTCGAAATATGATGATATTCCTCAAACTTATATGCTTTCATGTGAAATTTTTGACGTCTGGGGCATTGATTTCATGGGCCCATTTCCTAGCTCTTTTGGTAATAAATACATTCTAGTAGCAGTTGATTATATGTCAAAATGGGTAGAAGTTCAAGCTTTACCTACTAATAATGCTAGAGTGGTAGTGCGATTTCTTAAGAAGCTCTTTTCTCGATTTGGAACACCTAGAGTGATTATTAGTGATAGGGGTACACATTTTTGTAACACTCAATTTGTTCAAGTCCTTAAGAAGTATGTGGTGCATCATAGAACAGTGACCCCTTATCACCTTCAAACTAGTGGGCAAGTTGAAGTTGCGAATTTAGAACTCAAACACATCTTAGAAAAAACTGTAGAGTCAAATAGAAAAGATTGGGCGATAAAAGTAGATGACGCTTTATGGGCTTATAGGACTACGTATAAAACACCCATAGGAACATCACCTTACATACTTGTATATGGAAAGAGTTTTGATTTACCGCTTGAACTCGAACACAAAGCATTCTGGGCAATAAAATTGCTAAACTATGACCTTGAACTTGCAGGTGAAAAGAGATTGATGTAGTTAAATGAGTTAGACGAGTGGCGAGCTAATGCTTACGAGAATTCGATACTATATAAAGAAGCGACAAAGCGACGCCACGACGCTCATTTGAAGCAACCCAAATAATTCACAGTTGAAGGTCATGTCCTTTTATACAATTCAAAGCTTAAATTGTTTCTTGGAAAGTTGAAATCAAGATGGTCAGGTCCATTCATGGTACAAACCGTTTTCCTGTCTGGTACGATAGAGGTAACACATCTGGCATATGGCACATTCAAGGTAAATAGACATCAACTCAAATTTTATAGTGGTGACAATTTTATAAATGATAGAGAGGAGCTTTGGCTTCAAAAACCACCATAGCCGCGTAAATACAAGGTAAGTCTAGTTTAGACTTTAAATAAGTGCTTCTCGGGAGGCAGCTTGAATGTCTAACTTTTGCTAATTCTTTTAATTCCATTGCATGCTTATTTAAAATCTAAAAATAATGTGTTTTTGACCCACACAGCTTCGGCACATAGGCGTGTCCTAGGCCGTGTGCAAAATGGGGTAATCGATAGTGTGTCACACGGCCTGGCGACATAGTCGTGTGACCCACATGGCTTGGACACATGGGCTTGTCCCAGGCAGTGTGCATAAAGGAGCAATAGACAGTGAGTTACACGGCCTGAACACACGACCGTGTCCTTGGCCGTGTGAATCTTGGGACTTAATTTTTCAAACGTTACATGGCCTAAAATGGTCCACACAGCCTGGACACACAGGTGTGTCATAGGCCATGCAAACCCTGGAGCTAATTTTTTAATTTTCTTCCAAGTCAGAGAGTTACACGGGTAGGAGACATGGCCGTGTGAGATCTCACATGGGTGTGGGAGAAGCGAAGGAATCACACACAGTCAAGCTACGCGGGCATGTGAGATCTCACATGGGCATAGGAGAAGTGAAAGAAAACACACACCTGGCACATGGCCGTGTAAAGACTAGGCTTAATTTTTAATTGCACACGAGCTGAAAACACACCACATGGTCGTGTGGCCCAAACCTTAAAATTTCTTTCTCAATTTGTCTTTTTCTCTTCCCCAAATAAGCCACCCCTTTCCCTCCCATCACCGACCTCCTCCCCCTTCTCCTCATAGTTGACCAACCTCGCTGCCACCCACGCATGACACCGTCTCCCACGCGCGACTACCTGTTGTAACTCTGACCACTGTCTTCCATCGGTCTTCCCCTTTTATCCTTTTCTTTATTTTATTTTGTTTAATTAATTTTTATTTATTATTTATCTTTTTTATTTGTTTTATTATTCTTATGCTTAGATTTTAATTTTATTTTAATTTATTTATGCTATTTAGTTAAATTTCTATTATTTTTACTAATTTTTTTGCTATTATTCTTACTATTACCTTTAATTTTTAAGTTTATTTCTTTTTATTTCTTTTTCATTTTCATTTTTTAGCTTTATTTTTATTTTTCTTTTTAGTTGCTTTATTTTTTTCTTAGACTTATTTAATTTATTATCTTTTGAATTTTGTTTTTATTTTTATTTTTATGGTTGTTTCTAATTGAGTTGTATCCTTTTAATCTTCTTCATTATTTGTGTTTATTTTCTTATTAGTTTGCTCAGAATCATACACTGCATTTGGATTTGTGTACAATTTCACTTTTCACCATTCTGGCAATTTCAACCAATATTCAGGGTAGTTTCAGTTTTCTCCCTCTCTTATGATATTCTACTTATACTGTGATTATATTTGTTTGTACATTGAGGACAATGTACATCTTAAGTGTGGGGAGGTTATTTATATATTTATTAGAAAAATCTCTAAATTATGTCTTGTGTTTAAGTAATTTTCTCATACTTTCATTAGAATGAATTTTTATTTTGGATGTGTTTTGAATTAATTTGTAGATATTTGTGTATTGGATGATTCAAACTTGATGATATGAGAGAATCAAGCATGATAAGTTATTTTTTAGAAATTAAAAATTTCTAGGTTGTTTTCATAAATTGAAGTATTATCTTGAAGTTTGAGATTTGCAAGATTGACATAAAAAACCATGATTTTTTGTGGGATTTTGAGCCTTTAGAGCATACATTTTTCTTGGTCATTTTATTATTGGTTATGAGTGTGTCAATTTGATTTGTTATTTGAGAACTTGCTTCGATTATACATGTCGAAACCACACCTTTGATTTGATATACTAAGATGATAAAGGCACTTAGGTTTTAACCCACTTATCCCATAAAAAACCTACCTTCGTAATTAATCATTAGTGAACGTCGTTGAGCCTGACACACTGTTTCTTAATTTACCCATTAATGTTAACCCATAACTCAATTTTTGTTCGTTGAGACTTTTTCCCGGTTTACTGACTCCTTTTTTGTTGAGATTTGATTTGGTTAGTTGCTTAACTATGTTCCTCTATTTGATTTGCTGAGTTATTTCTAATTGTTCTAGAAAAAAAAGAGAAAAAAATAAAAAAAATGATTATTATTTAGTTCTATGTTGATTGAACTTGAATAGTTAAATTCATATTTTGAGAAAAAGCTCGTTTTCTTATTCTTGAATAGTTGTTGGTTTTAAAATTTTTTTAATTCAACATTTGTTTATTTTTCTAGTTTGGTAATTTATCAATTCGATCTCAATTATAACCAATTTTTCTAGCCTTTATCCACACCCTTAACCTAAGCCCCATTAAAACCTCTTAAAGAAGTTTTGATTTGTGTATCATATCAGTTTATAGTGGTGGAGATTTGATTTTCATGCAAGCCTATGGTAATGACATTTTCTTGTTCGACTACTGAGTGCATATTATTGAGCCTTAAACACTTTCAGTGCTTGAATGAATTTTTAGTGAGGATGACAATTCTTATTGATTTTGAATTAAAGGTAACTACTTAAATAAGGGGAGACACTTATGTTTTCATGCTTAAAAATGTTAGCTTGGATTGTTTGAGACTTTAGTGCCTTTTTAGTTGAATTGTCAATGCATGATGTTTTTTGAATTATTTCGAAACATTATTGATGAGAATTATAAGTTGAGAAAGATTAATTTTAATGAGTGTTGGGGATTTTGCTTGAGGAACGTTTAAGTGCGGAGATATTTGATAAGCTATAAAAGTAACATATTTTAATCTCATTCTTAATGCATTTTTGGATGATTAATTATGCAAATTAGTGAATTTGATGCTCCTAATCCTTTAAATTCATGTTTCTATACTTAGGAGAACATTTATGAGTGAAAGGAGCAAAAAACGAGCCAAAATTAGGCAAAAAGAACTGTTTTTAAGATCCACACGAGCGAAAGGAGATATGTGGCAGCTCGTAAAACAAGAATAAAGTATTTATCACATAAAAATATAAATTAAATAAAAGGATTCATCATAGGTTTCATCCTCCCTAGGTATCTAGGGAACTAGTTCATAATCCTGAATAGAAACATCTCAAAGTCAGAATAACCACAAGATATAAAAAACTCAATAAAACTTTGGAAGAAATTAAAGGGAGATCTTCAATCTTGATGGAGGTCCACTTCTGAGTTGGCTTCGATGGCATTCTTCGAGTGTTTTCATTGATCTTCTCTAATTGCCCCCTTATGTCTTTTTCTAATGTGTATTTATAGACTTTAGAACGCTCAAAAAGCCTAAAAATTTGGTTTTTTCGCGTATTTGGGAAGTAGGGTGCGAAATTCTCAATTATGTATGCTTATTTCTTGTTTTAATATTTTCGAGATATTAATTCATATTTAATATGCTTATTTCAATGGAGAAAAAGTCCCTGTTTAAGAGTATATCTAGTATAATTGAGTGGAATTGCATGCAATCCTAGAAATAGGACGACATAAATCTATAGGATTAGAGTCAAATCTAATAGGGGAATCTATAGATCGAGTTAATGCGATGATGGAGGTTTTAATTAGAAAGAGATTTCAATTAATCAACCTAGAGTCAGTTGTTCTTACTCTCGAAAGAGATATTAACATAATTTAGGGATTTCTATAGAACAAGACACAAGTGAATAAATCGTTTAATTCAGATTCATAATAAAAGGTGAAGTCTAGGTGGATTCTTTCTTGGGTATTGTCTATCTTATTGGTTAATATCCAATTATTTCCTTGATTCATTCTCTGTTGCGTTCTTAGTTAAATTAGTTTAATAGATTTAGATTAAAACACATAATTCTAAATTGTCGGCTAAATAATAGAAAAATGGTAATTACTAATACTTTTAGTCGTTGTGGATACAATATTCTCTACTCACCATTGCTATACTATTGTTTGATAGGTGCGCTTGCATTTGTCATATTTATAGTTAGTTTAGTAATCATCATTTACCTAAATGGTGAAAGGTTCGACTTTGCATGTCTATTTAAGAAATAAAAGGGCTTACTTCGTGTTAAGTCATTCCCTATTTTACTTTGGAAAAAGGAACTATATGGTCAAAATAAAAGAAGTGAATTCATGGCATTACCTTCATTGCAAGATGCATTGAACTGGCAGATTACGATACATGAATGATGTTATGTAGCCTTTGGTAGGCAAGTGTAATGCAAACTAGATTGGCAAAATGTAATAGAGGAAAAATGCAAACTAGAGTTTTTGGCTAGCATGAATGTGGTTGTCTGGATGAATGCATGGGCGTAGTGTATGCACCAAAGTGGGTATTACTTTGTTAAAATATGTGCAAGTTTGGTATTTGCCAATAGGTGAGCTATATGAAGTCAGTCTATGTGGTGTTTTCGCTAATGGGAAAAGTGTTAGTCCCACTAAGTTAGAAAGAGTCCCTCTGTCTGTGTGACGTATAGATGTTCTGATGTAGCCTTGGAACTCACTAAGTTCTATGAACTTACTCCGTTTATCTTCCCTTTTCAGGACCCTTGAAGAAATAAAGAAACCTTCAAGAGCTATGTTAAAGGATACATTCCGTGTGAGGCTTATAGTGATTTTTTTTATTATGTATGACAAATGAGGGTGGTGCCAAGTCTTGAAATTTGAAGAAAAAAATTTTGTAAGTAAAATTGTATTCGCCAAACAATGTCTTTTCCTTAAATCTTTACAATGAACTTTTGTGTTTTAAAAGTGTTTGAGCCTTTAAGTTTAAATGTTTTATTTATTACTGTTATAGCAAATACCTATTTGTTTTTCTTTTGTAAACTTGAGGTTTTGCCAATTACGTTGTTGTAAGGAATAGTCCTTAAGGCTGTAGCGCACCATTCTTGGATCCTTCTTACAGGTCGGGAGTGGGGCGCTATAGTTACATAATTTGTTACAACAAAAAGTGTAACATTAAAATTGCAAAAAAAAAAAAAAAAGAAAACTTATTTAGGTGAGAGAAGATCATCCCTATTTGAGTTATAAAGATCAATAATCTATTAATGCTCTTGTGAAACATAAGGTTGCAACTTATGTTGATTATATTGGAGATATGTGAAGATTATAATTACTCCATCTAGATTTTATGGAAAAAATTATTATTGTTCCACAAGCTACAACCTCTATTTGTAACACCTTACACTTGACCTGGGAGATGATCAGATGCATTATGCCACATTGGTTGCCAAAATAACCTCAAACAAGGAAATACAATTGAACTTGCTTTCATAAAATGCATTTACATCATGTTAATTAAGGTTTCGTGTATCATTAATAATAGTTAAATAATGATTCAACAAAAACCAACTTTGAAACAATATTCAGGCCTAAAACATCAAAAAAAGGAACAAGTACTGAGACTTAGTCCTAATGCTCTAGTAGTTGTGTAACACCCTATGCCCGATCTGGTCGTCAAGCCCGAATACGAGATGTCACACCACCTTCTCATGTACATCAAGCAAAAGCTCATTCAAACAAATCACCCATCGTTCCATTATTCACTAAGGTTTTAAACCAATCAACTTGATAGTTATCATTGTTTCATGCAAATCTCGAAATAATTAGTCTTATAAACAATTTAAAACATGCTTAGGGCCTATTTAGCAAAATTTAAAAACATTTCCATAGGTATTGGTACTGGCACTAGGCTATTGATATTTTCTCTAAGTGGTATTGATACAACTTGGAAAAACGATACCAAACTTGCATTTTGTTTCTCGATTAGAAACCCAAAACTCGAAAACTATTTTACCTGTTATGAAATATTGATACTTTAACCTCAAGTACTGATACTTGAGCAAATGTATCAATACCAAATCCCAATTCTGACTTCCTACACATTTTGAAACATAGACGTATCGATTTTGGAACCCGATTATCGATATATCTGCCTCTGAACATGAAAATGCAGCACACAAATGCAATTAACTCACTCCAAATAGTTTCTAAGCATCTTGCATCAATTACTTCGATAAATAATCATCCAACGGCTACATTTAATAGTTCAAGTCATCAAAACATGTCCAGGCAAAATACATCAAGCCATCATTAAAATTCATGAACATAAGCAAACATATAAACTCAGAAACTTCCAAAATCAAAGCACAACAGAGTCGGTGAATAATCCAAACATATCATGGCACTAAACAAGTCTACCACATTTCCTTATTTCCTACTACGAAAATAACTGAAATAACACCTACGAGAACAAACGGGTATTCCTTGGATCACTCCCTACGACAACCATATTGCCCATACAGAACTGTTACTAATATGAAAATGTTGAAAAGAGTGGGTGAGCTTAACAGGCTCTGTGAATGAGTGAAATAACCACATACATATACAATACTATAGTCTTATGTTTAGTAACACGTAACACTTTAACATGCATCGTCTAACAGTTCATTTGCATAACATTTATAGGGATAGTTTGCATAGCAACCACATATTTTTAAGGCATTCATCACACAACACACATGCATATATATAATACAAGATAATTTGGCACTTGAGTTATGAAACTTATAGTGAGCTCTATCATCAAACATTGGATACACGGATCTCCATCACACCACATAGACTCGTAGAGACAAACGTGTCCCAGAAGTGAAGCGTATAACTAACACTCTCCTTATTTTCCCTCACATGTCCTATTGAATGGAGCTTAGCTCACATTCCTTTATCCCTCCAAACATGTCCCAAGGCCTTAACACCCAAAATCATTATACATATAGGTGAATACTCAAAATCCTATAGCACGCCAACTATATCCAATGGTTTGAAGAACCACAAGGCTAAAGTGTCTAATTTAACACACATATTACTTACCGATTATCTGAGCACTAGCAATGCATGTTAGCATCTTTTGCAAAATACTATCTCTTTCATATAACATTTATATCTCATGTATACATTTGCACTTCTCACAATAATTATCATATCCACATACCGCATATTTGAGCTTCTCATCATTATGCACAAGTTCATAATCATGCAAGCACATAAACCACAAACAAATATAGATACAAGAAAAAATACACTTGGAATTTAGAGTAGGGATTTAGGATACAACTAAATTTTGAAATATGCATGACTCATGTCTACGAGTAGTGATTCCAAACACTTACCATTACTGCTTTCGTTGAGAAGCTGAAAGCTCAATCTAGCTCTTTCTTTAACTGGTTGAAGGCTCTAATTAATCCTAGGCTTCACACACAACAATAATACCATAAACTCAGTCAAATAACAACCAAGGATTCACTCAAACCAACCAAAACACAAGCCTAAGTTTAGTTCCAGAGTAGCTCAAAATCATTAACATAACAAACTTAAAATGCTCATAACTCAGTCTACGGTTAACCTTTTTTCCTAGAAAAAATTCCATTCATCTTATTAATCATCTACGCCTAATTCCCAACCTTTAAATTACACTAAAATGCTCAGTTCATGGTATCAACATTTTTTGACATCTTTTTGGAACTTTTCACAAAATTCATTAAAACTTGACAAATGATTAATGAAACTTTTATGTAAGTTTAAAAACCTCTTATTCATATTGAAACTAATAGAAAAACACTTTAAAATTACATTTTTACCCAAAATATCAGAATCCACCATTAATGAATCCATTTTTGGCTTTTATTAAAAACTTGTGATTCAATGGCTAATACTTCAATTTTAAGGACTAGATATCATGAAAAACTCATAAGAATCCGAAATATTACCTTTGATAGAAGATTAAATGAGTTTTGACGCAAATCCAGAAAACCCATGTTTGGAGAAGATGAAATCTATGGAGTTTTTGAGTGTTTGAAAGAGATTTTATGGATGTTTAAGGCTTGGGTGTTGAGAGAAATCAAAAGCTTATAGTTTGCTAATCAAAATCAAGTAGAGAGAGCTAGGGAAATGAAAGGGACGACACGCACAATGAAGGGGAAAAACAGACGTGAAAAATGTTGATGGGGAAGAAATAGGTTCAATTTTATAAACTGGTAAAACTGCAACATAAATGCCTACTATTTTGACTTTGTTACAAATCAATCCTTTTTCTAAAATTAAAGGTTTCTAAAACACGTTTTCAAAAATTGATTTAACAATTATAATGCCATAGCCGAATACAATTCTGGTTTACCATGCTACGAAATTCGAAGCACTCTAGAGCTAAAATTCTTTAAATTGACCTAAAACTCCTAAGCCTTATTTGGGATGTTACAATTCTCTCCCTCTAAAAAGAATTTCGTCCTCGAAATTACCTGAACTAAACAAATAAGGATATTGCTACGTCATTGTCTCTTCAGCTTCCCAAGTAGCCTCTTCAGTCTTGTGGTTACGCCATAGAACTTTAACCAACGAAGCTTTCTTATTACGCAAGACCTTCTCCTCACGAGCAAAAATCTCTACTGGTTCTTCTTCATAGGTAAGATCATCTTGAATTTCAAGTTCCTCAACTAACACAATATGCAATGGATCTGAATGATACTTTCGCAACATCGACACATGAAAAACATTGTGAATTGGCTCAAGTTTTGGAGGCAACTTGAGGCGATAAGCTACCGAACTAACCCTGTTAACAACTTTATAAGGTCCAATATCTTGAACTTAACTTACCTTTCCTATCAAACCTCAAAACTTTCTTCCAATGTGACACTTTGAAGAACACCTTATCACCAACTTGAAACTCAATATCTCTTCGCTTCAAATCCGCATAGGATTTCTTCCTATCAGACGCTGCTTTTAAATGATCACAAATCAACTTTACTTGCTCTTCCGTTTCGCGAACTAAATCTAGTCCAACAACTCACCTTTCATCTAATTCTGTCCAACACAAAGGAGTTCTATGTAATATCTCTAAATTGAGTATAGTAGTTTCAGGTATATTTTTTGGGTTTTGAGCATGAATTTAGGAATTTATCGGCTTAATAGTAATTTTTTAAATTTAATTTAGGAGGTCCATTAAACAATAATTTGGAAAAATAAAAATATTTTTGGAAAATTAATTTTAAAGTAATTAAATAACTATCAGTGAAAATAATTAATTTGGATAGAAAAAGAATTTTAAAATAATTTTTATTAGGGGTTAATTTGAGTTAAATTTAAATAATAATTAAATTGGATTTAATTGTAAAATAATGGAAATTTTGGAGCATTTATTTGGAAAATAAACCTTTAAATTTGAATTTTTGGAGGGAAATGATCAATTGGTAAAGTAAGGGAAATGTGGGAGTGGCCATTGGACAAATTTCCCAATTTTTAAATTTCTGGTCGGTTGTTTCAGTTTTAAATATAATGCATCTAGCCTGCTTTTCACACCATTTACATCATATTAGAGAGCTATAAAATTTGTTTTCTCTTTACATGGTTTTAAATATCTATCATAAGAGAATAGATTCAACAAATTTTCTTCTCAAAATACTCTTTCTTTTCACCCGAAATTATTCACTAAAGTAGCCAAAAATATTCTAAAATTTCTCAAGATTCTTTAATCAAGATTTTCAAGCAAAGGATTTAGAATGAATCAAAGGTAATTAAAATTATTTTTATGATGATTAGAAGTATATTTACATGATTTGAGTGATAATTACATGATTTTTTTTGTCAATGTCATCTTTTTCAAAAGCTTTAGGTGTTTTAATGGTGGATCTTGAATTTTGAGAGGAAATCCACAAATCAATGGATGTTCCAACTCAAAATGGATCTATTAGAAGGATTTTGATCTTATTTATCAAGGTTAAACATGTTTTGTAAGGTAATTTAAAGAAATTCAAATTTCATCATTTTCATGAACCGATTTTTTAGATTTTTGTGAAATTGATTTAAATGTGAAATTGATGCTTAGTATATGTTTATTTGGTCTAGTATTGATGTTTGGAAGTGATTAGGAGGGCTGGAGTGAGTGATTTTGTGAGGAATCGAGTTTTCAATTTGATGATACAAATCTGATAAGGTAATTTTGAGTGAGAATTTCGTGTAGCCTAGTTGATGAAAATTTGTGTTTATTATTTCTTTTGAAAGGTGGTAATATATATTTTTTTTATCTCTATTAAAGCTCCGAATCTTGAAGAGGATCGAGCTAATCGAAATTGAAGCTTGGATTTGCTTGGTTGATCACTTGGTTGTGGTTGAGTTAGTTTGTGGTGAGTGTTATTATAGGGCGATTTGGTAAATTGACCCTCACCTATGCTTAATTGGATGATTAATTATATTGCAAATATTTTATTGAGTTTTGGTTGGCTAATTTTGCAAGATTATTGATATGTGTTTAAGTGATGAAATTTTTGTTAAGTGTTGGTAAGTGAGCCTTTAGTGATTTTATGTGCTTGATTTGATTGATTATAATGGTGAACTAAGGAAGCATACTGGAGTTTTTGGTTCATGGTATGTTGATATTTCAATTGATAAATGGACTTTGATAATCGGTGATTGGAATGCTAGATTTAATTTAATGTTAAAATGGCTGTATTACATGATTCACATATGCATTTTGGCACTTTAAATGGAGCACATTATTGACTGAAATTATGTATGATTGATTGATGACATTGGCATTATAGCATGGTGGATCCATTGGATATAGTTGGCATGCCATAGGATTTGTGAGTACTCACCATATTGATACGTTTTTTGTGAGTAGTGAGGCTCTAGGTAGACTGATTTGGAGTAGATAAGGGAGTGTTGAGCTTGTGTCTCACTCAATGGGACTGATTTGAGGTGATTTAAGGGAGCATGTGGCCTATCGTTCAATCCAAAATTGTTTCTAATTCTTAATAGGACTAAGAAGATCCATGTATCCGATGTATGATCACCTGATTAAGCCATGATTGTATATGCCAATATAAATGTATGAAATGTTATATGCTAAATTGATGATTATATGCCATGATTAATTATGATTTCTGATACATGGTTGAGTATATGACATCGAACTATTATGGATTGATATTGTGCTTGAAAATTTGTATTTGATTAGTTTCAATTTAAGCATGATTTGGGTGCTAATTTACTCATCGATTTATTAACATTCGTTGAGCTTTTTAAGCTCACACCCTCACATTCGTACAATTAACTGACGAGATTAAGGAGCTGAGGAGTCGAGCAAGTGAGTTCTAAGAGATTAAGGTTCAGTAGAGATTTAGTTACATGTTTTAAAGATGTTAATCAGGCATTACGGAACTTCTGGGACTTAGTTTAATTTTGGTGATTTTGGTTGTAATTGGACTTAGACATTGGACATTTTTAATTTTGGATGGTTTTATAATATCATATATGCATGTTTGAGTTTGATTAGTTAATAATTTATAGTGTATTGTTGCTTGATAACATTGTGTGTGAGGCATGATGTTTACACTAACCATTGTTTAAATAAAACTTCTATGGAGTGGTTTACTAGCAAATAAAGTACGCCACTTGTTTGAATTAACCGGTGGGTGATATGCATGGAATTGAATGTTTAATTCTATTTAATTAAGGCTTAATTGGTGTTAAAAAAATTCAATTGAATGTTTATGAATATGGATGATATTTAGTTGTAGCTAAATCGGGTTCAATTAGCCATTAAAATACTCAAAATTGGGTTTAAAATCAAAATTTTCACACAAAAAACTGCAGTAGATTGTTGGGGGTTGAATTTTGGTCTTTTTAAATTGGTTCTCTAGTCCATTTAAATTACAAATTAGTCTTGTAACTTTATAAGTCTAATTAGAGCCTTAAATGATAAGGAAACTTGATAAAATCTTAGACTTGTAATTGATAAAATTGTTAGAAATGCACTCAATTTAATATTCGAGTATAGTATTGATAGTTTGAAATTGTTATGATTTAGTCTTTAATGATAAAACTTGAATTAGACATAGAAAATAAACTCAGATTAAGCTGAAATTTTAACGGCTTACATAAATTGACTAAAAGAGGGTTGGTAAATGTATATATCTAAGTTTGGGTTAGTTTAACCGTAGGTGGTAAAATGACAAAAATGCCCTTGGTTAAATTACTTATAAAAAGTTTAAAATTAGTTCACAAATTTCTTCCGCATTAATAAAAAACTAATAAATGGATAAGATGGAGGTGTTATAAGCTCGGGGTGTGTCTTGGGAGGTCGTTATCCAGATAGTCACTTAGGTGGCTAATGTAACGCTTTGAATTCGAGTCGGTCTATCCCGATCAGGTTTAGGGTATCACATTCTACACTTCCTTCTATACAATCCTCAAAATGTGCCATATGAATACTCACTTGAAAAATGATATTGTAAGCGAATTCTTCCAACAGAAAATATTGATCCCAACTACAACTGAACTCGATCACACTGCTTAGCAACATATCTTCCAAAACTTGTATCACCCTTTCAGATTGACCATCTATTTGAAGATGATAAGCCGTACTAAGACTAAGCTTCGATCCTAAAGCTTTTTGTAAAATCTTCCAAAACCTCAATGTAAACTGTGGATCTTTATCAGAAATAATCAAAATTGGAACTCCATGAAGACGAACAATATTAGACTATACAACTCCGCTCTTCTACAAAGAATATTTGGTACACAGCTAAGAAATGTGCACTTTTTGAAAACCAATCAACTATAACCCATACATAATCTTTCCTTGATGGAGTCAAAGATAAACTCTAAAAAAAATCCATAGTCATCCTTTCCCACTTCCACTCAGGAATCGCAATCAGCTGCATCAAACCTGTAGGGAACTGATGTTCAGCCTTCACCTGTTGACAAACCAAACATTGAGCCAAAAAATCCGTAACATCCTTCTTTAAACCAGGCCACCAATAAACTTCTCTAAGATCATGATACATCTTCTCACTACCAGGATGCATAGCATAAGGGCTATCTTCTCACTACCAGGATGCATAGCATAAGGGCTACTATGCGCTTCAGTAAGAATTGCTTGCCTTAATTCTACATCATGCGTCACATACAACCTACCTCAAAAGTTCAAGATACCATGACCATCAACATCAAAATCTCCCTTAATACCTTGCTCAACCTGTTGAATCCTCTTCAATAACTCCCCATCTAAAGGCTACTTCTCCTCAATTTCTTGTGACAAAGTTGGCCTTACTTGAAGTTCAGCTAACAAACCACCATCACTACCCAAACCTAAGCATGCAAACATAGCTCTCAACTCTGCCATCAACTTTCTACTCAAAGCATTAGCTGTAACAGCCCAAAGTAGGGCCTAGTCAGAATAGTAGTTGTGAGACCACAAATTCGAGGTTAAAATATTTATTGCGATTGAGTTTTAAGGTTTATTTAGTTATTGAATGCTTGTATGAAATTTTTGTTGAGAAATTTTATTGTTTGAGTGTCCAATTTGATAAGTTGGGCTAAATTACAGTAGGCGAAAAATATGTGTTTTAAATCTATAAAGGTACTTGATTGAAATGGGTTTTTAAATTAGAGGTCTTTATTTGGTAATTAGACCATTTTATTTTATTTTGGACAAAAAATGATCATGGAAGGGACAAAATATTCAAGTTATGTGTGAAGGGCATTTTGGTCATTTAGATAATTAAAGAAATAAAAAAGGGAAAATAAGTCAAAATTAGTGTCCATCTTTTCCATGCTTGGCTGAAAATTTGGGGGACACCATAGCTAGGGTTTCTTTCCTTTTTCAAGCTCAAAGTAAGTGACTTCTTTAACACCCCTTACCCGTATCTAACGTCGGGACATGGTACGAGGAGTTACCTTACTAAAACGCATACAAACTTTCATTTTCAGTTCATAAAAACTTCGTTCCAAATTAAAACCTTTCAAACATTATCTTACGGTCCTTAATATGGACCTACTGGGCCCAAAACATGGTTTGGAAACAATTTGGGACCAATCCGAGTGCTCAGAAAGCTTTCAAGAAAAACCATTAAAAATAGGGCACACGCTCGTGTGGCCTCAAAAGATGGCCATGTTGAAGGCCCGCTTAGCTCGCACGGCCTAGGCATATGGGGACACGCCCATGCCCCTTATCCGTGTTGATTTATTTTCTAACATCGAGCCTACAAGGGTTTTCACACAGCCTAACACAAGCCCGTATTCATGGCCCGTGTCCCTCACACGGTAATGACACGTCCGTGTCTTCCACACATGTAACTCCCTGACTTGTACTCTATGAACAAATTGGGTTCACACGGCTAAGGCACATGCCTGTGTGCTCAGCCTGTGTCCTTCACACGGCCACAGAACGCCCATGCCGTGGCCCGTGTGTGAAGACCTTAGTATTCTGTTTTTGACGTCAGCGACTCTTAAGGGTCATACGGCCGTGGCACACACCCGTGTGCTAGACTGTATCCTTCAAACAGTTGAGACACATGGCCATATCTCAGCTCGTGTGGTTACTACTGGGCATTTAATTTTGCCAACCTAAGGTGTAGGGGACACACGGCCTGACCACACGCTCGTGGGGCGGACCGTGTGTCACAGATGGCCTAGACACAAGCCTGTGTGTCTACCAGTGTGGACAAAAATAAGGCTATCTACTAAGCCTTTTGCCACCCTGAAACAAGATCACACACAAACCAAAACATCAAAAGGCATCACTACTCAACCAATGACCATAATTAGATATCCACACATTTTATCACAAGACCAAACCATCTATGCAATCATACTACAACTCCTAGTACATATGTTCCTTCATACTACTTTGCACATTATAAAAACCTTATTTGCATATATCAATAATGAACATTAGCCATTATCCATGGCCTATTACAAAATGGAGTATTTTCAAAATCAAGCCAACATACTTGGCCCAAAATAAAATTGACACTTAACCACGACTAGTCCCTATATATGCCATTTCTCAAAATTCTAGAAACTAACTATACCGAATGCTTTAGTTGATAGTGTGAATGAAGCCTCCGACGTCCGATGATCCACGAGCTAATTAGGCAGCACTATAGGAAAAAGGAAAGGAGAGGGAGTAAGCATAAAGCTTAGTAAGTTGCAAGTAAATAAATAACAACAATTTACCATGCTATAAGATGCTCTCAACACATCATAAATTTTACATGATATGAAAGAATGGTTATAGGCGTAACTTACTCATTTTCATCTTTTACTAATCATACAACATACTATTGAACTCACATTTCATACACTTCATTTAGGTACCTACACCACTCACAAGGTCATCATAATATCTCTCGATCTTAATACTGACTTTAAATTTCCCATTGAAGTATTTAGAATATGAAAGGATATTCAATATGCCTCAAACATAGGGTATTAAGCTGATGCCATGTCTCAGATAGGGTCTTACACTGACTTGCAAGTATTGAGACTGATGCCATGTCTCAGAAATGGTCTTACACTGGCTCTCCTCTATTTATTGATGCCATGTCCCATACGTGGTCTTACACTGACACATCTCCAAGCCGATGCAATGTCCCAGACATGGTCTTACACTAGCTTGTATGTCGAGGCTGATGCCATGCCCCAGACAAGGTCTTACACTAGCACTCATATCAACGCCGATGCCATGTCCCAGACATGGTCTTACACTAACACATAACGAGGTCGAGGCCATGTCCTAGACATGGTCTTACACTAGCACTCATATCGACCCTAGTATCATGGCAGAGAATATCCAATCTATTCTTACAGTTCAACTGGGCTATACCACATCATTTCTCATCAATGCACTAATCATAATCTCAATTAATTAATTTAAACCAAATCAATTATTTCATGCATAATTATAGAAAAGTTGCATTATTTACCTATAACTTAACTTGGTATGCAAAATGTGAACGACTTCTCGATTTAGTCAATTTGTTTGGCCTTCCCCCGGTCTAGGTTTGGGTTTTTTACTTCTTGATCTATAATAACAAAAATTCACTAATTTAATCACTATATTAATTTAAACAATTCAAGGTTCATAAATTGGCAAAATGACCATTTTGCCCTTAGAATTTAGCAAAATGACCATTTTACCCTTAGGCTCAGAAATTGATTTTTATCGAATTTCCTTATTAACAAAGCCTAACCGAACTATTTTCACTCTCATGGCAGCCCACAATTCCTATCATTTCATGCAATTACTACATAATTTATCAACTTTACAACTAAGTCTAATTTTGGTGTTTTCCATGAACACCCTTTCACAAAAGTTGTTTATTTAACAATTAAAACTCATTTTTTTCCAAAAATTTTCAGCAAACAACTTAAACACTCTCATGGTAAAACCCTAAACTTTCTATCATTTTGCAAAATAGTCCCTTCAATAGCTAGCTCATGCTACAAGGGTCCCAAAAATGCAAAAATTATCAAGAAAGGCCATGAGTATCACTTACTTGTGAGGGAAATGAGTGGCTGAAAGTTTGAGCTTCAAAAACCCCAAAAATGGCTGCTATTTTTGGTGGAGAGAAGAAGAGAATGAAAAAGATGAAGCTAGTCTATTAGGCCTTTATTTTATCAATTTAGTTACCTAACCTTTGACTTTTCCATTTTTCTTTTCTCATGGCCGGCCATCACTTTAAAAATAGCCTAATTGTCTATTAAAGTCTCCCACATTATTATTCATAGCTATTTGATACCTTTCTCCAGTAAATCACAACTTTTTCTCTTTATGCAATTTAGTCCTTTTTCGCAATTAAGCATGAAATCACTAAAATTAATTCACTAAATTTTTCATGCACTCTTATAAAAATTCTATAACACATAAAATAATATTAGAAATAATTTCTATGACCTTGGGTAAGTGATTTCAAAATCAATATTTCGACTAAGCCCAAATTCGGGTTGTTACACTCCTAGCCTCGTTTTTAATGCTTTTCATATTTTTGAGATTCCCATAGCTTGATTTAGCTATTTCTACAACTAATTTGAGCTAGGGTTTATGTTTAAAATTTTACCCATGGATGACATACATGTATTTTGATGCCTAGTGGTAGAATGTGAAAGTTTAAAGTGTGGTGAACATCATTCCCTAGATGATTTTGGGTGAAATTGACAAAAAGGACTTGTTTGTAAAAGATGAAATAATGTGGGTGTAAAAGGCAAAATAGTAAAATTGTGGGCTACTATAGAAGAGAATATGAATCGGCTAGGCTTGGGTGTGTGAAAAATGAATACATTTCAATTTTCAAGCCTAGGGACTAAAGTATAAAAATTGAGAAAGTTAAGGGCTAAATTGCAAAAATTTTCGTAGGATGATTTTGGACTAAATTGAGTAATGTGTGTATTAAATGAGTTAAATGTGTCATTATAGATCGAGAGGAACGTGGAGTCAACCTTGACTGGGGCAATGGCAAGGTTTCAGACTAAATTGCAAATTGACACTATAACGCCCTAATTTTCGGGATTCTTCGGGTTTTTGTGGTTTTTGGTGAATTTTGAAATTTTGGTGTTCTAATTGCTGAAAATATGTTTAAAGGTGTTAGTGGGCCTTTAGAAGGCCCAAGCCTAAGTTGAAACCCGGTAAAATATCAAGTTTGGATTTTAAGTGAATAGGAGACTTGGTTACGTGGGCTTTTAAGAAGAACTTCGTAAATTATGACACAAGAAGAGCTTTGGAAAAGTGGCAAGGTGGCGCCACTAAACTCCTTAAAAAGTGGCGCCTGGGAAGGAATTAAAGGTTCAGGGTTCAAGTTGCAAGGTAAGCGTAAATTTTTAGGCATGTGTCGGGCATGTGATTACTTAAATGAATTTCGGCAAGGGCCTTAGGGAGGTTGGGCCAATTTTTTTAGTTAATATTAGGGTTAGGTTCTTTTCTTTTTCTGTCTTGGAGAATTAGGGTTAGCCACCTAAAACTTTATTCTCTTCTCAAGTCTTACAAAGTGACCGAAAACACAAGTAAGCTTCCTCCTATGCCGATTTCTCTTTTGACTACTTCTCGTCCATCCTTTTCTTTTCCTTTTTGCATTCTCCTCTAGCCAAAATTTTCTTACCACCTTAGTCATCTTCTCTTTCAATTTTATCCTCCTAAAACCCCCATAGCCGATTGCCATAAAAGCCGAAATCCTGAAAAATCACTTCTTGTGTCGATTTCTTCTAGCCAACATTCTTTTATTTTCTTCATCTTTTCTAGTCGATTTCTACACCCTCTAAACCCTTAGGCTCTATCGACAACACCACTCCAAGATTATAACCCCAAATCATCATCTTCTTTGCCAGTCAAAAAGTAGAAAACATCACATCCATAGGAGCCCATAGTCGAATCTTTAGATCTCTAAGATTCGGGTTCTACTAGCATTTAGGGGGTAGATCTATATTAGATCTGAGTAGAAACAGAAGGGAAATCAGTGGTAAGTCCTCATTAACCCAGATCTATAAGTTATTTTGTAATTTAGAAAAAGCCGAAGTCCCTAAAATCTAGGGAGGCTGTTGATTGGGGCATAGGGCTCTAAGGGTCATTAATCAGTGATTTCTTTTGGTGAATAGCATGTTCTAGAGGTAGTTGATTGAAGGCTTGGACAAGTGGATCAACTAGATTTAGATCTAGTCACTAACTTCGACAAAGGTGAGTTCTCAAGGGCCTTTAATGGCTATGGCCGATTATGGTAAGGGTATATTGAGATTGACTATATGGATTTGTAATTAAAAGTTGTGGTAATGAATTGTAGGATATTATAGGGGATCTCTCTAGCAGTTGTCGCGAAACAGGTGTGTATCGAACACCCTCTCATAGTTCAATTCGGCAAAAGCTGAAATGCCGAAATTCTAGCATTTCGTGGGCTTGTGAGTGTGCGAATGCTCACAAGACGTTTAGAAATCATTAGATCTAAAATCTCAAAGTGGTAAGCTAGTCGCGTGTGGAATTTCGTATACTTCGGTAATTGGGCCTCGATGGGCTGCAAATGGGGCCAATGGGCTTACGGGCCCATATGGGTAAAAACGGGTAATTAAAGTGTACTGATAGATTGTAGGTTCAAAACTGCCTAAACTGATAAATTGATCTTAAAATCTGGACTAAATGGGCTTAAATAGTTAATAGACACTGCAAGGCCCATTAGGGGTTTTAAGGCCCGATGGCTAAAAACTGTTAGAATGAGTTAATTAAACTGCTGAGATGAAAATTGGGTTAATAATGACTGAAATCTGTGTAAAACTCTAGGAAACTGATAAAATTACTGAAAAACCCTTATTGTTGGAAAATTACTATTTTACCCCTAGGAGCAAAATGACTGCTATACCCCTAGGGCTAAGTGTGATCAAATACATGTTTTATTGTTACTGTTTACTGCATGCCATGTCATTATTATCTGTTGCATGGGACTGGGATATTGATGGAGGAAGTACTAAAAGTGGCTTGACCACGTATTGGAGGCTTTGCCTCATCTTACTGTTATCTAAGCAGCCATGCTGTAAAAAAAATCATATCTCGAGTTACGAAACTCAAAATCAAGATCCGTAAATTTTCCCTGAATCTAGACTCACACATCTATCTACTAATTTTTTTCTAAAATTTTTGGTTAGGCCAATTAGTACAGTTTATTAGTTAAAGTTACCCCTGTTTCAGGACTTGACTGCACTGACCTCTACTTACTACAAACCACTTTTCTCCCTGTAAAAAATTGATATAACTATACTGTTTATTTCTCTTAAAATTGGATTCAATATGGATTCTGAGCATATAAATTACACCTCTTAGTTATTTTTTTATAATTTATAGTGAATTTTCAAATTTGGAATAGGGGATCCAGAAATTGCTCTGGCCCTATTTCACTAAAACTCAAATATCTTATAACATATAACTCCTTTACCTATTTCGCTTTTTCCATTTGAAAGTAGACACAATAATATTCAATTTCATATTTAATTCTTCACCTAATTTGTTTTCTACTATTTTTTGTGATTTTTCAAACTCACATTGTTGTTGCTGTAGTGTTCTGTTTTATGGCAAGTTTCATCTTTTTATGAATTCTCATGAACTATATAACATATTAAACTCACAAGGCATCCAACATTATCTAGGCTAGCCATACCAATGACTAATCATTATCAAGCATTTTATCAACCAAACCACAACCATATCACAAGATTATTTACACAAAACAAGATTATCCCCACATGGTGTGTAAGGCTGGTACGGGTGGAGTGTAGCGGTTGGATCTAGGCTGGGTTGGGCTTGCATTCATGTTATTATCTGTTCTATTCTGAAATGGGCCTATGGGCCGTACTGTTATCTGAAAAGGGCTAAGGCCCAATATACTGTAACTGAATAGGGCTTCGGCCCGGTTAAAACTGAGACTGATTAGGGCTTAGGCCCAATGGGCTTGAGCTGATTTGTGCTCTGGATGGGCTTTCCTTACACACTGAGTTTTCCAAAACTCACCCCTTTTTCTTCCATCCTCGCAGGTGAGCCCTAGATTGGTAGACTTGGAGCTGGGAGGGATTCAGAGTGGCCACATGGACTGGACTGTTGGTTTTGATTAAGTTACTTATTTCAATTTAGTCTTAATTATTCTTATTTGATTTTGGGTTTGTAATAAGGCCGCTCTTATTATTTTTATTTTGGGTTTTTAATTATTTAATTGTTTTTAGCTTAAGTAGGACATTGTTTAAATCATTTTGAAATCTGTTAGCTCTACGGCGCGTTTTTATAAAAGTTACTTGTTTTCAAAATATTTCGATAACAGAGCAAAGCTTCTGCAACATAAATGTTTTCATAAATAAATATCTTAAATACATTTAAACTTAATTTGTTGTTTGTGGACAAGTCATAAGGTTAAAGTGTGGCAATGGATGTGTGCATGTCTAGGATTAGATCTAGGAAGAGCTTGGTACTTAAGCACTCTAAATGACTCACCTCCTCTTCTCTTGAATCCTACCTGGTGCGTAGTATCCATTCACTCTAAGCCATAACAAAGAAAGTTTGATTTTTCGATGCTTAAACTATTTTTAAAATAACATGTTTCCGCAACTACAAAGGTTTACAAGCTTTCACAATTTTTCCATAAGATTTTACAAAGTTGTTTTGATTATTACAATGAATCACGTTTTGGAAAAAAATAAACACAAGCTAAGGTTTTATACAAGTTTACTGGTAAAAGTTTCTAAACATTAAGAAGGGTTTTCAATGAAAACATGATTTTCGAAAAACACTTCAATGTGACACACCAGACTTGGCCATAACGTCTAGGCCGGGTTTAGGGTGTTACAGACACATTTTGTACCGAGGTAAGTTTATATGTAAATGATACATCCTTTATTTGATGTTTTTGCTCTTGGATGCCTTATATGAAATGTGAATGAATATTATTGTTATTGGATGAAATTAGGAAAAATAAGGATACAGATAAGTTCCGTGAAATATTGACAATGGTGGGCTATGTGCGAACCACCAGGTAATTGTTGAAATTGATGAGCTAAGTGCGAATCACCTTATTGATTATCAATATTGATGGGCTAAGTGTGAACCATCGTGAAATAATGATATTAGTGGGCTATGTGCGAAACCACCATGAATTATTGATATTGGTGGGCTAAGTGCGAAACCACTTTATTATTGTTAATATGAGTAGCTATGTGCGATTCATTTTGCATGGATTATTATACCGAACTGTATGTTGAGAAACTATTTAGGTGAAATTATGAGCATTGTTGTGATGAGTAAGTGCAAGGAATAAATGTGAAAATGTATGATGCTTTGTGCGTGCTAAGTGTTGAGAATGTTAGGTAAGATGTGAGACGAGTAAGTGAAATTATAAGATTTGAATCATTGAGACAGTTGAGTTATGTTTTGATTGATCAATATGTGGTTTTGATGTTTATTGTTTGCATACAGACTTACTAAGCTTAAAGCTTACTCCCTTTTCTCTTCCCTTACTTTATAGAGTAGTTGAGTCAGCTCGGGATACGAAAGATGTCGGAGGATCATTCACACTATTAACACTTTTTGGTATATTGAATTTTACATTGAGTTATGGCATGTATAGGACTTGGTAATTTTGTGAGTGTCATAATTGTTGGGCTAAAATGTGTAAGCCTATGCTATTTGGTATTTCATTTTGTATAAGGCCATGAGATGTCGCTAATATTGATTTTTTTATAGGCATATGATGAGGTATTTCATGAATGAGTTGCTTGCTTATGTGGGATGATTAATAGTATGAAAGTTATGTGTGGAAATGTGATGAGTAAATGGTTGTATACATGCATGATGTTTCGGCAATGTGTGTGAGATGAGATTGAGTTGTGAATGTATGGAAATTGAATTATTTTGATGTGGGTTTATGTCTTGTGAAGTGTCATTGATAATGGTATGAATGTGGTTGTTTTAAGGATGGCAAAAAGGCTTGGTAAATAGCCTTATAATATTCCACATGGGTAGACACATGCGCGTGTGTCTAGGCGTGTGTGATACATGGTCTGCCCAATGGTCGTGTAGACTGGTCGTGTAGATGGGCTAACACACGGGCGTGTGCCTTGGCCGTGTGACCTAAAATGCATGACGACGTCATAATCAGAATGTCCAGGTTTTTGCACAAGGGTAGAGACACGAGCGTGTGTCTCAGCCGTGTGAAGGACACGGCCTAGGACATGGGCATGTGCTCGACCGTGTGAAAACCCCTGTAGGTTCGAAATGAAAAATAAATATACACGGGCTGGGGACTCAGGGCCTACCCACACAGGCGTGTCCTTGTCCCACACGGGCGTGTGCCCTGTTTTGCATAAAATTTTTCCAATTTTTTTTTTAAGTTCTTGGTTTGGTCCCGGACCGCCCCAAAGTATGTTTTGGACCTTGTAAGCCCATAATAGGGACAATTGGTCTATGAATGAAAGTTTTTAATTTTGAATGGAAGTATGTAACTCGAAAACAACTGGTTGTATGTGTTATTATTTGGTAATGCCTCCTACCCTATTCCGGCGTTGAATACGGGTAAGGGGTGTTACATCAGCAACTACATTCGCCTTGCCATGATAGTACTCTATCACACAATCATAATCCTTTAACAACTCAATCTAATATCTTTGCCTTAAATTCAACTCCTTTTGAGTGATGAGGTACTTAAGGCTCTTATAATCCATGTAGATAACACACCTTTCCCTATACAAATAATGATGCCAAATCTTGAGTGCCAAAACCACAGCTGGTAACTCCAAATCATGAGTAGAATAATTACACTCATGAGTCTTCAACTACCTTGAAGCATAAGCTACAGCTTTTCCCTCATGCATCAACACACAACCAAGACCTGAATACGAGGTATCACTATAAACCATGAAATTCTTTCCAGGTTTTGGTTGAATCAACACTAGTGCTTTAGTCAAAACTTCCTTAAGCTACTCAAAACTCTTCTGCCTAGCCCCAGTCCATTCGAGCACCACATCTTTTTGAAGTAGTTTTGTTAAGTGTGCAACAATAAGAGAAAACCCTTCAACGAACCTACGAAAATAACTAGTTAAATCCAAGAAACTCCTAACTTTAGTAACACTCCTAGGTGGCTTCCACTCTAAGATCGCCTCAACCTTCTTAGGATCTACTCGAATCCTTTCTATCGATACAACATGACCTAAGAACGCTACTTTCTTAAGCCAAAATTCACACTTACTTAACTTCGTATACAACTGCTTATCTCGTAGAATCTGCAAGATAACCTTTAAATGTTGGTCTTGATCCTCCTGAAAATGAGAATACAACAAAATATCATCTATGAAAATAACTAAAAATTGATCCAAATATGAATGGAACACCCAATTCATCAAATCCATGAACACAACAGGAGCATTAGTTAATCCAAATGGCATCATCAAGAACTTATAATGCCTATACCGAGTCCTAAAAGTAGCTTTCAACACATCAAATTCCTTCACCTTCAACTAATAATATCTAGATCTAATATCAATCTTCAAAAACACCGTTACACCTCAAAACTGATCAAACAAATCATTAATTCGAGGTAAAGGATACTTATTCTTAATTGTTAACTTGTTCAACTGCCTATAATAAATACACATCCAAATCGAACCGTCGTTCCTTTTCACAAACAAAAGCAATGCACCCCATGGATATACAGTCGATCGAATAAGCCCTTTACCAAGTAACTCTTACACCTCAATCTTCAACTCTTTGAGCTCTTTTGGTGTCATATGATAGGGTGCAATGGACACCAGTGTAGTACTAGGATAGAGTTGAATTCCAAACTCAACATCCCAATTCAGTGGCAAACCAGGTAACTCTTCCAAAAACGTGTCAGGAAAATCCCTAGCAGTGCGAATATCTTGAACTCTTAACTCCTTACTAGCAGAATTCTTCACATAGGCTAAATAAGCCTCACAACCTTTTCTCATAATCTTTTTAGCCTTCATAATTGACACCACATTAAACATAAAACCCGATCTTTCACCCACAACAATAATTTCTAACCCATCATTATTACTTAGAGTTATTCGTTTAGTTTTAAAATCTACTGTGACAGCCCAATTTAGGGCCTAAACGAAATAGTGGTTTCAAAACCACTGTTTCGATTAATTGTTAATATTTACTATGTGATGGAATGATTGTGTGAAAATCTCGTTGCGAAATTTTATCGTTTGGGTGCTCAATTTGATATTTAGGACTAAATTGAAATATGTGAAAAATGTGTGTTCTAGTTCATAAAGGTACTTGTGAGTAATGGGTTTTTAAAGTAGAGGACCTTATATGGTAATTAGTCCATTTGTTAAATTGTTGGACAAAAATGGACATGGAATAGGTGAGGTAGGATATTTTTTTAGTAAGGGCATTTTAGTCATTTTGTAAATAAAAGAATAAAAAGGGAAAATAAGCCAAAATTTGTTCATAATCTCCTACCTCTTGGCCGAATATTGATAGTTCTCCATAGCTAGGTTTTTTTCATCTTTCAAGCTTGATTGTAAGTGCATCTTGGCCCCGTTTTTAATGTTCTTCGTATTTTTGAAATCCTCGTAGCTCGATTTCCCTACTTTTATCATTATTTTGAGTTAGGGTTTATGTTCAAAAATTTACCCATGAATGATATGCATGTATTTTGATTTTTTATGAAAGAATATGAATGTTTGGAGTGTGATAAACGTCTTTTACTAAGGGATTTTCGACGAAATCGCGTAAAAGGACTAGTTTGTAACAAGTTGTGAAATGTGTGTAAATGTATGAGTTAGTGAGAATTATGGGCTGATATTAGAGGCAAAAGGTTCAGCTAGGCTTAAAATGCAAGAAAATTAATAAAAATTATTTTACGAGCCTAGGGGCAAAATCATAATTTTGTGAAATTTAAGGGAAAAAATGTAATTTTTCCATAATGTGATTTTTGGATCAAATTGAATAGTATGAGTATTAAATGAGCTAAATTTGTTATTATTAGATCAAGAAAGACGTGGAATCGACTTGGATCAGGAAAAAGAAAAAGTGGTAGATTAGAGTATAAACTCGTCATATTTTGCATCGAGGTAAGTTAATATGTGAATAAAGCATTATTTTTATTTATGTTATAATATTTTATCATATTTTATGAGATGGGATTGGACATGGAATAATTATTCGATGTAAATTATGAATTGTATTTGAATAAGAATGAATTGGTAAAATGAGTAATTCTCTATTGAACTTTCGGAATAGAAAAGATATGGATGATTCGGGGTGAGGACACATGTGTAGTACTATGTGCAGGCTACTATGTGTTCAAGATGGTTTAGGTCACGTGTGTAGTACTACTAAGTGCAGGCTACTACGTGTACTATATCGTTGGGGTCGCATGTGTAGTACCATGTGTAGCCTCCTATTGCGTACCTGATAACTTCGATCACATGTGTGGTATTAAGTGCAAGTTAATATGTCTAAAGGATGATTTGGGTCACATGTGTAGTACTAAGTGAAGGCTACTATGTGGACCAATTAACTTCAACTTCAAAAGTTACAGGTCACCGAATATTTATTATTGTTCTATTCTGATATGTTCAATAGGAAAGTAACCAAGTGAAAATGAGTGCGATTGTGTAAAGACTAAGTGTAGATATATGTGTATATAGGATGTGAGTAATGTGTTCGATAAATGATCAAACTTTGGTAAATTTGATGTGAACAAGTGTTATTGGAAAATTTATATGAGGAAATTATGGAAAAAGGTGAAATCAGAAATAAAACAGTTTATGATAGTAGTAGTGGGTTGACTTTGAAAAATCATAAAAAATAGTAGACATTGAATTAGAGGTTGAATGAGATATGGAATTAAAGCTTATTGAGTATATTTTCACATAAAAGAAATAGAGACAATAAAAGCTTTCTTATTCGACGTGTAGTACGAAGTTGGAATACATAGAGTCCATCTTAGCTTTCATAGCTATTTCCCAGAGCTTGAAATCAACACTCTGCATCGCTTCTTCATATGTGTGTGGGTCATCAACTTCCTTTTCGATGAAATCAATCTTAAGAACACTTCCACCAGATTGGAATAACTCAAGCCTACAAGAGACCTTCCCACTGTGATGAAGCTCCCTATGCTGCTGATCATTTATAGGTCTACTATTAGGTGTTTGTTCTGGAATAACTCTAAGGTTTGAAGTCATTCATGTAACTTTCTTCAAGGAAAGTAGCATGACTTGGGACTATAACAATTTGCTCTTTCGAGTTATAAAACAAACCACCCTTTGTTCCTTTCGGATATCCTACAAACATGCACAATTCTATCTATAAGTCCAACTTCCTCACATCTTTATCCAATACATGGGCTGGGTATCCCCAAATCCTAAAATGATTAAGATTTGACTTCCTACCATGCTACAATTCATATGGGATTTTTGTTGCTGCCTTAGTTCGCACATCATTTAAAATATAACAAGTCATTTTTATAGGGTATCCCCAAAAAGAGATTAACAACTTCAAATAACTTAATATCAAACGTATCATGTCTAACAACATTCGATTTCTTCTCTCTTTCATGCCATTCTATTGTGGAGTGTCAGACGTGGTTAACTAGGATAAAATCTCATTCTCTACAAGGTACTCTAAGAACTCATCAGATAAATATTCCCCACCTCAATCAAGCGGAAGTGCCTTTATGGGTAAACCTAGTTGTTTCTCCACTTCTGCATGAAACTCATTGAATTTATCAAACGTTTCACTCTTGTGGTGCATTAGGTATACATACCCATATCTAGAATAGTCATCACTAAAGGTTACGTAATACTCGTAACCATCTCTTGCACTAATAGTTATGGGGCCACATACGTCAGTGTGTACAAGTTCTAGGGGTTTTTCGGCCCTCGTCACTTAGTTATCTTACCTTCCAAGAAAAATTCACATTGTTGAAGATCAACTTCTTTAAGTGAACTTAGAATGTCTTTCATAAGTCTGGTGATTCTTTCTTGATTAATATGACCAAGTTTCAAATGCCAAATGTATGTCTTATTAGAGTGAGAAGTTTTATATATTTTATTCGATGTTTTAATCTCAAGTAGTGTGTACATATTTGGTTTGATAAAATAGAGATTATTTAACATCAATACATTACAGATAAGATTGTGATTTCTAAATATTGCAATTTCCATGATTAAAAGTTACAGTCAAGTCATTTTTATATAAACATGTAATAGAAATTACGTTTCTTTTGAAATTTGGTACATGTAAAACATATTTTAAAATAATCTTTCTAAAATGATTAAAATAAAGATGTACACAAACATGATTAGTGGCTCTTGAATCAATGCCCAGTGGTCTATTAAGTCTTTCATTAAACAAGCTTCTATATCAAGAGTTCCATACCTTTGCCTTTGGTAGCTAGGTATTCCTTTCACTCTTTACAGTTTGCCTTGAAGTGCCCTTTTTTTGCCACAGAAGAAGCATTTAAACTTAGATAAGTCCTTTAGGCTTTCTGGTTCTCTTCCTTTCCACTTGTAGTGGCCTAGAGATATTAGCCTTACCTTTCTTAACACATTTTCCCTTCTGTTTTGAGGAAGAAGACAACTATATTCGCTTATGCTCTTTGGACGGACTGACCGCCGTTCAACATCAACTCATAAGATTTTAACTCCTTCATGTGTTGTGTAAGCATCAAGTTTTTTTTTGCCCAGGTTATATGCGACCTAAAAACTAGGAAAATCCTTTGATGAGCTTTTGGACACCATCTCAATTTGAGTATTTTGGTCTAGATTGGCCTCATTGTCCGTGACCTTAGCAAAGTAGCCCATAAGAGTGATTATATGGCCTTTAACCAAAGTGTCGGGCTTTTACTGGGCATTCATCAAGCTAGTTAATGCAGACTATCGAGCCAAGGTAGCTTGACCTTCGAACATGTCTTCTAGCTTATATAAAATTACTTTATTAATTTTATAGCTCTGTAGTTGCTTATATAGAGTGTTGGTCACGCTTATTAGCGTATAGCAGTGAGGTATCTCATAAGACTCTTCCCACCATTTTTTAGCCTCAGTTTGAGTGGCCAGTAGGCACTTATTATCAAGAACTATTTTAAGTTTCTCACAGCTCATGAAAATTTTTAAGTTCCTTTTCTAATCCTTAAAATTATTCTTGTTCAATTTGTTTTCAGTGAGTATGTCAAATAAGGGAGTTGGTGTCATTTTCAAACTAGAAATAAAACATTCATATATTAATATCTTTGTATTAAGAAAATGTTTGAAAATGTTTTGTAATATTACGATATGCATTAAGATGATTCATGCGTCTTACATTAAACCTTGAAAACATTTGTAAGTTGTTGCAACGATAATTCTCACACCCACTGAATCAAGCCACTGTGGGGTGGTCATGATCAACTAGTAAGAACATGGATTTTCATCCAATTAGTTCATGAACCTAATTCCTTAGGTATTCACACATAACATGGATTTTCATCCAATTAGTTCATGAACGTAATTCCTTAGGGATTCACACATACTAATAATCGTGTAACGTGTGCCCATAATTCTAACTTAAATCAAGCTTGAGTGTATAACCATCAACTCAACACCTATTGCATCCTGCACCACAAATTAGTCATTATGGGACAATCTCACTGAGTAGCATGCTTTGACTTGTTGTCCTCTTTTGAAGATAAAATTTCTTGACCTATGATAATGCCTATGGAATGACGGAAATGTGCAAGTGTACACATCGTAACAAGTAATAAAATGACAAGTAAATGTCGGGTTATCGTTCCCACAGGGACTGTGAAAAGAATTATTTATGAATGCAATTTAAAACACTTTGGTGAAGAAAAATATTTTGATTTAAGGAGATGATTAAAAACTAAGATTTTTAACTAAGTCAATAAAAAATAAAATGAAGTTCCAATGCACGATTTCAAAATATGATTTTAATCAAGATGACATAATTGTGTTAGATTATTTACATTTCTTAACTTAGAATTATTAAACTTATGTCTATGTTGTTATAAATAAATTGACGGTAACTCGGTAATTTGCTAACTTATGAATATACTTACCTACCAAAATCCATTTATCTCTTGACTATATCTCTATGTCAATTCAACCGATTAAATAGATTTTAATAAGCAAATGTGTTATTGCACATACATACTTATGAAATTAAAATAATCTATTGTACGTATCTCTATGCCAATTCAAACAATTAATTCAATCTCATAAGCACATAAAAGACTACATGAGGTAACAATGTATTTCTAACTTGAAACAGTTTAATCACAATAATCTTGCAAGTTATGCAAGGCAAGTGTATTGCTAGATACTGTTGCTAATTTAACCCTCAACTACCTTAGACGATTAAATAAACACTGATTAAGTATCGTGTCAATTAATTACAATTTCAATCTGTTTAAATAATTAATTCATTAGTTACCTTACAATTGTAATGCAAGAATAACTTAGTCATGATTTTACTTAATCAAGCATCTTACTAGGGCCTATAACCATACAAACACAATTTTAATAATTTAAGTATGCAAAATGCAATCAACCTAACATGAATTAATTTAACCCATATTAATTAAATAAAACATTTCAACATCACAAATATTCATAGACATGTTCATCATAACAACAACAAAAATTAAAAGGATAGGGAACAAGGATCAAATCCAGTGGTTTTCTGTGGCTTGACTAGTTTGCTCCACTCTTCTTCTCCACTTGTTCTTATCGAACCGAGGCTACTACGAACACTTGAATGTTGCTCCAAATAGGGGATGAATGAATCTTTTTCAAAAGGTGAAATTGGCAAGAGGAAAAAGAAAATAGATGGGAAATGAAGAGAGAAAGTTGAGAGAGAAGAGAAGAGATGAGAAAGTTGAGGTGTGTTTCAAATGAGCAGCCAAGGAAGGTTTATAGGTTGAGAGGGCTGCTAATGTAACGCCATGATTTTGGGCCTAGAAGAATTGGGCCTTGGGTGTGGGTCTGTTTAAAATTTTTGAGAGTATGATAACGGCACAAATTGCATGTTAGAATGGTTGGGCTGGTGATTTTGAAGTATTTAAGGGTCTCTATAAAGTCCTGAGTTTGAATTTTGGGTTAGGAAAATTTTTGTTTTTCAACCTTTAGGGAACCCTGACCCCAAGAGTTATGGCCTTTAAATAAATGGAGAAGAAATAGGACACAAGTGAGGTTGTGGTGTAGTGGCTAAGTGGCGTCACTTAGGGAGTAGGGAGGTGGCGTCATTAGCTGGCAAGGGGGTCTTGGGTTCGAGTTCAAGCATGGTAATGTTGGGGATTTATTTTTACACTTTGGATGGCTAGTAGTGGTGCTGGAGTGGAACTCTGAAGGAAGTGATCAGAAGATAAATTCAAGGAAGGGATTTAGGAGCTTATCGTGGAGAAAAGTTAGGAAATGAGGCGTGTGGGTAGTGATGGAGCCGAATTGGTAAGTGTGGTAGGCAATTTCGGCTATAATAGTGAAATGCCAAATTCTCTTGTCATTCTTTTCGGTATTTTTCTCTTTTGGTTTGATTTGCTTTCGTGCAATTAGGTGATAGGTGATTTCTTTTCTTTCATGACTTATTTGTTCTCTCAAGTACCCAAAAGCCGAAACCTTCTTTTCTTCTTTTGTGTCGACCTTTTCATCCTCCCTCTGTTCTAAATTCTTTTTTGGTTCTTCATTGGCACTAGTCAAATTCTCTTCTTCTTTCTTTTCTCGTCTTGTGCCGAATATCTTTTTTCACCACACCAGACTCTAAAGCCGAATGCACTTTGGCCGAATCCCTTTTTTTTCGCCACTATTTTCTTCAACCTTGGTCGACTGATTCTTGGTAAGGACTTTACTCTTTCAATCGGTTTTGCTAAGAACTGACTTCTCATCTCCCTCACTCTCATAATCAATTTTGTAGTGGTTAGTATTGAATCTCTATTCTCTAGATGATATGCGCACGATATTAAGTAATAAAATTTATAAAAACTAATCACACCAAAACTAACTAATATCACGATTTTAAAGGCAAGCACACCTATCGAACAGTAGTGTAGTTTAGCGGCAAGACCGAGATATCGTACCCAAGGGAACCAAAAGTACTAATACTTACTTTCTTTCTATTATCTAGCCTAAAAATAAAAGAGGATTGATTGAAACTAATTCTAAAATTAACTAAAAGATTGATTGAAACTAATTCTAAAACTAACTAAAAGTGCACAAAAAGTAAATTGGGGAAAACTTTAGGGCAGAGCTGATTGATATGAGCAATACTTAAGGGAGAACCCACCTAGACTTCACTTGTTATTGGTTCTTGAGCTAGACGATTTATTCACTTGACTTGATCCGCAGAGATCCATAATTTATGCTAAACCCTCCGTTGAGGCGAAGAGCAATTAGGCCTAGGTTGTTAACTAAAGTTCCTTTATTAATTAACACCCTAGGTTGCATTGATTCGATCTATGGTTCCCCATATTAGGTTTGACCCTAATCCGACAGATTTATGTCGCCTTATGTCTAGGGTTGCATGCAACTCTGCTTAATTATGGTAGATCTACTCTTATCACAGGGACTTTTGCTCCTCTGCTTTAAGCACATCCGTTTCTTGAATTAATACCTAGGCTTATTAACACAAGAATTAAGCACACATAATTAAGAACAACTCAAGTATTTATCATATAACTCAAGAATAAATAATAACAAGATCTATCTTAGGTTTCATCCCTCTCAAGTATTTGAGGGGTTTAGTTCATAATAAAGAAAGAAAACATCGCAGAAGTATTAAGAAAACAAAACATAAAAGAACCCAAGGATCCCTGAAGGATTGAAGGGAAATTCTCTGTTTTGATGTAGAGCTCTAGCTTCTGGGATGAATCAATCAGCTTCCCTACGAGTAATCTCTGGCTTTCACTCTTCGTGTTGGTAGAGAGACGGCTTCCTACCTGAAGAAAAGAATACCCTAGACAGGGGAATCAAGTCCACCTGACAGGGGAAATCAAGTACCCCTTTAGAGTTGCCTCTTAGGGTCTTCATATAGAGCTTGGGGGAGCCTTTCTTAGCCTCTAAGCATCCCAATCCGAGTGAAATTCCTCTTCCCCATGACAGGGACACGCCCGTGTGCCACGCCTGTGTGCCACGATAAGAGGCCGTGTGAGAGTCTGTTGATAGAGGCACGACCGTGTGGCCTGGCCGTGCTTGTCGGGGGTTGGACCGTGTGATCTTTATGTGGCACGACCATGTGCTGACTTCTTGGGCTGTGTCGTTTTCTCATTTTGGCCCATTCTCTCCGTTTTTTGCCCGTTTTCCATTCTTTTCTCTTCCTTATGCTCTCCTGGGCATAAGATATGAAAAAGAAAGGTTTAGAGCATCAATTCTTATAAAATAGATAATAATTCATCCAATATATAGGCTAAATATGGGGTAAAAATATGTATAATTTATCGTTTATCAAATACCCCCACACTTAAGCCTTTGCTTGTCCTGAAGCAAAATCTCATTCCCTATTGAAGAGTCATTCCTCTCAACCTACAATTTCTATCAATAATGTTTCAAACTAATTTATAGGTAATCATACAATGAGGATTCAATCAAAAGAACATTAAAGACTCAATCACTCTAAGTTGAGAATTTTATCATTGAAACATAAGCTCTTTTCCCTTCTCCTAAGTAATTATCTCTCCATTTTAATTAACAGAAGTTGACATTCTCACTAAAGTTTCACTCTATCCACTCGAAGTGTTTAGGGTTCAGAGTTTAAGTACTCTCTAGTCAATCTAAAAAACGATTACCATAGGCTTGCAAGAAAATCACCTCTCCACCAGTATAGATTGATATGACACATCGATCAAAAGGTCTTTGCAGAGGTTGTAACAGGGCTTGGTTAGGGGTGTTGTCACAGGCTACAAAAGAGGGTTAGAATCAAGATTGAACTTGAAAAATTATCTAGCTAGAAAAATTTCTATCACTTTGGAACATATTTCTGAAGCTAATTCTTAAGATAATATTGTTTTTGTCTTCATAGCCTGAAAATGGAAATATGCAAAAACTTATTAAACTATTACAAATTACAATTGAATTCCACTGTATGTATACATGGTTTTTTTTAAGAACAACTTAATTTAAAAATAAAATAAGTATAATAACTTGAAGATTTACAACTTTACAACTATAAACGAGAATAAGCTAGATAATAATTTGACTTTAAATCTCGACAAAAATAGGGGTTAAAGTAATTGAATGGGATTCAACAAAAAATGGGTTATTGGTTAATAATTAGGAGGTGAGTTAAAAAAAAAATTAGGTTGTTAGGCTCAATTTGGTTCACTAGGGGTTAAATTGTGGAGGTAAGCTTTTTGTGGAGTAAGTGGGTTAAATCCTAAGTGCCTTTATCATCTCGAAATATCAAATCAATGATGTGGTCTTGACACGTATAATCAAAGCAAGTTCTAGAATAACCAATCAGTATAGACTCACTCAAAGCAATAACAAAAGTGAGCACGGAAGAATGTATGCTCAAGAAGGTTCAAGATCTCTCCAGAATTATGGCTTTTGATGTCAATCCTGTGAATTTCAAATCTCAAGATAATACTTCAAACTAAAGAAAAAAACTTATGCAAAAATTGGGGTTCTCAAAAATTTCAACTTATCATGCTTGATTCCCTAATGTTTTAGAGTTTGAAAAATCTGAGTATAAGCACCTATATCTTAATTCTCAACCTATCAACAGAAATCATAAATCAATCAGAATTAATTCCTAGTAGGAGCCTGAGAATTAGTTGAGAACAATGCATACAGTATAGATTCAGGGATTTTTATAGATAATATAAAGGTTTAAAGTAAGCTTCCCCCCACACTTAAGATGTACATTGCCCTCAATGTACAAAGATCTTTGACTAGCAAGAGAAGTATAATATTGTAAGATATCGTAAGATAGGGAGAGAATGGAAACTCCCTGAATTTAGGATGAATTTGTGAGGAAGAGTCGATAGTTGTGGCAGGGTGTTCCTATTTCCGTTTGAATATGAGCTGTAGAGTTCCTTTTTGAACTGTGAAAATATTAATTAGTTGTGGGAATTGTTGATTAATAGAGATTACTCGTTAGGGATTAATTGTTAGAAAATAAAGAAATAACAAAAGCAAAGTAATACTAAATTCTAGAAATACTAATACTCAAATAAAAACTAATGAAACTAGAATTCAAGAGAAACAACGGTTAGAGCTAAAGGAAAAATAAAAAAAAGTAAAAGAGAAAAAATAATGAAAAATAAAAACATAAGAAGAATAGAGATATCTAATCCTCCGATGGATCATGCGGCGGTGGTGGAGTGATGTTGAGATGCTGGCATATCTACGCTAAGGTGGCGTCGATATGATTGAGGCATTGGAAGCATTACTGCTTGAGCTGTGAGAAGTGCTCAAATAGGTCAGCGTGGGCGTCTGTCACATGGGTTGGTCGTCGGGGTCATGGTGGCTCGACTGGTGCATCCTCCTCTAGTGGTGGGACATCATCAGGGATGTCCTCTGGCTCCTTGCCCTCTTGGATGAGGCGGAACTGGAAGGGGTTGCCTCCGGGCCTCCACTCGATCATCCTCATATGAAGCATGGTTTGGATTCCTTGGGGAGACATCTAACCGACGAGGGTGTATAAAGATGATTGAGCTGTGGTATTAAGAAGCCCAAAGTGGCGGCCCAATCGTGTAATGTACGGCTCCATGGAGATAATATCCTTGCGATGGCATTCTGTTTAGTGTTGAATGGCTTGTGCGACGAAATGGGCGAGGTCAATTAGGTATGTATTTGCCATACTCCATAAGAAGTAGGCATCGTGTGTACTGACGGCGCTGGTGCTCTCGTGGCGGCCTATCAATGTATGTGCGAGGATAGCGTGTATGTATCTCATGGATGGGGCAAGGGCGGTCGCCTTCGCGTGACTGGGGTTGTATGTAGCTCCTCCCGGGACTAGGGCTTGCCAACATTTAAGTGGTGAGATATGGATACGACGGGGGAGATCGGGGAAGTCCTCATCAGCTATGAATTTATCGGTATATAGTCCTAGCGCGATACCGAATTCGGATATGCTCATTCGTCGCACCACCCCACCAAGGCGAAATTGTATGGTGTCGGGGTCATTGGGATTTGTTGTGTCAGCGTCGCTGAGTTAGATTTGATCGAGAGCATCCCAGTCGATACATCACCCGATTCCTATAGTCCGAGCTTGTAAGAGTTGGAATAACTCCTCTTGGGTTTCTTGATGGAAAGTGAGGAACGGATGGCAGACTTCGGAGGTGGGCCTCGATGATAAACCACCGGGCCCCTTTCGTTTCATTGATGGAGGGACGGCAACTTTCTTTCCGCGTGATGTCGACATAATTCCTAAAAGAAAATGACATTAGGCTTAATAAATCAAGAATCCAAGAAATATTAATTATGAATACTAATATGATCGAAACAAAACCTAAATAATTTAATCTATTCACCTAAAATCAACAATTTTGGGCATGGTAGTATATAAGCAATAACAAAATAGATGTAAATCAATGACATGAAAGCAAACAATTATGTGAGATTGGTCATCCTAGTGTAACTACTTCCATGCTTAATCAATATCTAGATTCAAATGAAATTAAAGAAAACTAAAATAAAATAAAAGAAAAAATGAGAAAAATAGGAAATAGAACCAAATGTGGGAGTGTACGGTCGTGGGGAAGAGTTGGAACGGCCGTAGGGGAGTTTAGCACGGGCGTGGGTTGCTTGTGCGAGTTTGGTGACGTATGGGAAGCCTGCAGCGGCGGTGGATGGTGTTTGGGGAGGGAGAATTTTAGGGTTTGAGTGAAAGGGAAAGTGAATAGTGGCCCCCTATTTATGGTTTTTGGGGCACACGAGCATGGCACATGCCCATGTGGCTCGGGTTGAGCCCGTGTTCTTCGAACTCCGGTGGTTTTAGGTGTGTCTGGTTCGAGACATACCCCCATGTAGGCTATATCGCACGGCCATTTGCGATCTTGTTCGCACTTCCCACGAGCGTGTAAGAGTTCCTACGGCCGTGTGCGATGATGTTCGCTACTCCCACGGGTATATGGGAGGGCACATGACTGTGTTTGAATTGGCAGTGTTGGCCACGGCCTGAGGATACGGCCGTGTGGCATTGTGCAAGCCCGTGTCAAATTTGAAAGGTTGCCACGGCCATGTCGCATGGCCGTGGTGACTTATCGGTGGCCCGTGTGATGCATAATTTTTGCTCTACTCGTGCACAGTCGAAGTGCACGACCGTGGCTCTGTTTTGAGAAGTCACACGGCCTTAGGCACGCCAGTGTTTCAGGCCGTGTGGTCCTAATTTCATGCACTAGAAGTGTTAGTTGCTGTACTAGAAACAAAATAGAAGAAAAATTACTAAGTTAGTGCTCTGGTTGCCTCCCGAGAAGCGCTTATTTATAGTTTAAGCTCGACTTTGCTCGAGGTTGTATGTTCATGGTGGTTTGAAGAGTTGATACTCTTCTATCCTGCTTACAATTTCATTATCAACGTAAGATTTCAGTCGGGTGTGATCTACCTTGAAAGTGCCGAGTAATTTATGTTTTATCTCGACTTTACCATAGGGAAAGATTTTCATTACCGTGAAGTAAGGTGTATCACTTGTATGCTCTTTTGAATTCAAGATTCGAGGATCGTCTTCCCCTAAGATTACCTTATCCCCTACCTTGAGTTGATTCGTTTGTATTTGAGGGTCGTCTTGGTGATGCTCTGGGTTGGTTTGGCATACTTTGGGCTTTTCATGATAGTTCAACCACTCATCTAGTTCCTCGATCTGAAGCATTCGCCTTTCAAGTTTGTCTCCCTTGGATGGATTTGTCTGTGGTTGGGTCGCCTCTACGTAGAGTGTATCCTGCACAGAAGGTTGAGTGGTGAAGTCAGTGTTCTTACAAGGACTCAAAATTCTGATTTTATCTGCAGATTTAAGTGAGTTTTGAGCTTGTAAGGTAATCTTATTATCACCTACTTGTAGTGTGAGTTCACCTGTTTCTAAGTCAATTTTTGTTCTAGTAGTTGCTAAAAAGGGACGCCCTAGAATTAAGGGTACATTGCTATCCTTATCAATGTCTAAAACAACAAAGTCAACTGGGAATTTAAATTTATCGATTTTGACAAGTACATCTTCAATTATTCCCTTAGGTGCCCTAATAGTTTTATCAGCTAGTTGAATGCTCATCTTGGTTTTCTTAGGGTTTCTAAGACCTAGTTGTTTAAACAGGTTATAAGGCATGGCATTTATGCTCGCCCCTAAATCAGCTAAAGCATTTTTTTTTCTCTAGGCTACCAAGAAAAAAAGGGATAGTGAAACTCCCTGGATCTTTTAGTTTGGCTGGTAGTCTATTTTGTAGAATAGCTGAGCAGACTGCATTTAATTCCACATGAGATTTCTCCTCCAGCTTCCGCTTGTTTGTCAAGAGTTCTTTTAAGAATTTAACCACGTCTGGTATCTGCAAAATTGCTTCAACAAGTGGTAAGTTAATGTGTAAATTTTTTAAGAGTTTAAGAAACTTACTGAACTGTTCATCTGTGCGGTCTTTCTGAAGCGCTCTTGGGTATGGTATACGAGGCTTGTGTTTGTTGATGTCTGGCTTGTTGTTGCTTACCTCTACCTTACCTTTACTCACCTTAGGTTCCTTGCATAACTTTGGGTCGTCTTTGGTTAATGCCTCCTCATCTATTGTATTTATGGCATAAAGTGTTCCGAAAGCGGGTTTCTGACATGGCCATGAATTTGGTAAACATCTCTTCAAGGTTGGGCTTTTTCTCCTGTTACGGCGGTGGCTGCTGAAATCCCTGAGGGGGTTGTTGTCTTTGATTTCCTTGTCCTCCCCATGAAAAATTGGGCTGATTTCTCCAACCTGCATTGTAAATATTACTATAAGGGTTATTTTGAGGTCTAGAATTATTACCCATATAGTTGGCTTGCTAAGTTTCCATGTTGTGTCCAGAGGATGAGTAGTCTTGAGTGAACATATTTACTGGAGGTGTGTCACACTGTATCACTGGCTGTGCCTGCGTAGAACCAATAAAATGTTCAAACTTTTTATTTAGAAGTTCTACTTGGTTAGTAAGCATGGTGACAGCATCAATATTATAAACTCCTGCAGCTTTTGTCGGTTTTGTCCTCATGACTTGCCACTGATAGTTATTTAGTGACATCTCTTCAATAAATTCATAAGCTGCTTCGGGTGTTCTATTGTTGATCGTTCCTCCTGCGGCTGCATCGATTATTTACCTTGTTGAAGGATTCAAACCATTGTGAAAGGTTTGAAGTTGTAGCCACAAAGGTAAACCATGATGAGGGCATCTTCTCAAAAGATCTTTGTATCTCTCAAGCATCGTAAAGTGTTTCTAAATCCATCTGCACAAAAGAAGAGATATTGTTTCGTAATTTAGCTATTTTAGCTGGAGGAAAATATTTAAGTAAAAATTTTTCGGTCATCTGTTCCCATGTGGTGATTGAGCCCTGTGGTAAAGAGTTTAACCACTGTTTGGCTTTGTTTCTCAAAGAGAATGGAAATAGCCTTAGACGAATGGCATCATCAGAAACGCCATTAATTTTAAAGGTATCACAAAGTTCCAAAAAGTTGGCTATGTGTGAATTTAGATCTTCATCCTGTAAACCATCAAACTGCACCAATTGTTGTATCATCTGAATAGTGTTAGGTTTTAATTCAAAATTATTAGCAGCAACAGTAGGTCTAAGAATGCTAGTTTGGGTACCAGCCAAACTAGGTTTAGCATAATCATACATAGTGCGAGGAGCTTCATCTTGATTTGCTGGTGGCGCGACTATTGCGGGAGGTGGTGGAACGTTTTGATTTTCTTCCATCTCTTCTGTAGGTTCTGGCCTTTGTTCTTAATCTTGTTCTGGATATTTTAGGCTTCGTCTGATCTCTCTGCGAGTTCTGCGAACTGTCGCTTCTAAATCTTCGTCAAAAAGTAATGGTCCTGCTGGGTTGTTTCTAGTCATAAACTAGAAATACCTAGAAGGAAAAAAAAACAAAGAAAAATAGAATAAAATAAAATAAAAGAACAATAATAAAATACAAATAAATAAAAACTAAAAATAGATAAATATAGTAATGGCTAAAGTAATAGAAATCGAGTTTTCTTAATATTTCAGTTCCCCGGCAACGGCGCCAAAAACTTGATATGCTCGCGATATTTAGTAATAAAATTTATAAAAACTGATCACACCAAAAACTAACTAATATCACGATTTTAAAGGCAAGTGCATCGATTGAACAGTAGTATAGTTTAGCGGCAAGACCGAGTTATCGTACCCAAGGGAACCAAAAGTACTAATACTTACTTTCTTTCTATTATCTAGCCTAAAAATAAAAGAGGATTGATTGAAACTAATTCTAAAACTAACTAAAAGTGCACAAAAAGTAAATTGGGGAAAACTTTAGGGAAGAGCTGATTGATATGAGCAATACTTAAGGGAGAATCCACCTAGACTTTACTTGTTATTGGTTCTTGAGCTAGACGATTTATTCACTTGACTTGATCCGTAGAGATCCCTAATTTATGCTAAACCCTCCGTCGAGGCGAAGAGCAACTAGGCCTAGGTTGTTAACTAAAGTTCCTTTATTAATTAACAACCTAGGTTGCATTAATTCGATCTATGGTTCCCCATATTAGGTTTAACCCTAATCCGAAAAATTTATGTCACCCTATGTCTAGGGTTGCATGCAACTCCGCTTAATTATGGTAGATCTACTCTTATCACAGGGACTTTTGCTCCTCTGCTTTAAGCACATCCGTTTCTTGAATTAATACCTAGGCTTATTAACACAAGAATTAAGCACACATAATTAAGAACAACTCAAGTATTTATCATATAACCTAAGAATAAATAATAACAATATCTGTCTTAGGTTTCATCCCTCTCAAGTATTTGAGGGGTTTAGTTCATAATAAAGAAAGAAAACATCGCAGAAGTATTAAGAAAACAAAACATAAAAGAACCCAAGGATCCCTGAAGGATTGAAGGGAAATTTTCTATTTTGATGTAAAGCTCTGGCTTCTGGGATGAATTAATCAGCTTCCCTACGAGTAATCCCTGGCTTTCACTCTTCGTGTCGGCAGAGAGACGGCTTCCTACCTGAAGAAAAGAATACCCTAGACAGGGGAATCAAGTCCACCTGACAGGGGAAATCAAGTACCCCTTTAAAGTTGCCTCTTAGGGTCTTTATATTGAGATTTGGGGAGCCTTTCTTAGCCTTTAAGCATCCCAATCCGAGTGAAATTCCTCTTCCCCACGACAGGGACATGCCCGTGTGCCACGCCCGTGTGGCACGACAAGAGGCCGTGTGAGAGTCTGTCGATAGAGGCACGGCTGTGTGGCCTGGCAGTGCTTGTCGGGGGTTGGACCGTGTGATCTTTATGTGGCACGACCGTGTGCCACGGCCGTGTGGTGACTTCTTGGGCTGTGTCATTTTCTCATTTTGGCCCATTCTCTCCGTTTTTGGCCCGTTTTCTGTTCTTTTCTCTTCCTTATGCTCTCCTGGGTGTAAGATATGAAAAAGAAAGGTTTAGAGCATCAATTTTTATAAAATAGATAATAATTCATCCAATATATAGGCTAAATATGGGGTAAAAATATGTATAATTTATCGTTTATCAAATACCCCCACACTTAAGCCTTTGCTTGTCCTCAAGTAAAATCTCATTCCCTACTGAAGAGTCATTCCTCTCAACCTACAATTTCTATCAATAATGTTTCAAACTAATTTATAGGTAATCATACAATGAGGATTCAATCAAAAGAACATTAAAGACTCAATCACTCTAAGTTGAGAATTTTATCATTGAAACATAAGCTCTTTTCCCTTCTCCTAAGTAATTATCTCTCCATTTTAATTAACAGAAGTTGACATTCTCACTAAAGGTTCGCTCTATCCATTCGAAGTGTTTAGGGTTCAGAATTTAAGTACTCTCTAGTCTATCTGAAAAGCTATTACCATAGGCTTGCAAGAAAATCACCTCTCCACCAGTATAGATTGATATGACACATCGATCGAAAGGTCTTTGCAGAGGTTGTAACGGGGCTTGGTTAGGGGTGTTGTCACAGGCTGCAAAAGAGGGTTAGAATCGAGATTGAACTTGAAAAATTATCTAGCTAGAAAAATTTCTATCACTTTGGAACATATTTCTAAAGCTAATTCTTAAGATAATATCGTTTCTGTCTTTATAGCTTGAAAATAGAAATATGCAAAAACTTATTAAACTATTACAAATTACAATTGAATTCCACTGTATGTATACATGGTTTTTTTTTAAGAACAACTTAATTTAAAAATAAAATAAGTATAATAACTTGAAGATTTACAACTTTACAACTAGAAACGAGAAAGCTAGATAATAATTCGACTTTAAATCTCGACAAAAATAGGGGTTAAAGTAATTGAATGGGATTCAGCAAAAAAAGGGTTATTGGTTAATAATTAGGAGGTGAGTTAAAAAAAAATTGGGTTGTTAGGCTCAACGGGGTTCACTAGGGGTTAAATTGTGGAGTTAAGCTTTTTGTGGGGTAAAAATATGTATAATTTATTGTTTATCACCAGATATCTGCCGAATCACTCCTTGCATTTCGGGTTTTGGGTAAGTAATCTTCACTTTAGTTTGGAGGTTGGCCGAATGGTCATAAGTATTAAAAGGGTGACTCATGTGGATGCGAGTCACTTATTATTCAGTCTTTAAGGTTAAGTTGATGCAGATCTAGGAAAAATACTCATGGTTAGTGATTAAGAAAGGGCTATTAAGGTTAATGGTAAGATTTCAGTTTTTGGTAAATATATTTGTTAAGCATATGATTAATTGAAGAGTGACATTGGATTTAGGTTTGTGGCTAAGGAGACTGTAGCGCGTTTTGCTATTAGGTGTGTACACACACTTCACACACACAACAGATCGGCAAATCTCGAAAAGCCGAAATGCCGAAAAGCTGAAGGTTTGGCTACGGTAGTTTTGTGAGTGCGCGAACACTCGTATGAGGGTAATCGATACAATACTAGAGACCCCATAAGCGATCTCATGGAATTGGGTCACATTTTGGCCAATTAGGCCAGAATGGGTCGAATGGGCTGACGGGCTCGTGGGCCCAAATAAGCAAAAATTGGTAAATTAGTAATAAGCGACGAGCTGATTAAGTTAGTTGTATGGCTTGGAATAGATTTGGGCTTAATGGGCCGTATAAATGTGATTGGGCCTGATAGGCCATATAAATGTGATTAGGCCTAATAGGCTATATGAATGTATGTGGACTCGTTAGGGTTAGTAATGGACTTTTAGGCTTAGTAGCTAATAATTGCTTAAGCAGACATAAAACTTAATTAACCAATTAAGTGTAACTGTGGACAAGTCATAACATTAAAGTGTGGCAATAGGTATATGCATGTCTAGGATTGGATCTAGGGAGAGCTTTGTACTTAAGCGGTCTTAATGGCTCACCTCCTCTTCTCTGGAATCCTTCCTGGTGCATAGTGTCTGTTCACTTTAGCCAACGGGGACTTGTTGACGGGACAAGGTATGTAATTAGACCATGGTGTTAAGAAATTATTGAAATACCCCTGTAGGGTAAATTACTGAAATACCCTGTAGGGCAAAATTACTAAGAAACTTGTGACTTACAAAATTACAGAAAAACCCTTAGTTGGCAAATTACCAAAATACACCTATGTGCCATGAGTATGACTTATGCATGCTATATGTTATTTATTGCATTGATGTGTTATTATATTGCATATGGGCCGGGATTATGATTGGAGGAAGTGTATATAAGGGTCGCACAGTCTTTGGATCCACTGCAGGCTTTTTAGCCACTAAGCAGCTATGTTGCACCGATAAGTAGTGCCGCAATCGGTGCTACACCGAGTATAAGCAGGTTTGCTACAACGATAAGTACTGCCGCAACCGGTGCCACACCGGGTGTATAAGGATGGGTAGGTTGAGTATCTCCCCACAGGAGTGTAGGTTTGGAAGGGGGTGTACAAGGTTGGTTATGGGAAATTGCACATTGCATAATCATATTCATATTGTTGTGATTTGGGCTAAGGCCTAAGGCCACTGTATGTTGAGATATGGGCTTAGGCCCAACCGAGGCCACTATGGGCTAAGGCCCAAAGGCCACTGTTATTGAATAGGGCTTAGGCGCAAATTATTTAACACATGTTATGTGTCTATCGAGGGACGTACACACTGAGTTTCCGTAAACTCACTCCCTCTTTTTAATTTTTTTCAGGTGACCTTCAGTAGGCGGTTCCACGATGGAGGGGACTCGAAAGTGCTACACTGCAACTTGTTTTAATGATCAGTAGTTTTATTTATTTACCTTATTTTAAATTATTTTTATTGGGTTGTAATAAGGCTTTTATAACTTCTGGATTATTTTTAAATTTAGGATTTTATTGTGATTTTATAATTGCTAGTGGTAAAAACGAGTTTTTCCAAAAACAACCTCTGTTTTAAATTAAGCTTCCGCAACGATTAAGATTTTATAATTAATAACATCTTAAATAGGGAATAATCTTTTTAATAAACCATGTTGGGAATTGATCAAATGCAAATGGAGGTTTTACACAACTTTTAAACAAGAAGGGTTTTCAATGAAAACTTGGTTTTCGGAAAAAAAAAACACTTCAATGTGACACGCCAGATTCGACCATAACATCTGGGATGGGTTTGGGGTGTTACAGCTAAGAATAGCCAAAATCAGCAGCCAAAGAGCCCTCCCTTGGCCGGCCACACATATGGCAAGTTTGAAGTTTTCAGACTTGCTATATTATGGAAGGGGCAAATCTACAAATGTACAAATAGTGGAGGGGTCTATTTGCAATTTGACAAAGTCTTCAAGGGCCATTTTGCAAGATAATTAATCAGCCAATCAATGTGATTGGGTCAGCTTGTGGGACGATTTTGGGCTGCCCAGTACTTTGTCGGTTTGGTTTTCTCGGTTCAGCTCAACTGGGTCACTTTTCATAATTAATTAACTATAATTTAGTTAACCCAAATTAAATTAGACATAAATTAAAATGAATTATATTATGAATTAATACATATAATTTGAACCGTCTTAGGCTGAAAAATTAATTCGCCTTGATGCTTCAAAATTGTTTCTCAATTTTGCGCTTCTAGTAGTGCCTGCATAGCCCTTTTTTGCCCTTTGTGCAAATCTGTCAAAAATAATTAAAATTAATCAAGATTAATTATAAAATTAATTAAAATTAATTATGGTAAGAATTTAAGTACAAAATAATTATTTTATAATAATTATATATTTTTCGACAAGAATTTTACCGAATTTGCATGAATTTGAGTTAAAAAGGGCATGAAAAAGTGTATATTTTCGTGTTTCCAGCCTACCACAAAGGTCCACATAGCAATCCTATTGTGGGGTAGTGCACTTGTCACGCCATCATAAGAGACCATTGATAGAGGCTGTAAGTCTTTTTTAGGGACCTTTTCCCACTCAATATTTTAAAAAATATATGCAAGATTTTTATAATTTTCAGTTTCAATCATGTATGATCAATATATGCATGAGAAATACATGTGGCATTCTTTCCTAAACTATATGGCATACTTATCTCATATATGCATGACAAGCTATGACAATTTTAGATTATTAACATTTAATTATTCATAATAGTCAACCAAACATATACCAAATGAAGTGTGCTCGTATTTGTGAATCCGATTACACGTCGTTAAAGTGGCCGATCATCTAATTCTCTATCGTTTTGAAATAGTACTAAAAGATGAAAATAAGAACAATGGATTTTTAACCAATGGATATGATGTGAATGTTATAGGATGGATAACTTGCACGAAATGGACACTTGAAATGAACCAAACTTCTACAAAGTGAAACAACAAACAAGTCTTTGAAGAAGAATGACTGTGACCCTCTGTTTAGAAAAAAAGAGCCAATGGTATATTAGAACACCACACTTCAGAAAAGGAAAGAATGGAAGTGATAAGTTCAAAGGGTTGACACCACAAGGTAAACCTTGATAAGCCTGGGTAAATTATTTCAAGAACAAAGAGATAGAATTCTCACAATATAATAAAAATGTTCATTCTTTTTCTCAAATAGTTTACACATCAATTATTTATAAAAAAAATAAAAGGTAGTTCTAAAATGTTCAACTTGACTAATAAATTTGATTTAAATATGCATTAATATTAAAGGGTCTTTCATGCATCCTTAGCTAGGAAGCAAGAGTTGTTCAAGCTTACTTCTTTAATTTTGGCTGAACATTTCATGTACTGGACGGTGCATTTAAGGTTTTTCTGGGTTGACTAAATGGTCACATTCCATGCCCACATGAATAGCAATTTTGAAGTGTGAACGTGATTGATAACCTTGCAAAATCAAACAGCCACATTGTGTGAGCACTCTTTATTCGTTTGGCAAGACCGAGCAGCCATGTGTAGCTTTAAGTAGGCTGGCCATTGGAATATCCTAAGCCACACATTAAACATATCTATTAGGACATCATAAAGAGCTTAATAATGATGCAGAAAACTAGGACACAATTAAAACTAATAACATAATAAAACAAGAATTTTAAAAGCAGTGGAATTAATTAAGTTAAGTAAACAGTTTAGTCCTTACAAATCCACATGTAAAACATTGCATGGACTTGGGGCTTTATTAGAGGCCCAATAAGGATTGAACTTTTCGCATTTAGGCCAAACTTGTTGAATCAAGCCCACCATCACCTGTTTGAGCTTCTTTGCTCTAGCACGCATCATAGGCCAATAGGAATTTCAATTGGATCCTCTCTTGAAATAGGCAACTTGGAATTTGGTCCACTTGATGAGCTTAAGTTCACATCAAACATTCTCGTGCATGTATCATCCCCTCTGTCTTCAAAGCGATTTCTCCCCAAATCCTCAGCTATATCATAAGAAGATAAATCAAATACATTAAAACTAGAACTTATATTAAACTCACCGAGAAGGTTTAACTTGTATGAGTTATTGTTAATTCTTTCCACAACTTGGAAAGGATCGTCTGCTTGTTTGTATTTGTGAATTTGATTACAAGTCGCTAAATTGCTGATTGTCTAATTCTGTATCATTTTGAAATAGTACTAAAAAGTGAAAATAAGAACAATGGATATTTAACCAAATGAAAGGACATGAATGATATAGGATGGATAACTTTCACGGAATGGAAACTTAGAAACGAACCAATAATATGAAGGATCGTGACTCAAATTCTACAAAGTGAAACAACGAGCAAGTCTCTAAAGAAGAATGACTGTGACCCTCTATTTAGAAAAATAGGAGCCAACGATATATTAGAATGCCACACTTAAGAAAATGAAAGAATGGAAGTGATAAGTTCAAAGGGTTGACACCATAAGGTAAACCTTGATAAGTCTGGATAAGTTAGTTCAAGAACAAAGAGAGAGAATTCTCACAATATAATAAAAATGGTCATTCTTTCTCTTAAACGGTTTACACATCAACTATTTATAGAAAAATAAAAGGTGAACGAATAGCCACAAACCGACCATTAATGTAGTTCTAGAATGTTCAACTTGACTAATAAATTCAGCTGAAACATGCATTAATATTAAAGGGTATTTCATGAATCCTTAGCTAGGAAGCAAGAATTGTTCAACCTTCATTCTTTAATTTTGGCTGAACATTCCATGTACTTGAAATAAATGTTGGACGGTGAATTTTAGGTTTCTTTGGGTTGACCGAATGGTCACATTCCATGCCCACATGAATAGCCATTTTTAAGTGTGAACTTGATTGATACACTTACAAAACTGAACAGCCACGTAGTGTGAACACTCTTGATTTCTTTAGCAAAATCGAGTAGCCATGTGTAGCTTTAAGTAGGCTAGCAATAACACTCCTAACTCGTATCCATCGTCGGAACAAGGTTACGAAGCAATACCGAAAATTTCACATCAAACGAATACAATTTTTAGACATTTCAAATCATATCATTAATCATATTAAAACAAATCCTAATCATACATATTGTCCCTTATACAAGCCCTCGAGGCCCTAAAAACATATTAGAAACAAGTCGAGACTAAATTAGAAACTCATAGAATTTTTCGAAAACAGTGAAAATTTTCAAAACTACAAGGGTCACACGGCCGTGTCCCAGCCCGTGTCTATGCCCAAGTAACTCACTGATTTAGGTCACACAGCCAAGCCACACGCCCGTGTGCTAGGCCATGTAACAGCCTGACTTGCAGCCCTTTGAAAGCTACAGGGCACACACGGTCATGTCGCCTAGCCGTGTGTGACACACGGCTGAGACACACGCCCTTTTCTCTGCCCATGTAGACGAAAAATAGGTATTTTTCAAGCCATTTTTCTCACCATCATAGCATATACCTACAATCACTTTTGCACATAAATACAAGCCATCAAAAGGCACCAAAATCAAGCATAATCAAGGTATACAAATATGGTATATAACCATACAACCAATATGCCCAAAAGGCACCTCAATCTCAACTGTCAACATGTATACTAACAAACGTAATTTGGCCAAATGTCCATCTAACCTTTAGCTAAGCTTATACCAAAATATACCTTTTGATTTACCTATCAATTTCATGCCAAAAGGTATCAAATGTACCATTCAACAACTAGCACTTATAGCCATTCATGACATATATAACAAAAGTATCAAAACACTATATTTTAATATATCACAAGACCATTTATACATGCATATTAAATTACCATTTCATCTTCAATCATTCAACCATAATTAACCAAAATATCAACCACTGAAAGGCTAAATATATACATACCAAAATTAAATCCATACCATCACTCAAAATGCCATAAAAACAAGCCAAAACCAATGGCTACTTTATTAACCAAAATTGTAACACCCCAAACCCAGCCTGGACGTTATGGCAGAATCTAGCAGTGTCACATTAGAGTGTCTTTTTGAGAACTCGTTCTTGTTGGTAAAACCCGTTGAAGGTTAAAGCCTCTATGATAATTTTCAAGTCATCTTAGTCATTGGTTAATCAATTTAAATCGTCATTACTTATAAAACAATGTTTGTTGTGGAAGCATTTCCAAAAATGTTACGAAAATGCAGTGTTCTGAAAATAGTTACTTTTTTATTTGGAAACCATGTCCTACTACTATAGGATATGAAGTAAAGTAAAAGCCCAAATTAATAGTTAAAAATTTAAGAGGCCTTTTTACATGACAGAAACCCAATGAAAAATTTATAATCCAAACTAACATAAGACCAGTACGGAAGTGAGGCCAGCATCCAGCTCCTTGCAGCACTAAACTACCTAACGCTGGGGATTACTTGCACAGTTAGAAGCGGGGTGAGTTTTTGAAAACTCAGTGTGTAATCCCCTAATATAAAAATAGTCAGTCAAATAAATAGAATACAGAAGCTGTTGGGGCCTGAGCCTACTACAATATCAGTTGGGCCTAGCCCATATCAGTAACAGTTGGGCCTAGCCCATTTCAAAACCAGTATCAAAACAACAATGCAACCTACCCCAATCTAGCCAATACACCACTCCGTACCACCAACACACCATGTGGGGATAAAATCGACCCACCCAGCCAACACACCAAGCTTAGCACCGGTTGCGGCACTAAGTCAACAAGATGGCTCAAAGCCATAAACAGGATGGCTAAAAGCCATAGATATCGCGACAAAGCTGCCAGCACACAGAATGACTAAAAGCCATAAATATTGTAGCAAAGCTGCCATTACACAAAATGGTTAAAAGCCATAAGCAGGAAGGCTAACAACCTTAAATAGGATGGTTACAAGCCATAACACTTCCTCCGTCATTAATAACCCAATCCTATGCAGGATGTCATGTTAGAATATCATACATGAATGCAGGATGTCATGCTTAGAAAAAATAGTCAAATCATAGCCTAAATCAGTCATTTACCCTCGAAGGGTAAAATAACCATTTTACCCTATAGGGTTGTTGCAGTCATTAACTAATTCTAGGGTCTCAGTACAGATGATGACCCTTCAAAAGCTCTACAGTTGTCTCAAACGACTCAGATGACTTAAGTGGTCATAACAATGTAAATGGGCCCAAGGCCCATTACTTGACCCAAGTGGGCCCACACCTCGTGTGGCCCATTTACCCCAAATTCAGTCATGGCCATATGAACAACATGGCCCAATCCAGTGTTTAACACCGACAAAGGATTTTATCCGTATAGGCCTTCAAGCCCATTGAGCCCACACGGCCCATTTCGGCCCAACGTGGCCCATGACAGCCCAAGTCCACGAGAATGCTCGTGGCAGCCTTTATAGCCTATCACCCATGTTTTGTGGGCTCAGTTCACCACACGAGCGTTCGCACGCTCGTGGGGCCTCAAATGCTGAAGTTTCAACTTTTCAGCTTTTTGGTTTTTTAGCTTTTCAGCTTTTGCCAATTCACAGTCTATTTAGTGTGTGTGTGTGAACACACCTATTTGCGAGACGTGTGATTAACCCACTCGTATTGATCCTACAGCCCAAACATAATACTATGTTAGCCAGTTGTTCACTAGGGTTAATCACTTAACACATAGTCCAAAATACTCCTTCCTTACCTTGTCTAAATGATCGGCCTTGAAACTCCCAAAACGCTGATCATAAACGAATATACGGCCTTATCAAGATTCTGTAATATAACACATCTCATTAGATAGAACATTCATAAGTGTGGTTTAAATCCAAATATACCACACATCACACCCATAAGGAAAGGATCATGATTCGGCAACCAAAGTACATGAAGAGAAAAAGGTAATCGGCTTTTAAAAGAGATGGAAGAAACATGTTGATCACATATAACTATAATAGAAACAAGAGGGAACTCGTGAGTACCTTCCAGACTGTTAGTGTAACACCCCTTATCCGTGTTAACACCAAAATAGGATACGAGGTATTACTAGAGAAGCACACATGTAATTGTAATAAATTGAGTCATAAACTGATCATTCACATTAAAACCCTTCAAATACTCATTCATCCTTTAGCCATTGAAATCATATATATTATAAACTTGTAACTTAACTAATACTAAACCACATCGATAACATAATGCAAGTGGTATATTAAATATTAGAGATCAATATTTCGAGTAATATTACTATAATATACCACAAAATATTCAAGTCTTCTATACATGCCATAGTTTCAAAATATGTTTACAAAATACCAAAGGAAGGATGGATAGTGTTGGTGAGCTTCTGATAACTTTTCCAAGTCATGAACAAACTTGATTACACTATAAAATAAGACAAGAAGGAAAAAGAAACAAAATAAGCTTATAGCTTAGTAATTAATATGTAAATAATAAAAATAATAAACTATTAATGGCATTTATAAATCCCAAAATATGTTTCCACAATTATACAACCTTAATCTCACATGAAATTGCCATTTACTTAAATTCAGTACAAGCTGTCCATTTGCATCCCAGTCACTAAATTATTTTTAGCTAGAGCTACGGAGCTCCAAATTAAGATCTGTAAATTTTCCCAGAAACTAGACTCATATTCATTCTTACCATAAAAATTTAAGAATTTTTGGTTTGGCCAATTAATACAGTTTATTCATTAAAATCTCCCCTATTTCACTGCCTGGCAGTCCTGACCACACTTCACTAAAATTTTAATTTTTCTTTATACAGAATTCAAAAGATGTTCATGTTTGTTTCTTCTAAAAATAGACTCAATAAGGAATCCAAACATATAAATTATATTCCATATTTGTTTTTTAAAAAATTATAATGAATTTTCCAAATCATAACAGGGGATCACGAAATCAAGCTGAACCAGTCCTAGAAAAATTTAAATAACTCAAAATATAGAATTCTTTTATTTTCCCTGCTTCTTTTATATGAAAATAGACTCAATAAGATTTAATTACACATCTTATTCAACCTCCAATTCAACATTTACTATTTTTGGTGATTTTTCAAATTCACCCAACTTCTGCTGTCATAAACTGTTTTATTTCTAATTTCACTTTTTTTCATAAATTTTCTCATATCCATTTTCCAATAATGCTTGTCCACATCAAATTTACCGAAGTTTGATCATTTATCGAACACATTACTCATATACTTATATACACATATATCTGCACTTAATCTTTACATAATCACACTCATTTTTCACTTGGCTACTTTCTCATCGAACACTTCGAAATAGAACGATAATAAATACTCGGTGGCTTGCACATAGTACTACCTTTGAAGATAAGATTAATTGGTGCACATAGTAGCCTTCACTTAGTACTACACTTGTGACCAAAATCATTCCTTACACATAGTGGCTTGCACTTAGTACCACATATGTGATCGAAGTTATTGGGTATGCATAGTAGCCTGCACATAGTACTACACATGCGACCCCAACCATATGTAGCCTACACTTAGTACTACACACATGACCTAAGCCATCTTGAACACATAGGAGCCTGCACATAGTACTACACATGTGTTCCCACCCCAAATGTAACAGTCTGATTTTAACCTTATTCGGAAAGGTGGTTTCGGGACCACGAATCCGGGTTAGAAAAATATTTAAAAATTATTTTCTGTGTTAATTATGTGTGAATTTGTGTGTGTGAAATTTTCGTGATTTAATTTTGTCGAATGAGTGCTGATTAAATAAAGGACTTAATCGCGTAAAATATAAAAGTGACTGGCTATTTATTAGAAGTGCTTAATTTTAAGGCTTATTAAAGCGAATGTTTTTATGTTGTAATTTGACCATTAAAAGTTTAGTGGAATTCATGGTTTGGCATTTTAGTAATTATAAATATTTTAATGGATGGTTAGGTAAATATATTATTATTGTAAAATAAATAAAACAAATGGCATGAAAATAATGCCATTTTATCATCTTCTTGTCGAAATAAAAGAACAAAAGAAAGAAAAATACAAGCTTGGGGTTCGACTATTGTTTCTTTTGATTAAGGTATGGTTTTGACTCGGTTTTTAATAATTTTTACGTTTTTGAGATCGTTGCTTCGAATACTACTCGACCCATGCCTGAATTTCTGATTTTGATGATATATTCATGAGTTGTCATTACTGATATCTTGGTGAATTTTGTGTTTGATATTGGTAAATAAGAGATATGTGTTAGATTACTAAGTTTGTATTGGAAATTTTCATGAAAATTAAGTAAATAGGGCTTAATTGCAAAAATAGTAAATAGAGTGACTAGATTGTGAATTAAATTAAATGTGAGGACTTGTAGGGGCTGGAGGAATATTCGGCCTTAGCTTAGTGTAAGTAAATTATATTTAGTTTGTGTTTTATGAATTTTGGACTTAATTGCTAAATGTGTAAAATATATGGGGCAAAAGTGTAATTTACTCATTTATGTGTTTTTGAGTGAATTGGACTGAATATTTGATTAAATAAATTTAATTTATATCAATTTAGATCAAGAAAAGAGAAAATCGGATTCGGATTGGGGAAAAATAAAAATAGACGAATAGTCAGTTTATGCCGTTCGTTGATATCCGAGGTAAGTCTATAAGCACTTTAAACATTTTTATTTTTTTATTTATTATTTTGAGTGAAAATTTGTTTAAAGTATTGATTTGGAATTAAATGGATATATGTGGGTGTTTAGCCGAATGTGATATTGGAAAATAGCATATTTAAGCTTATTTGAAATATGTGATAATATTTGGAAAGTTACATGAAAAGTATGTTGCAATTGAATTTCTTATACGTGAAGTAGGGTTTGAAATGACTGTGTATAATAGAAATCGGGCTTTATGCCTAGTAGGCTTAATGCCAGTGTATAGAAATTGGGCTTCATGCCTAGCAGGCTAAATGCTGGTGTATAAAAATTCAGGCTCCGAGCCTAGCAGGCTTCGAGCCTAGCAGGCTTCGTGCCAGTGTGATTTCAGGTTTATACCTAGTAGGCTTGTTGCCGATGAATTATAAAGAGTTTATGATTACGAGACTTTGTGATGAAGTGATGATTTCATACTTTAAACGAGCTAAAATGAACAGGTATGTTGTAGTTAGTTGTATTTGTGTAATTAGGTAAGTTGGCTTTTATATTTGTAATACAAATTATATGAGATGGAAATGGAAGTTTATGCACTCATGGAAGTATGTGTTCAGCCAAATATGTATATGTGAATAGGTTAATAAGGATTAAAGTTATGTTTATAACTACATGTGAATTTGGCATTGATGAATTAATATATGTTTATATGTTTGACATATTGAATCTTTGACAAATTGAACATGTATAAATAAATATGAAAGTATGAATCGGTTTTTAGTTTATTGATTTATTAATGTTAATGAATTGTACAATTGCTTATGACTTACTAAGCTATAATAGCTTACTGTGTATATGTTTGCCTTGGTTTTATAGATTTTGGAGGTCGTTACGTGCTCGGGGATCGTCGGTGAAGTTGTCCACACTATCGTTTAATTACTGGTACTTTTAGAAGCTAAACTCAAAACTTATAGCATGTATAGGTTAAACTATTCTGTGAACAAGTCAGATTTTGGTATGTATATATATAAGCCATGTGAAAATGGCTTGATCATTTTGTTACGTATAGTTTCGTGTTTTAATCAAATAATGTAGTTGATATATGTGATTATGGAGTGTTTATTTAGTTTTGGTTTAGAATTAAATGTCACGATATGTTTTGATGTGTAGTTGGTATAATTTGGTAAGCTTTAGGTTTAATCAATCTTGGTTAGTATAATATAATATATGTGATATATTTGATGTGAAGCTGAAATACGGTTGGCATATTTGATTGAGTAGATAAATTATTAAGCATATTTATTGAATAAATTTTGGTTATATATTTACTTATGTATTTGGCTGAATATGAGAGCATTGAATTAGTCTTATATATGACTTTTGTTATATGTTTCATGATAGATAATATTAGCATGTATGGATTCGGTTTTGACTAGTTAAAGTGTTAGTCAAAATGGTTGCTATATAGTATGCATATATGTATATTTGTGATATATTAATGAGAAAAGCATATTATGTTTGGTATTTGAGTTTAGTTCTTGAAATGTTTTGACATGATTAATGAATGGGAAAGTTGAAAGTGGACATTTGTCTAAGCATAGACGTTAATAGCAATTGCATTCGGCTCAAGCATTGAAAAAAAAGACCCAATGAATAGTAACCTATGTTAAGTAATGATAATGAGGAGTTTGAGTGTATATTGTATTTGGACAAATAGTATGACGTTTAGGTGATGTGTTTGTATATATATTTGATGACTTGTAATGTTTCAATTTAGTATTAATGTTTGTTCAAGTAAGATAAGGATTTGGTAAATATGTTATGAGGTATTATATTATACAGTGGGTATTGCAAGTTAATAGACCATGTTTTATGAATCTTTGTCGTATATATTATTAATCAAAGTGTTTTGATATTTGCTATATTAAATGATAATAAATGCATGATTATAATATGTTTTATAAAATTTTTAATGTGATTAGTTAAATGAATAAAATTGTACATTGTTCAGTAATGCCTTATAACCCCATTTCGGCGACGGATTCCGGTTAGCGTGTTACACCGAATCATTCGTATCTTTTCTATTCCGAAGGTTCAACTGGGAAATCCCTCACTTTTCAACATTTTACCAATTCATCCATACTCAATTTCAATTCATATTTTACCTCAAATGAACATTCAATATGCAATCACATCTTATATAATAACAAAATATTAGAACATAAGTAAAAACAATATGTTATTTACATATAAACTTACCTTAGTGCAAAATATAGAAGTTTTGCAATTTAGTCCACAATCTTTTCCTTTCCTCGGTCAAGGTTGATTCCACGTCTTTCTTGATCTAAAATAACACATTTAGCTTATTTAATACTCACATTTATTAAAACAGTCCTTAACTCTAACTTTGGTAAAATTATGATTTTGCCCCTAAACTTTTGCATATTTACGCTTTTGCCCCAAAGCTCGGAAATTAAAATTTTTCCCAGATTCTTATGTTTGAGAACATGCTGATCATTTATTTACTAACGACAACATCAAATTCTCACTCCAACATATACTTATGAACATTAGGTATTTTTACCGATTATGTCGTTTTACTCGTTTTCACTTAAAATCGAGAAGCACAAGTTGTTCAACATAATTTAAACCTCATATTCGATCATAAAACATCAAAATAAAGACATTTCACCTATGGGTATTTTTCCAAATATGAACCCTAGGTTAAATTATTACTAAAATAAGTTAAGTCAAGTTACCGGGACTCCAAAAACATAAAGAACATTAAAAACGGGGATTGGAATCACTTACTATAGAGCTTGGAAGCTTGAAACAAACCCTAGCTATGGAGACAATATGAGGTTCATCCACTTGAAGAAGATAATAGCAATTTTGCTATCTTTTTCCCTTTTAATTCATTTTAATTACCAAATGACTAAAATGCCCTTTATTATAAACTTTGGTTATTTCTACCTATGTATGTCCATTTTTGTCCATGAAAACCTAATGGTATAATTACCATCTAAGGACCTCTACTTTAAAAACCCATTACTCACAAGTACCTTTATGAACTAGGGCACACATTTTTCACCTACTTCAATTTAGTCTTAAATATCAAATTGAGCACCCAAACGATAAAATTTCGCTACGAAATTTTCACACAGTCATTCAATCACACAATAAATATTAAAAATTAATCGAAATAAATTTTTCTACTTCAAAATTATGGTTTTGAAACCACTATTCCATTTAGGCCCTAAATCGGGCTGTCACAGTTAGAACCCTTGAAAGCTGAAATCGTATGCCACTTAGCAGAGGAGAAAAGCAATCAGTTAAGAACCCTTATTATAGAGGGTATGTCGAAAGGAAAAATAATGAAAAGAAGAAAAGGGCAAAGAACTGAGAATGAGTCGGTAAAGTGAAAGAGATGATGATAAGGGAAGCGATTCGAATTAAGGAAAATGAAGAAGAGATACTCAGCTACTACTCAAGAAAATGGGACAAAAGAAAACGAAAGCAAAGAGAATACACAGATAGTATATTTGGCCAGGAAGAAAAGAAGTAGAAACAAAGGTTGTATTCGGCAACACCAATTAGCTTCGCAAATGGCCAATTCCGTGACAATAATAACCCAAAACAAAGAACAAAAACAAAAGATGTATTTCAACACTTAAGAGTTAAAAACGAAAATGATCAAAACTCACAACAATGAAAGGAAAACATCTCATAGTCGAATTCCCTATACCATTTTGGCACATCCCTCATATTTCTCCCCTTATCACTCCTCCATTAAACACTCCAACATCCAATTCAAATTCCTTTCAACCACCTCATGACCAAATAAACCTCAGAGTCTCAGTCCAACTCCACCTCTTTCCAAGCTTAGCCAGCAAAATAAATATTTCCTCTACTTATACCACAAATTGAACCTTGGACCTCATGCACACACCACACGCCTCTTACCAACTAGCCACTAGGCTTTTTGTGTCACATCTTAATTAATCATTTAAAAGGCTTATTTTCCAAGTACCAAGGGTTTAATTCACTAAAAATAGAAATTTTTGCTAAAGACCAGGTTTGAACCCAGGACTTCTCCAACACTTCTTAGGACCCTAAACCACTAAAGCATACATTTAATTGTGTCATTTTCTTGCACAATTAAATACTTAAGTACAGCCACCTTACTAAACCATACTCAAGGCCCAATACTTCTAAGCCCAAAATTTGGGAAATTACAAAAATACCTATACATGCCATTAAAACCAAACTTAGAAATATCCAAAAGTACGGAATAGCTGATGGATAGTGTGATATAACTCTGACAATCTTCTAACTCGAACGAGCTTCTGATTTACTATAAAAACAGAGAAAATAACACAAAGTAAGCATAAATGCTTAGTAAGTTTGTATAATGTAAAACACAACTTACCATTTAATCACATAATAGGTAAGTTAACATGGCATAATCCAACCACAATTTGGCCAAAGCCTAAGCATGTACACCAAACATGTTAGCCATTTACATGTATAACAAAGACATCATAATCATGGATGAGTACAACATTTAATCATGTACCATAATGTAACGTGTAGGTTTCTACAAGTGTACACAATCGTTATCAAGTAATAAGTAAGTATCGAGTTATCGTCTCCACAGGGATTGTATTTGTGTTAAATCACTTAATTGTAAAATTATATTAACAACTTGGTAAATTTAAAAACACAATATGATTGAGAAGTGATGATTAAAATGAAATATATTAAACTAAATGCAATGATCCCTAATGTAAATTATCCTAAATATGCAAACTATATGAATGAAATAGATTTTAGCAACATTTAAAACAATTTGCAACAATTATAACATAAATAAACTAGGACAATTACTTTAAATAAACTCAATTCATTATCAACATGCTTAATAACATTCAGAAAAACATTCCATGGCAACTCAATCTTTCATGAGTTTGGAAACCACATTAGGTCCTTTCGGAATCCTTTACTTAGTAAATATGCAGTTTACTAATCCTTATTTACTAAGGGTTTCTTACCATTCATACGAGGTAATAGGGACGTGTTAGGTTTGAAATAGTTTAATTACACAAATCTAAAAACTATGCAGATAACAGAGCTTGGTTAGAGTTGTTATGCAACCCGCAATTTAATCGGGTTAGGATCTAAATTGAGCATGCACTTTTCCATTATGTGTCTACTAGCCGCCGTCTGGTTAGGATCGCTCAGCTAATTTAGGTGCATTCCAATCACATATGAACGAAATACAGACTTAATTTTTATCGAAAACATGATCAATTGAGGCACAAACAACATAAACATGAATCAAATAAATATTATTTAATCAAAGAAATCATCCTAGCTTAAATAAAATTAAGCTAACATTGTTGTAAACAAGAATAAAGAACACATAGCAAACATTCTTAGATTAAATCAAAGAAAAGAAAGATTAAACCCAAATCCAAGTGGCTATCACCCAAGATTCTGACTGACAAGGGCTCTTTCATTCCTTTGCTTTGCTCCTTTGCTGATGGCTCTCTAAGGTGGCCAACCAAAGGCTCTTTAAGAGGCTTAATTGCTAAAATCTCTAAGAAGAGATGATGCTAGGCGTAGGGAATGTAAAATGCTAAGAGAATTGAGAGAAAATAGAGAATGTGACAGCCTTAAAACGACCCTAGTCGGCATGTGGTTTTGGGACCACAAAATCGAGGCACAAAAATAATTTAATAATTATTTTGATGCCTATTGCATGTGCAAATTCATGTGTGACATCTTAGGTGCTTTAATTTAGTATTAAAATTATGAATTGCACCAAAAAGGACTTAATTGTGAACTTTGGAAATATGCATGACAAAAGTGTGATGGCTAATAAGTACATGCATGCAAAATAGTGGAGTTGCATGTCAAATTCCCCTTTTAATGCTTGTGGATGGTAATGATGAAGGAAAATTAGCATGTTGTGTATTTTATATTAATGAAAATATGTTTAATAAGTTTATATTATGAAAATATATGAAATAATAAAATAAAGGGTGATACAAACAAAGCTTTCTTATTTTCTTTCTTATGGTTGCCGAAACTAAAGAAAAATAAGAGGAAAAAGAGACTTTGGTAGTTGGTCATTTGAAGGTCTTAATTTAAGGTAAAATTTTCGTAATTTGAATTGTATTTTTGATGTTTGGATTCTTTGTTTGATACCCTCCTAGACCCATGTTTTTAATTTTAAAATTACTGTTATTTTTGATATTCGGTCAGGGGAGAAAAATTTGTGAATTTTTAATTTGATGGTTATAATTGATAAATGAGTATGTGAAGGGTATTATGAGGTTAAATTCATGCATAAGGAAGATGGATAAGTTATGTGAATCCTTGTTGGTGTGTATTTTGTAAAGTATTTATGAGTGTACATGCTTGTATGCACCTCAATGTGATGGTTATCCTAAGATTGATTATTTGATAAAGAGAAGGTCTTAGTATAAATCAATTCTATATGTGTTATTGTGCATGGCCGAATGTGTGCATATGATATGGGAGGTATGTGTGTTCCTTATTTTGATTGCAAGTGTAATGATCAAGTGAGATTTCTGAATAAAGATTAATGAAATTAAATTATTTAATTTAGCTCCAAAGCATAGAGGGACAAGTTCGGATAAAGGGAAAGCTAAAGTGGTTGAATAGCCGACTCTTAATTGCTCAGAAAAGTTTAAGGTAAGTTTTAAAGTGATTATATGTTGATTATATCCGACTATAGTATGACATATTAAGTTGTTGCATTAGACCGGATGATAAGTATAAAATCTGATAAATTTGAGTTGCAAAATTATGTTTGTATGTGAATTAATAAAGCTGCTTACCAGCATAGGTAATCAAGCCTTTATGAGAATAGAATTGTATGTGAATTAATAAAGCTACTTACCAGCATAGGTAATCAAGCCTTTATGAGAACAGAATTATATGTGAATTAATAAAGCTGTTTTCCAGCATAGGTAATCAAGCCTTTATGAGAACAGAATTGTATGTGAATTAATAAAGCTGCTTACCAGCATAGGTAATCAAGCCTTTATGAGAACAGAATTGTATGTGAATTAATAAAGCTGCTTACCAGCATAGGTAATCAAGCCTTTATGAGAACAGAATTGTATGTGAAGTAATAAAGCTGCTTACCAGCATAGGTAATCAAGCCTGTATGAGAACAGAATTGTATGTGAATTAATAAAGCTGTTCACCAACATAGGTAATCAAGCCTTTATGAGAACAGAATTGTATGTGAATTAATAAAGCTGTTTACCAGCATAGGTAATCAAGCCTGTATGAGGACAGAATTATATGTGAATTAATAAAGCTGTTTACCAGCATAGGTAATCAAGCCTTTATGAGAACAGAATTGTATGTGAATTAATAAAGCTGCTTACCAGCATAGGTAATCAAGCCTTTATGAGAACAGAATTCTATGTGAATTAATAAAGCTGTTTACCAGCATAGGTAATCAAGCCTTTATGAGAACAGAATTGTATGTGAATTAATAAAGCTGCTTACTAGCATAGGTAATCAAGCCTTTATGAGAACAGAATTGTATGTGAATTAATAAAGCTGCTTACCAGCATAGGTAATCAAGCCTTTATGAGAACAGAATTGTATGTGAATTAATAAAGCTGCTTACCAGCATAGGTAATCAAGCCTTTATGAGAACAGAATTGTATGTGAATTAATAAAGCTGCTTACCAGCATAGGTAATCAAGCCTTTATGAGAACAGAATTGTATGTGAATTAATAAAGCTGTTTACCAGCATAGGTAATCAAGCCTTTATGAGAACAGAGTGGAATGCGAAATGTATATATGTGATAAGGCCAAATGGCCAATGTGATGAATGTGAAAGTGTACATTTGTGATAAGGCTGAATGGTCAATGTGATGATCTATGTGAAATGTTACACCATGTGATTAGTTATATAAGAAACTTGAGATTATATCCGGGCTTAAAGACCTGATGGCTATATGCGGAGATTATGTCCGGGTTAAGACCCGCTGGCTATATGCGGAGATTATGTCCGGGTTAAGACCCGCTGGCTATATACAGAGATTATGTCCGGGTCAAGACCCGCTGGCTTCATGTGGAGATTTCATCCGAGCTAAAAGTCTCGCCGTTGATCCGAGTAAGTCTAAGATTAAAAGAATTCACAATAAGAGTTACTTGTAAATATGCTCAATGCGATAAGTAAAACAGGTATGTACCTTGAGCTTAGATGTAAGCTTGTTTTGGACTAAATTCATAAGGCTGTTATGTGATGCATAAGTGAGCAAACAATGAGATTGTTTCTATGGTTATATAGCATCGGGTCATCGTGACAAGTTATGTGAAATTATGTATTGTATCTATGTTTAAATTAGCTCACTTTCAAGTGAAAGTTTATCTACTTATTGGTATTATGAAAGTGTGTGTATTCGGCTAAGGGGTGAAATACCCCAAAAGAAGATTGAAATGAAAATGCTAGCGACCAATTTATACCTGAAATGTTTATCTGTTTACACTGCTTAAAACTTACTAAGCATTGAAATGCTTACTCCGTTTACTCTGTTTCCTCTGTTTTATAGATTTCATTTTGAAGCTACGGACTCGGCGATTGAAGCTTTGACCACCTACACTATCGTCGTTATTTTGGTACAATCGATAGTTATTTTGAGAACAATGGCATGTATAGGCTAATCTCCTTTTGTTAAACTGAATTACGTTTGAGTTGTAATTATTCTAGCCATGCGAAAATGGCTTGCTTAATCTCTAAGTCGAATGTATGTTTTGTTAGAAATTTTATGTGAATTGATACTTTGTTGCATGGGTTATGTGATGTGATGATGGTATGCTTAATACCTAGAATTTCGATTACACCTATTGGTAGGTAGTCCCTTTGAAACTTTGATAGTACTCCTATAGTGAATATACGTGATAAGGTTGCATCAGTCGAATTACCTTGAAAGTTGGGTTGTTCAGATCTAGAAATTAAAGTTGATCACTAATTGTAATTTGATGTACAACCGAATCTATGTCTTGTATGTATCTATGAACCTCAGTAAGTTGTATTTAGTTATGTAATACCTTAATACCCTATTCTGGCGATGGACGGGGGTATAGGGTGTTATAGAGAATGATGAGGGATCTTATTTATAGGTGAAGAGAGGAGAGTAGTTTGCTAAAAATAGAAAGGTTTAGTCTCTTCAAGCTTCTTCAATGAGTGGTCGGCCATGATTGGATTTTGATTTGAATTTTGCTTGATTTTTAAGCAATTTAAATGCCATAACAACTCAGGACTGAGACTCGGTCAAATGTAAATCTTCGGGCAAATCTCTAATCTCTTCAACATTGCAAGGACTTTGTGTAATTAAACCAAAAAGTGGTTTATGTGGATAGCCATGTGTAGCCAAAATTTGGTTGACTTGGTCTTCAATTTGGAGGGTTTTTGTAATCCAACAAAGTTATCAGACTTGTCCAAAATAAATCAATAAATTAAAGGACCAAAGAATAAAATTTAATTAAACCCCAAATTATTAATGAAATATTTTAAATATAATTTTAAATTTTATTATTTAATTTAATCATGCATAGACCATTTTATGTATTAAAAATATAATATGTTCAAATAAACATAAAATAAGCCATTTTATGCAAGAAAACTATATAATAAAGTAGAAAATCACATTTTAATAATTTCTATGTCCTAATTTCATATTTTCACATATTTCATTAATTAATTAAAAAATACTTAATTTTAACAACGAATTTAAGTAAAAATGTGATAAATTACATAGGAAAAATCCTATATATTTTTCAGTTTACACATATACATATATCATCCATCTCAACTCTCAATATACCAAGTATTACCATTTTAATGAAATTCACATATGTCCATGTCTTAGTTCATATCTAACTCATATATTTTACTTTTAGAATAATGCTCATTGAATCATTTAGAATACTATTAGATACTCGGGATAGCCACACATAATGTGCTAACCCATATAACTGTAATCCGTCAAATCCTGTACATGTATGCTTACACGAGCTGTGAATCAAAATGCTCACACGACCTGTGACTATGGGCCTTCTCACATGAGTTGTGGGTCAAAATGTAGTTACACGATGCTGCTCACATGAGCTGTGGAGTATCCACACCATGCCGGACCTCAGCCATCGGTAGGACGTTCAGGACCACCACCAGAATCATGTAAACCCTAATGACATGTCATTTGTATCCTACGAATTCCTAAGGTTCAAATGGGCTCGGTAATTGTCGTACATCATTGGATATGAAATTTTGTATACATATGGCAATTCACAACTCAAACATAATTCAATGTAAAACATATAAACACAATTTAGTCACACAAACTTACCTCGACGATTATACATAGATACAGAAGTGATTAGTCCGAGACTTTCTCTTTGCCCCGATCTAAAGCCGTACAAGGACTGTCTTGATCTAAACGGATAAATTTAGCTCAATTCAATATGTATTTATTCAATTTAACCCAAAATCACATTTTAGAAAAAATTACACTTTTGCCCCTATGCTTTTAATTTCTTGGCAATTTAGTCCCTAGCTCATAAAAATAGAAATTCATGTAATTCAATCACAACCCATCATATCTAAATATCAATTAGGCCCCAACAAGCCCTATATTTAATTTATTTCATAATTTCACCATGTAAAATTTTTTATTTTTCAATTTAATCCCTATTTGACAATTTCGCTAAAAATCACTTAACAAAAATTGTTTATTTAAAAACAACTAATCATTTTATTTCATAAATAATAAAAAATCATTCATATTATTTAATGGAAAAAACCTAATAGTTTAATAGTTTCACAAATTAGTCCCCGAGCTAGCTAGATTAAGCTAGAACGATCCTGAAAACTCAGAAATCATTATAAACGGGACAAAAATACATACCATGCACTAGGAAATAAGTTGGCCAAAACTAGAAAGCTTTAATGGCTTTCTTTCCTTTGCAAAATCAGTTGAAGAAAGGTAAGGGATGATAGCTTAATTTTTTTATTTTAATTTGTCATTTATCTACCAAATTACATATATAACCTTTAAAAACATTAATAATTCCACTTATACCAAGCCATGAAATTCCACTAACACCATTTATGGTCTAATTACCACATAAGGACTTATGCTTTAAGGTTCCATAGATATTTAATACCTTTAGCTTCTAGAACTCAACTTTTGCACTTTACACGATTTAGTCCTTTTTATCAAATTGAGCATGTAAACTGTAAAATTTTTTAATGAAATTTTTATACAATACTACTATCATGTTGTAGGTAATAAAATAAAAATAGAATAAATATTTTGATGTCAGATTTGTGGTCTCGAAATGACTGTTCTGATTTCACTGAAAATGAGTTGTTCCTAGGCGGCTTCCTCTATCCCGTGTTGTTGCTAAAGAACCTTTACTAAAGCTATGTTCTTATTTCTCCATTGTTTAACCTATCGAGCCAAAATTATAATTGGTTCTTCATTGTACAACATATTAGACTGAAATTCGACATCTACTAGGGAGATAACATGTGAAGGGTCAGATCTGTACCGTCATAACATAGATACGTGAAAGACATTATGAATCTTTTCTAATTCTGACAGAAAAGCTAATCGATACACAATAAGTTTGATCCTTTCAGTAATTTCATACGACCCGATAAATTGTGGACTTAACTTTCCTTTGCGACCGAACCGAAGAATTTTCTTCTAGGGTGATACTTTTAAGAACACTCTATCACTGACTTGAAACTCAATTTCTTTACATTTAAGTTCTGTAACACCTAAAATTTTGGGCCTGGAAGTTTTGATTATTGGAGTCTAGGGATAGCGAAGAGGCTGCACATAAGTGATTAGTTGTGCGATTTAGTAACAGAAGGGGCCTGTTAGAGGAGTAGTTGTGTGACTGTTAGTAAACCTCCTGATTGTGGGTTCGAGTCCTAGGGTGTGCATTTTGGATGATTTATTTTGCATACTGATAGTTAGTAGTTTTGTTTAAGGGAGAATAGTTATTTAAATTTTATTTTGTTATTTATTTTAGCATGTGCTCATTTTTTTATTATTTTTATTATTCTGGGTTTTCCCTTTTCACGTTCTTTCCTCTCCTCTTCCTCTCTTCTTCTTGGTTCTCTGTTTTTTTTAAATTATCCTCTGAAAGCGGTTTCACTGGTTGGTCCGAGAATTTTTGCTTCTCTGTCGTCTCCTTCGTCATCAAAACTGGTGTGGGAATCAACTCAATCTATTCTACTTTCTTTTTTAATTTTGCATATAAATGTGTGGCTTTTCTTGAGTGTGTGCTAACCCATCAGTTTTAGGTTTTTAGATGATGGAAGTGAAGGGAAATCACTATTTTTTGATATATTTTGATAGGGCAAAGGTTAGGGACTGTTATGGTGGCTTAAACGGCAATTTCAGGGCTAATTTGGGGTGGTTTCGTGACCTCTTCGATGCTCGTGTGGATTTGGGAACTAAGGTTCTAGGCCAAATTGGGTGTCACATGGCCGTGCAGCTGATTTGAGGATTTTGTCAGAATTCACACAATCGTGTCCCTTGAGTACACGAGCGTGTGAGTTTGGGGAAATTAGGGATTTAGAATTTTAAGGTCACACGGCCTGGCCACATGGCCGTATGGCTAATTTGGGGATTAGGGATCCCACACGGGTGTGTGTTTTGGAACACATGGTCCTGTCTACCCTCCACCTTATTTTAGTAGAATTGGATAGTGAGTTACACGGCCTAGTCACACGGCCGGATCCTTGCTTCATAAGGGTGTGTGCCTCTATCACACAGCCGGGTGCTACTCTTCACATGGACGTTTAGACCCCTACATGACCTAGAATGTCCCACACGGCTGGGGTATATGGGCGTGTGGCCCTACCTCCCCAAATATTTTTTTTTGGTCAAATATACTTGTAATTGTTGCTTTGTGTGAACCAACCCTTGGTTAAGCTCTAGTGAGGGTATTTACCACTTTGATCTGAGTTTGGATAATGTGTTAATTGTGATCGATTATGTGACATGGTTGATTTTGAACTCAGTTAGCTAGGTAAGTGTGTGCAACTAGTTCTGTTTGATTGTTTAAAAATGTGTCATTGATATGTGATCTTATTTTGAAATTGCTATTGAGTTCAAGTAACAAGTGTACTCAAGACTAATTTTGTAACTGGCTGATTGAATGTGAGTGTTTGATTCTTAGTAATTATCCGAAACTGGTATTCTAATTGTGTACATTTGACTGCATACATTCATGTGCATATACTATTTTTGGGTGGGATTTTGAAGAGAAGGGAGATTGAGATTGACTGAACTGGTAGCTAATCTACTGGTTGTTAGCCCCTAACACCTAGAGGGTCGTTGGCGGTCCCAATACCCTGAGGGTCGTGGATAATACGGATGGTTATTTTTGCTGAGCAACCCGAGATGACATCATATCGGTATAGCAGATTATCGCATTGCATTGTACCGCATGTATGTTAGCTACACTACGTACCATTGGCTGAACTGGCAGTTTTACTACAACCTATCATTATAGAAAATTACCGCATTACATTGTACCGCATGTATGTTAGCTACGCTACATACTACTATCTGATCTGGCAGTTCATACTGCATGTCTGTACTGTGGTTTACCGCATTGCACAGTACAACTTATACACTAGCATTGCTATATAATATACGAGACCGACAATTTATCTGTACACTATTAGCCCCAATACCTAGAGGGTTGTGGACCTAGAGGGTTGTGGGTAGTCCCAATACCTAGAGGGTCGTTGACAATCCTGATAGCCATTGTTGCCGGGCAACCTGGGATGACATCAGTTGGAGTGCAGGGCTAGATGGACCTTACAAGGTCCTGAGTGGAGTGATTGGTGGGACGAGCTTAAAGCTCTTACAAAGAGTGATGGGGGACGAAGAGATGTGTTGGCTGGATCGGTGGGTTTTTTTATAACTCGACTGCATTGCATATGCATTTGTTTGACTGTTCGACTGAAAGACACTTATGACTGTGTGAATTTTGTAGACTTTGATTGCGACTATCTAACTAGATAGTTATTGTGACTATTTGAGAATTACTGCTAGTATGTTTGAATGGCGACTGTGTGTGTCTGATTGACCCATTTAACTGAAAAGTACATATGGTGTGTGTTTGATTTTGGGTGAATTCACTGAATTGTCATCTATTTGTAAGTATGTTCTGCTTCTAAACTGCTTCTAGTTCTTTGTTTTCACTTCTGTAGTTTAACTGGTTTGATCTCACACTGAGCTCGAAAGCTCACCTCCTCTTATATTCCCCCTTTCAGGTACAGTTCTGGATGCTGGACTCAGTATGCGGAGGTCTCGGACAGTCTTGGTGGAAATAAGTTATAAGCTTTTATTTTCAGGTTTTAATTATTATTCGTTTAAGTTTGAATTGTAAAGTTTCATAATACTATGGTACAACTTTTGTTTTAAGTTTTCATTCGTAAGTATTATACTATTAAACTTACTGAGGAAAGTTAAATGATTAAACATTTTTTATTTGCTTCGGGATAAAAGTTTTCAAAAATAAAATTTTGAACGACTTGATTTGTAATATTTTCTCATAATCACTTTGGTGATCAATGTAGCATTCCGAATTCAGTCTAAAATTTTAGGCTGAGTTGGGGGTGTTACAAGTTTGGCATATGATTCTTGTCGATCAAAAGCTGCTTTCAAACTATCCCGAATTACTTTTACTTTTTCTTCGATCTCACAAATCAAATCAACCCTGTGTGTCTTCTCTTACTGAGCTCAGTCCAGTATAATGGAGTTCGGCATTTACAACTATAAAGAGCTTCATATGCTATCATCATTATGCTTGACTGAAAATTGTTGTTATACGAAAATTCAACAAACAGTAAATATTTCTCCCAGTTACCTTCAAACTCTAATACGCAAGAATAAAGCATATCTTTAATTATCTGAATTACTCACTCAGACTAACCATCGGTCTGAGGATAAAATGCAGTGCTAAAATGCAATAGCGTACCTAGAGCTTCCTATAGTTTTTTTCCAAAATTGTGATGTAAACTGTGAATCTCTATTCGAAATGATGGAAACTGGCACCCCATGTAATCTGACAATCTCAGAAACATATAACTCAGCTAATCTCTCAAGGGAGTAATTTGTACGTACCAAAATAAAATGTGTTGAATTTGTCAAATGATCAACAACAACCCAAATGGCATCTTTCTTTCTCGAAGATAGAGGTAAACCTAATAGAAAATCCATAGTAACCCAATCCCATTTCCACTCTGGTATCATCACTAGCTGTAGTAACCCAGAAGATACCTGATGTTCAGCTTTAACTTGTTGACATACTAAACATCTCAATACAAAGACAGAAATTTGTGTTTCATTCTCGGCTACCAGTACATCTGTTTCAAATAATTGTACATCTTATTACTTCCTGAATGAATAGACAAACTACCACTATGACCTTTGTGTAAGATTCCCAAATGAGCTCTAGATTCTTCGATATACAAATTCTACCTTTAAATAATAAGCAATCATTGGATACTATCTGAAATCTTGAATCAGAAGTCGACTCACTCTATGCCCATTTAGCTAGCAACTCATCATCACAATTCTGAGCTTCATAAATCTATTGTAAAAACATCGGTCTAGCTTTCAACTTGGCTAAGATTGAACCATCATCAGATAATGTCCAATGCATATTCAATGCTCGTAAGGCAAGTAAAGACTTTCTGCTTAAAGCATCAACAACCACATTCGCTTTTCCCGGATGATAATCAATAATCAACTCATAATCTTTTAACAGTTTGACCATCTGTTGTCTCATATTCAAATCTTTTTACGACATTAAATACTTAAAACTCTTATGATCAGTAAATATATGTGTCGCCAAATTTTTAATGCAAACACAATAACTGCCAACTCTAAATCGTGTATCGGGTAATTCCTTTTGTGTGGCTTTAATTATCTAGAAGCATAAGCTATTACTTTGTCCTCTTGCATCAAAACACAACCTATCCATTTAAAGATGCATCGTTGAAAATCACAAATTCTTTACCCAATTCAGGCTGAACTGGAATTGGTGCCTCGGTCAATAATGCTTTCAACTGATTGAAACTTTACTGACATTTCTCAAACCATTCAAATTTCACATTTTTCTGTAATAGTCGCATCATCGATGTAGCTATCATTAGGAATCCTTTGACGAATCTTCTATAATAAGCAGCTAATCCTAGAAAACTTCTAATGTTAGATACATTTCTCGGTGGTTTCCAGTCAACAACTACTAAAATTTTACTAGGATCAACTTTGATGCCTTCGGCCGAAACTATATGTCCCAAAAAACCAACTTCTCAGAGCCAAAATTTACATTTCCTAAATTTAGCAAACAGTTGTTTATCACGCAGGGTTTGCAACACAATTCGCAAATGTTTAGCATGCTCAGCCTCGTCTCGTGAATATATCAGAATGTCATCAATGAATACTACAACGAATCTGTCTAAATACGGTCTGAAAATTTTGTTCATCAAATCCAGAAATACTATAGGTGTAGTAGTTAAACCAAATGGCATCACAAGAAATTCATAGTGTCTGTACCTGGTTCTGAATGCAATTTTCGGCACATCTGAATGTTTAACTTGTAGCTAATAATAACATAAAGGAAGATCAATCTTTGAAAATACTATTGCACCTTTCAACTAATCAAATAGGTCGTCAATTTGAGGCAGTGGATATTTGTTCTTGATTGTAACCTTGTTGAGCTGATGGTAATCAATACACAATCTCATTGATCCATCCTTTTTCTTAATGAATAGAACCAGTGCAACCCAATGTGAGAAATTGGGTCGAACAAAACCCCTATCTGTCAATTCTTGCAGCTGTGCTTTCAACTCAGTAGGAGCCATCTGCAAGGTGCTATTGATATCGGTGATGTCCTCGGTATTGGTTCAATAGCAAACTCAACCTCTTTGATCAGGGGTAATCTAGGTAACTCCTCTAGAAATACATCAGGATACTCACAAACCATTGGCACTGATTCAAGCTTCGATTCAGACACTTTAGTATCCACTACATAAGCAAGGTAAGCATTGCAACTATAACAGCCCGGTTGAGACCCTAATCAAAATGAGTGGTTTCGGGACCACTTAAAGAAGATAAAATTTTTTATTATTTTATTATGTCTTACATTGTTTTGGTATCAAATCTACGATTTAGTCGATTCTAGGACTACCGTAGTGTATACGAGTCTAGCTATACATGCCATATATAAACTGTGATAGTGTGATAGTCTCCTGACAACTTCTGAACATTGTTTTATATAGTAAATGGATCCAAATCGAGCAATAGCTGACTATGTTGAGAGCAATGCTCCAGCTCCTGCTCAAGGGGCTGTACCTATCGAATTGAGCCTTGCTACGGGCAGTCATGGAAAAGCTAAACAAGCTTTCTTCCAAATGATGTCCGAATGGTTTTTTGAATTTGTACGAGCAAATCTGGCTACTCCATAAACTCCACCCCCTCAGGTTCCCCAACCTAACCCTAAAATTACATAAGGTATGGATCCTTTGGAGACTTAATAGACCTCCTGTTGATAAGATACGAAAATACGAGGCCAAAGAATTTAGAGCTTCAGGTAGTGATGATGCTGAGAGGGCCGAGTTTTGGCTTGAAAATACTTTTAGGGTCTTCGATGAACTATCCTGCACACCGGATGAATGCTTGAAATGTGCTTTATCTTTACTATGAGATTTGGCATATCAATGGTGGAATACCTTGATATCGATTGTTCCATGAGAACGAGTTAATTGGGATTTCTTTCAAACTAAATTTCGGAAGAAGTATGTTAGCCAACGATTCATTGACTAGAAAAGAAAGGAATTCCTTAAGTTGAAACAGGGTCAAATGACGGTAATTGAATAGGAAAGAGAGTTCGTACGACTAAGTAAATGTTCTCGTGAATGTGTCACTACGGAAGCTATCATGTGTAAAATGTTCGAGGATGGATTGAATGAAGATATTCGATTGTTAGTCGAGATTCTCGAGCTGAAAGAGTTTGTAATTCTGGTTGATAAGGCTTGTAAAGCCGAGAAACTTACTAAAGAAAAATGAAAAGCTGATTTTGATTCGAGAGAGTCTAGAAAGAGATTTACGAGTAAGTCGCATCAGTCTAGATCGAAGAAATCAAAAGACTTCCATCCCGTTCCACTACTTCTCCAGGTGTAACGATCAAAGATAGAGATACAAGATCCTTTAATCCGGAGCCCTAGATAATGTTTGTTGCCAGTGTGGGTAGCATGAGAAATACTAGGCTTGATTGTAAGCATTGTAATAGAAAGCATTTTGGTGAATGTCGATTGAAAAGTGGAGCATGTTTTAGATGTGAGTGATTAGATCATTACCTCTGAGATTGTCAAGAGAGATCTGTTGCTGTTAAGGAGCGATCCGTAAAAGTTAGCAATACTGTTACCAGAGGTAGACCATCCCAGAATGCTGGGAATCGAAGTGGAAACTGCAGTTCTAGATAAGAGTCAAATGTTAGATTTGAGACATGTGCACCTGCTCGAGCCTATGCTATACATGTACGCGAGGAAGCCTCATCGCCTGATATCATTACCGGTACTCTTTCTCTTTTTAACACTAATATAGTTGCGTTGGTAGATCCTGGATCAACTCATACATACATCTGTATGTAATTAGTGTTTAAAAAGAGTTTACATGTTGAGTCTACAGAATTTGTAGTTTAAGTATCGAATCCATTAGGCAAGTCAGTGTTAGTCGATAAAATATGTAAGAAATGTCCATTGGTGACTCGGGGATACTATCTTTCGGCTGACTTGATGCTCCTACCATTGGACAAGTTTGATGTGATACTGGGCATGAATTGGTTAAATGTACATGAGGCAGTTGTGAATTGTAGACGAAAGAGTATAGAGTTGAAATGTCAGAATGGTGAAATTCTTCAGATTGAATCAAATGGTTCGAATGAATTACCGACAGAAATGTGTGACAAAGGGTTGTAATACGTATTTAGCGTATGTGTTGGATTGATCTATCGTGTGTGTGATGATAAAGTAATATGATCGTACCTGAAAACTAACTATTATCACGATAAAAGCAAGCACACCTATCGTATAGTAGTATAGTTTAGTGGCAAGACCGGAATGTCGAACCCACAGGAACTAAAAGTTCTAGTAATAAATTTCTTTCTATTATCTAGCCTAGAGAAAAAGGGAATTGTTTTTAAACTAATTAAATTAAACTAATTAACTAAGAACACGACAGATAGTAAATTGGGGAAATTACTTTTGGGAAAACTGATTGATTAAGACAATACTCAAGGAAGAATCCACCTAGACTTCACTTGTTATTAGACTCTGAACTAGACAATTTATTCACTTGACTTGATCCATAAAAATCCCTAAATTATGTTAATATCTCTTTCAAGACTAAGAACAACTAACCCTCGGTTGATTAATTGAAATTTCTTTCTAATTAAAACCTCTAGTGTTGCATTAACTCGATCTATAGATTCCCTTATTAGATTTGACTGTAATCCGGTAGATTTTCGTCGTCCTATGTTTAGGATTATGATCAACTCCGCTTAATTGTGTTGGATCTACTCTTAAATAGGGACTTTTGCTCCACTAAATAAGCACATTCAACTTATATTAATATCCTGAAATATTAAGACAAGAATTAATAACACAATTAAGAACAGATCACGCATTTATCATATAATTCAGATATTAATAACAAGATCCATCTTAGGTTTCATCCTCCTCATGTATTTAGGGGATTTAGTTCATAATTATAAAAGAAAACATCCCAAAATTAGGAAAACAGAAAAACATAAAGAAAACCCAAAAAACCCTTTAAGGAAATTGGAGGGAGATCTTCAGCCTTGATGGAAATCCTGCTTTTGAGATGTATCAATCGGTGTTCTTCGAGTAATTCCTTGCTTTCTACTCCGTGTGTCCCTTTAGCCCTCTCTTAGGGTGTTTAAATAGACTCTAGAATACCTTTCTTAGCCCCTAAGTAGCCTTTTCTGCGTGAAATTAAAACAAGTCACGACAGGGACACGCCCGTGTGACATGCCCATGTGACTTGGGCTCAGGCCGTGTTCAACACTGTTAAATTGACATGGGTGTGTGAATATCCCGTGTGTGGAGGTCCAGGCCATGTTGCACTCTAATTTTGGCCTATTTGGTTCGTTTTTGGCCCATTTCTTGTTCTTTTCACTTTCCTATGCTCACCTAGGTATAAAACATGAAAATAAAGGATTAGGAGCATCAAATCCCATAAATCAATTGATAAATCATCCATAAATGTGTCAAATGTGGGATAAAGTTATGTATATATTATGGTTTATCAAATACCCCCACACTTAAACATTTGCTTACCCTCAAGCAAAATCCTCAACTCACAATTAAGAATTCATTTTTCTCAACTTGTAATTCCTATCAATAATGTTTTGAAATAATCCATAAGTAATCATACCTTGAGAATTCAACTAAACAGGCATCAAAGTTTCAAACAATCCAAGTTGAATGGTTTATCACGAAAGCATAGGTATCTCCCATTATCTAAGTAACCATCTTTAGTTCAAAATCACACAGAGTTAACATCCTCACTACAGATTTACTTAAATCACTCGAGGTGTTTAAGGACAATAAATTAAGCACTCAATTGTCAACATGAAATGTTATTAACATAAGCTTGCATGAAAATCAAATCTCCACCACTATGTATTGACATGATATATCAATCAAAAGGTTTTTAGAGGGATGTAACGTGGCTTTGGTTAGGGGGTGTGGTCACAAGCTGAAAAAGGAGGTTAGAATCGAGATTAAATTGAAAAATTACCTAATTAGAAAAATACTTATACTAAGAAATTACATTCCTGAATAAATGATCCTAGAATTGAACTTTTCCTCATAAATAACATCGTTAATGTTTAAGCATAGCTTTGTAATGCTAACAACAAATCAACTAACTGAACAACTTTGTTTTTTTAAGAACAAATCAAATATGAAACTTTACTAGAGAACGGAAAGCATAGCTAAGTAATTTATTCAAATCAAGTCTCAACAAAAAATGGGGATCAAATTAATTAAGGGGATTTCAACAATAATGGGCTGTTGGTTAATATTGAGGGTAAATCAATAAATGGGTTATTAGGCTCAAGGAAGTTCACTAATGGTTAATTATGAGGGTAGGTTCTTATGGAGTGAGTGGGTTAAAACCTAGGTGCCTTTATCATCTTGGTATATCAAATCAATGGTGTGGTTTTGACATGCATAATCGAAGCAAGTTCTAGAATAACAAATCAATATTGAGACACTCATAGCAATAAGCAAGAAAGAATATATGCTCTAAAGGCTCAAAATCTCACAGAAATTATGGCTTTTGATGTCAATCTTGTGAATTTCAAACTTCAAGATAATACCTAAACTTGGGGAGACAACCTAAAAAAAATTTAATTCTCAAAAATCAACTTATCATACTTGATTCTCTAATGACTTAAAGTTTAAACAATCAAAGCATAACTCCTATGTTTTAATCCAAGACATATCAATAAAAATCATAAATCAATCCAAATTTATTCTAATAGTGAAAGCCAAGATTCAGGGATTTACAAAATTTAGAGATTTTCTAGTAATGATATAATTTACCCCTACACTTAATATGTACATTGTCCTCAATGTACAAAGATAGATCTTAAAAAAAATAAAGGCAAAGGATATAAGATAGAGAGAGAAGTGAAACTTCCTGAATATTGGATGGAATCCTTAGGTTGGAAGTGTAGAAACTTGATCTGAGGTGTATCTTTAGCTAGGGCAAGAGTGAGGTTGGAGGAGGTAACTCCGATGGAGGTAGAGGGTGCCTATCCATAATTGATGCACCAAAAGAGTATTATACTTGGTGTTGCGGTGGCTATGGTCGTGGTCGAGCAGGACATGGCAGTCGTGGAGTAGTTTTCCCATTAGAGTTGGATATTCCTAAGTAATAGTGAGCTTTGGAGCTCTTTGTAACTGCAATAGCATCAATAAATCTTTAGGAAATATAAATTAGCACAGTTACTCATGAAGAAATAGCCGATATAAAATGTTCATTAAAGACTATGCTAAATTTTTAAGGCATAAAAATTAAAATTGAAATAAAGAGAAAAATAAAGCTAAAGAAACCTAAAAGTTATAAGAAAAATGAAAATAAAAATAAAGATAAAAACAAAAATAAAGACAAAGATAAGAGGACTCGAAAGTCCTAATCTACAGATGGTTCGCGAGGTAGGGCTGGTGATGAGATGTGGAGATGCTGGCATATCTGCTGTAGAGTAGCATCAATGTGGTCAAATCATTGAAAGCACTACTACTCAAATCGAGTAAATTACTCAAAGAGATCTGTCAATGAAGCACCCGTATGAACTAGGCGATGGATCAGTGGTGGCTAAGATGGTGGCTCCTTGTGAGGTGGAGAGGGGAGATGAGAGGAAAAAGGGGGCTTTGGGGTAGGTTTTAGGGTGGTGTTGTTGAAGTTTAGGATGGCGGCGGCACAAGAGAGGGCTGGTGTTAGCAGCGGCTAAAGGAGGGGTAGGGTTTGAGTGGGGAAGATGATGAATAGTGAGGGGTTTAAATAGGACATAGGGCACACGGCCGTGGGCCACGCCCGTGCGCCTTACTTTTAGCCCGTGTGTTTTGTGATTAGAGGTATTTGACCGCGTCTGTTTCTCGGCCCACGCCAGTATTCCTTGGGCTTGTTAGTGCACACGACCGTGTTGCACGGCCGTGTCCTGCTTCGTTTGCTTCTCCTATGCCTATGTTATGGTTCACATGCCTGTGTTTTGGTAGTCAGCATCGACTACGGTCTTTAGGCACAGGAGTATCGCATGCCCGTGCTATATTTTTAGTTTCAACCACAGGTAAAGGCCATGGGCGTGTCGCGCGCCCGTGCTGTTTTAATAGGTTTACCCATGGTCTACAGGCAAGCCCGTGTTTTGTCTTTCCCACGCCCATGTTACTCGTGCCATGTCCGTGTTCAATTAGTAGGTTCACCCACGACTATATCGCACGGCAGTGGCGATTTGTAGAAACCCGTGTCGCATCCTTAGCTTTGGGGAAATTTTGCTCTGTTTTCACACAGTTGTAATGCACGACCGTGTCTCTACCCATGGTGTGTCCACGGCGTCAGGCACGCCCGTGTACCTAGCTGTGTGGCTCTGAAAAACCTGTATTTTAAAGACTTAGTTAGTAGTTTAGATGTTGTGAATTGAAATTAAGAGAGAAAAAGAAATGTTAGTGCTCGGGTTGCCTCCCGAGAAACGCTTATTTATAGTCTAAGTTCAACTTTACCTTGCATGCATCTTTACAAGGTTCGTGGAGCCTAAGCTCCTCTCTATCATTCCTGAAATCCTCACCTCTATAGAGTTTAAGTTGATGACCATTTACCTTAAAAGTGTCGTGATTCAGATGTGTTACCTCGACTGTACCGTATGAAAAGATTTTTATTACCGTGAAGGGCGTCAAACTTTGTTCGTTGGATTTTGTCGTGACAATTGGAGGATCTCCTTCATCCAACAGTACTTTGTCTCCAACCTGAAATCGACTCGTTTTATCTCTAGGCTCGTTATGGTTTTGTTTTGATTTCACGTGGCATATCTTACATTCCTCCTTGCTACAGTTCCACCATTCATCTAATTCATCAATCTATAGCATTCGCTCTTCGTGGATTGCTCCCTTGTTGTTGTATGAACTTATATGTGGCTCAACTGTATTCTTGTGAAGAGTGTCCTGGAAGGAAGGTTTGATAGTGAGATTATTCTTATTACAAGAACTCGTAATAACATCTTTATCATAGGACGTCTTAACAAAATCACGAGCTTGGAGAGTGATCGTGTCATTACCTACACCAAGTGTGAGTTCACCTGTGCCCACATTAATGATAGTCCTACCAGTTGCTAAAAAGGGTCGTCCTAAAATTAATGGCACATCGCTATCCTCATCCATGTCTAAAACAACAAAATCTACTGGGAATATAAATTTATCGATTTTAACAAGAACATCTTCAATTATACCCCTAGGAAATCTAATGGTTTTATCAGCCAATTGAATGCTCATCCTAGTTTGTTTGGGTTTCCCAAAGCCTAGTTGTTTAAACATTTTATAAGGCATTACATTTATACTAGCCCCTAAATCAGCCAAAGCATTTTTAACATTCAAACTACCAAATAAATAAGGAATTGTAAAACTCCCTAGATCTTTCAGTTTGTTGGGTAGCTTGTTTTGCAAGATAGCTGAGCAAACTGCATTTAGCTCCACTTGCGACGACCCATCCAACTTTCGTTTGTTTGCTAAAAACTCTTTTAAGAATTTAACGGCGTTTGGCATCTGCGAAAGAGCTTCAATAAACAGTAAGTTGATATGTAATTTTTTTTAAGAGCTTAAGGAATTTACCGAATTGTTCATCTCTGTGATCTTTCCTTGTTGCATTCGGGTATGGGGACGAGGCTTATATTCGTTACTAATTGGCTCTTTGTAACTTACCTCAACCTTACCTTTACTTACCACAGCTTCTTGCCTCGGTTCTGATTCGTTTTGAACTAACTCTCTTTCGTTAAGCATAGTAATAGCATGGATTTGTTCCCTTGGGTTAGTTTTTGTGTTGCGTGGCAAGCCGCCTTGTGGTCTTTCAGAGATCAATTTAGCAAGTTGTCCTATCTGGGTTTTGAGCCTTGAATTGAGGCTTGCTGGTTCTTAAGTGTTGTTTCGCTATTTTGAAAATGAGTTTCTGAAATTGATATAAATTTCTCCAACATCTCCTCAAGGTTCGGTTTCTTTTCCTGTCGATAAGGGGGTTGCTGAAATCCTGGAAGGGGTGGTGGCCTTTGATTTCCTTGACCACCCTATGAGAAATTGGGTGATTCCTCCAACCTGCATTGTAAGTATTACTATACGAATTATTCTGAGGTCTCGAATTGTTACCCACATAGTTGACTTGTTCTTCCTCAGTGCTAGGATTGTAGGGTTGATAATTTGTGTTATGCATCCCTCCTCGAATTGAATCACACCTCATCACTGGATGTACTTGCGTAGAACCAACTAAACTGTCAATCTTTTTATTCAAAAATTCTACCTGACTAGAAAGCATAGTGACTACATCAATATTGAAAACAACGACAACTTTTTGTGGCTTTGTCCTCATGATTTGCCACTGTGAGTTATTCAGTGACATCTCCTCTATAAACTCATAAGCCTCGTTAGGTGTTTTGTTGTTTATGGTTCGACCGGCAGCTACATCTATCATTTGCCTCATTGAGGGGTTTAAACCATTGTGGAAAGTTTGAACCTGTAGCCACAAAGGTAACCTATGGTGAGGGCACCTTCTCAACAAGTCCTTATATCTCTCCCATGCATCATAAAGTGTTTCTTGATCCATCTGCACAAAAGAAGAAATATCATTCCTTAACTTTTCCGTTTTAGCCGACGGAAAATATTTTAAAAGAAATTTTTCGGTCATTTGTCCCCAAGTACTGATAGACCCCTATGGTAGAGAGTTTAACCACTGTTTAGTTTTATTTCTCAAAGAAAAGAGAAATAACTGAAGGTGAATGGCATCATCAGAAACGTTATTTATCTTAAAAGTGTCGCAGAATTCTAAAAAGTTTGCTAAATATGTGTTATGATCCTCATCCTGTAAACCATCAAACTGAACAAACTGTTGAATCATCTGAATAGTGTTAGGTTTTAGTTCAAAATTATTTGCAGCAATAGCAGGCCTAACAATACTAGATTCAGTACCAGCTAGATTAGGCTTAGCATAGTCATACATAGTATAAGGAGCAAGATTTTGATTCACAATATCTATGGCTACCACAGGAGGTAGTGGATTGTTCGGATTTGCCTCCATCTCTTCGGTAGACTCGGTTTTGTCCTCTTGCCCTTCTTCTACATACTGTAAGCTTTGCCTTATTTCTCTATGGTTTCTGCAAACTGTAGCTTCTATATCACTATCAAAAAGCAAAGGTCCTGACGGGTTTCTTCTAGTCATAAATTAGAAACACCTGTCAGAGTAGAATAAAAAGAAAGATTTAGTAAATAAAACCTAAAAATAAAAATAACTTGCAAATAAAAGTAAAAATAGCTAAAGTAATAGAAATCAAGTGTTCCTAATATCTTAGTTCCCCGGCAACGGTGCCAAAAACTTGACCTATCGTGTGTACAATGATAAAGTAATATGATCGTACCTGAAAACTAACTATTATCACGATAAAGGCAAGCGCACGTATCGAACAGTAGTATAGTTTAGTGGCAAGACTGGAATGTCGCACCCACAGGAACTAAAAGTACTAGTAATAACTTTCTTTCTATTATCTAGCCTAGAGATAAGGGGAATTGTTTTTAAACTAATTAAATTAAACTAATTAACTAAGAACACGACAGAGAGTAAATTGGGGAAATTACTTTTGGGAAAACTAATTGATTAAGACAATACCCAAAGAAGAATCCACCTAGACTTCACTTGTTATTAGACTCCGAACTAGACAATTTATTCACTTGACTTGATCCGTAGAAATCCCTAAATTATGTTAATATCTATTTCAGGACTAGAAACAACTAACTCTAGGTTGATTAATTGAAATCTCTTTCTAATTAAAACCCCTAGTGTTGCATTAACTCGATCTATGGATTCCCTTATTAGATTTGACTCTAATCTGACAGATTTTCGTTGTTCTATGTCTAGGATTGCGATCAACTCCGCTTTATTGTGTTGGATCTACTCTTAAATAGGGACTTTTGCTCTACTAAATAAGCACATTCAACTTATATTAATATCTTGAAATATTAAGACAAGAATTAATAACATAATTAATAAAAAATTAAGTATTTATCATATAATTCAAATATTAATAACAAGATCCGTCTTAGGTTTCATCCCCCTCAGGTATTTAGGGGACTTAGTTCATAATTATAAAAGAAAACATCCCAAAATTGGGAAAAAAACAAAACATAAAGAAAACCCAAAAAACCCCTTAAGGAAATTGAAGAGAGATCTTCAGCCTTGATGGAAATCCTGTTTCTGAGATGGATCAGTCAGCGTTCTTCCAGTAATTCCTTGCTTTTCTACTCTGTGTGTCCCCTTAGCCCTCTCCTAGGGTGTTTAAATAGACTCTGGAATACTTTTCTTAGCCCCTAAGTAGCTTTTTCTGCGTGAAATTAAAACAAGTCATGACAGGGACATGCCCATGTGACACGCCTGTGTGACTCGGGCTCAGGTCGTGTTCAACACCGTTAAATTGACACGGGCATGTGGATATCTCATGTGTGGAGGTCCAGGCGATGTTGCGCTTTAATTTTGGCCCATTTGGTCTAGTTTTGGCCCGTTTCTTTTTCTTTTCACTTTCCTATGCTCACCTAGGTATAAAACATTAAAATAAAGGATTAGGAGCATCAAATTCCATAAATCAATTGATAAATCATCCATAAATATGTCAAATGTGGGAGAAAGATATGTATATATTTTGGTTTATCATGGATACTATGGTATCAGAATCGAAACTTGAATTTGTACCAGTTGTATGTGAGTTTCTAGACGTATTTCCTGGAGAGTTACTAGGTTTACTGCTGATTAGAGAGGTTGAATTTGGTATTGAGTTGTTACCGGGTACTACACCGATTTTGATAGCTCCGTACAGAATGGCACCGACCGAATTGAAAGAATTAAAAGCACAGTTGCAAGAATTAACCGATAGAGGCTTCGCAAGACCAAGCTTCTCACCTTGGGGTGCTCCGGTCTTGCTCATGAAAAAGAAAGATGGGTCTATGAGAATGTGTATTGATTATCGATAGTTGAATAAAGTAACAGTAAAGAATAAGTATCCTCTATAGCGAATCGACGACCTGTTTGATCAGTTAAAAGGAGCTACAATATTTTTAAAGATTGACTTGAAATCAAGTTATTACCAGTTGCGAGTTAAAGACTCTGATATATCAAAAACTACTTTCAGAACATGGTACGGTCACTATGAATTCTTAGTTATGCCCTTTTGTTTGACTAACGCTCCTGCAATGTTTATGGACTTGATGAATCGTATATTCAGACCGTATTTAGACAGATTCATTGTTGTATTCATTGATGACATTCTGATCTATTCACGTGATGAGATGGAGCATACTGAACATTTGAGAATTGTGTTATAGACTTTAAGAGACAAAAAGTTATATGCTAAATTCAGCAAATGTGAATTCTAGCTTCGGGAAGTCAGATTTCTGGGTCATATGGTTTCAGCGGAAGGCTTCAGATTTGATCCGAGCAAAATATCTGCAATACTAGACTAGAACCACTGAAAAATATATCTAAGATTAGAAGTTTCTTAGGATTAAAGAGATATTACCGAAGATTTGTAAAAGGGTTCTCGATGATTGTGGTACCATTAACCCGATTACTACAGAAAGATGTGAAATTCGAGTGGACTGAGAAGTGTCAAAAGAGTTTCGATCAGCTGAAAGCACTGTTAATAGAAGCACCTATTTTAGTTCAACCTGAATCGGGTAAAAAGTTTGTGATTTACAGTGATGCATCGTTAAATAGACTAGGTTGTGTATTGATGCAAGACGAAAAAGTTATAGCTCATGCCTCCCAAAAGTTGAAACCACACGAGAAGAATTACCCGACACATGATCTTGAATTGGCTGCTATAGTCTTCAATTAAAGATTCGGCATCACTATCTTTATGGTGAGAAATGTCGAATATTCATAGATCACAAAAGTTTGAAATACTTGATGTCACAAAGAGATTTGAATCTACGTCATAAGAGATGGCTTGAACTACTAAAAGATTATGATTTTGTGATTGATTATCATCCGGGTAAAGCTAATGTTGTAGCTAACGCTTTGAGCCGAAAGTCCCTATTTGCTTTACGAGCTACAAACACTCAGATGATGCTTGTGATGATGGATCTATTTTAGCTGAGTTAAAGGCTAAACTGGTATTCTTGCACGAGATTTGTGAAGCTCAGAAAAATGATAGCGAGTTACAAGCTAAACGACTTTACTGTGAGTCTAATTCTGATTCTGAATTTATTATTGGAATTGATGATTGTTTAATGTTCCGGAATAGAATTTGTATACCGGAAGAACCAAACTCATTTAGAAAGTTTTACATGAAGCACACGATAGTCACTTTTTTGTTCATCCTGGTAGCACTAAGATGTATAATGATTTGAAACAGTTATATTGGTGGTGGGGAATGAAATGGGATATATCTAAATTCGTATCTAAATGTTTGATCTATCAGCAAGTAAAGGTCGAACATTAGGTACTGTCAAGTTTATTACAGCCGGTGATGATTCCGAAATGGATATGGGATAGAGTTACTATAGATTTCATATCGGGATTGCCCCTAACTCCAAAAAAGAAAGATGTAATTTGGGTTATCGTTGATAGATTAATGAAATCTACCCATTTTATACCGATACGTACAGATTATTCCCTAGATAGATTAGCCGAATTATATTTGTCTAAGATTGTACGATTACATGGTGTACCATTGTCTATTATCTCCGATAGAGATCCGTGCTTTACATCAGGATTCTGGAAGAAATTACAAGAAGCTCTGGAACGAAATTGAATTTTAGTACAGCTTTTCATCCCCAAACTAACGGGCAATCCAAAAGAGTTATACGGATTCTAGAGGATATGTTACGATGTCGCATCCTTTAATTTAAAGGTAGCTGGGAGAATCACTTACCTCTGATTGAATTGCGTATAATAACAGCTTTCAGATGAGTTTGAAAATGGCTTCGTACGAAGCTTTATACGGTCGTAAATGTCAAACACCATTATACTGGACAAAATTAAGTGAGAAAAAGATACACGAGGTTGAATTGATCAGAGAAATCGAAGAAAAAGTGAAAGTCATTTGTGATAGTTTAAAAGCAGCTTCAGATAGACAGAAATCATATGCGGATTTGAAACACAAAGAGATAGAATTTCAGGCCGAAGACCGAGTATTCTTGAAACTGTCACCGTGGGAGAAAATTCTTTGTTTTGGCCGTAAAAGAAAGTTAAGTCCGCGATTCATCGGGCCGTATGAAATATTTGAAAGAATATGGCCTGTAGCCTATCAATTATCATTACCATCCGAACTTGAAAAGATACACAATGTTTTTCACATTTTGATGTTACGTTGATACCGATCGGATCCATCACATGTCATTTCTCCCATTGATGTAGAAATACAGCCTGATTTATCATACAACGAAGAACCGATCAGAATTTTGGCCCGAGAAATCAAAGACTTGAGAAATAAACGTATAGCACTTGTGAAAGTCCTCTTGTGTAAACACAGGATAGAGGAAGCTACATGGGAACCCGAGGAAGCTATGCGAAAATAGTACCCTAACCTATTTACCGGTAAGATTTTCGGGGACGAAAATCCCTAAAGGGGGAGAGTTGTAACAGCTCGATTTAGACCCTAATCAGAACGAGTGGTTTTGGGACCACTTAACCAAGTCAAAATTTTTATTTTATTATTTTATTATGTCTTACAGCATGTTAGAATTACCGTACGAAAGTTTCGTAAAGGAATTTTACCGTTTGGTTAATTAATTAGGTAAAAAGGACTAAATCGCATAAAGCGATAAATATGAACTCTATTGCATAAGTGGCTTAATTAATTATGGTTTTATAAAAGAAAGTCGTTAAAGTGAAATTTACCTATTATTAATGAGTATGGACGGTAGTGGACAATAATGTCCATATTTTATATGATTTTATTATAGTTTTAATAAGGTTAAATTAGTAAAAGAAATATTAATGTGTATTAAATAAAAACAAATTATGAATTAGTGGTTATTTCATCTTTCATTGCCGAAATTGGAAGAAGAAATAAGGGTTTACACATTCAAACATTCGACTATGGTCTAAACAACAATTAGGTATGTACTTTTGACCGGTTTTTGATAATTTTTTACGTCTTTAAGATCGTTGCTTTGTGTTCTATCATGCCTAAGCTTCAATTTTTGAAATTTATGATGTTTTTGAGTTATGCCATTACTGAATAAATGTCTATTTTGATGTTTCTTGATGAATTATTAATGGTTGTTTATAGATATACAAGTTTATAAAGTGATTTTTTATAAAATTGAGTATTTGGGATTAAATTGAAATAGATAGAAATTTTGTGGGTAGAAATGTGAATAACATGAAAATATGGGCTTATAAGGACTATAGGAGTATTCACCCATAGTGAATTTTAGCTAAAAGTGTGTTATTTGTTATTTTGAGAATTTAGGACTAAATTGTCAAATTATGAAAATACAAGGGCTATTTTGCAAAATGGCTAAAATACATGTCTTGGGATTAAATTGAATGTGTTGTTGAATAATTTAGTTAAATTTGGTTAATACAGATTAAGACAAACAAATCCCGGAACTTGATCGGGGGAAACGGAAGGTAGACGAGTAGATATTAGAATTACGAGCTTAATGGAGGTAAGTTTGTATAATTAGAATCGAACTTATACTATATTAATAATTGCTGAATTTTAATGTTATTTGATTGTATATTAAATTATTGAACTTAAATGCCTATTGAGTACATGTTTACATGGAGTTCTGAGTCCCGTTTGAACCGTAGAAAGTCGTAGGATACAAGTGACATGTCACTAGGGCTACAGGTTGGTTGAGCTCCTACATTCGTTGCGGACTCACCACAGCTCATGAGCTTACATGTTTAGTCTTCAGACTTACCGTTCAGCCTTCGGGCTTACATGTTCAGTCTTTGGACTTACTGTTCAGCCTTCGGGCTTACTGTTACCACTTAGGAGGAGCATACCATACATGGCTCGAAAGAGTATACATGATGAATTGACTGATTTATAGGTTTACATATATACACTGTGTGTGTATCACCTGAGTATCCCTCGATATTTCCAAAGGTTCAATGGGCAATTTATCGATTTTTATTATATGAAATACATGTTACAAGAGGTATAAGGATTACATAAATTACATGATATATATATATGATTAATATGATATTATATGTTAAATAAGGTATAAGTACATGGATTACACATTACAAGTATATGTTTACATGAATGACATAGAATACATGAAGTACATGGTATAAGTACATGCTTATAAGGTATATGTTATGTTTAAATAAATGGTTACATAGTTATATGATTAAATGCTATATGAGTTTGTGATAAATGAATGAATTGTTTCATGAAATATGATTACATGAATGTTACATGTTTATTTCATCTCTGGATTGAATGAATACATGGTTGTTATATGACTAACATGGTTGTGATGATTGAATAGGCATTGAGGACATATGAATTGGTTTGATAATGTTATTTACACTTTTAAATGTTGATTCGGTAAGTTAAATTCTATATTATACGGGCTTACTAAACTTTAAAAGCATACTTTGTTTATTTGACAAAGTTGGAGATTGCAATCACACTATTCACTCAAGCTTTCGGTACTTTTGAATCTTTGTAAATGTTATAAATACGGCATGTATAGGCTAGTTTTTAGGTTAATGTTTATAACTATCTATGTGTTAATGAGTGTAGTATAATTTTGCTACATGCCCAAGCTATGTGATATGGCTTGGTCTAAAAATGCTTAAATTGATATAGAAGTTTCTTATGATATGTATACTTGTAATGATTATGTGATTGAGGCTTTGGTAGAGTTGAATGTTTGATGGTTGATAAGTTGGTCAATGCTTGTGGTAAATGACCATATTTTGGATAAATGATACATGATATATGTGATGTTATATGTGATTAGTTGATAGGTTTTATATGACATTGAATTGGTAAGTTTAAATAGGTGGAAATGATTCATTTGGTACATGATTGATGATGCAAATTAGTATGAAAATTTGGTTGATTATGAGTTGGTATAAATATGTTTGTTTTTTACTGAACTGACTGCTCAATTGGTATATGAATTGTTGCAAAATTTTGCTTGTAGGTAAATGAGCATTTGGGGTGTCAAAATGGCTTGTACCAAGCCTATTTCGTGCCACACAGTTAGAGCACACGGCGTCTGACTTGATCGTGTGACCCTTGTATTATAGTTGAATTGGTCAGATGCCACACGGGCTAGACACACGGCCGTGTCTTGTACCTATGGGCGCAACTTAGTAGCTTCATAATTTTCACACGGTATAGGCACACGGCCTGGGCACACAACCGTGTGACCCTATTCCAAAAATTTTCTTAATTTTTCTTCTATATTTATTATGTTTTCAAATTAGTCCCTATATTATTGTTATAGTTTTATATGATTGATTAAAGCATGAATTGATTGTGAATGCCTAAAATGTTTTGGATATGTTGATGATATACTATTTCAACTAGTGTTACAAGTTCGACAATGCCCCTTACCTATTCCAGTGACGGTTACGGGATAGAGGTGTTACAACAACCTTTTCTTACGTATTTCTGCACTAACATAGCTAATATAACAATAGGCAACCCACTCACACTATCTAATTCAATACAACACGTCTCACTATATTGACATTTTAATACAATAAGCTTTCGTCTATAGTTTACAATAGCATCGTGTAGAGTTAGCCAATCCATGATCAAAATCACGTCAAATTCATCAAATGGTAATAACATCAAATTAGCCAAAAAACTGTAACCTCGGGTCATCAAAGGACAATTCTTGCAAACTTTATCAACTAACACATAATAACCTAGGGGGTTCGATACTTTAACCACAAATTCAATGGACTCAACAGGTAAATTCTTACTAGATACTAAATTCATGCATACATACAAATGAGTTGATCCTGGATTAATCAAAGCAGTAACATTAGTATCAAAAATAGAGAAAGTATCAGTAATAACATCTGGCGCAGAAGCATCCTCTCGTACGCAAATAGCGTAAGCCCTAGCTGCTGCTCATACTTTGGATCTCACAGCAAAATCTTTTGTTACACCACAATTACAACTCACATTTCTAGGATTATGAGGTGGTCTACCTCTTGCAGCAGTGTTGTTCAGCCTTATGGTCTGAGCTTTTTCTTTCTCGAATTTCTCTGGGCAATCACGATCGTAATGCTCGAAGGAATTGCACCTGAAGCATGCTCCGTTCTTCAGTCGACACTCACCATAATATGGTCTTTTATAGTGCTTGCACTTAGGTTTGACATCTCTGACACTACCCACACTAGCTACAGATATAGCCTAAAGTTTAGGACTTAAACCTCAGTTACCTCTGTCTCTACTAGAATACCCCACTGAAGTTGTAGAATGATTGTGATGTTCATTTGATCTTTTTTATGCCGACTGATATGACTTCCCAGTCAATCTCTTTCTCGAGTCTCTAGTTTTAAAATCAACATGTCTTTTCTCTTTACTCAGTTCCTCAGCTTTGTGCGCTCAAGCAACTAAGACAACAAGTTCTTTAAGCTCAAGAATTCTGACTAGAAGTTTTATATCTTCATTCAATCCTTCCTCGAACCTCTTACACATAGAAGTCTCAGTTGGAATACATTCACGGGCATATTTAATCAATCTGAAAAATTTCTGCTCGTACTCTGACATAATTATACGGCCTTGTTTAAGCTCAAGAAATTCCTTACATTCCTGATCCAGAAATCTCTAACTTATGTATTTCTTTTGGAACTCGATTTGAAAGAATTCCCAGGTGATCCGCTCTCTAGGCACAACAAAAATCAACGTATTCCACCACTGATAAGTTGAATCCTTTAACAAAAATACTGCACAGTTAACAAATTCAGCTGGTAAATAGGATAGTTTATCAAAAACCCTTATTGTATTCTCTAACCAGAATTCTGCTCACTCAGGATCATTTTCAGCAGTAGCTATGAATTCTTTTGCCCCGTACTTATGTATCTTATCAATAAGCGCTTACTAACTCAGATTAGTTCCATACCTTGAGGAATAATTGGGACCAGTTGGGGAGCCGGAGGAGGTGGAGGTTGTTGAGCAACCGAATTCATCTTTACAAACTCGGTAAACCATTCACTCATTATTTGGAAGAAGGCTTCCTTAGACTCTTCCCCGGCCCACAGATACAGGCCCTGTACCACTCGATGCTACTCCATTAACAAAGGCTTAAGCATTGCTTTCTACTTCATCGGAGTCAACTCGATTAGATGTCATTGTTATATGACATCATGTTTTAAAATGGTCAAGAGATATCACACTATCACATGCTATAACCGTAGCTCTGATATCAACAAATGCAACACCCATAACATGTATCTATTACCAGAACAGGGTTATGAAGCATTACCAAAAATTTCACATCAAACGAATACAATTTTTAAACATTTCAAATCATATCATTAATCATATTAAAACAAATCCAAATAATACATATTGTCCCTTATATGAGCCCTCGAGGCCCAAAAAAACATTAGAAACAAGTCGGGACTAAGTTGAAAACTTATAAAATTTTTTAGGAAATAGTAAAAATTTTCAAAATTGCAAGAGGTTACACGGCCGTGTCCTAGCTCGTTTTCGTGCTCGTGTAACTCACTAACTTGGGTCACGCGGCTAAGCCACACGCCCGTGTACTAGGCCATGTGCTAGGATGTGTAACAGCCTAACTTGCAACCCTTTGAAAGCTACAGGGCACACACAGCCGTGTCGCCTAGCCAAGTGTGACACACGGTTGAGACACACGCCCTTGTCTCTACTTGTATGGACAAAAAATAAGCAATTTTCAAGCCATTTTTCTCACCCATCCTAGCATATACCTAAAATCACTTTTGCACATAAATACAAGCCACCAAAAGATACCAAAATCATGCATAATCAAGATATCCAAATATGGTATGAAACCATACAACCAATATGCCTAAAGGGTACCTCAATCTCAACAATCAAACATGTACACTTATAAACACAATTTGGCCAAATGTCTATTGATAAACCATAATATATACATTTTTTACCCCATGATTAGCACATTTATGGATGATTTATCATTAGAATCAAGGTATATGATGCTCCTAATCCTTTAATTTCATGTTTTATACTTAGGCGAGCATAAGGAAGAGAAAAAAACGAGAAACGGGCCAAAAAAGGACGAAATGGGCCAAAATTAGAGTGCAGCACGGCCTGGACCTCCACACACGGGAAGCCCACATGTCCATGTCAATTTAACAGTTTGGAACACAGCCTGAGCCCAAGCCAAATAGGCGTGCCACACAGGCCTGTCCCTGCCTGCTTCAATTTCACGCGGGAAAAGCTAATTTTTAGGTATTTTGGGCATTCCAAAGTCTATATAAACACCCGAGGAGTGGCCTAAAGGGGGAAGAGAGAGTAGAAAGTAAGGAATAACTCGAGGAACGCCTATCAATTCTTCTTGGAAGCAGGATTTCCATCAAGGCTGAAGATCTCCCTTCAATTTTCTTCAGGGGGTTTTGGGTTTTCTTTATGTTTTGTTGTTTTCCCAAATTTAAAATGTTTTCATTTATAATTATGAACTAAATCCCCTAAATAGCTAAGGGGGATGAAAACTAAGATAGATCTTGTTATTATTTTCTGAATCATATGATAGATACTTGATTTGTTCTTAATTGTGTTATTTATTCTTGTGTTAATATTTTAGGATATTAATATAAGTTGAATGTGCTTATTCAGTGGAGCAAAAGTCCTTGTCTAAGAGTAGATCCATACAATTAAGCGGAGTTGATCGTAATCCTACATATAGGATGACGAAAATCTACCGGATTAGATTCAAATCTAATAAAGGAATCCATAGATCGAGTTAATGCAACACTAGGGGTTTTAATTAGAAAGAAATTTCAATTAATCAACCTAGGGTTAGTTGTTCTTAGTCTTGAAAGAGATGTTAACATAAATTAAGGATTTCTACGGATTAAGTCAAGTGAATAAATCGTTTAGTTCAGAGTCTAATAACAAGTGAAGTCTAGGTGGATTCTTCCTCGGTTATTGTCTGAAATCAATCAGTCTTCCAAAAGTATTCTCCCCAATTTACTCTCTGTTACGTTTTAGTTTAGATAGATTTTAGTTTAAAACAATTTCCCTTTATTTCTAGGCTAAATAATAGAAAGGAAGTTATTATTAGTACTTTTAGTTCCTGTGGGTTCGACATTCCGGTCTTGCCACTAAACTATACTACTACTCGATAGGTGCATTTGCCTTTATCGTGATAATAGTTTTACGATCATATTACTTTACAATCACACACATGAGATCAAGTTTTTTGGCACCGTTGTCGGGGACTAAAATATTAGGAACACTCGATTTTTATTACTTTAGCCATTTTTATTTTTATTGCAATTTATTTTCTATTTTTATTTTAGGTTTTATTTACTAAATCCTTCTTTTTATTCTTCTCTGATAGGTGTCTCTAGTTTATGAATAGAAGAAACCCGTCAGGACCTTTTCTTTTTGATAGCGATATAGAAGCTACAGTTCACAGAAACTGAAGAGAAATAAGGCAAAGCTTACAGTACGTAGAAGAAGGGCAAGAGGACAAAACCGAGTCTACCGAAGAGATGGAGGCAAATCAGAACAATCCACTACCTCCTATGGTAGCCGCAGATCCTGTGGATCAAAATCCTACTCCTCGTACTATGTATGATTATGCTAAGCCTAATTTATCTGGTACTGAATCAAGTATTGTTAGGCCTGCTATTGCTGCAAATAATTTTGAACTGAAACCTAACACAATAAAAATGATTCAACAGTTTGTTCAATTTAATGGTTTACAGGATGAGGATCCTAACACACATTTAGCGAACATTTTGGAATTCTACGACACTTTTAAGATTAATGGCGTTTCTAATGACGCCATTCGCCTTCGGTTATTTCCCTTTTTTTAGGAATAAGGCTAAACAGTGGTTCAATTCTCTACCACGAGGGTCCATCACTACTTGGGAACAGATGACTGAAAAATTTTTACTTAAATATTTTTCGACGGCTAAAACAGTAAAGTTGAGGAATGACATCTCTTCTTCTGTGCAGGTGGATCTAGAAACACTTTATGTCGCATGGGAGAGATACAAGGATTTATTGAGAAGGTGCCCTTACCATGGGTTACCTTTGTAGCTACAGGTTCAGACTTTCCACAATGGTTTGAACCCCTCAACAAGGCAAATGATCGATGCAGCTGCCAGTGGAACAATCAATAACAAGACACCTGAGGAGGCTTACGAGTTTATAGAGGATATGTCACTGAATAACTATCAGTGGCAAGTCATGAGGACAAAGCCCACAAAAGCCACCAGTGTTTTTAATGTTGACGCAGTCACAACGCTATCAAATCAGGTAGAACTTTTGAACAAAAAGATTGACAGTTTAGTTGGTTCTACGTAGGTACATCTAGTGATACGGTGTGATTCAATTGGAGGAGGTATGCATAATACAGACTTTTCCTATAATCCTAGCACTGAGGAGGAGTAAGTCAACTATATGTGTAACAATCCTAGATCCCAAAATAACCCGTATAGTAATACTTATAATGCAGGTTGGAGGAACCACCACAATTTCTCATGGGGTGGTCAAGGAAATCAAAGGCCACCACCCCCTCCAGGCTTCCAACAACCACCCTACCAACAAGAGAAAAGGTCGAACCTTGAAGAGATGCTCACGAAATTTATCTCAGTGTCAGAAACACATTTCCAAAACACTGAGACAGCACTCAAAAATTAGCAAGCATCGATTCAATGGCTCGAAACCCAGATAGGACAACTTGCTAAGCTAATCTCTAAAAGACCATAAGGCGACTTCCAAGTAACATAGAAACTAACCCAAGGGAACAAATCCATGCTATTACTATGCTCGACGAAAGAGAGTTAGTTCAGAATGAATCAAAACCTAGGCAAGAACCTAAGGTAAGTAATGTTAAGGTTGAGGTAAGTCACAAAGAGCCAATCAGTAAAGAATATAAGCCTCGTATCCCATACCCGAATACGACAAGGAAAGACTGTACAGATGAACAATTCGGTAAATTCTTTAAGCTCTTGAAAAAATTACATATTAACTTACTGTTTATTGAAGCTCTTTTGTTGATGCCAAATGCCGTTAAATTTTTAAAAAAGCTTTTAAAGAACAAATGAAAGTTGGATGAATCGTCGCATGTGGAATTAAATGCAGTTTGCTCAGCTATTTTACAGAACAAGCTACCCGACAAACTGAAAGATCCAAGGAGTTTTACGATTCCTTGTTCAATTGGTAGCTTAGATGTTAAAAATGCTTTGGCTGATTTAGGGGCTAGTATAAACGTAATGCCTTATAAAATGTTTAAACAACTAGGTCTTGGGAAACCCAAACAAACTAGGATGAGCATTCAATTGGCCGATAAAACCATTAGATTTCCTAGGGGTATAATTGAAGATGTGCTTGTTAAAATTGACAAATTTATATTCCTAGTAGACTTTGTTGTTCTAGACATAGATGAGGATAGCGATGTGCCATTAATTTTAGGACGACCCTTTTTAGCAACTGCTAGGACTATCATTAATGTGGGCACAGGTGAACTCACACTTGGTGTAGGCAATGACACGATGACTCTCCAAGCTCGTGATTCTATTAAGATATCCTATGATAAAGATGTTATTACGAGTTCTTGTAATAAGAATAATCTCACTATCTAACCCTCTTTGCAGGACACTCCTAGTGAACGCTCAATTGAGTCACATTCAAGTTCATACAACGATAAGGGAGCAATCCATGAAGAGCGAATGCTACAGATTGAAGAACTACAAAAATGGTAGAACTATAGCAAAGAGGAACCTAGGACACGTCAAGCCGAACCGGTGCAAATCCATGATGAGCTTACAGATAGACCGAATCAATTTAAGATTGGAGATAAGGTATTATTAGATAAAACAGACCCTAAAATTGATTACCATGTTTAGGATGATTAACCTCCATCGTACCATAAGGATAAACCTTTATTACCATGAATGGGGGTATATCATTTGCATTAAGCTCAAACTCTGCAATTCTAGGGTCTGTTTTATCTAATAATACCTTATCTCCAATCTTAAATTGATTCGGTCTATCTGTAAGCTCATCATGGATTTGCGTCGATTCTGCTTGACGTGTCCTAGGTTCCTCTTTGCTATAGTTCTGCCATTCGTCTAGTTCTTCAATCTGTAACATTCGCTCTACATGGATTGCTCTCTTTTCGTTGTATGAACTTGAACGTGGCTCAATTGAGCATTTACTAGGAGTGTCCTACAAAGAGGGTTGGATAGTGAGATTATTCTTATTACAAGAACTCGTAATAACATCTTTATCATAGGACATCTTAAAAAAATCACAAGCTTGGAGAGTGATCGTGTCATTACCTACACCAAGTGTGAGTTCACTTGTGCCCACATCAATGATAGTCCTAGCAGTTGCTAAAAAGGGTCGTCCTAAAATTAATGGTACATCACTATCCTCATCCATGTCTAGAACAACAAAGTCTACTAGGAATATAAATTTGTCAATTTTAACAAGCACATCTTCAATTATACCCCTAGGAAATCTAATGGTTTTATTGGCCAATTGAATGCTCATCCTAGTTTGTTTGGGTTTCCCAAGACCTAGTTGCTTAAACATTTTATAAGGCATTACATTTATACTAGCCCCTAAATCAGCCAAAGCATTTTTAACATCTAAGCTACCAATTGAACAAGGAATTGTAAAACTCCCTAGATCTTTCAGTTTGTCAGGTAGTTTGTTCTATAAAATAGCTGAGCAAACTGCATTTAATTCCACATGCGACGATTCATCCAACTTTCGTTTGTTCGTTAAAAGCTCCTTTAAAAATTTAACGGCATTTGGCATATACGAAAGAGCTTCAATAAACGGTAAGTTAATTTGTAATTTTTTCAAGAGCTTAAGGAATTTACCGAATTGTTCATCTGTACGGTTTTTCCTTATCGTATTCGGATATGGGACACGAGGCTTATATTCTTTACTGATTGGCTCTTTGTGACTTACCTTAACCTTACCTTTACTTACCCTAGCTTCTTGCCTCGGTTCTGATTCGTTTTGAACTAACTCTCCTTCATCGAGCATAGTAATAGCATGGATTTGCTCCCTTGGGTTAGTTTCTACGTTACTTGGCAAGCCGCATTGTGGTCTTTCAGAGATCAGCTTAGCAAGTTGTCCTATCTGGGTTTCAGCCCTTGAATCGATGCTTGCTGATTTTTTAGTGCTGTCTCGGTGTTTTGGAAATGGGTTTCTGACTTTGAGATAAATTTCGTGAGCATCACTTCAAGGTTCGACCTTTTCTCTTGTTGGTAGGGTGGTTGTTGGAAGCCTGGAGGGGGTGATGGCCTTTGATTTCCTTGACCACCTCATGAGAAATTATGGTGGTTCCTCCAACCTGCATTATAAGTATTACTATATAGGTTATTTTGGGATCTAGAATTGTTACCCATATAGTTTACTTGCTCTTCCTCGTGCTAGGATTGTAGGAAATGTCTGTATTATGCATCCCTCCTCCAATTGAATCACACCGCATCACTGGATGTACTTGTGTAGAACCAACTAAACCGTCAATATTTTTGTTCAAAAGTTTTACCTGATTTGACAGCATTGTGACCACGTCAACATTAAAAACACTAGCAGCTTTTCTGGGCTTTGTCCTCATGACTTGCCACTGATAGTTATTCAGTAACATCTCCTCTATAAACTTGTAAGCCTCCTCAGGTGTCTTGTTATTGATTGTTCCACCGGTAGCTGCATCGATCATTTGCCTTGTTGAGTGGTTCAAACCATTGTGGAAAGTCTGAACCTGTAGCCACAAAGGTAACCCATGGTGAGGGCACCTTCTCAATAAATCCTTATATCTCTCCCATGTGTCATAAAGTGTTTCTAGATCCATCTACACAAAAGAAGAGATGTCATTCCTCAACTTTGCTATTTTAGCCGGCGAAAAATATTTAAGTAAAAAATTTTCAGTCATCTGTTCCCAAGTAGTGATGGACTCTTGTGGTAGAGAATTCAACTACTTTTTAGCCTTATTCCTCAAAGAAAAGGGAAATAACCGAAGGTGAATGGTATCATTAGAAACGTCATTAATCTTAAAAGTGTCGCAGAATTCCAAAAAGTTCACTAAATGTGTGTTAGGATCCTCATCCTGCAAACCATCAAACTAAACAAATTTTTGAATCATTTGTATTGTGTTAGGTTTCAGTTCAAAATTATTTGCAGCAATACTTGATTCAGTACCAGCTAAATTAGGCTTAGTGATCTTGTGATGATGAAATAATAAAATCGATCGTACCTGGAAACTAACTAATATCACGATAAAGGTAGCTGCACCTATCGAAAAGTAGTCTAAGGAACTAAAAGTACTAGTAATGACTTCCTTCCTATTATCTAGCCTAAAAATAAAGAGGTGGTTTGTGTAAACTAATTAACTCTAAACTAAACTAAAGATGCGATAAAGACTAAATTGGGAAATTGCTTTTGGGAAAAACTTATTGATGAGGCCAATACCTAAGGAAGAATCCACCTAGACTTCACTTATTATCTAACTCTGAACTAGACGATTTCTTTATTTGACTTGATCCGTAGAGATCCCTAAATTATGTTAATACCTCCGTCGAGGATAAGAACAACTAATCCTAGGTTGATTAATTGAAATCTCTTTCTAATTAAAACCCCTAGTCTTGCATAACTCGATCTATGGCTCCCCATTTTAGATTTGACTCTAATCCGGTAGATTTTCGTCATCCTATGTCTAGGATTGCGATAAACTTCGCTTAATTGTGTTGGATCTACTCCTATACAGGGACTTTTGCTCCTCTGTATAAGCACATTCGACTTAAATTAATATCCCGGAAATATCAATTCAAGAGTTAAAAACACAGTTAAGAATAAATCAAATATTTGTCATATAGTTCAGATAACAATAACAAGATTCGTCTTAGGTTTCATCCCCTTTAGATATTTGGGGTTTTAGTTCATAATTATAAAAATAAACATCTCAGAATAAAATAACAAAACATAAGAAAACCCAAAACTCTTGAAAGAATAGAAGGGAGATCCTCTGTCTTGATGTAGATCCTGGCTTCTGAGATGGATCAATCAGCTTTCCTTCGAGTAATTCCCTGCCTCTAGCTCTCTGTCTTGGTAGGAGGACAGAGTTGGTATAGTCTTGTACCGTCCCCTCTACAGTACACCCTTGTAGTTGCCTCTTCGGGTCTTTATATAGAGTTTAGAATGTCTTTCTTAGCCCCTAAGTAGCCTTTTCCGACTGAAATTGAACTTCATCACAACAGGGACACGCCCGTGTGCCACGCCCATGTGAGTCAATGTAGAGGCCATGCTCGGGCCCGTTAAAGTGGCACAGCCATGTGATACGCTCGTGTGATGAACTTTTAGGCCGTGTGGATTATTGATTTGGGCCTAATTTGCCCGTTTTTAGCCCGTTCCTTTCTCTTTTCTCTTCTTTATGTTCACCTAAGTATAAAACATGAAATAAAAGGATTAGGAGCACCAAATTCCACAAATTCAATGATAATTCATCCAGAAATTAGGCTAAGCATGAGGCAAAAATATGTATAATTTACGGTTTATCACTTAGCATAATCATACATAGTATGAGGAGTAGGATTTTGATTCACAGGATCTGCGGCTACCACAGGAGGTAGTGGATTGTTCGAATTTGCCTCCATCTCTTCGGTAGACTCGGTTTTGTCCTCTTGCCCTTCTTCTACGTACTGTAAGCTTTGCCTTATTTCTCTTTGGTTTCTGCAAACTGTAGCTTCTATATCGCTATAAAAAAGCAAAGGTCCTGACGAGTTTCTTCTAGTCATAAACTAGAGACACCTATCAGAGAAGAATAAAAAGAAGGATTTAGTAAATAAAACCTAAAATAAAAATAGAAAATAAATTGCAATAAAAGTAAAAATGGCTAAAGTAATAAAAATTGGGTGTTCCTAATATTTTAGTCCCCGGGAATGGCGCCAAAAATTTGGTCTCATGTGTGATGATAAAGTAATATGATCATACCTAAAAACTAACTATTATCACGATAAAGACAAGCGCTCCTGTCGAACAGTAGTATAGTTTAGTGGCAAGACCGGAATGTTGAACCCACAGGAACTAAAAGTACTAGTAATAACTTCCTTTCTATTATCTAGCTTAGAAATAAAGGGAAATTATTTTAAACTAAAATCTAACTAGACTAACGCAACAGAGAATAAATTGGGGAGAATACTTTTGGAAGACTGATTGATTTAAGACAATACCCAAGGAAGAATCCACCTAGACTTCACTTGTTATTAGACTCTGAACTAAACGATTTATTCACTTAACTTGACCCGTAGAAATCCCTAATTTATGTTAATATCTCTTTCAAGACAAAGAACAACTAACCCTAGGTTGATTAATTGAAATTTCTTTCTAATTAAAACCCCTAGTGTTGCATTAACTCGATCTATGGACTCCTTTATTAGATTTGACTCTAATCCGATAGATTTTCGTCGTCCTATGTCTAGGATTGCGATCGACTCCACTTAATTGTGTGGATCTACTCTTAGACAGAGACTTTTGTTCCACTGAAGAAGCACATTCAACTTATATTAATATCCTGAAATATTAACACAAGAATAAATAACACAATTAAGAACAAATCAAATATTTATCATACGATTCAGAAAATAATAATAAGATTCGTCTTAGGTTTCATCCCCCTCAGGTATCTAGGGGATTTAGTTCATAATTATAAAGGAAAACATCTCAAAATTGGGAAAACAACAAAACATAAAGAAAACCCAAAAACCCTGAAGGAAATTGAAGGGAGATCTTCAGCCTTAATGGAAATCCTGCTTCCAAGATGAATTGATCGGCGTTCCTCTAGTAATTCCTTGCTTTCTACTCTCTCTTCCCCCATTTAGCCCTCTCCTCGGGTGCTTATATAGACTTTGGAATGCCCAAAATACCTAAAACTTAGCTTTTCCCATGTGAAATTGAAGTAGGGCTCGACAGGCACACGGCCGTGTGGCACGCCCATGTGACTCGGGCTCAGGTCGTGTTCAATATTGATAAATCCACACGGGCGCCCATGTGACTCGGGGTCAGGCCGTGTTCAATATTGATAAATCCACACGGGCGTGTGGATTACCCATGTAAAAATTCCTTAGGCTGTGTTAATGCTAATTTGGGCCCATTTTGTCCGTTTTTGGCTCGTTTCTTGCTCTTTTCTCTTCTTTATGCTCACCTAAGTATAAAACATGAAATTAAAGGATTAGGAGCATCATATACCTTGATTCTAAGGATAAATCATCCATAAATGTGCTAAGCATGGGGTAAAAATATATATATTATGGTTTATTAAAGTCCATCTAACCTTTAACTAAGTTTATACCAAAATATACCGTTTGATTTACCTATCAATTTCATGCCAAAATGTATCAAATGTACCATTCAACAACTAGCACTTATAGCCATTCATGACATATAACAAAAGTATCAAAACACCATATTTTAACATATCACAAGACCATTTATGCATGCATTTTAAATTACCATTTCATCTTCAATCATTCAACCATAATTATCCAAAACATTTACCACTAAAATGCCAAATATATACATGCCAAAACTAAATCCATACCATCACTCCAAATGCTAAAAACACAAGCCAAAACCAATGGATACTTTATTAACCAAAATACTTATACATGTCATTATAACCAAACTTAAAAACATCCAAAAGTAGTAATATAACTGATGGGTAGTGTGATATAACTTTGACAAGTTTCCAACCTGAACGAGCTTCTGATTCACTATACAACACAGAAAATAACACAGAGTAACCATAAATGCTTAGTAAGTTCGTATAATGTAAAACACAACTTACCATTTAATCACAGAATAGGTAAGCTAACATGGCATAATCCAACCACAATTTGGCCAAAGCCTAAGCATGTATACCACACATGTTAGCCATTTACACATATAACAAATACATCATAATCATGGATGAGTACAACATTTAATCATGAACCCTATACATATATCATCCATCTCAACTCTCAATATAACAAGTACTACCATTTCAATGAAGTTCACATATGTCCATGTCTTAGTTCGTATCAAACTCATACATTTTCCTTTCAAAATAATGTCCGTTGAACCATTTAGAATACCGTTCGATACCCGGGATAGCTCACACATAGTGTGCTAACTCATATAATTGTAATCTGACAAATCCTGTACATGTACGCTCACACGAGCTGTGAATCAGAATGTTCACACGACCTGTGAATATGGGTCTGCTCACATGAGTTTTAGGTTAAAACGTAACTACATGATATTGCTCACACGAGCTGTGGAGTATTTGCAAGACATGCTAGACCTCAGCCATCGTAGGACGTTCAGGACCAGCCCCCGAATCATGTAAACTCTAATGATATGTCATTTGTATCCTACGAATTCCTAAGGTTCAAGTGGGGCTCAGTAATTGTCATACATTGTTGGATATCCAATCATGTATACATATTGCAATTCACAACTCATACATAATTCAATGTAAAACATATAAACACAATTTAGTCACACGAACTTATCTCGACGAATATACGTAGATACGGAGGTGATTAATCTAAGAATTTCCCTGTGCCCCGATCTAAATTCGTACGAGGATTGTCTTAATCTAAACAGATAAATTTAGCTCAATTCAAAATTAACCCAAATCACATTTTAGCAAAATTACAATTTTGCCACTATACTTTTAATTTTTTTACAATTTAGTCCCTAGCTCATAAAAATAGAAATTCATGCAATTCAATCATAACCCATCATATTCGAATATCAATTAGGTCCCACTAAAGCCCTATGTTTCATTTATTTCACAATTTCACCATGTAAAATTTTTTATTTTTCAATTTAATCCCCATTTGACAATTTCACCAAAAATCACTTAACAAAAGTTGTTTATCTAACAACAACTAATCATTTTCTTTCATAAATCATCAAAACTCATACATGTTCTTTAATGAAAAAAACCTTAATAGTTTAATAGTTTCACAAACTGGTCCCCGGGCTAGCTAGATTAAGCTACAACGATTTCAAAAACATAGAAATCATTAAAAACAGGACAAAAATACATACCATGCACTAGGAAATATGTTGGCCGAACCTAGCAAGCTTTTATAGCTTTCTTTCCTTTGCAAAATCGATTAAAGAAAGGTAAGAGATGATAGCTTTATTTTTGTTTTATTTTAATTTGTCATTAATTTACTAAATTACATATATAACCTTTAAAAACATTAATAATTCCACTTATACCGAGCCATGAACATCCTCTAACACCATTTATGGTCTAATTTCCACATAAGGACTTATACTTTAAGGTCCTATAGGTATTTAATACCTTTAGCTACTAGAACCCAATTTTTGCACTTTATGCGATTTAGTCTTTTATATCAAATTGAGCATGTAAACTATAACACCCCAAACCCGGTCCAGACGTTACGGCCAAGTCTGGTGTGTCACATTACCTACAACTAATCGTGTGACCTAGTTACTAAGATTAGGGCGAGCTATGTAAAACCGTACTTGTAATTTGGGAAGAAAATCCAAGTTTAGTTTGAGATTGTCCTATCCACTAACCATTTAAAATTTACCTTGTTTGTTGATTTGTTGCTCATTTGTTACGGGAGCTCTGTTTTGAAAACATTGATTGATTTTAGAAAAATCCGCGCAGCCTTGATTAAATCATTTAAATCAATTTGTAATATAAAGTAAAAATAAATAATTTAAAACCCAAATTAATGTAATTAGAGCGGCCTTATTACATACCCAAAAATCAGAATAAAAAAATATTTAAAGAAAATAATAAAGTAAAATGAATAACTTGATTAAACCTGAAATGCAGTCTATGTGGCCACTCCGAATCCCTCTAGCTCCAAGTCCACCAATCTAGGGCTCACCTGCATGGATGGAAGGAAAATGGGGTGAGTTTGGAAACTCAGTGTGAAAAGAAAGCCCATCCAGAGCCCAAATCAACTCAAGCCCACGGGCCTAAGCCCTAACCAGTCTCAGTATGCACTGGGTCGAGGCCCTATTCAGTAAACAGTTACTGGGCCTTAGCCCTTTACAGATAACAGTACGGCCCATAGGCCCATTTCAGAAACAGATCAGATATCAATTATGAATGCAAGCCCAAACCCAACCTAGATCCAACTACTACACTCCACTCGTACCAGCCCTACACTCCATGTGTGGGAATAACTCAACCCACCCAGCCCTACACTCCACAGTTCTAGCATAGCTACTCAGATAACAGTAAAATGAGGCGAAGCCTCCAGTACGTGGTCAAGCCACTTTCAGTACTTCCTCTATCAATAACCTAGTCCCATGCAACAGATAATCATGTAGTGAACGGAAACAGTAAAACATGCATCTCAGTCAGATTTAGCCTTAGGGGTATAACGGTCATTTTACACCTAGGGGTAAAATAGTAATTTTGCACCTATAAGGGGTATTTCAGTAATTATTTCAGTTTTTAGGGTTTTCTGCGCTTTACAGTCATTAATTGTCTAGAATTTTGATATTTTGGCTTTTCAGCTTTTACCAATTTAGACTATCGAAGGGTGTTTGATACACACCTGATTTGCGATGAATGCTACCACGATCTCCCACAGAGAGTCCTACAATTGGTCACTTAACATATCAGATTCAAAATCCAATGATAACAAATATAATCTTACCTACCATAATCGGCCATCATCACCTAAGGCCCTTGAGATCTTACCTTTGCCGAACTTAGTGACTAGATCTAGATCTAGTTGTTCCACTTGTCCAAGCCCTCAATCCGTAGCCTCTAGATCACAGTAACACCAAAATAAATCGATTGTTAAAACCCTTAGAGCCTCAAGCTCCAAATCGATAGCCTTCCTATGCCCCTAGGGATTTTGGCTTTTCTAAATCCCGGAATAAAGAATAGAATCAAAGATATCGAGTACTTACCACAGGTTCTCTCAACCAAAATGATTCCACTTCCGTTTCTACTCAGATCTGATGCAGATCTAGCCCCTAAACACTAGAAGAGAATGAGTCTTAGAGATCTAAGGATTCGGCTACTAAGTCCCTATGAATTTGGTGATTTTGGCTTTTGATGAGATGAAGAAGAAGATGATTTGAGGTTATGTATTTGAAGTGGTGGTGTCGACAGAGGTTAGGGGTTTTGAGGATGTTAAAGTCAGCCAAAAGAGAAGGAGAATATAGGAGGATACGGCTATAGACAAATCGGCACAAAAGCAACCTTTTGAGATTTCGGCTTTTATGAATATTCGGCTATGGAGGATTAGAAGAGAACGGGAATGAAAAGAAAAAGAGAATGAAAGAAGAGATGGGTAGAGTGAAGAGGATGTTTCGACTTGAGAAGAAAAGAAGAAGAAAAAGAATGGAAGAAGGGAGAAACGAAGATTGGCTAAGGCAAATCGGCACAAATGGAGAATTTGCTTGAGTGTTCGGCTTTTTGGTACCCTAAGAGGAGAATAGAAAAAAAAGTAGAAAACCCTAAGTGGCAAAACCCTAATTCAGCAAGACAGAAAAAGAAATTAGAACTTACCCTAAAGGCTATTCACACAAACAGCACAACCTCCCTTTATCTGCCAAAATTGCAACCCCTAAAGCCTTAGTCGAATACCCCTATCCACAAGACCAAAAATTAAAAGTATTATCTACTTACCTTGCAACTAGAACCCTGGCCCTAGCACTTAGTCCACATTCCACTTTTTGAGGAGCTTAGTGGTGCCATATTGCCACTTTACCAAAGGCCTCTTTGTGTCTTAATTTACTAACTTTTCCTTAAAGGCCCACTTAACCAAGTCCCCTTCACTTTAAATCTAAAGTTGATATTTTTGCCAGGTTTTAACTTAGGCTTGGGCCTCTAGGAGGCCCACTAACACACTTAAACATAATTTCAATAACCAAAACACCAAAATATCAAGATTTCACAAAAATTACAAGAATCCCGAAAAATCCCGAAAATCAGGGCGTTACAACTCTACCCCCTTAAAGAAATTTCGGCCTCGAAATTTACCTGATCCAAATAGTTGAGGTATTGTCGACACATTGCCTCTTCTAGCTCCCAAGTAGCCTCTTCTCTACCATGGTTGTGCCAAAGTACTTTTACCAATGGAACTGACTTCTTTCTCAACACTTTGATCTCTCGGTCCAGAATTTGCACAGGCTCCTCTTCAAAGGTCAAATCGGTCCTTACCTCAATCTCTTCCACTGGTACGACATGCGAAGGATCCGATCAATACCGTCTTAGCATGGAGACATGAAAGACATCATGTATATGGTCCAGCTCTAGCTGTAACTCCAGCTGATAAGCTACTGGCCCTACCCGTTTAAGAACCCGATAAGGCCCAATAAATCGCGGACTCAATTTGCCCTTCTTGCCAAACCTTAAGATCTTCTTCCAATGCGAGACCTTCAAAAAGACCATATCCCCTACAGAGAACTTAATTTCCTTACGCTTCAGATTAGTATATGACTTCTGTCTATCAGACACTTTCTTTAACCGATCCCTGATCAACTTAACCTTGGTCTCAGTATCTGCCACTAACTTTGGTCCAAGAACCTGTCGTTCTCCCAATTCTGTCCAACACGTAGGCGTATGACACCTTCGCCCATAAAGTGCCTCATAAGGAGCCATCTGAATACTCGCTTGATAACTGTTGTTGTACGCAAATTCTACCAATGGCAAGTAGTCCTTCCAACTACCCTGAAAGTTGATAACAGAACCTCTTAACATGTCCTCCAGAACCTGAATAACCCTTTTCGACTGTCCATCCGTCTGAGGGTGAAAAGCAGTGCTGACGTCCAATCGTGTACCCAGTGCCTCATGCAGCTTCTGCCAAAATCGAGATGTAAACCTAGGGTCTCGATCAAAAATAATCGAAACTGGCACCCCATGCAATCGTACTATCTCTGCCACATACAAATTGGCCAACTTCTGAAGTGAATAATCGGTACGGATAGGTATAAAATGAGCAGATTTTGTTAACCTATCCACAATCACCCACACAGAGTCCTTCTTGGAGGGTGTCAAAGGTAGCCTCCTCAGAAAATCCATGGTAACCCTCTCCCGTTTCCAGAGTGGAATCTTTACTGGCTGCAACAGTCCAGAAGGCAGTTGATGCTTAGCCTTCACTTGCTGGCATGTCAGACATTTTCCCACGAATTCAGTTACCTCTCGCTTAAGTCCAGACTACCAGTACACCTCTCACAAATCTCGATACAGCTTATTCTCTCCAGGATGCTTGGCACAAGGTCCACTATGAGCCTCTTTTAGAATTAATTGTCTTAAGTCAGAGTCCTTCGGAATGCAAACTCTTCCACGAAAGCATAGAACCCTATCAGTATTCAGTCCAAAATCTGAATTCTCATCATTCTCAGCTTGCTAAAATCGAGGAACCAACGACTCATCCTCTAACTGCTTCTCTTTGATCTGCTCAGTCCAAGTTGGTCTTACTTGTAATTTCGCTAACAGACTCCCATCGTCATATAGACTCAAACGAGCAAACATAGTTCCCAACTCAGCAACAACCCTTCGACTTAGTACATCAGCCACCACATTCGCCTTGCTTGGGTGGTACTCAATCAAACAGTCGTAATCCTTAAGTAGCTCTATCCATCTACGTTGCCTAAGATTCAACTCCTTCTGAGTCAACAGATACTTGAGACTTTTATGGTTTGTGTATATAATACACCTTTCCCCATATAGATAGTGTCTCTAGATTTTCAACGCGAAGATCACCGCTGCCAACTCTAGATCATGTGTAGGGTAATTCGCTTCGTGAGGCTTAAGCTGTCGCGAAGCATAAGCGACCACTTTACCCTCTTGCATCAGTACACAGCCTAATCCCACATGCGACGCACCACTGTACACAGTGAAATCCTTTCCAGACTCTGGCTGAATCAACACTGGCGCCTCTGTCAATACCTTTTTCAACTTATCAAAGGCTTATTGCTGTTTCTCAGTCCATACAAACTCTACTCCTTTCCTTAGCAATTTCGTCAACGGTGCAGTAATTAGAGAGAATCCTTCTACAAATCTTCTGTAGTAACCTGCCAAACCCAGAAACTCCAAATTTTCGGTACTGACCTCAGCGGCTTCCATCCCAAAACTGCCTCAATTCTTCAAGGATCTACCTTAATTCTTTCAGCAGAGACAACATGACCAAGAAAAGTCACTTCTCACAACCAAAATTCACACTTACTGAACTTTGCATAGAGTTGCTTCTCTCTCAATACTTGCAGAATAATACGAAGATGCTCATCATGCTTCTCCTCAGTTTCTGAATACACCAAAATATCATTGATAAAGACGACAACAAATTGATCCAAGTACAGTTGGAATACTCGATTCATCAGATCCATAAAAGCCACAGGTGCATTCGTCAGTCCAAATGGCATAACAAGGAACTCGTAATGACCATATCGAGTTCTGAATGCTGTCTTCTGAATATCCACTTCCTTTACCCTTAACTGATGGTATCCAGATCAAAGATCGATCTTGGAAAACACCGAAGCTCCTCTAAGCTGGTCAAATAGATCGTCGATTCTTGGCAGAGGATACTTGTTCTTTATTGTCAGTTTGTTCAACTGGCGGTAATCGTTGTACATACGCATCGTCCCATTCTTCTTCTTCATGAACAGTACCGTTGCTCCCCATGGACACACACTTGGTCTTATGAAACCTCTATCCAACAACTCTTGGATTTGTGCTTTCAGTTCAACTAACTCCTTTGGTGCCATTCTATAGGGCGCAATGGACACTGCAGCTGTTCCAGGCAGGAAGTCGATTCTAAACTCGACTTCTCGATTCAGAGGTAATCTAGGAAGCTCATTCGAAAAAATATCTTGGAACTCCTTAACAGTTCTAACCGTCTCTACAGTCAAGTCCTTACTCTCCGTCTGACTTACAAAAGCCAAGTATGCCTCGCAACCTTTACGAATTAGCTTTTCAGCTCTCAAGGCTGAAACCCCATTGGACAAGTAGTCCCTTCGCTCCCTAATAACCATTACCTCCTCATCCTCAGCAGTCCTTAACACCATCCAGAGTCACCTTATGCTTAGTCAACCAGTCCATACCCAAGATCATATCGAACTCTCTGAATGGTAGTTCCATTAAGTCTCCAATAAAGATCCTACCCTGAGTCTCTAAAGGCACCTCCCTAAAGAGTTTATCTACCCTAACCGAGTGACCCAGTAGACTTATCACAGTTACCCCACTCATAGTGTCCTCAGAGTGCACACCCAACGACCCAAAAATGTCACATGCTACATACGAATGAGTAGAACCCACGTCTATCAAAGCAGTCTATGGTATGCTAGAGATAAAAAACGTACCAGTTATGACATCAGGTGCATCACCCTCCTCTCGATGTCAAGCAGCATATACCAATGCTGGCTGGCGAGCCTCAACATTACCAGCACCCCTGCTAGGCGCTCCACGTCCACGTCCATTTCCATTGCCACCTTTACCTTGTCCACGGCCCCTCGGCGGTAGCAGTCCACCTCGTACGGGTTGAGCAACCCTCTGTTCTACAACTTGGGTTTGAGCTGGCCTCCGCGGACAATCCTTGATCCTATGCTCTTTGGACCCGTAATGGAGACATGCCCCAGTACGCTTCCAGCATTCTCTTAAATGCACTCTACCACAGTCCCTACAAGGCTGCGGTCTAACCGTATTTACCGGAACTGCTCGAACCAATTCCTCCACTCTCGCTCTCTTGACATTTCGGTTTGCAGCACCAAACGGTCTAGAATCCCTCCTAAATCGGTTTCGATCCTTATCACGGTTCTGCCGTTCAGTTCGCTTCACTTTCTCAGCTATCTTGGCTTTCTCCCCCAACGCAGCAAAGTCGCGCTCCCTCTACAGAGCTATCAGCACCTTAACTCGTCCCTAAGGCCATCCTCAAAGTGAATACTACGTTCATACTCCGTAGCAACTATACTGACTCAGCCTCAGAAATTTCGCACCATACTCAGCAACGGACTTATTGCCCTGGGTCAGGTTCAAAAATTCCTTCCTACGTGCATCCACATAACTCGCTCCGACGTACTTCCCTTTGAAAGACGTCTTAAACAGTTCCCAAGTCACCCGCTCAACTGGTGTACTTTTCCTTACAGTGATCCACTATTGATATGCATCATCACGCAGCAGAGACACCGCACCTTTCAGCTTTTGCTCTACCGAGCAATCCAGGTCGTCCATAATCCGTTCTGTAGCTTCTAGCCAATACTCAGCTACATTTGGGGCTACTCTAGATCTGCCCCTGAAGACCTCCGCTCCGTTAGCCCGGAGTCACTCAGAAATAGATCCCCTATTCACTAGCCCACATTAGTTCCAGCAACCCTTTCCAAAACCCTTAACATTGCCTAAGACAAGGCATCATCCCCTGCGGCCCGATCATACGACCTATTTTCGGCTACTGGTGGCGGTCCTGCCCCCTCAACTGGCAAGTGTTCCGAAGATGAAAACCTAGCTTGAACACTGCCTCATCCACGAGCAGCCCTCGTACTCATAACATCTTATTTGATTACGAATTTTATGACATTAGTTTAATATTTTAGTTGTTTATTACATAATGTCTTATATACAAATAGAGTTTCAGAGTGGGTTTCGCGATTTCGTAGCCTAGCTACAGTCTCAGTTTTCTAGGGCTTTTAGTTTCCTTACGGTCTCAGTCTTACAGTTTTCAGTACTACCCTATCTACAGTTTCATAATAGAGTCTCTGTTCTATCTACAGTGATGTCTCAGTACAGTATAGTATAAGAAATAGAAATACTTACAGACTTGGTACCGGGGATTCAGTGTGCCATCTCTTCAATTATCAAATTTCAGAAACCCAGAAACACTTAAACCTTTTTAAATCAAACCTTAAAACATGTATCTTTGAAGAAAATGAGTTTGAAAAGGGTTTCCTATATTTCGCAAAAATTGATTTCCAAAAATACCCTTCTTTAAATTTTAAAATTTTCGAAAACTTTTTGGACCGAATCCACAGCCGAGTTGTTGCAACTGGGCTCTGATACTACTAAATGTAACACCCCAAACCTGGCCCAGACGTTACGGCCAAGTCTGGTGTGTCACATTACCTACAACTAACCGTGTGACCTAGTTACTAAGATTAGGGCAAGCTTTGTAAAACCGTACTTGTAATTTGGGAAGAAAATCCAGGCTTAGTTTGAGATTGTCCTATCCACTAACCGTTTAAAATTTACCTTGTTCATTGATTTGTTGCTCATTTGTTATGAAAGCTCTATTTTGAAAACATTGATTGATTTTAGAAAAATCCGCGCAGCCTTGTTTAAATTATTTAAATCAATTTGTAATATAAAGCAAAAATAAATAATTTAAAACCCAAATTAAACTAATGGAGCGGCCTTATTACATACCCAAAAATCAGAATAAAATAAAAAATATTTAAAGAAAATAATAAAGTAAAATGAATAACTTGATTAAACCCGAAATGCAGTCTACGTGGCCACTCCGAATCCCACCAGCTCCAAGTCCACCAATCTAGGGCTCACCTGCATGGATGGAAGGAAAATGGGTGAGTTTGGAAACTCAGTGTGTAAAGAAAGCCCATCCAGAGCCCAAATCAGCTCAAGCCCACTGGGCCTAAGCCCTAACCAGTCTCAGTATGCACTGGGCCGAGGCACTATTCAATAAACAGTTACTGGGCCTTAGCCCTTTACAGATAACAGTACGGTCCATAGGCCCATTTAAGTAACAGATCAGATATCAATTATGAATGTAAGCCCAAACCCAACCTAGATCCAACCGCTATACTCCACCTGTACTAGCCCTACACTCCATGTGGGGAATAACTCAACCCACCCAGCACTACACTCCACAGTTGCAGCATAGCTGCTCAGATAACAGTAAAATGAGGCAAAGCCTCTAGTACGTTGTCAAGCCACTTTCAGTACTTCCTCCATCAATAACCCAGTCCCATGCAACAGATAATCATGTAGTGAACAGAAATAGTAAAACATGCATCTCAGTTAGATTTAGCCCTAGGGGTATAACGGTCATTTTACACCTAAGGGTAAAATAGTAATTTTGCACCTATAAGGGATATTTCAGTAATTATTCCAGTTTTTAGGGTTTTATGCGCTTTACAGTCATTAATCATCCAACTTTTATCTTAGTAACTTACTTAGCCTATTTTAGCAATTTACAGTCATTGGGCCCTAAAACCTCTAATGGGCCCAACAATGTCATTTAGCTAATTTAGCCCGTTTAGCCCACATTCTAAGCCTAGCTTAACAGTCTTAACCTCCAAAATATCAGAACACACTTACATTGGGCCCAATTTCAGCCCATCGAGGCCCAAATTTACCGAAGCGCACGAAATTACGCACTCAACCATCTTACCACTTGCGATTACAGATCCAATGATTTCCAACTGACTTATGAGCGTTCGCACGCTCACAAGCCTACGAAATGCCAGAATTTCAACATTTTGGCTTTTTGGCTTTTTCCGATTTAGACTACAGAAGGGTGTTCGATCCACACCTGATTTGCTACGAATGCTACCACGATCTCCCACAGAGTGTCCTACAATCGGTCACTTAACATATCAGATTCAAAATCCAATTATAACCAATATAATCTTACCTACCATTATCGGCCATCATCACCTAAGGCCCTTGAGATCTTACCTTTGTCGAAATTAGTGACTAGATTTAGATCTAGTCGTTCCACTTGTCCAAGCCTTCAATCAGTAGCCTCTAGATCACACTAACACCAAAATAAATCGATTGTTAAAACCCTTAGAGCCTCAAGCCCCAAATCGATAGCCTCCCTATGCCCCTAGGGATTTTGGCTTTTCTAAATCCCAAAATAAAGAATAGAATCAGATATGTCGAGTACTTACCACAGGTTCTCTCAACCAAAACTATTCCACTTCCGTTTCTACTTAGATTTGATGCAAATCTAGCCCCTAAACACTAGCAGAGAATGAGTCTTAGAGATCTAAGGATTTGGCTACTAAGTCCCTATAAATTTGGTGATTACGGCTTTTGATGAGATGAAGAAGATGATGATTTGAGGTATGTATTTGAAGTGGTGGTGTCGACAGAGGTTAGGGGTTTTGAGGATGTGAAATTTGGCCAAAAGAGAAGGAGAAGATAGGAGGATTTGGCTATAGACAAATTGGCACAAAAGCAACCTTTCAGGATTTCGGCTTTTATGAATATTCAGCTATGGAGGATTAGAAGAGAATGGGAATGAAAAGAAAAAGAGAATGAAAGTAGAGATGGGTAAAGTGAAGAGGATGTTTCAACTTGAGAAGAAAAGAAGAAGAAAAAGAATGGAAGAAGGGACAAAAGAAGATTGGCTAAGGCAAATCGACACAAATGGAGAATTTGCTTGAGTGTTTGGCTTTTTAGTATACTAAGAGGAGAATAGAACAAAAGTAGAAAACCCTAAGTGGCAAAACCCTAATTCAGCAAGACAAAAAAAGAAATTAGAACTTATCCTAAAGGCTATTCACACAAACGACACAACCTCTCTTTCTCTACGAAAATTGCAACCCCTAAAGCCCTAGCCGAATGCCCCTATCCACAGGACCAAAAATTAAAAGTATTATCTACTTACCTTGCAACTAGATCCCTGGCCCTAGCACTCAGTCCACACGCCACTTTTTTAGGAGCTTAGTGGTGCCATATTGCCATTTTACCAAAGGCCTCTTTGTGTCTTAATTTACTAACTTTTCCTTAAAGGCCCACTTAACCAAGTCCCCTGCACTTTAAATCCAAAGTTGATATTGCCACTTAATAGTTCATATTTCCTATAGAACATCCACATGTAAAGCATCAATAAAAGATATATCATTTACATATAAACTTAATCGTTTTAAGCGTTATCAATTTAGGCTTCAAACATAAACAATAAAAACAACATTGTATTATTATTGCCACACCAACTTACTCGTTAAAATGGAATATCATATTCCATCAAATTTCCAATGCTTTCAATCATCACATAAATGTTATTAACATTTGTCATCACTTTCTCATATACAATATCTTCAACATAAAATTCAATACAAGCATAGCTAGATAGATTTCAAGTATATTAACAATAACATGGATATCATTCTTATTTAATCACACGGACTTACCTCGAATGCAATTTTGGCTTATTACTCTAATTTAGTCCATAACCTCGTACTTTCTGATTTAAGCCTAAATCTCGATTTTCTTGATCTAACATTATGAAATTCACCCATTTAATCATTACATTAATTAAAACATTCTATAATTCACAATTTGGAAAAATGACTATTTTGCCCTTAGACTTTACAAAAATTATGATTTTGTCCTTAGGCTCGTAAATCGATTTTTATCGAATTTTCTCCTTTACCAAGCCTAGCTGAATTCTTTTTATAACTATAGTAACTCACAATTTCGATTATTTCACACATTTACAACTCATTTTACAAACTTTACAAAATAGCCCTTTTTAGGTGTTTGTCATGAAAATCCTTTCACAAAAGTTGTTTATTACACAACCATGACTTATTTTCTTCCATAAAAATTCAGCAAAGAACATAAACATCATGTAGCAAAATCGAATACTTTCAACCATTTTGCAAAACAACCCCCCCATTAGCTAGATTAAGCTACAAGGGTTCCTAAAATACAAAAAAAATAAAAAATGACCATCAAAATCACTTGCTAGCAAGGGAACTAAGTGGCTGCAAATTTAAGTTCTCAAAACCCCCATGTTTGCTGCCATTTTCGGTGGAAGAAGAAGAAGAATTGAAAAAGATGACAACTTTTTCTTTATTTTATTTTATTACCAAAACAAGTCACCTAATGCCACCAAATGTTGACTTTTCAAACTTTCTTTTCCCTATGGCCAGCCATCACTTCCCAAATGGCCTATTTGCACTTTAAAGACCTCCAATTTTGGTTCTCTAGCTATTTAACAATTTTGGGTAGTAAAACAAAACTTTTTCCCTTTATGCAATTTAGTCCTTTTTCGCAATTAAGCTCATAAACGCTAAATCATTCACCAAAATTTTCATGCACCCTTATAAAAATATTATAACACATAAAACAATATTAGAAATAATTTCCCTAACCTTGGGTTTGTGATTCCGAAATCACTGTTCTAATTAAGCCCAAGTTCGAGCTGTTACAATTCTCCCTCTTTAGGGATTTTTGTCCCTGAAAATCTTATCAGAAAAGTGGTGTTGTTTTTCACTTAGATTCCTCAATCGTATAATTTCATACAGTCTGGTTATTTTCCACATCAACTCTCAATTACCTTTCATTTTGAAGCCTCCTTTAGCTTCTCCAAGAAATCATGATAGGAAACTTGGATCTCAATTCGATTAATGGAGACTAGAATTTCAGGATATCCAACATTCATACAGACACAAAATTCCTCGAATCTGATGAGAGAAAATTTAGTGCCTTCAGCGTGGTTTACACATTTCGTCAAATATTTAACAATAAGCCACATGACATTTTTCTCTTTCAGAGACAGTAATAAATTAGACGTGAAATCCATAGTAACTTCTTCTCATTTTCATTCTATTGCCAACATGGGCGACAATAATTCTGATGACACTTGATATACATCCTTAAACTTTTCAACATTTCAAGTATTCATACACAAGGATCAACGATGTCGAGTTCCAAACTCGATCGCTAATACACTACTCTTGTGAGTTTTCTTGCGGAATCTCTGTACAAGTTCTGGATTTTCTACCCAAGTGTTTGTCACTGTATTTTACTCTTCTCAAAGATAATACAATAATTATCACAGAAAACCAAGAAATCTTTGCCCAATGCATACAAAACCAGTTCAAAGGTTTCCGTTAACAATGTTTTCATCTGTCTGAACCTTGCTAATCATTAATTAAGCCCTTAACTTTCACAAAATGAAAATTTTACCACCAGGCCTTTGCCAATGTTAAAACCTTATACGGAAATTTAAGAAATCCAATTACTAAGATCACCATACTACCATAATCGAATCAAAAACATAATCATACCCGACATCTATATATATCACAAGCTGGCGGTCATACTTTAAATATAAGCCATGCTCGACATGTTACGAGATAAAGATGACCAAAAATTCAAGATAAAGAAACTCATAACGGAGAGATCCAGAATATAGAAATTCAACATAAAGAAATTCCAAAACAGAGAAATATAAATCATGATACCGTATCGAAAGACCGAGAACAAAGTTCATAAGAAAATGTGGAAGATCTCAATTATCCCTTAGAGATAAGAAATCCAGAAGAAAATGTAACGCCCCTAACCCCAATCCGTTGTCGGAATGGGGTTATAAGGCATTACTGAACAATGTACAACTTCTATTCATTTAACTAATCACATTAAAAATTTTATAAAACATATTATAATCACGCATTTATTATCATTTAATATAGCAAGTATCAAAACACATTGATTAATAATATATGTGACAAAGATTCATAAAACGTGGTCTATTAACTTGCAATGCTCACTGCATGATATAATACCTCATAACATATTTACCAAATCCTTATCTTACTTGAACAAACATTAATACTAAATTAAAACATTACAAGTCATCAAATATATATACAAACACATCACCTAAACGTCATACTATTTGTCCAAATATAATATACACTCAAACTCCTCATTATCATTACTTAACATAGGTTACTATTCATTTGGCCTTTTTCCAATGCTTGAGCCGAATGCAATTGCTCTTAACATTTATGCTTAGACAAATGTCCACTTTCAACTTTCCACTCATTAATCATGTCAAAACATTTCAAGAACTAAACTTAAATACCAAGCATAATATGCTTTTCTCATTAGTATATCACAAATATACATATATGCATACTATATAGCAACCATTTTGACTAACACTTTAACTAGCCAAAACCAAATCCATACATGCTAATATTATTTACCATGAAACATATAACAAAAGTCATATATAAGACAAATTCAATGCTCTCATATTCGACCAACTACATAGGTAAATATATAACCAAAATTTATTCAATAAATATGCTTACTAATTTATCCACTCAATCAAATATGACAACCGCATTTCAGCTTCACATCAAATATATCACATATATTATATTATACTAACCAAGATTAATTAAACCTAAAGCTTACCAAATTATACCAACTACACATCAAAACATATCGTGACATTTAATTATAAACCAAAACTAAATAAACACTCCATAATCATATATATCAACCACATTATTTAATTAAAACATGAACTATAATTAACAAAATGATCAAGCCATTTTCACATGGCTTATATATATATACATACCAAAATAAGACTTATTCACAAAATAGTTTAACCTATACATGCCATAAGTTTTGAGTTTAGCTTTTAAAAGTACCGATAATTAAACGATAGTGTGGACGACTTCACCGACGATCCCCGAGCACGTAACGACCTCCAAAATCTATAAAACCAAGGCAAACATATACACACAATAAGCTATTATAACTTAGTAAGTCATAAGCAATTGTATAATTCATTAACATTAATAAATCAATAAACTAAAAACCGATTCATACTTTCATATTCATTTATACATGTTCAATTTGTCAAAGATTCAATATGTCAAACACATAAACATACATTAATTCATCAATGTCGAATTCACATGTAGTTATAAACATAACTTTAATCCTTATTAACCTATTCACATATACATATTTGGCCGAACACATACTTCCATGAGTGCATAAACTTCCATTTCCATCTCATATAATTTGTATTACAAATATAAAAGCCAACTTACCTAATTACACAAATACAACTAACTACCACATACCTATTCATTTTAGCTCGTTTAAAATATGAAATCATCACTTCATCACAAATTCTCGTAATCATAAACTCTTTATAATTCACCAGCAACAAGCCTGCTAGGTATAAACCTGAAATCACACCGGCACGAAGCTTGCTAGGCTCGAAGCCTGAATTTTTATACACCGGCATTTAGCCTGCTAGGCATGAAGCCCGATTTCTATACACCCGCATTAAGACTACTAGTCATAAAGCCCAATTTCTATTATACACAGTCATTTCAAACCCTACTTCACGTATAAGAAATTCAATTGCAACATACTTTTCATGTAACTTTCCAAATATCATCACATATTTCAAATAAGCTTAAATATGTTATTTTCCAATATCACATTCGACTAAACACCCACATATATCCATTTAATTCCAAATCAATACTTTAAACAAATTTTCACTCAAAATAATAAATAAAAAATAAAAATGTTTAAAGTGCTTATAGACTTACCTCTAATATCGACGAACGACGTAAACCGACTACTCGTCTATTTTTGTTTTTCCCCAATCCGAATCTGATTTTCTCTTTTCTTGAACTAAATTGATATAAATTAAACTTATTTAATCAAATATTCAACCCAGTTCACTCAAAAACACATAAATGAGCAAATTGCACTTTTGCCCCATATATTTTACACATTTAGCAATTAAGTCCAAATTTCATAAAACACAAAACAAATATAATTTACTTACACTAAGCTAAGGCCGAATACTTCTCAAGCCCCTACAAGTCCTCACATTTAATTTAATTCACAATCTAGTCCCTCTATTTACTAGTTTTGCAATTAAGCCCTATTTACTTAATTTTCATGAAAATTTCCAATACAAACTTAGTAATCTAACACATATCTCTTATTTAACAATATCAAACACAAAATTCACCAAGATATCAATAATGGCAACTTATGAATACATCATCAAAATCAGAAATTCAGGCATGGGTCGAGTAGTATTCGAAGCAACGATCTTAAAAACGTAAAAATTATCAAAAACCAAGTCAAAACCATACCTTAATCAAAAGAAACAATAGCCGAACCCCAAGCTTGTATTTTTCTTTCTTTTGTTCTTTTATTTCGGTAAGAAGATGATAAAATGGCTTTATTTTCATGCCATTTGTTTTATTTATTTTACAATAATAATATATTTACCTAACCATCCATTAAAATATTTATAATTAGTAAAATACCAAACCATGAATTCCACTGAACTTTTAATGGTCAAATTACAACATAAAAACCTTCCGTTTAATAAGCCTTAAAATTAAGCACTTCTAATAAATAGCCAGTCACTTTTATATTTTACACGATTAAGTTCTTTTATTTAATAGGCACTCATTTATCAAAATTAAATCACGAAAATTTCACACACACAAATTCACACATAATAAACACAGAAAATAATTTTTAAATTTTTTTTGACTCGGATTCGTGGTCCCGAAACCACCTTTCTGACTACCCAGGATAAATGCAACAAGAATAATATATCCTCCCATATATATATCGGGCAAGGCAACTCTTAGAAGAACCTGAGTCATACCATCATACACACTTTCTCATCTATTCCTAATAGACGGAATGGTAGTAGAATACCAGAAAGAAATAAGGTGATGTAGGTTATGCACAAATTGGACTAACCATGCCTTTTTTTATCATTAAGATCAAAAAACATTCTCTTAGTATAAAAATTCATCAGAAAATAGATAATCTCAATAATACTTCCGTAGACGAATGATCTCATATAATATTTCAAGAGAGGTAGTCATAACTTGTTCACTGTATTTACCATACTCAGACATTTCATATTTCGGACCTTATTCCTTTAACTATTTTCTTCATCAAGAATTTCATGTTATTCTTCTCACTAAAGGAGATCAACTCATGAGGGAATTGCAATTAATACATTTTTTGACGTCATACCAAGATAGATTGTTTTACCAAAATTAACCTTTTTCACTAATACGATATTACAAAAATTAAACAATCTTTTCGGTCAATCTGACATCTTTCTAGCTCTGTTTGCACTTATCAACCCATTTTTCGTATCTAATCATGCTTATAACCATTCTATCACCGAACTCTTTGGTTTCTCACCTGGAAACTTTTTCAATACAAATCTCGGGAAATTCCATTATAAAACACCAGTCTGGTAAGGGGGAGGGTGAGGTTTTAAGGTTCTTAACTCGTCTCTCATATACATACACATGTGACACAACTTTCATCATCATAGCAACATCAACAAAATGATATCATTCATTTTAGACAAACTGACATTCATATTCGTTTTACACTAACTTTCCAGTTATCTCATTTAGACAAGTACACTTATGCATGCACTCTATGAATTTTGAATATCTTTACTTATCTCATTCATTAAATCAAGCAAGTCATGTACATTACATCATACGATGGCCAACAAACATGGATAAGTATATTCCAATCTATACTTTCATCTCGCACATCATTGTATGCATATCATTACAAACATGTAAATCAATCTAAGCAATTTAACACTTATACTCAGACTATGTGAACTTGCCAACCATATTCATTCAAATAGGTATACATGAACATTCATTCCATCGATATTTTTGAATAGTTATCTAAACACATAATTTCACCCAAGTAAATCGGCCATCTACATCATAGAATCATCAACTAAACATAAATAAACTCATTACAATATAGTCCTTTATCTCATTTCAATAAACCATTGTAATCCTTCAAAATTTTAATTTCCAATCGGAGCCAGGTCATTTTATCCACAACATGATACTATGAATCTTGTTCGTACATTTCTGAGTTTTAACTTATCACCATGGCACTTCATTCAAATACTTTGGTATCACTATAGACATGGGTGGGTGTAGCTCGGCTGGAGAGTACCCTTGTCTAAGCAAGATAGTTCTCATTCACATGTAGAGACATCACACTATCATAGATCTACGGCACGTACAGCTAGACTCTCATACGTGCTAGGTTAGTCCGAAAACTGACTAAACTATTGCTCTGATACCATTAAATGTAACACCCCTTACCCGTGTCTGACACCGGGAAAAGGTACGAGGCATTACTAGACTTAAACATACACATACATGTAAAAAACGGGCTATAAAAATTTCTTTTAATTCAAAACTTTTCAAACACATGCATGTCGTCCCTTATTTGGGTCTACAAAGCCCAAAACATACATCAGGATTGATTTGGGACCAAATCGAGAACTTTGAGATGTTTCAGGAAAACTTAGAAAATTTTCCCACGGAATAGGGTCACATGCCCGTGTGGGCATAGGGACACGCCGATGTGTTTTGGACCTGTCCAAGTCCTTAGGTCGTGTAACTCTCTATTTATGACGTCAGTATGTAAACCGAACCACAAGTTTGGGCCACACGCCTGTGCCTCCAAGCTGAGTCCCTCACGTGACTGAGACACGGCCGTGTCTCAACCCGTGTTGCCAACACCTAGGCTATTTTCCAAGCCTTCATGTTACCCAATCCATTACAACCTTAGGCACATCAAAAACACAAATCATGGCATCATTTTAGGGATTAAACACCCTGTAGTAAGATGCATTCATAACATTGACAAGCCCTCTTACCTGTAATGCACCTACTCATAAAATACCAAGTCTAGATTTATTAATTCACATTCATAAGGCCCGTCATTTTGGTGACCACTTTTATCATTATACTAAGTTACCAACGTACCTCTCGGGCACTCATATTCAACCATCGTCATGTTGTTTTTATAACATACAATTACTACATAGCTATGATCACCTTTAATGGTCATAGAGCATACATTCGACACACATGTCATTTTACCAACCATGCATGGTGACCAAACATAATCACATCATAAACATTAGACATTACATGAATAGCTAGATTTACAAACCGTAATTAATATGAGCCACATCTCATGGCCATATACATATAACTTAATATAAGCCAATACATATGCCCAAAATCATAACAACACATACCATCAAACTAGATCCCTATACATGCCACTCACTTGAAAATTTCTAACTTATGCTTCATTATTCCAAAGGTAGCAACTTGATAGTGAGATGCTGCTTCTGACGATTTCCAACCCCGAGCTAACCTGACAAAGCTAAAGGAAATGGAAAGGAGGGAGTAAGCTTCACGCTTAGTAATTACATATAGAAATAATAAGCAATTTATCAATAAGCTTCCACCAGTTCTTACAACATGATCTCAAGGTAATACTCTCATAATTGCCTTTTTTACCTATGTTCAGGTCAAGCTGTTTTCTTGAGTCACGGTCACTAAATTATTTATATTAGTAGTTATGGAACTCCGAATTAAGATCCGCTAATTTTCCCAAAAACTACACTCACATATATTCTTACCATAAAATTTTTAGAATTTTTGGTTCAACCAATTAGTACATTTTATTCCTTAAAGTTACTCCTTTTTTTGCTATCCAATAGTTCCGAACCCTCTTCACTAAAATTTTATTATCTCATAATACAGGACTCGGATAATGTTCATGTTTATTTCTCTTGAAATTATTCTCAATAAGGATTCTAAGTATATAAATTATAATCTATAAATATTTTTGTATAATTTTTAATTATTTTCCAAATTTGGAATAGGGGGTTTCAAAATCATTTTGACTCTATCTCACAAAAATTAAAATATCTCTTAATATAAAATTCTTTGCTTACTCTATTTATTTTATAAGAAAATAGACTCAATAAGATTTCATTACACATCTTGTTAAGCCTCTAATTCAATTTACACCATTTATGGTGATTTTTCAAAGTCAAGTAACTGCTACTGTCCAATACTGTTTGATAGCTAATTTCACTCTTTCATGATTTCATTGTTTTAACTTCTTTTAAAACATACATATTGTCAATAGACTTTATCACATTCTCATACGTCATAAGTATCGACCTATAATCTCAAGGTCATCATAAAGTCCTTCTCATGTGTATAACTTACTCATTTGCAACATTGCCACATTTCTCAAGCACATGGCATGCGCAAAGTTTACACATTTCCACATTCAATCTCTGCTCTAATTCATCATTACCACATTCATAATTTCACTTAATCATAATCTCAATGCACACCTCAATAGAATAAATCATGATCAATGGTTCGCACATACCCATACATATTAGCAATTATAAGGTGGTTTTGCATATAGCCCACAATTATCAATAATTTCCGATCGTTTCGCACATAGCCCACCATTATCAATAATTCCCAGTGGTTTCGCACATAGCCCACCATTATTAATAATTCCCGGTGGTTTTGCATATAGCCCGCCATTATCAATAATTCCCTGTGGTTTCACACATAGCCCACCATTATCGATAATTCCCGATGGTTTAGCACATAGCCCACCATTATTAAAATTTCCACAGAATTTATCCATATCCACACTTTTCATAATTTCATGCAATGATAATAATAATCGTTCATATTTCCTATAGAACATCCACATGTAAAGCATCAATAAAAGATATATCATTTACATATAAACTTACTCGTTTTAAGCGTTATCAATTTAGGCTTCAAACATAAACAATAAAAACAACATTACATTATTATTGCCACACCAACTTACTCGTTAAAATGGAATATCATATTCCATCAAATTTCCAATGCTTTCAATCATCACATAAATGTTATTAACATTTGTCATCACTTTCTCATATACAATATCTTCAACATAAAATTCAATACAAGCATAGCTAGATAGATTTCAAGTATATTAACAATAACATGGATATCATTCTTATTTAATCACACGGACTTACCTCGAATGCAATTTCGGCTTATTACTCCAATTTAGTCCATAACTTCGTACTTTCCAATTTAAGCCCAAATCTCGATTTTCTTGATCTAACATGATGAAATTCACCCATTTAATCAATAAATTAATTAAAACATTCTATAATTCACAATTTGGAAAAATGACTATTTTGCCATTAAACTTTACAAAAATTATGATTTTGCCCTTAAGCTCGTAAATCGATTTTTATCAAATTTTATCCTTTACCAAGCCTAGCTGAATTCTATTTATAACTATAGCAACTTACAATTTTGATTATTTCACACATTTACAACTCATTTTACAAACTTTACAAAATAACCCTTTTTAGGTGTTTTTCATGAAAATCCTTTCACAAAAGTTGTTTATTACACAACCATGACTTATTTTCTTCCATAAAAATTCAGCAAACAACATAAATATTCACATAGCAAAACCCTAGACTTTCAACCATTTTGCAAAATAATCCCCCCTTTAGCTAGATTAAGCTACAAGGGTTCCTAAAATACAAAAATAATCAAAAATGACCATCAAAATCACTTACTAGCAAGGGAACTAAGTGGCTTGAAATTTAAGCTCTCAAAACCCCCATGTTTGCTACCATTTTTGGTGGAAGAAGAAGAAGAATTGAAAAAGATAACAACTTTTTCTTTATTTTATTTTATTACCAAAATAAGTCACCTAATGCCACCAAATGTTGACTTTTCAAACTTTCTAGTCCCTATGGCTGGCCATGACTTCCCAAATGGCCTATTTTCACTTTAAAGACCTCTAATTTTGGTTCTCTAGCTATTTAACATTTTTGGTTAGTAAAACAAAACTTTTGCCCTTTATGCGGTTTTGTCTTTTTTTGCAATTAAGCTCATAAATGCTAAAATTAATTCACCAAAATTTTCATGCACCCTTATAAAAATATTATAACATATAAAACAATGTTATAAATAATTTCCCTAACCTCTGGTTACTAATTCCGAAATCACTGTTCTGATTAAGCCCTAATTCGGGTTGTTACATAAGTTGTATTTGACCACTTAACAACCAACTGTTTCCTTGCTAGATCCAATCCTAGACATCCACCTTCTTATTACCACACTTCTTATAATAATCGAATAACCAAAATAAGTGAATGGGACAATATGACATATGTATTTTCTCATTACCACACTTTTTATCTTTAATAGATCAACTGTGGATAATCTCATACATATATATCACCATTATATCATAAATAATTATTACATATATATATATATATATATATAAAGAGATGGGTAATAAAATAAAATTGTCAGCCAAGACTTCCTTGGTTCTATTTCTATAAATAAATGAAAACCAAAAATTACATAGTTTTTCATTACAAGGCATTCCTTATGTCTTCAACCGCCATCGCTCCATCTTCTCCTCATCTGAGACTCCTTTTTGAAAATATTACACTTATGTCTTATGTTTATTTCTGGTTCATAAGAATTATATAAATAAAAAATAATCCTACATGGAGATGATAGTCCACGATCTATTTCCTAAGAACCACAACCTTGGCAAAAATAATCATTATTTAACAAATATATATAATATTGCTTTCATTCACATAAATTGCCCTAAATATGCGAATAATTACAAGAATAACACATATTATCAAATATTAATCAAACAAGATGAAAAGAGTAACAACCATAACCCATTTCTGTCACCAAAATAGGGTTACAGAGTATTACCATACATATCAGAACTTTTCATATCAATTGGCATCTAATTATCAAATAAATTTCATAAATACATAAATGATTCAAAGTGAAATAGAACATAAATTTACGGGCCTTAAATCGAGCCTTCAAAGTCTTAAAATAGGTTAGGAACATCCAAGGACCAAATCGGAACAAATCAGAACATTCAGAAAAAATTGAAAATTTTCACTACAGGAGTTACATAGCTGTGTGTCCAGGCCGTGTGACAGAGCCTAGACCGTGTGGCTCTAACCATAGCTATGTGGCTATCCGACACGCCCGTGTGGTTACTCCATACGCCCATGTGCTCACCCATGAGTCCTCCCGTGTAACTTACAAACTTAGGTCACACGCACGTGTCTCAGCCTGTGTGCCATCCTGTGTGAAACGTACACCTAACACGCTAGGGACACATACCTACGTGGGTCGCCCGTGTGTGACACACGACTGAGTCATAGCTCGTGTGTATCTAAAAGTTACATAAATCATGCTTATTTTTCACCCAATTGCATATGTACCTAAACCAATTGATAACACATGATCCCAATGTTATAAACACACTTAAAAGCAACCAAAACATGCCAACTTTAACCACTGAAAACCCAACCATTGTACCATACATGAAACCACAAAAATAATGCTCATATCCAATCATTATCATAAGTATCACCTACAAGCCATGACATACATAAAAACCAACCTATTTCACTTTCATCATATCATATCTTGAACATGACAATTTCCATTTCATATTAGGTCATTTAAGCATAACTTTGAATCAACCATGCATACCACCTATAGTTGTTCAAACAAATTATATCAAAGCATAACACTTACACCTAAAAATAAATTATGAACCTTTGCAAACATAGCCAAATTATCTTATTACATGCCATATAAGCCAAATTTAAATTCAAAATCTACCAAGATCCTCGATAGTGTGGTTTCTTTGAGTTGATCCGATCTCCTGACCACAAAACGCAGCTACAAGAAATAAGACAAATAACACAAGTAAGCATTCGGAAAGCTTGGAAAGTTCGTCGATTGAACGGTAAAGCTTATTGAATCAAACATAATAATAATTCAAATAAAAGATTAATGAATAGAGTTCCTATGAACAAGGTTATTATCAGAATTCCTGTCAATCACAACTCACAACAGGTGAGAAATGCTCAATACAATAACACAAATTAGATTCCACATTTCAATAAATTTTTAGACATCAACAAAACATAGCCCAATGAATGATAAGTGGATACGAGTACACAGTTAACTATCCAACACACCAGATGCTCGTATGAGCTAATCCATCCAACACACCAAATGCTTGTATTAACTAATCCATCCAACACACCAAATAACATTGTAATATATCTCATTAGTCCACAACAAATGTAGGACCTTGACATATTCAGTGAACAGAAAATCTGCTGTAATCATCTCCATTGCTCCCATCAACCCCATATCGCGCGGAACATAACCTATTAGCATGCCAACTATACCCTATCCTACGTTCATCAGTTTAGAGTATTCTAACATAGAACAATATATGAATAACTCACTATCTCATATTTCGTATACAAGCATTAGTTCATCAATCGAACATTCATCAAATCAAAATATCTCATTAGTGCTCAATGCTACAACGATCCATTATTTCATTACTCGTATACAAAGCATCATTATAATATTCAAACCAAAACAATTTAATTCATTTAATATTCATTTAAATGTATTATAATAAAACTAAACGAACTTACAAGACTTATTTGCAGTAATGGTCCAGAGTAGCTCAATTAGTGATCGACGTTGTGTCAATTCATTATTTCCATTTTCAATTACACACATCAATATAATCCAACATTATGCAATTAGTTTCATATAATACACTTAAAATGTTCTAAAATTAAGCCGTACAAACTTACCAGACTAATCTATAGTAGCGACAAAGTACAAGGGCTATTCGGTAATTTTCTCTTTTCTTCGATTTTTCACTCGTTCAAGATCTCAAATAATAATTTCATTCAATTCACTAATTCTAACAGAAAAATTAATTCATTTTATGCAATTAAATATTTTTGAATTTTTTATAAAATTGCCCCCAGCATTTTACTTTTATTTAATTTAGTCCCTAAGCTCGAAACTTGAAATTTAAACAATTTTAACCAAATCTCATTTCAGTTGAATTATTCATTATTTCTCTACAACCCATTCATGTTGTTATTTCACATTAAGTCCTCTTAATTTTATCACTTTAACATTTTAGTCCATAAACATTAAAATTAACAAAAATTACTTTACAAAATAGTCCTATTTAACAACCAAGCTCAATAATCTACCATAAAACTTCAAGAATATCCAAAACTCATCAATGGCATAATCCAAAACATTTGACAGTTTTACAAATTAATCTTCAGGTAAGCTAGATTAAGCTAATAGGAGCTCAAAAACATAAAAATTATTAAAAATAGGTGAGGTTTACCTCCTAAATCGAATAACCCTAGTTGGTCGAAAGTTTCTTCTCCCTTCTCCCATGGCTCCCCAGTTTTCTCAAGAAGAAAATCTAGAAGTTGATAGTTTATTTAGCTTTTATTTTATTTACATTATGTTTCATTATCCCAAGTACCATTTACCCTTTTAATTTCCATTCAATATTAACAATATCAAGCCCATTACCGTCCACAATCATCACCTATAGTATATTTACCATTCAAAGAGGGTTTAACTGCACAATTCATCATTCAATTATATTAAATTCCAACTAAACAGACTTAATTTCAATTTAATCATAAACTAATTCGGACTAAATGAGCAAATAGCCCAAAAAGTTAGTGGATTTAATCATGTCACCACCGCTTGGACTTTTTGGACATGGTTTAATTACCATTTTGGTCCTTTTAACATTTTAAATCTATAGCAATTGACTTTTACCACTTTTACAATTTAATCCTTTTACCTTAATTAAGCAATCAATCATCAAAATTACCGAACCAAACTTCAATTCACCTATAATAAAACTCTGTAAATATTTAATAAAAATATTTACGACCCTAAATTATGGAAAAGAGGTCCCAATACCTTGTTTTTAATAACCACATATACTAACTTTTAATTCAATTAGCTAAATTTATCAAATCAAAATTCAATAAAAGATTATTATTGACTCGTATAATTATTTAAATACTAATTATACGAACTTACTGTCGGATTTGTGGTCCCGAAACCACTATTTTTGACACCACTAAAAAATAGCCTATTACAAATAGAGATATTCGGTCTTGGTTTACACCATAAACATAGCACAACCTGGTTCTTGATTCCCATTGCTGAAAAAATCTCGATTTGAAAATGATTTTTTTGCACAGCAAAAAATTAAAATTTTAAAAATTGACCCGGTTTCTGATTTTATAGCATAAACCTTAACTGAATTCGTACCTGTGTTTTTGATTTAGAGGATGTTCCTTTTCCATGTTTCAACCAAATGATCTTTTCTACTATTCTCGTACCACAAACTGCTTAGAGTGTGGGCTCAAACCAATTGAATCAAAACACAAGACTAGAAAAAGTTTTCCTTTTGGGGTGAAAACAAAAATTCTCTCTTCTTTAATAGAAACCGATAAAATATTGATTCTAAAAAATATGTTTATAAGTTGATAATAAATTCTTTTTATTTTTCGACAAAATAACAATCTCTCAAAAGTTGTGTTAATAGCTCTATTGGTGCTATCTATTTATATGAAGAGAAGGTAAACCCCTTATAGAGTCATAGAGGTTTATTTTAAATAAAAAAACAACATACTACTTAGAGTATGAGAGGGTTGAATGACTCACACTTGTATTTCTACTAGGGTTGTCGCCTCCTTTGTAACACCCCAAAATTTAAAGAATTTAATTGTGATATTTTGAAGCAATTAATTTCTATATCTGTGGTTCTGTGTTTAGTGATTGAGTTTAAGCTTTGGAGTTCGAGTCACCTCATTAAAAGTTTTGTTGTTTTTGAAATCAACCCATAAGCACGCGTTAACCGCTTAAGTTCAATTTAGCGTGAAATTGTGACAAGAATGAGCCTGCTAGTTCACTAGTTAAGTATTTGTCTGTATTCGGTCTGGTTTTGAGTTCCAATCCTATCATATACATTAGGAAAATATCTTTGTCAAATGCCAAAAATCTGCTTGGAAGTTAGGAAATGAATTAACAATACTTTCTTCTTCTTCCTTCTTTTTTTTATTTTTTATTTTTGTTGTTAACCGGAAGTGGTGAGGGAATACGGGATTGACGAAAGTTTTGTTGTTAGTCACTGTTCAGAAGGTTATCGATAAGTAACTGTCAATGCACGCATCTCCACTATTTTTCCATCGCTTTGTAAATTGTTTGGAACAGAGTATTTTTGTGAGTTTCAAAAATCTCCTTTTAACGATTGTGTATTTACCTAACAGACAAGGCTATTAATAACAAGGAATAGCAATAAGAAAATCTCTATGATTGTTGCTAAAGCTTCGGTAAGTTTGGGATGTTTGAAGGTTTCGTGTCGAAACTTTCGACGTAGGTATTAAGTGAGTAATCGGGAAGTTTTGTTGATTAATTGGCTAAATTGTGTTACTAAATGCTTATTTTAGGCTTCGAGGATCTTTAGAGTTGTTGTCTCTTCAAAATCTTTCCAGGTGCATATCGAAAACCTTAGTTTTGCAAGTTTTGATCACCGAAAATGGTGGCTGTCGATGCCACACGACCAAGCACATGGGCATGTGACAAGGTCTTGTGAGCCACATAGGTGTGTGGCAAGCCATGTGATCGGTTGTGTAACTCATTGTTTGTTGATTTGGGGCCACATGGACATGTGTCTAGGCCGTGTGTGGCCATGTTAGTGCAGGGTTCACGCAGGCAATACACACATGCGTGTGTCTGGGCCATGTAGCTCACTGTTTGTGGAACAGGCATGTGCCTGGGCCATGTAACTCACTATTTGAGGTGTAAAAGCCATACGAGTAAGGACACGGATGTGTACCCAGGCCGTGTGAGGCCCATGGGCAAGGACACGGGCATGTGTCCAGGCCGTGTGGGGTATGATTGGGGCCCAAAACTTATTTTCGAGGGTGAAAATGTTACCTAACACTGATACTGGCTTCACTAATGCATGAATGATGGAATTTTATGATATTAAAATTTTCTAATACTCTGAGATTGATATGTTAATAACTTAGTTATAAGTACATTATAATGCTTATTCTGTTATTGAGCTATCTTATTGATTGTGAAATGAATTGAAATGAAAGAATACATGATATTGGTACTTGTGTTTTGCATTGGCATGAGTTAGGATATTGGGGAGGAGGAAAAAATCTATTCTAAAATCGTGGCTATGCCACCAGGAGTATACCTCTAACTCTGGCACTTGTCGCATACTGAATTAGCAACTAAGCTACATTTCTGTAAAGGTGTAAATGAACTCTTTGAGGTGTGTTGGGTATTGAATGTCCTTAATGGTGTGTTGGGATGGCCGAAGACTATGTGTAGTGGGCGAGAATAGGAATATTGTATCTGAATCTGATCGATATCGTATATGAACTAAAATTACATATACGTACACATGTAATTAGTCTACTCTGAGTTTGAACTAAATTTACTCTTCTAATGAATTGAATCTCTAAATTTGGGACTACGTTATAACAATTATTAATTGAATATTTTATTTTACGCACTAAGTTCACAACTCATTCTCTTATTGGTTCGCAGACTTGAACGGGCCGGTGCCGCGAGAGCTCAGTCGAACTATTAACTTTCTATAAATTATTTCAATAGGAGCTTTGTTAAACTATAGTAGGATGATTGTAGTAGATTATATACTTAACTAATATTTGGGTTAAACTTTATGTAAACCACGATTTGGTATTATGGTGTCTTGCATCATACTTGATTTTTGCACGTGACTCTCTAAGCTTGGGCTAGAAGTCTAGGTTGGGTCTAGGGTGTTACATTTAGTGGTATCAAAGTCAAATTTGTCAACACTCGAGCTATGATTGGGCTCCTAACGGGTGAGAAAAGTAGTTTAATGATAATTAGTATCTAAACTAATATAGAAACATTGAAACTTTAGTGAACGACTGAGCCTCTGACGCTGACCCTGTAAGTATTTATGTTCTGTTATAAAATTTATTATACTTAAATCGTTGTGGGTAAACTGTTATGATGTGAGATGGTGAACTCATCCTGCTAGATGCCTAAACTGATCTGTGTGCTCTGAAATAATAGCTAGATTGCCAAAAATAAGTTCGTGCAGTAGTCGTGGATGTGGTATGCTGGGGCGTCGAGGACGCCGACGAGGAAGAGCTTGACCAGAGTCATCCTCTATAGGTAGCATGCCCAATTTGGAGAACAGCAAGACTGGTGGTACTCTCACTTTTGAGACGGAGTCCCAGACTCCAACTGTTGGGGATGATGCACTGTCCCAGGCCATAATTTGGGCACTGGAGAGGGTCGCTAAGACCCATTCAAGATCCGAAGGCTGAGGGTCAGCTACTGAATGACTCTAGTCAAATGGTGCTAAACTGTTCAGGGGCATTATAAGAGTCACTCCTACTATTTCTGAATATTAGCTCAAGGCTATCAAGCATATTATGACAGACCTTGACTATACTCCTACTCAAAAATTAAGGGGTGCTGTGTCCCTACCCGAGGATGAAGCTTATTAGTGGTGGCTAACCTTTGAACAAGGTGCCCAGACTGAATAGGTGAACTAGGATCATTTCAAGAACGCCTTCTAGGGTAAGTATATAGGGGCGAGTTATGTTGAAGATTGCCGACATGAGTTTATGAGCCTAGTTCAGAGTGATCGATCTATGGCTGAGTATGAGGCCAAGTTTTTGCAACTGAGTACGTATGCACAGGCTCTAGTAGCGTCTGACTACGATAAGTGCATGAGGTTCAATGAATGATTGAGGTATGATATATGGGTTCTGATAGCTCCTCAAACGGAGTGGGTTTTTGTGATTCTAGTTGACAAGGGAAAGATAGTAGAAGAAGTGAAGTGCACTGAGTGCGAGCGGTGTGACTATGAGAAGGATCAGAATAAGGTTAAGAGGGATTCGAGTCCCTCTGGTTCTACTCAGCGTCCTAAGAGGCGGGCGAGATTTGATAGGCATCCGAGGGCCAAGACATCAGCTATAGTGACAGAGATTCAGCTATGCAATAATTGTGGGAAACGTCACCCAGGCGAGTGTTAGAGGAAATTAAGAGCGCGCCTCCATTGTGGATCGATGAAGCATCGACTTAGGGATTGCCCCCGTCAACCTAATTCAGTGCCAACTATGGCATAGACTCTGGCCCCCAATCTAGTTCCACCTTTGAGAGAGATTCAGCAACCATTCAGAAGTTGTGGTACTGGTAGGGGTGGCAATGGATTGAAGAAAGGACAGAGAGCTCCGGGTAGAGGTACGGGTCAAGTTGAGGCTTGTTAGCCAGTATTGGTTTATGAGGTGAGACGTCACGATGAGAGTGATGATGTTGATGTCATTGTAGGTACCTTCTTTATTCATTCTATTCTATATTATGCTCTCATTGATATTGGCTCTACTCACTCATACATTGCTAGTGTTTTTTCTACAAATTTGGTTTAATGGCTGAGAATACTGTTAGAGAGTTTTCCGTGATTGGTCCTTTGGGTCAGTCAATTCGAGTTGATAAAGTATATAGGTGAGTGCCCCTAGAGCTCTAGAGTATGATATTACCACCTGACCTAATGGAATTACCCTTTAATAAGTTTGATTTAATTTTGGGAATGGATTGGCTTGTTGAGTATCGGGCAAGTCTAAACTATGCAACTAAGAGGGTTACTTTGAGACCGAATGAGAATGATGAGATGATCATGATTGGTGAGTGTCGAGATTACCTTTCTAATGTAATCTCTACTCTTGTAACAGATAAGTTATTCCGAAAGGGGTGCGAGGCATACCTTGCTTACATATTCGATTCTGCTCCCAAAAAGCTTTCAGTGGGAGATATCCGCACCCTGAGGGAATTCATAGATGTCTTTCCTAAGGAATTGCCCGAAGTACCCCCAATAGAGAGGTGGAGTTTGGAATTGATTTGTTACCAAGTACTACTCCAGTGTCCATTGGGCCCTATCGCATGGCATCGAAAGAACTGATTGAATTAAAAGTGCAACTTCAAGAACTCCTAAATAGAGGATTCATTCAACCGAGTGTGTCTCCATGGGGGGCACTAGTATTGTTTGTTAAGAAGAAAGGCAGGTTAATGAGAATGTGCATTGATTATAGACAGTTGAACAAGTTGACAATCAAGAACAATTACTCGTTACCAAGGATTGATGACTTGTTCGACTAGTTTCGATGAGCGTCTATCTTTTCCAAAATCGATCTAGGCTCTAGCTACCATATGCTCAAAGTCAAAGAGACTGATGTGTACAAAACTTTCTTCAGGACTCGTTACGGACATTACGAGTTCCTAGTAATGCCCTTCGATTTAACAAATGCCCCGACGTCATTTATGGATTTAATGAATCGGGTGTTTCAACCGTACTTGGATCAATTTGTAGTGATTTTCATTGATGATATCTTTACTTACTCTAAAATTGAGATGGAACTTAATGATCATCTTCGCATTGTACTTCAGATACTCCGAGAAAAATAGTTGTATGCCAAGTTCAGTAAGTGTGAGTTTTGGGTGTAGGAAGTTGCTTTTCTGGGTCACGTGGTGATGTCAAAGGGGATCCGAGTTGATCTCAAGAAAATCGAAGCGGTTGTTGAGTGGAAATAGTCAAAAAATGTATCTGAGCTTCGTAGCTTCCTAGGTTTAGCTAGGTACTACTGAAGATGTATCTGAGCTTCGTAGCTTCCTAGGTTTAGCTAGGTACTACTGAAGGTTCGTCGAAGGGTTTTCTCTGATTGCATCCACTCTGACGAAGTGTTGCATAAGAATGCTCCATTCATGTGGTCTGAGGCACAATAGTCTAGTTTCGATAAAATCAAGTCCATTCTGACACAAGCTCTATCCTAGTGCAACCAAAATTGGGTCAGGAGTTTGTGGTATACAATGATGCTTCCCATATCGGGTTAGGATGTGTGCTCATGCAAGACGGTAAGGTAGTTGCATATGCGTCACGGTAGCTTAAAACACACGAGGGTAACTACCCTATGCATGACCTAGAAATGGTTGTGGTTGTGTTTGCTCTGAAAATCTGGAGACATTTTTGTATGGTGAAAGGTGTATTATTTACACCAATCACAAGAGTCTAAAATATTTTTTTAACCCAAAAAGAGTTAAATCCTTGACAACATCAATAGGTTGAATTACTCAAAGATTATGATTACACGACAGAGTACCATCCGGGTAAGGCTAATGTGGTGGCTGAGCTCTTAGTCGTAGAGCGATGACTGATCTGAGAGCAATGTTAGCCCATCTGAGTTTGGTTAAGGATGGAGAACTGTTGGTAGAATTGCAAGTTAAACCAATTTGGGTGTGTAACACCCCTAACCCGTATCCATCATCGGACTAGGGTTACGAGGCAGTACCGAACAATACACAACTTATAACATCCATTTCATAATTCAATCTTCATTCATCATCAAATATCATCCAATCACATAGACAATGTCCCTTATAGAGGTCTATGAGACCTTAAGCATGCTTTAAAGAAGGTTTGGGACTAAATCGATCATATACAAATTTTTCTAAAACTTTAAATTTTTTCTAACTAACAGAGGTCACATGGCCGTGTGAATAGGCCGTGTGCCTCACACGGCATTAGACATGCCCGTATGACTAGACCGTGGGAAAATAGGGCATACATACTGACTTATCCACATGGCCACCAAACACGCCCGTGTGCTAGGCCTTGTGAAAATTAGGGAGCTTACTGACTTGGTCACACGGCCAGTCACACGCCCGTGTGTCCAGCTTGTGTACCTATTTGAAATGGCCTCACACGCCCGTGTCTAGACCATGTGCTCGGCCATGTCAAACCTATCGGGTATACTGACTTAGCCACATGGCCTACCATACGCCCATGTGTAAAGTTGTGTGGAGTGCCCAGGCTCAATTCAAATTGAACCTTTGAGTCACACGACAGAGACAGACGCCCGTGTCTCTACCCTTGTGGGCAAAAATAGGCCATTTACAAGGCCAACATGCCAACCAAAAAGGGTCATCCCTACAAGCGTAAATCAAGCCTCAAATCACACTCAAATGGCATATAACTTCCCCCCAAAACATACCAATTCATGCACATTTCATACCTTAAATACACTAACCATTGCTATACACAAATACCAATTCAAAGCATACCAATTTCATAAGCCAAAATCATACCAAAACCATATGTCTCAAACATCATTTAAACCCAATTCAAAATCACACCAATTCCTTAGCATTTCAACAACAAAAACAACCACAAAACATACCATTTCTCATTTTCAAAATACCAACATCATATCATTATGAGACTCAACCATTTTCCCAAATGACAACCACATCAAAAAGATCAAATTCATATAACATAACATGTTCATCTCATAACAAATATATACAGATACTATAAACCAAATTTACTTACATCATTTACACGTATCCCAGCCAAGTCACATGGCTATAATCACAACACAAAACATATCATATCATCACTAGTCTATACATGCTATATACCATCAATACAAGCTTCAAAAGTACTAAATTAATGTTCGATAGTGTGACGATGTTTCTTGATGATCCCCGAGCTCAAGCTAACTTTGTTTATCTATAAAACAATGAAAACACATACAAAGTAAGCTTTCCAAAAACTTAGTAAGCCATATACAAATAAACTTAGTACAAAAAACCATCATAAACCAAATCAACTATGGAAAAGTATGGCTAATACATGAACAAGTACCAAATTTCTCATCATTTTCACTTACTCATATTCAATATGCATCAATAACTTTCCTTTCATTAATCACATAAACATCAATGTACTTGTATCATTAAATTCATTTACACATTCTTTCTCGTATTAACTTTGCCCATTGAATCGTTCAGAATTATCAAGGATACTCGGATAATACATAAACTTGTACAATGCCATATCCCAGATATGGTCTTACATGTTATCACATATCGATGCCACTGTCCCAGACAGGGTCTTATACAAAATCATATACGATGCCAATGTCCTAGACATGGTCTTACACATAATCTCAGATCGATGCCAATGTCCTAGACATGTTCTTACACAAAATCTCACCTCAGTAATCCTAATGTCATGACATTTGTATCCTATACTATTCCTGGGTTCGTACGGGACTTCCAGACGTCGTAACTTTGTCGATACTTTCTTGTACTCAATTACTCAGCATCCAACACAGTTCAATATCATATAAAAATATATAACACAACTCGAATACATCTCTTTACATATGAACTTACCTCAGAAATGAAAATAGCGGAATGAGTCAATTACTCGATAACCTTTGACTTTCCCTGATCTAAATCTGATTTCTTTCGTTATTGATCTAAATAAATTCAAATTTAACTTGTTTAATAACTAGTTCATTCAATGAAATCCACAAACAAATATTTAGGTATTTTTACACTTTAGCCCCTATAATTACACATTTTTACAATTTAGTCCCTATTTCACAAATACACAAAATTCATGCAATTTAATACTTTCCCAAGCTAGCCGAATTTCCTATTAGTCCTTAGCAGCCCAAAACTTTCATTTATTTCACATTTTCACCACACATTTTCAATTTTCACAATTTAATCATCAATATGAATTTTTACTCAAAATTAATTTGTAAAACATGTATATCTATCAATAATTATTCATTTTCCATTGTCAACATTCAAAAACATCAAGCTATCATCAATGGAAACTCACAAATTCATCAACCAATTCAAAAATTAAAGCACGGGCTAGCTAGTATACGAAGCAACGATCTCAAAAATGTAAAAATCATAAAAAAAACCAAGCTAGAATCACATACCAATTTAATCTTCAAAGTGCCAAACATAAAAAAGCTTTCTAACCCTTATTTTCTTTGCGTTTTATGGTGATGAACATAAAAGATGATGATATTTTGGTTTTAATTTTATTTAAATTAACTTAAATAACCAAATTACAAAATTAACCTTAATAAAAACATTTAAAATCCACTAACTCATGTCCATCCATGTCTATTTCCACTCAAAATGGCCAAATTTCATCATAAGGACCTTTGATTTAATAAACCATAGCAAATAGACACTTTTAACTTATAGCATGCTACTTTTGCATTTTACGCGATTAGGTCCTTTTGCAAATTAAGCAACCAAACGCTAAAATTCTTTCACGAAAATTTCACACATGCAAAATCTCATACTGTAACCACCGAAAATAAAAATAATATTAAAATAATTTTTCGACCTCAAATTTGTGGTTCTGAAAACATTATTTCTATTAGGCTCAAACTGGGCTGTTACAAGGTGGAACAAATTCGAGTTAAACAATTGAGTGGCGAGTCCTTAGTGTAGCGGTTGCAAAGTGTTAGTTCAAATGAGAACTCCAATTTTAGCTTGAATAACGATAATGTGTTATGCTTCAAAGGACGGATTTGTGTACCCAATGATAAGGAACTAAAGCATTCGATTTTACAGGAGGCATATAACAGTCCCTATGTTATGCATACTGGTGGGAATAAAATGTATCAGGATCTCCAAGAACTCTACTAGTGGCCCGAACTAAAATGGGAGGTAGTCACTTGTTTGTCCCACTGTTTGACGTGTCAAAAGGTTAAGGTGGAACATCAGTTGCCATCTGGATTGCTTCAACCAGTTAAAGTTCCTAGTGGAAGTGGGAGCGAATAACAGTGGATTTTGTTACGGGGTTACCTCTAACCCCCAATAAGAAAGATTTGATTTGGGTCATCGTTGATCGATTGACCAAATCAACTTACTTCATTCCTATCCAAACAGATTACTCCTTATAGAAGTTAGCTAAACTGTATATCGCCAACATTGTGAGACTATAAAGGATTCCGGTCTCGATCATCTCTGATAGAGATCCACGATTTTCATCTCAATTCTGAAAGAAACTCCATGAGGCCTTAGGTACTCGACTTAATTTTAGCACGCGTATCACCCCTAAACTGATGGATAGTTGGAACTGGTTATTCAGGCTCTAGAGGATATGCTTCGAGGTTGTGGCATAGACTTCAAGGGTAGTTGGGAGGAGTATCTGCCATTGGCGGAATTTGCATACAATAACAGCTTCCAGTCTAGTATTCAGATGGCACCCTACGAGGCCTTATACAGTCGTAAGTGCCGTACTCCGTTATGTTGGACTAAATTAAGCAATCGCTGGACATTGGGTCCTGAAGTAGTTTCTGTAATTGAGAACACTGTAAAAGTGATTCGTGATCATCTAAAAGCAGCATCTGATAGACAAAAGTCTTATGCAAATTTAAAAATAAAGGATATTGAGATTTCAGTAGGTGACCAAGTGTTTTTAAAAGTATCACCTTGGAAGAAGGTTCTCCGATTTGGGCACAAGGGTAAGCTGAGCCTGAGGTTCATTAGACCATACCGTATCTGAAGCATGTCAGACTTGTTGCGTATCAATTGGAGTTACCATTGGAATTAGAATGAATTCATGATGTATTTCATGTCTCGATGCTGAGATGGTATAGGTCGGATCTGTCATATGTTGGTATTGTCGACAAGATTGAATTGCGATCAGACTTAACCTTCGAAGAGGAGCCTGTCCAGATCTTGGAACTGGGTGTTAAGATGTTGTGGAAGAAAACTATTCCTCTAGTGAAAGTTTTTTAGCGGAACCACGATACAAAGGAAGTCATGTGGGAACCCGAAGAATCAATTTGATGGCTATATTCGTATCTATTTGAATCAGGTAAAATTTCGAGGCCAAAATTTCTTTTAGGCGAAAGAGTTGTAACGACCCAAAAATTTAATAATTTAATTGTGAGATTTTGCAGTAATTAATTTCTGCATCTGTGGTTTGTATTCTACGATTGAGTTTAAAGTTTGAGTTTGAGTCACATCAATAAAAGTTTTGTTGTTTTCTAAATCAACCCATAAGCATATGTTAACCTTTTAAGTTCAATTCAGCGTGAAATTGTGATAAGAATGAGATTGCTAGTTCACTAGTTAAACCTCTGTCTATATTCTGTCTGGTTCTGAGTTCGAATCCCATCGTATACGGTAGGAAAATATTTTTTTCAAATGCTAGAAATCTGCTTGAGAGTTAGGAAATTAATTAATGATAGTTTCTTCTTATTCCTTCTTTTTTTTTTGTTCTATCTTTTTTTTCATTTTTATTTTTTTGTTGTTAACCAGAAGTGGTGAGGGAATACGAGATTAACAAAAGTTCTATTGTTAGTCACTGGTCAGAAGGTTGTTGGTAAGTAATTGTCAATGCGAGTATCTCTGTGATTTTTCCTCCACTTTGTAAATTGTTTGGAACGGAGTATTTTTGTGAGTTTCAAGAATCTCCTTTTAAAGATTGTGTATTTACCTAGCAGGCAAGGCTACTAACAACAAGGAATAGCAACAAGACAATCACTATGATTGTTGTTGAAGTTTCGGAAAGTTTGGGAAATTTGAAGGTTTCATATCGAAACTTTCGGCGTAGGTATTAAATGAGTAATCGGGAAGTTCTGTTGATTAATTTGCTAAATTGTGTTACTAAATGCTTGTTTTAGCCTTCGAGGATCTTAGAGTTGTTTCTCTTTAAAATCCTTCTAGGTGCGTATCGGAAACCTTAGTTTTACAAGTCTCGGTCGCCAAAAATAGTTGTTATCGATGCCACACGGCTAGGCACACAGGTGTGTGACGATGCCGTGTGAGCCACATGGGTGTGTAGGAAGCCGTGTGATCAGCCGTGTAACTCACTGTTTGTTGATTTAGGGCCACACGAGCACGTGTCTAGGTCGTGTGTGGCCATGTTAGTGTAGGGTTCACACGGGAAATAGACATAGGCATGTGTCTAGGCCGTGTAACTTACTATTTGTGGAATGAGACCACATGGCCAGGGACACGGGCGTGTGCCTAAGCCGTGTAACTCACTGTTTGGGGTGTAAAAGCCACACGAGCAGGGACATGGATGTGTACCTAGGCCGTGTAAGGCACACAAGAATGGACATGGGTGTGTGTACAGGCCGTGTAACTCACTTTTTATGCTTTGGAACCACACGAGCAAGACACACGGGCGTGTGACCAGGCCGTGTGGTGTGTGATTGAGGCCCGAAACCTATTTTCGAGGGCAAAAATGTTACCCAACACTGATACTGGCTTTTTTAATGTATGAATGATGGAAATTTATGATATTAAAATTGTCTAATTCTCTGAGATTGATATGTTAATAACTTAATTATAAGTACATTATAATGCTTATTGTGTTATTGAGCTATCTTTATGATTGTGAAATGAATTGAAATGAAAGAATACATGATAGTGGTACTTGTGTCTTGGATTGGCATGAGTTGGGATATTGAGAAGGAGGAAGAAATTTGTTCTGAAATTGTGGCTATGCCACTAGAAGTATACCTCTGACTCTAGCGCTTGTCGCATACTGAATTAGCAGCTAAGCTGAGTTGTGTCAACAAACACTTTAAGGTGTGTAGGGTTGGTTGGGCCTTGAATGTCCTTAATGGTGTGTTGGGATGGCCGATAACTGTGTGTAGTGGGCGGGAATAAGAATATTGCATTTGAGTCTGATCGGTATCATATATGAACTAAAATTGCATATACGTACACATGTAATTGGTCTACTCTAAGTCTAAACTGAATTTACTACTGTAATGAGTTGAATCTCTGAATTTGGGACTACGCTATAACAATTATTAATTATATATTTTATTTTACGCACTGAGTTCGCAACTCATTTTGTTATTACTTAGATTTCATGTGGTTCGCAGACTTGAATGGGTCGGTGCCGTAGGAGCTTGGTCAAACTATTAACTTTTTGTAATTATTTCAGTAGAAGCTTTGTTAAACTATAATATATATACTTAACTAATATTTGGGTTGAACTTTATGTAAACCACGAGTTGGTATTGTGGTATCTTGCGTCATACATGATTTTTGCACGTAACTCTCTAAACTAGGGCTAGACGTCTAGGCCCGGTCTAGGGTGCTACATCTTTCATGTTATATGAGGGCTTTTGGCTCTCCCTCACATTAGGTCCAATTACGAGTACTTCTTGGTCTTTTTGACCCAATAATTTGTAATGTGATCTAACCCGATTCAATTTTTCTATTTCCCAAAATAAACTTTAATATTTATATATTAAATAATTTTCTTATCCCAATTTTACCCTAATAAAATTTTTGACAATTTTACCCTTGGTAAATTTTTTACTATTTTACCCTCAAGAAAATTTTGAGAAAATTCGTTCAATATGTCACAACTCAATATGTTCACTATGACCAAATTATTTATTTTCATTTTCGAGCTTCAAAACAGTCCAAAAACATAAACTCATTCTTCTATAATTTTTTAAGTAATCCTATATAGGATTGCAAGTTTCCATTTCCATTTTCATATCCATTTTTTGAAACCTACATCCATTTCCAAAAGATTCCATTTCTTTATTTTAGAGAAAACCATAATCATTCCTTAATGTTTATGTAACACCCCTCACCCGTATCCGTCGCTGGACTAGGGTACGAGGCATTACCTTACTTGATTACACGTAATCGAATAGTTCCTCGTCACAAATTTCTGTTCAAAATTAAAACTTTTCATTTAAATTCATTTTGTCACTATTACAGGCCTACGAGGCCCAAAACATACTTTAAGAATGGTTCAGGACTAAACCGGGATTTTTGGAACACTTATAAAAATTTTCTTCAAAACAGTGTAACACGAACATGTAACTTTGGACACACCCGTATGGGTAGGCCGTGTGGTCACACACGCCCATGTCCCAGCCCATGTTAAAAACATCGAGCATTCTGTTTATGACGTCAGCATACCATTAGGGGCACACGGTTAAGTCACATGCCCGTGTGCTAGGTCGTGCCCTCCACACGGCTAAGACACACGATCGTGTCTCTGCCCGTGTGGTCAACACTTAGGCTATTTTCCAAGCCCTTTTTGTCTCTCTTAATTATTTACCCTCTTATACATTTCATAGGCACATATCGTACCCTCAATTATTCTTAACTTAATCATCTAACACATGTTATATAACACTAACCATTCATGACAAACAAAACATGATCACATCACACAAGATCTTGGCACATGTATGCATAAATAGGTTTACATATTCATGGCCAATATGAGCTACATGTCATGGCTATATACAATGAAGCAACATAAGCCAATACATTTGGCCAAATCATAAGAATACATATTGCCATAAGTAAGTCTCTATACATGCCACACACTCGAAAGCAATTAAGATTTGTCATTACCCTAAATTGACAATTTGATAGTGTGATGTTGCCTCTGACGATCTCCAACCCCAAGCCGACCTGACAACACTAAGAGAAATAAAAAGGAGGGAGTAAGCTTTATAGCTTAGTAAGTTGGCATATAATAATAAGCAATTAATTAATATGATTTTTTCCAATCCACAATGTATTCTTAAGGCAAAACACTCACTATTTCACAAGATTCCACTTTTTACTCATGTTCACCTTAGGCTGTCTTCCTAAGTCACGGTCACTAAATTAATTATATCTTGACCTACGAAACTCCAAATTAAGATTGGTAAATTTTCCCTAAAACTAGACAGTTCTGACCCTTCTTCACTAAAAATTAATTATCCTATTGTACGGGATTCGGATGAGGTTCCTATTTATTTCTTTGGAAAATAGACTCATCAAGGATTTTAAGCATATAAATTACAATCCTTAAGTATTTTTGTAGAATTTTTAATAACTTTTCCAAGTCGGAACAAGGGATTCTAAAATTAGTCTGACTCTATCTCACTAAAATTTAAATATCTTAGAATATGTAACTCTCTTGCTTATACCATTTCTTTTATAAGAAAATAGACTCAATATGCTTTCATTTCATCTCTTACTCAAACTCTAACTCAATTTCCATCATTTTTAATGATTTTTCAAAGTGACACCACTGCTCCTGTCCAAAACTGTCTATTTTTAAATTTCACTCTTTCATAGTTTCTTTATAGTGGATTTCATTTTAGTACTTACCTCTTATCGACTATACCAAAGTTCAATCATATATCGAACACATTGCTCATAAGTTCACACATACATACCTACACTTATTCAAGAAACTTCATATTCACACGTACTCATATAAATGCATCATGGCATAAAGCACAATTATACACTAATTCATTTCAACACACGGTCATTTTCACTTTTTATTACACTTTATCATATCCTTTTGCTACCGGTTGAACCATACGAAATTCTAAAGGATACTCGAAAAAGCTTGTACAAAGGTGCCACACTTATTTGTAGCCGAAGCTACCACTTATCACATGTCACTTAGATGCTCACTATCGAGCTATTCACAGGCCTGCTCACACAAGCTGTCAGTCGGGACAAAGCTACTCAGTGCTATTCAAACAAGCTGATAGGTATCCACAACAAATGCAGGATTACCTAGCCACTGGTCGTCATACAACACCAGCACCCGGAATCACATAAACACTTATACACTTATGCACCTAGTTTCCTAGTGACATGCCACTCGTATCCTATTTGATTCCTAAGGTTCAATCGGGACTTTTCACACTTGTCGAAACTTAGTCAATATCCACTTAATCATATATCTCATGATGGTAAGTAAGCTCACAATTTCACCTAATGATAATAATCATAATAAGCACTTTGAAACACAAAATTTCAATTCATTTCCATTTCATCTTGTATCATAGACATATTTTTAAATCAATTCATATACATAACACTTTAAACATTTAATTCAACATAATCAAGTTAACATACCAATTTAGGTTTCAAACATACACTACAACAACATTGCATTATTATTATCACACCAACTTACCTCGAATGCAAAAGCGACAATTATTTTGACTTAGTCCATAACCTTGTTTTTCCCCAATCTAAGCCCGAATTTTGTTTTTCTTGATCTAACATATCAAATAACACTTATTTAACATTCATATTATTCAAATCAGTCCAAAAATCACACTTTGAAAGTTCAAATTTTTACCCCTATAGTTTCACATATTTACACTTTTACCCCTAGGCTCGTAAAATAATTTTTATTTAATTTCTTTACATTTTAGACCTAGCCGAACCATTTTCATAACTATAGCAATCCACATTTCCCATTAAATTACACTCTTATGACCAATTTTATAACTTTTACAATTTAGTCCTTTTGGACGTTTTCACCAAAAATCAGTTAGTAAAAATCGTTTCTCTAACCATAAACATGTATAATCTACCATAATTCATCAAAATGCACAATTTTCTAACATGGTTCAAAACCTAGACCTTCATCATATCTCAAATAAATGGTAGAAATAGGCAGATTATGTTGCAAGGATTTTAAAAACGTGAAAATCATTAAAAACGGGGCAAAGATGGACTTACTATGAAGCTTGGAAGCTTGAAAACCCTAGCCATGGCTTCCCCCATGCTACATTCGGCCAAGCAAGAAGATGGACAAGGATTTTTTGCTTTTATTTTGTCTTTTAGTTCATCTAATTGTCAAATGACCAAAATGCCCTTCACTTAAAACTTTCATATTTTACCCTTCCATGTAACATCTCGATTTTGGGCCTAGTCGGAACAGTGGTTTCGAGGCCACAAATTCGACAAAGAAAACATTTTTTATTATATTTTATGATCTACGATTTGACGAAAAGATTTCATGAAAATTTTGTTTGAAAATTTCGACGTTTGGACGCTTAATTTAATCAAAAGGACTAAATTGTAAACAGTGCAAAAGTTGAGTTCCATATGTTAGAAGTGCCCCAATTGTTATGAAGTTTTAAATTGAAGGTCCTTAAATAGTAATTAGACCATTGGTTAAATTGTTGGACAAAAATGGGTATGAATAAGACAAATTTGAAAGAAAAGTCTTTAAGGGCATTTTGGTCATTTAGTAATTTAAAAGAATTAAAAAGGGAAAATGAAGCAAATATTTGCTCATCTTCTTCCTCAAGGACAAATATAGCATGGAGAAACAATAACTAGGGTTTTTCAAGCTTCCAAGCATGATTGTAAGTCCGTTCTAGCCCCGTTATTAATGATTTTTACATTTTTGAAATCCCGGTAACATGATTTCTCTATTTCTACCATTTATTTGAGCTAGGGTTTAATTTCAAAAATTGACCCATGTTGAATAAGTGTACATTTTAATGAATTATGGTAGATTATGCATGTTTATGGTTAGAGATACGGTTTTTGCCGAGTGATTTTCGACGAAAACGTTTAGAAGGACTAAATCGTAAAAGTTATAAAATTAGTCATAAGTGTGAGTTCTAATGAGAATTGTGGGCTGCCATATTTATGAAATGGTTCAGTTAGGCCAAAAATGTAAATAAATTTAATAAAAATTTATTTCCGAGCTTTGGGGCAAAAGTGCAAATATGCAAAAGTTTAGGGGCAAAAATGTAAATTTTGTAAAAATATTTTTTAGGTCCGAAATGATTAGTAAATTGATTAAATAAGTGAAATATGATTTTTTAGATCCCAGAAAACGAGATTTGGACCTAGAACGGGAGAAAAATTGAAAATCAAGAAAGTTGGTCAAAATGGTCGTATTGGTATCGAGGTAAGTTCATGTGTTTGAATGCTAAATTGATATATTAGTTATAAATATTGTAGTATTGAATTTTGAATATAATGATAATAATTGAGAAATGTTCGATAATGATTCGACATTAAAAGTGAGAATTCGAATAAGTTTACATATAAGACCATAGTGGTAATGTGGCTTTGTATAAGATCAAGAAAGTATCGAATAGCATAATTTGAGGAAAGTAAGATAAATTGAGGATATGATGAGATTAAGAATGTAAGTATGTAGTTTGAGTAGCATGTTATTATTATGAAATTGTTGCTATTATTATTATTGAGCTATGTGACTGACCTTGAGAATTCTGAGCAAGTATGTTTTAGTTATGAATTGCCAAGACATTAATATTTCAAAGTCCATGTTTATAACATGGCAATTCAGGAAGAATTGAAGGAAAAATACCATGGTTGACCCATGGCAACATAAGATAAGGATACCATGTAAGGCTATGCCAAGGCATGGCATTAGTGAATTTTACAAGGCAAGGAAATCATGTAAGACCATGTCAAGACATGGCATTGATAAGTTACTATAAGGCAAAGATCCCATGTAAGACCATGCCAAGGCAAGGCATTGGTAAGTTTTACAAGGAAAGGAAATCATGTAAGACCATGTCAAGACATGGCATTGATAAGTTACTATAAGGCAAGGATCCCATGTAAGACCATGCCAAGACATGGCATTGGTGAGTATATAAGGCAAGGATCCCATGTAAGACCATGCCAAGGCATGGCATTGGTGAGTACATAAGGCAAGAATACCACGTAAGACCATGTCAAGACATAGCAATGGTAAATTTCTAAAGGAAAAGTACTTGAGTAATCCAAAGAGTAAGTCAAAGAGATGACAAGGTAAGATCACAAGGAAAGAGCACAGGTATGCACATAAGGCTTATTAATATTGAGGTTATAAGTTGATGATATTAAAAGTATTTTAATGAGTATATTCAAGTATTAAGTAAGTGATAAGTTTTCAATTATACTTATGATGCTTTGTGACATGATTAGCAATATGCCTATATATTATAAGTGAGTATTAATGTGTTAAGTGAGATGTTGCAGGTACATAAGCAAGGTATTAAGTAAGGTATTTTTTTTATTATTTCGAGCCTTTGGTAAGGTCACCAATGAGTAAGATGGGGAAGTAAGAACTTAACATTATTGATTCAAATTATGAAAGCTTAATAATAAGCTAAATTCATTACTAATGCCTATTATTTTACATGTGAACTTACTAAGCTTTATAAGCTTACCTCTTTCCTTTCCTCTATTCCAGAGTTTTATCAAACAAGCTCGGGTTAGAGGTTGTCAGAGTTCGCTTCACACTTTCGACTATCAAGTTACCAATTGGATATTTTCATTGAAACGTTTCATTTATGGCATGTATAGGGACTTGGCCATTTTGTGTGTATTTCTTTATGATATGGCTAAATAAGAACATGTGTTGATGTTATGTACGGCTAAATGAGGTTTAATGTAAAGAAATTATGAAAGAGTAAAAGTTGGTTATGAAACAGTTTTAGGACAGCAGCAGTGACATGACTTTGAAAATTCACTAAAAATTGTAGAAATGAAATTGAATGGTGAATGAGATATAGAATTAAAGCATATTGAGTCTATTTTCATAGGAAAGAAACAGAGTAAGCAAAGGAAGTCTGTATTTTGAGATATTTAAACTCTTACGAGACTGGTTCAGAGTGACTTTGTGATCCCCTGTTCCGAATTTAGAATTTCACTAAAAATTGTACAAAAAGAATTATGATGTATAATTTATATGTATATATTCCTTAGTGAGTCTATTTTCATTAGAAACAAATGGAAACATTATCCAAATTCTGTAAAATGAGATAATTGATTTTTAGTGAAGATAGGTCAGGTCTGTTGGACTGCAAAATAGGGGAACGTTTAATGAATAGACTGTACTAATTGGCCAAACCAAAAATTCTGGAAAAATTATGGTAAGAAGATATATGAGTATAGTTTTAGGGAAAATTTACAGATTTAAATTTCAAGTTTTGAAACTCGATTTATAATTAATTTAGTGACTATCACGTAGGTGGACAGTTTTATTATAAATAGTGAAATAAATTGTTTTGATTTGTGTAAGTAATCGGAAAAATTTTAATGTTTCCGGTTTGGTCCCGAACCATTTCAATTGCATGTTTTAAGGCCTCGAGGGCCCTTTTTAGGGATATATTGGATGAATGTGAGTGAATTAATTTTAAAAGTAATTTTTTATGCCCCAAATTAGTAAGATAAGTCTGGTAACGCCTCGTGCTCGACTCCGGCAACAGTCTCAGGTAAGGGGTGTTACATTCCATGCCCATTTTTGTCCAAAATTTTAGAATTTTGTTAAATTTCTATTGAAGGACCTCTAATTAATATTCCAATTCAATTTCATGCTAAAAGCTTCTAGAACTCAATACAACTTATTCGATTTGGTCCCTAAAATCAAATTGGACACTTTTCACATAAAATTTCTTCATGAAATTTTCACACAAGTATACAAACATATCATAGACCTTATAATAATCATAAAATAATTATTTTCACTTTAAATTTGTGGTCTCAAAATCACTATTCCAACTAGGCCCTAATTCGGGATGTTACAACTCTCCCCCCTTTAGGGATTTTCGTCCCCAAAAATCTTATCAAAATGAGGTTTCGTATCTTTTCTCACAGCTTTCTAAACACTTTGTCATTGATCTGAAACCCAATATAACTAAGTTTCACTTCTGTATAACTTTCATATCGGTCTAAAACTATTTTCGACTTTCAAAATGGCTTTCACCTTTATATCAAAATCACAGTTCGACTTAGTCTCTACCTCAAAATTTTCTGTAGCTTTTTCCATAGCCATAATATAACCCTCATATTCCTATACGAAATAATAGAGACTGACACTTTATGTAAGCTAACTATCCCATAAACACATAACTTGGCCAACTCTGTCAAATAAGGAATCCGTACATATTGAAATAATTATGTGAATTCCATCAAACACTTATCAACAACCCCGCTAGCATCTCTCTCTCAATCCGAAGATGAAGTAAATCATGATACAAAATTCATAATAACTCTATCTCATTATCATTCCAATATCATCACTAATAGTATTAATCCCGAATACACTTGACATTCAGCTTTACCCTGTTGACAAATCAACATCTGTACACAAAATCAGAAATACTGGGTTCATATCCGTAGACCAGAACATTTACTTCAAATCACTGTACTTTTTATTACTCTTTGGATGAACAGACAAGATACTACTATAAGCTCTGTACAAAATTTTCTGCACAAACCCTGAGTTCCATACTACATGAGTTCTATCTCAAAATATTAATATCAGTAATCAGATTTGATCTAAAAAAATTTAGAATAAAAAATTGGTTCATACTATATTCATTTAACCTACTATTTACCAACCCATTTCTGAGCTCTTCTAATTCATAACGAAAACTTTAGTTTAGCTTTCACTTTAGCTAGAATCAAAACACCATCGATCAGATAAATCTTGGAACAAATACTCTCAAGTGTGCAAGGATTTTCATTCAAGCATCCGTAAGTATTTCGACTTTACCCAGAGGTTAGTCGAAAATCACACACATTCTTTCGGTTAAGAGAAACTTAATCAATATATCCTTGTATCATGCTTTCAAAATTACGATTTTCTTCATTCAGACTATTTGGCTATAAATCTATGTATACAAAACATCATTTTTAGACCAGAGAATAAACAAAAATACACATAACTTAATTTATCTCCCAATTGATCAGCCTACTCTGATTGAAACAGCTGAGTTAATCTTAATTATTCAATATCATTCCACAGATATCACTTCTTCATGTTGTTAGGGCAGTTCAAACATACAATCTTTCATAATTCTTTCAACATGCCATTCACAGATATTTACTAACTGTATTAACTCAGACGAAATATAACATCTTGCTTGAACTCACTAATAACAATCAAAATTACTCGAGGAAAGAAAATAGATATACAATTTGAACTTGACTGTCATAATCCACACTTTTGCCAATATCGACTTCAAAAATAAGCCATACTTGATAAATTAAATAGTAAGGATGATAAGAAAACCGGGATAATGAAATCTGAGACACAAGACTATACTGAATGTCCAAGAACACCACTCATATGAAATAATAGAGATCCTAAAAATTCCACAGAGAAAACCAGAAGAAAAAAAACACCGTTCATACGTTCTGAAGTCATTTGTAACAGAGATAATACATTTTTCATATAGATGTAAACAAATCAACAGCTAAAAGAAACAGAAGAACAGTTTCATATGAATTCACTGTAAACTTTTTATCTCAGATGTAACGGAACAGGAAACTAATAGAAGATAGTGGAATGTTAATCATGGATCAATCAGTTCAACGATACTTTCATCAGAAATTGAAAAATTACATATGCCTTTGAGAATATATAAGCACATAGAATACCCAGAAGAGATAGTCGTAAATTGCTCAACTGTAACTGTCATGCTTAAACATCTTTACATTTCAAACATCATTCTTCTGACTAATTCTATCATCACTAATTCCATATTGTTCCTTTAGAAAATCAGTTCAGAAGATATTTCAGTTAATACTTCCTTTCGACATCGTGCCTGAATAAGTTGTTTTACTAAAGTTAACTTCTTCACTAACTGTGATATTGTGTAAATCGAATAATTCTTGGGTTAATCTGATATCTTTCTAACTTTGTTCTTTACTTGTCAACCATTCTCAATCTTTGATCATGTTTATAGCTATTCTACCACTGAAATCTTTGATTTCACACTCGGGAACTTATTCAACATAATTCTTATGAATTTACGTTATAAACACCTCATCAGTAAGTGGGGTGAGGTCATATAGCCTCTAACTCGACTCTCACATATATACACACATATGACATATTTCTCATTATCATCATATGTCATCATAATTATCCTATCCACTTTAAACAAACTAACATTCGTATCTGTCTTACACAAAATTTATGATTATCTTATTCAAACAAGTGCACTTATTCATACATTCTATGAATTTTGGAATAACTTTACTTATCACATTCACTAAATCAATTTAGTCAAAAATACAACATCGTGTGAATGCCAAACAAATATGGATGAGTTTAGCACAATATGAACTTTCATCTCACACATTACCAGATATATATGACGAATTCTTATTCATACCTTTTCGAGTTTTGACTCATCATTACTACATTTTACTCAAATACTTTAGTATCACTATCAACATAGTCAGATGTAGCTCGGTTGGAGAGTACCTTTGTCTAAACAAGATAGTTTTCATTCGCGTCGGGAGACATCATACTATCACAGATTCATAGCACGTATAGCTAGACTCTCACACATGCTAGGTTAGTCCGAGAATCGACTAAACCTTAGCTCTGATACCACTAAATGTAACACCCCTCACCCGTATCCGTCGCCGGACTAGAGTACGAGGCATTACCTTACTTGATCCCATGTAACCAAACAATTCCTCATCATAAATTTCCGTTCAAAATTAAAACTTTTCATTTAAATTCATTTTGTCCCTATCACAAGCCTACGAGGCCCAAAACATACTTTAAGAATGGTTTGGGACTAAACAAGGATTTTTGGAACACTTATAAAAATTTTCTTCAAAACAGTGTCACACGCCCGTGTGACTTGGGACACACCCGTGTGGGTAGGCCGTGTGGTCACACACGCCCGTGTCTCAGCCCGTGTTAAAAATATCGAGCATTCTGTTTATGACTTCAACATACCATCAGGGGCACACGGTCAAGTCACACACCTGTATGCTAGGCCGTGCCCTCCACACGGCTGAGACACATAGCCGTGTCTCTGCCCGTGTGGTCAACACTTAGGCTATTTTCCAGGCCTTTTTTGTCGCTCTTAATTATTTACGCTTTTATACATTTCATAGGCACATATCGTACCCTCAATTATTCTTAACTTAATCATTTAACACATGTAAAATAACACTAACCATTCATGACAAACAAAACATGATCACATCACACAAGATCCTGGCATATATATGTATAAATAGGTTTACATATTCATGGCCAATATGAGCCACATCTCATGGAAATATACAATGAAGCAACATAAGCCAATACATTTGGCCAAATCATAAGAATACATCTGGCCATAACTAAGTCTCTATACATGACACTCACTCGAAAGCAATTAAGATTTTTCATTACCCCGAATCGACAATTTGATAGTGTGATGCTGCCTCTTACGATCTCCAACCCCAAGCCGACCTGACAACACTAAGAGAAATGGAAAGGGGGGAGTAAGCTTTATAGCTTAGTAAGTTAGCATATAATAATATGCAATTAATTACCAATCCTTACAATGTATTCCTAAGGTAATACAATCATTGTTTCACATAATTCCACTTTTTACTCATGTTTAGCTTAGGCTATCTTCTTGAGTCACAGTCACTAAATTAATTATATCTTGAGCTATGGAACTCCAAATTAAGATCTGTAAATTTTACCTAAAACTAGACTCACATATATTCTTACCATAAAATTTTCAAAATTTTTAGTTTATCCAATAAGTACAGTTTATTATTTAAATTCTCCCCTATTTCGTTGTCTGACAGTTCCGACCCTTTTTCACTAAAAATTAATTAACTTATTGTACGGGATTCAGATGAGGTTCCTGTTTATTTATTTCAAAAATAGACTCATCAAGGATTTTAAGGATATATATTACAATCCTCAAGTATTTTTGTAAAATTTTTAATAACTTTTCCAATTCAAAATAGGGGATTCCAAAATTAGTCTGACTCTATCTCACTAAAATTTAAATATCTCAGAATATGTTTTAGGCTCAAGGACTAAATTGAATAAAAGTAGAACTTTATGGGTAATTTTGTAAAAATGTAAAAAATGATCAAATTGCATGTAATGGATTATTTTATTATTTAAATTACAAAATTGAATGAAAATATTAATTTAAATCAAGATCATGCAAAAACATGTTTTAGGGATTAAATTGAAAACTGTTGAAATTATGGAAAATTCTGATATTTCATAAAATTCATGGGTTGTTATCAATATGTATAAGAATAATGGCTGTAAACAAGGATTAAATGACAATAATTTTATTTTTCTGAAATCAAGGATGAAATTGTAATTAATTAAAAGTTTTAAGGGTAAAATAGAAATTTTGCCTAGAACAGTAATTAAATGTATTAGAATATGAAATGAATGAAAATGATGATTAAATTTATTTATAAAGATCCGTGCAACTAAAATACGAGACTTGAACGTGGAAAAGAAAAGATATCGGATTAGTGAAATTGAAATTATAAACATAAACAAGCAACAAGGTAAATTAGTGTAGCTTGAATTGTTTTTTTTAAATACATGAAATCTTGATATAATGAATTACTTGATTTAAGTTTATGAAGATATGGCAAGAAAATGATATTCCATTTCATATCTTACTCAACCTCTAACTCAATTTTCACCATTTTTGTTGATTTTTCAAAGTGACACCACTGCTACTGTGCAAAACTGTCTTATTTTTAAATTTCACTCTTTCATAGTTTCTTTATAGTGGCTGATAAACGATAAATTATACATGTTTTTACCTAATGCTTAGCCTAATTTCTGGATGAATTAACCCCTGATTTATGTAAATTGATGCTCTTAAATCTTTATTTCATGTTTTATACTCAGATGAGCATAGGGAAGTGAAAAGAATGAGAAACGGGCCAAAAACGGAGAAAATGGGCCAAAGTATGAAAACAACACGGCCTGGAAGATCGCCACACGGTCGTGTCACACGGCCGTGCCACTTTGAGCATGAACACGGCCCAACCCTGACTCACACGGCCTGGGCCTTGATCCACACGGGTGTGGCACACGGGCGTGTCCCTGTCGCGAGGAAGTTAAATTCCACTCGGAAAATGATACTTAGGGCTTAAGAAAGGCATTTCAAAACTCTATATAAAGACCCTAGGAGGCAACTCCAAGGGGGTACTTCTCTCCCCTCAAAAAGGGTGCTTTTTTCTCCCACAAAAGAGTGCCTTATTTTTGCCAACACAGAGAGTAGAAGCAAGGAATTACTCCAAGGGAAGCCGATTGATCCATCTCTGAAGCCGATTTCTCCCTCAAGACTGAAGATCTCCCTTCAACTACCTCTAGGGATTTTTGGGTTCTTTAAGTTTTGCTATTTTATTTCTTCTAAGATGTTTTCTTTTATAATTATGAACTAAATCCCCCAAATACTTGAGGGGGATAAAACCTAAGACAGATCCTATTATTATTTTCTCTTGAATTATATGATAAATATTTGATTTGTTCTTAATTGTGTTTTTAACTCTTAAATTGATATTTCCGGGATATTGATCTAAGTCAAATGTGCTTATGTAGAGGAGCAAAAGTCCCTGCATAGGAGTAGATCCAACACAATTAAGCGGAGTTGCATGCAACCCTAGGCATAGGGCAACATAAATCTGCCGGATTAGGGTCAAACCTAATAAGGGAATCCATAGATCGAGTTAATGCAAGACTACGGGTTTTAACTAGAAAGAGATTTCAGTTAATCAACCTAGGATTAGTTGTTCTTATCCTCAAAGGAGGTATTAACATAAGTTAGGGATTTCTATGGATCAAGTCAAGTGAATAAATCGTCTAGTTTAAGAGTTGATGACAAGTGAAGTCTAGGTGGATTCTCCCTTAAGTATTGTCCAAATCAATCAGTTTTCCTAAAGAGTTTTTCACCAATATTCTTTTTGTGCGTTCTTAGCTTAGTTTAATAATTAGTTTAGTTTAATAAAAATCTCATTTCATTTCTAGGTTAAATAATAGAAAGAAAGTTAGTACTAGTACTTTTGGTTCCCTTGGGTACGATATCTCAGTCTTGCCACTAAGCTATACTACTGTTCGATAGGTGCGCTTGCCTTAATTCATGATAATAGTTAGTTTCGGGTACGATCATATTTTATAAATTTTGTTACTTCATATCACGCATATCAGTGGCTTTCATTATAGTACTTACCTCTTATCGACTTTAACAAAGTTCAATCATATATCGAACACATTGCTCATAAATTCACACATACATACCTACATTTATTCATGAAACTTCATATTCACACTTACTCATATAAATGCATCATGGCATGAAGCACATTTATACACTAATTCATCTTAAGACATGGTCATTTTCACTTTCTATTACACTTTATCATATCATTTCGCTACCCGTTGAACCATACGAAATTCTAAAGGATACTCGAAAAATCTTGAACAAAGGTGTCACACTTATTTGTAGCCGAAGCTACCACTTATCACATTTCACTTAGATGCTCACTATCGAGCTATTCACGGGCCTGCTCACATAAGCTAACGGTTGGGACGAAGCTACTTAGTGCTACTTACACAAGCTGACAGGTATCCACAACAAATGCAGGATTACCTAGCCACTGGTAGTCGTACAAGCCCAGCACCTGGAATCACATAAACACTTATACACTTATACACTGGGTTTCCTAGTAACATGTCACTCGTATCCTATTCGATTCCTAAGGTTCAATCAAGACTTTTCACACTTGTTGAAGCTTAGTCAATATACATTTAATCACATATCTCATGATGGTAACTAAGCTCACAATTTCACCTAATGATAATAATCATAATGAGCACTTTGAAACACAAAATTTCAATTCATTTCCATTTCATCTTGTATCATAGACATATTTTTAAATCAATTCATATACATAACACTTTAAACATTTAATTCAACATAATCAAGTTAACATACCAATTTAGGTTTCAAACATACACTACAACAATATTGCATTATTATTATCACACCAACTTACCTCGAATGCAAAAGCAACAATTATTTCGATTTAGTCCATAACCTTGTTCTTCCCTGATTTAAGCCTGAATTTCTTTTTTCTTGATCTAACATATCAAATAACACTTATTTAACATTCACATTATTCAAATCAGTCCAAAAATCACACTTTTAAAATTTACATTTTTGCCCCTATAGTTTCACATATTTACACTTTTGCCCCTAGGCTCGTAAAATAATTTTTATTCAATTTCTTTGCATTTTAAACCTATCCGAACCATTTTCATAACTATAGCAATCCACATTTCCCATTAAATTACACTCTTATGACCAATTTTATAACTTTTACAATTTAGTCCTTTTGGACGTTTTCTTCGAAAATCACTTAGTAAAAATCGTTTCTCTAACCATAAACAAGCATAATCTACCATAATTCATCAAAATGCACAATTTTCTAACATGGGTCAAAACCTAGACCTTCATCTTATCTCAAATAAATGGTAGAAATAGGTAGATTATGTTGTAAGGATTTCAAAAACATGAAAATCATTAAAAACGAGGCAAAGACAGACTTACTATGAAGCTTGGAAGGTTGAAAACCCTAGCCATAGCTTCCCTCATGCTACATTCGGCCAAGCAAGAAGATGGACAAGGATTTTGCTTTTATTTTGTCTTTTAGTTCATTTAATTGTCAAATGACCAAAATGCCATTCACTTAAAACTTTGATATTTTACCCTTCCATGCCCATTTTTGTCCAAAATTTTAGAATTTGGTCAAATTTATATTTAAGGACCTCTAATTAATATTCCAATTCAATTTCATGCTAAAAGCTTCTAGAACTCAACTTTTACAACTTATTCAATTTGGTCCCTAAAATCAAATTGGACACTTTTTACATAAAATTTCTTCATGAAATTTTCACACAAGTATACAAACATATCATAGACCTTATAATAATCATAAAATAATTATTTTCACTTCAGATTTGTGGTCTCAAAACCACTATTCTGACTATGCCCTAATTCAGGATGTTACAGTTTCCTATTTCTCTTTTTCTATTCATTCCATTCATTTTTGTTCAAACTGATAATTCATTTCAAGTTTCAATGAGCTAATAAGGGGATTGATTAGACATATTTAGTTAAGGCTCAAATTATTTATAATTAAGTTCCAGCTTTTCACCTATTAGTTATAAACTTATTTAGTCATGAAGTCATTCCACTATAGTATCATGACTAAGCTCTCCCCAATGACATACCATTACAAAAGCAACTACTCAATGCTCATCCAATAACCTTGTCATTAGTGTTTTACCCTTATAGGATATCCTTGATCTCTTTTGAATAATATCCGTTCTCCTAATATGATTCTATTTTATCTTATGGTAACCATTACATCTTCCTTCATGAAAAGTCAATCACTATCAAATAGTAATCAAGTCATCCATCACAAAGACGAATGACCTATGGCCACTTTTACTTTTTATCAACCATGTAATGCCAATGAGAGGATATCATTTACCCATGTGTTGGGCTATGAATTCCACTATTGTGAATGATGCTACATACTATAGAAGTCATACACCCAACGCACCAGCTTTTAATTCCTTATCTATTTGAACTCTGACTTTTACTTACTTCAAATTGTACGAGTCACGCATACATAGTCTGCCATCTACTCAGGATTTAGGTATGCCAAGTCTACCATCTACTCAGGATTTGGGTATGCCACACTATGAACGTCAAAAGTGAATAAATCCATAAATGGATTTAGGATCTATTTTACTTGGGTCCTGTCCGATGTACTATCAGTCGAGTCAGTCACATCTATGTCTCTATCTTCTAGGAATCATCCGCTCCGACGCTTAAGATAAAACATCTCCCCAATTGGACTTGATAGACAACATATTAGTCTTTCAATCGATTTGTTCATTTTAGATTAGACTAAAGACATGTTTAGGTTCGTCTACTAATACAAGCTATCTTTCTGTACTACGATCCAACCACGTAATACCGTTTAGTATTCATTAAACAATAGACAACCAATGAGCAACATTTGCTTATATTTTTTTCTTTCGTGCAAAAATCATGTGAGGGTAATTATACAAATTATATTAATGTAATCAATGAATTTGTTTTATTAACAAATATTTTCAAAAAAAAAAATTACAAGTGTATATTGATGAAAATACTACACTTAAAGCACCAAATCCAACACCTATGTGGTTTCTCCCACAATGTTTGCAAACTGTTCTATCCACAATGCGAATATTCCCCACGTTAACCACAAAATATCTTGATTTTTTAGGTAGAGGTGTCAAAAATAGCTTAGTTGTATTGTGTTTTCCAGAATCTTTAATCTTGAACCTATCTTGCTCTTTCTCATTACACATGTCTTCCTTTTACCTTTGAATTCATTCAAGGCTACGAATGCTCCTTTTTACCTTTGAATTCATTCGTCCCACAATTACTAAGTTAAAATACTAAGCTAACACTTATAAAACACTTATGTACATGCTACATCACTGGACTTTAAAACGTTTGAGAGACTGTTGAGTCAACAACAAGATAGTGTGAGCTTCTCGATGATCTGCTTGACACATTTCGCAAGTTGAAAATCTACAAGAAAGGGAAAACAATAGGGTAAGCATTTCGAATTCTTAGTAAGTTCATTGATATTTAAACAAAAACTTACCTTAGTTTACAACTAAATATAACAACTATTTAGCTTGACAAAGTTTGCCTAACATAACAAATCACAACAATTATTTAAATTAATTTGGGAAACCAAATTAACATTTTCATTTAATTAATTTAGAAAATTCAATTAATTAAATTTAATTAATTAAAAAATCAATTAATTTACTTGGCTAGATATTCATGTTGGCATTTATAACCTATTTTAATTGCCATGTCGGACTGTCGTTTGGGAGGTAACAAATCTTAACAGTAGAGTGATCATTTCATAACAAAACGATAACGTAAGGGACTAAAACATAACATTTCAAACATAAGTGACTAAAATGTAATTTGAGGCAAACAAAAGTGAATATTTTGGTAGTTTACACATTATGTCGAGCACGGATAGTTTAATCTCTTTCCTATTCAAGATATCACAAAAATAAAATAAAATTTAATAAAATCTAAAACAATATTTCATAATTTTAAAATTCAATTGTAACAAGATCTAATAAGAACAAGATTAAAAATTTTGAACGAGTAATTCTACCATGTTTATTGCATGGTAAACTATGTGTTGTTGAATATTTAAGGCAACTTTTTTTTATAAGAAGAGAAGTAGAAAATTTAATGGTTTTTTTTACTAGGTTGGAGAGGCTTAGAATTATTTTTGGTAGGGTACTTACAAGAAGGCATAACACTCACATATTAAATGAGTTGGTTGGGCTTATGAAGAATAAATACCGAATTAATATTGATTGGTTAGAACTCGAAACTCATGGGAATCGAGGTCCCTAATCAATACTTCTTCTGACAACCAAAGCCAAGAATTTTATAGGTATTTGACATTACAATGACCTCAACATACGTAAGTGTCAAGCTAAGCATAAAAAAAGGTTCAATATATAGATTAACATCTGAACTTAACAATTTTTCTCAACTTAATCCCTAGACCTTTTTTTATCACATTTGTCCCCAAGGTTGAAATTCATTACAAAAATTGGTCCTTATGGTTAACACGACTAGTTTTTTAACAACCAGCTAACATGGTCAAAAAAGAAAATGACATGTGACTTCCTTTTTAATTATTTTAAAAAAATTGTAATAAAAGGCTTAAATTCAATAAAAAATATGTAAAAATTAAAAGAAAAAGTTCAAAAATTTTAGAAAAAATATAAGAAATATATATTATAAAAATTCAAAAATTTATATATAATTCAAAAAAAGTAAAAAAAAATAAAAAATTGTTAAATTTTCAAAAAAAGTACAAAAAATTCAAAAAAATATTTTGAAAAATTCAATAAAAAACTATTAATTTTTTCTAAAATTTAAAAAATTCAAAACTTTAAAATATATTTTAGAAATTAAAAAATATCGGTAAAAACCGATCAACATCAATCAATGGCGATCAACGTCGATCAATTGTGATCAACTTGATCAACTTTCAATCAATGTCGAGTCAACGCTCAATGAATGCCAATATCTTTTTTTGAATTTTTATTTTTTTAATTTTTTATATTTTCATTTTTTGAATTTTTTTAAATTTTAACTATATCTTTATGTTTTGATTTTTTCTCAAAATTTTCAAAATAATTTTGAATTTTTTTTTAGTTTTGTTTTTTTAATTTTAACTATTTTAATTTTATTTTTTTGAATTATATATATATATATATATATATATATATATTCAATATATAAAATATAAGAACTAATGTGCTTCTTGATCGAACATACATGAACTAATTTATTCATTTGTTTAAATAAAGAAGACAAAATACAATCTAACTTTTAGTACAAGGGCTTCCATTATACTTTTACCTCATGCATATATAGAGATAAATCTCAAAACTATACATGAACTTCAATCTAATGTGTAATTTTATACATATATTTTGATTTTGTGCAATTTTATACATGAAATTTTGATTTGATCAAATTCTCATAAATTATTAACACAATTATTGATATAGCATCATTTTATGTTTATATACTACATATACATATAATTATATTTATTTAATATAAAAATAAATTAATGTATTTATTTCTTTAAATATGCATGATTGAATCAAATTTAAAGTTCAATGTATACATTTGGACCATAATAAAAATTTTATGTATATAATTACATTAAATTAAAGTTCATATATCAAATTACACGTTAAATTAAAATTAATATATAATTTTAAAATTTATCTCAACATAGTAGCAAACTGCAAACCCAGAAATTCTGAACCAACCGAAACAACCTACTAAATTACAAACACAGAGACATAAATTTTTGCTTTCAAAAGGGCAAAAAGAAAGACATAAATTTTACCATCTCACATTTACCGCTCCCTTGCAATAAAATAAAAATCAGTGCTCTACTTCTATTTTCTTAGTGTAGCCTTTTAATTTTAGAGTTAGTATTGAAATTTTACTACTATCTTTTTAATTAATTTATACTATAATAAAACTGTTAATTAAGTTAATCTTTAATTTAGTTAAAAATATTTAAAAATCATTTTTATTATTATGAGAGTTTTTTTATCTTTTTTATAAATAATAAAAATTCACACATAAAAAGAGTTGGATTCTTTTTCTATGAATTTTTAATATTTGTTACCTAACTTTTAATTTTTTTCAATAAATACATAGTATAAGGATAACTTTAAAAAAAAAGTATAAGGATATATGGGAAAATAAAACCAATTTTCGTTCTTTTTGCACCTACAAATTTTCTCACTCCTGAGTTTTAACGCTGTCACTTAGGGAAAGAAAAAAAAAAAAAAAAACGTACTAACTTTCTTACTGATTCCTTCTTTCTCTCCCAAATTTTCCCCAGAAAATTCCCATCTTTACTTAAGCTCCTATAAGTCCCCACTTCGAAAAACAGTGAAAGCAGTCTTTTTCCCCCAATCTCTCTCTAGCTCAAGGTAAGGCTCTTCCAAGTCTCTTCTTTCGGGTGTTTCTTTGATTTAGGTTATTTTCATTTTGGGTCCTTTTTTAGATGCCATACAATTGTATATTTGATGAATTTGAGGTTACCTTTATAGAGAAAGTTGCGTTTTTTTATTGTTTTATTTGTATAAATTGTACCAAATGATGATTCCAAAAAGAAAGAAATGGACCGAAGCTGAAGAGAAAACCCTAATTGATAAATATGGTGAAATGGTTGCTGATGGAACTCTTGCGAAAATGAAGACCCGAGAAAAGAAATATAAACCTATTGCTTGTTATGTGAATTCTGTGCATCATGTACGTGACTCTATTGCATATCCATGGCAATGGTCATGGAAGGATGTCTCCACTAAGGTGCAAAATATGAGGCATCAATATTTGCTTGTTAAGCAAAAGATTAAGAGACCCGATGCAGTGGTCAATAATCCGGTGGGTGGAGAGTGTAACGGCGATGATGACTTCGATTGGTTAGAAGGGCTTACACATTGGTCGAATTTTTTGCGGTACAAGGAAGTATTTGGGGACGTGGCGGTTTCGTATAATAGTACTAATAACAATAATAGTAATAATAGTAGTGATACGATGGCGGCTGTGAATGAGGAAAGAGAAAACGGAGGGGGATTTATTGGAGGCAGTGGGATGGAGATTGTGGAGTTTGGGAAAATGGGTCAATCCGGGGATGGGGATTTTGTGGGAATTGACGGGGGAGAGAATGGGGTGTTAGGTTTGGGATTCGAGTATGACGGTGAAGAAGGAGAGGGGAATTATAATGGTAACGATCAAGTGAGGGAGGAGGGAGATGATGCTTTGTTGTATGAGGAAGTGGAACCGAATGGGTCAAATTTGAAAAAGAAAAGGAAAGTGTTGAAGGGATTGGAGAAGAAGGCATTCGGGTTTCTAGTGAACCAGTTGGGGCAGTTAAGGGAATTGGAGGCTCGGTTTGAGCAACGTGATGCAGAGAGAGAGCGGGAGAGGAAAAGAAAAGAGAGTGTTCGACTAGAGCTTGAGAAAGAATGGGAAAGAAAGTTGGAAGAAAGAGAAAAGGGGAGGGAAGAAAGAGAGAAGGCTAGGGAGAAGCTGAGAATGCAGAGAATTCATGAGTGGGAAGCTATGGAAAAGCAATGTGAAGAGAAAGAAAGAAAAAGAAAAGAAGTAGATTCGATACAAGAGAGCGAATGGGAGGAGAGGATGAATAGAAAGAAATCGGAATGGAAGACAAGGATGGATGAAATGTTAAATCAGCACAGAGCAGAAATGAACCAGATGCAGACTCGTTTTCTTCACGAGCAACAAAATCTTACTAGCCAGTTGCTTGGGATTGTTTCTCAATGGACCGGTCATCCAGCAGGGCTTTCAGACCATACTGCTGCCAGCAACCATTATCTTTCACAGATGATGCAAAATTTGCACCATGTGAATGGTATGGTGCATGGAGATGACAGGGTTGATGGAGATAATCAAGATGACCAATTCATTGTTGATGGATAATATCGTATCTGAGAAATTTTCTGCAATGAGAAGTGTAAAGGTCAGGAATTGTTAATTGCCTATTGCCAAGAACTTTCATCTAGATTTGCTTGCATACCGATCTATTTAGTTCTAAACGTAGTTAATAAGGGATAAGATTCTCTTTCATATTTTCTTCTGCTCATCCGGTTGTAGCTATATTTGTTAAATATAAATGAAATCCTGTTCTAAATTGGTATAAAATTTTCTCTGTTAGTATCTGAAACCAATGTAATGAAAGAATTTTCGCAGCTGGCTACAAATATGTCCAATTAAAGGTCCATTGAGCTGAATTATATTTTGGCGCAGTAATGGTTGCACTTTGCTAAGTTTATATGTTAAGGAGCTCTAGTGTGACCAGAGAGGAGCTTTTATTTCCAGACACCAGTAGAAAATATACCTAGGAAACTATGCCTTGTGTCTCGCCATGTTAATCACCTACTTGGGATGGCTTTCATAAGTTAGGGTCATATTTTGATTGTCTGCATCTCGGAAATTGAATTTCTTGAAATGAGTTTATTGTCACATCACTAACAAACTGAAAGTGAGCCAATACCAATTTGACGTTAGTGCATTCTGAGAACGTCAAAATCATTTCACTTGCTCGATATTTTTTTCTAGTTAAGGCTTTTAGGTCATCATTTAATAAGTTTTGAAGACTAGTGAATGCACGTATACTAATGATATAGATGAAACATTACTGACATTCTGTTCAACCGTTTTTTGATGATTATACATTACATTTATAGGGAAAAAAGAGAGAGATTTAATTTAATCTTCTCTGGAGGAAATTTGGAATTCACACTCTATTTTATGTCAGTTTGTACAAAATTATGCTGGAACATGTGAGAGTTTGTCTTTTCTTTTTCTGGTTTGCTTTTTGGAGATTCTATAGAATGCATATATGAAGAGTTGTATGTGAAGTATATGCATGTATGTTTATTTATTTATTAATGCATACTTTCTATTGATAGAATAAGAGTACTTTGCCAGTTTCACGCAGAAAGTGGCTTATTTACATTAAGAACACGAGGTGGTTTCTCCTTGTTTGAATATCAGTTGTTTTCTTTCTGACTTATCATTTTCCACTTCAATGCTCTCAAACGAGGGCGGTAAATTATGGTGTTAAGATATTGCACATAATTGTTCCTTGGGATGGTTTGTAGCAGTAAGCAGAATCATATTATTCCATCACTTGATTGTTTCTGTCTGAAAAGTCAAGACAGCTATAGTTGTTACATCGATATCATCTGATGTTTTCCTTTGGTCCTTTTACCCACAATTGCTGATTGAAGTGCTGAGTTTTTGCACAAAATTATGTTTGTTTTGAACTTAGTTCATGCAACCATTTGAGCTGATACTTTGTAGAATCTGCAAAAGAACCACTCTATTCACTGCTACAATGAATTGTATTTAGTAAATGCTACAACTTTTTAAACCTCATGTTTGAGAGGAGATTGCTTTGCAAGAAATTTAGATCTCTGGTATTCAGTTACTTGCAAGCATGGTTAAATCATATTTACGTCATCCACAACTGATCTTAATATGTTTCTATGATTTTATTGTTTTTTGGATGGTATTTAACATGTTTAGAATTTGAATTCTAATATATATATATATATATATATATATATATATATTATTCTTAAGTGTGTCCTTGAAAAGCTCTTTTGGAGCTATAATCAATATTAAACCGTTGACTTTTGAAGACGAGAGTGATTTTGAAAAGTTAAATTTTTTAGCTTTTGGTTTTTAAAAATCGAACTTTTTTAGCTAAAAATTGTGTTTACGTGGATTTTAATATTTAAAATGTAATTTATATATTCAAATTAAATTTACAAATAATTTTGATCAGTGTCATGAGTTAATGATTAAAAGTTTTTTAGTAAGAGAGTATTTTATCTTTTTATTTATGTTTTAATAAAATGTTACTATAGTTGAATTTGGAGTTAAGAAATTGTTTGTCATCTCTAAAAAAAGGAAAAATTTATCTTTAAAATTTCTATTTTAATAAAAGTTTCATTTGATTATAACATAACTTATTATAAATATTATACTCTACACTTCTATTAGACCCCTTGAGCGTCACCCTTTGGGAATCAGGTCATGTAACACTCATCTCAAAAATTCTCCAGCTAAACTTTTCGTTGGAACTCCTCGGTTAAACTCTTCAAGAAAACTTGACTTGTCAGAACTCCTCAAACCCATGTGACACAAGGGTCTCTCTCTCCCTCCCTGCCTCTCTCTCACTTACATTGTGAGTGTCATAATCTTTGATAAAATTTTGTCAATAACATAAGTTTGTTTGCATCTTAAAATCGAGGTTTAAACTTTGTTGTCATTTCTTCTCTTATATAATAATATGTACTAAAATGATCAAATTTAAATATCGTTTAAATTAACATTTATTACTTTACCTAATGTATAAAATGAAAATTTATCTTTTCAAAAATAATTTGGGTAAACTATACCAAATGCCACTAAATTATTAGTAAGTTATGTTTTGGTCACTCAAATTCAAAAAGTTACAAAATGTTCATTGGACTATTTAAAAGTTTTCATTTAAGTCACTAGGTTGTTAAAATTGTTGTTTTATGGCGTTCTTCGTTTGCATCATTTGCACAAACCGAAAGCTCTTCTTCCGGTTTTCTTCTATAGCTTAGTTTTTTTTTTTAATGAAACAACTTTGAAAGACACTGATCTACAAACAAAAATCTAAATAACTTTCTTCTTTGATCTTTGACATTAATCGTCATATCAACTTGAATCAATGGTATGTTCTACTCGTCAATGGGTATTATTTCACTGTACCAAACATTGAATAGTCACTTTGACCTCACTAATCGAACTTAAAAAAAAACCTCAATAGTGACTTAAATGAAAACTTTCGAATAGTTCAGTGACCATTTTATAACTTGTTTATGTTGAATGACTAAAAAGTAAAGTTCCTAATCATTTAGTACCCTTGGATATAGTTTACCCAAACATTTTTTAATGGTAATGTTAAACATTTAAATCTTAAAACAAACCTTTGTAGAAGTAATCCTAAATTAACCTTTAGGTTACAAGTTACCACCACTATACCAATATTATTTTAGATTGGTTTAATGAAGTAAAATTTAAAAAAATAATAAATAATAGCGGTGAGATTTGCCGTCATTATAGAAATTTCATTTTCCTTACAATTAATATATTACTCACAAAAGATAGAAGTCACAAAATCTCATAATTTACAATCAATTCATTTAATATTTTTTTTAGAGTACAAATGCTGACATTTAAATTATGTGTTAAAAAGGTAGGGTAATATGCCTTTCTATATCTTGCCACTTCTCTGGTCTACAATAGAATTTATATTTATATTGATAGCTACCAATAATCATATTTTAAAATATAATAGGATCAAGAATTTTAGAATTTGGATTAAAAGATTAAAAGACAGAATCATGATTGCATCATCGCTAAATAATATATTTCTAGATTTCTAATTTTATTTCTCATAATATATTGAAATAAATAATTGTTACTGCAAACATTGAAATCATCTTTAATTTCTCGGATTCATTTTCTTAAAACCCAATTTTTCAATGACTCAGGTTGTGATGATCCGATGAAAAAAGTGAGCCAAAGAAAATTGGTCCCTAATTCCACATATTCTAGAGGCTTTGAGGATCTTTGATAAAATCCCTGCAGTAATGAGGTGGCGGAGACTTGATGTTTATGCCCATGATTTCATCCAATGCCACTGTGTCCAAGCTTTCAGAACTAAGTCATGTGGGAAAAACACCATGCTACCTTCAACGACTTTCATGGTGCAATGATCCTCATACAAGAGGACTGCCATTAATTGAGAGCTTAATTGGAAAGCTTTGCTTTGCCTATGCTAATGTCACTCCATTAAAAGCTCAATGTTATATTTAGAGGAAGGCTAAAACATTAATAATTTATATTGTTATATTTAAATGAACTAAATTAAAATATTTTTTTTATTTTTAAAGAATCAAGTATATTTTTATCATATAGTTTTAAAATTTTCAAAAACTAAATTGATAGTTTGCCATTTTTGAAGGTTCAGGGCCTACCTACCCCTTAATACCGTCCCTGAGATTAAAATAATGCATATTAATAGATTTAATATAAACTCATATGATTTGGCATCACATGCAAAGTATTCTCCAATTCAATTTCTACATATTTGTTTATTACATTCAAGAACAACATTTTAAATCCTCATAGTTGGAAATTGAATTTGAGGTGATTTTATTATAAAATCGAAAACCAAATGAGTAGGACAAAAAATCGGGTGTAAGATTATTCACAAATAATTTTCTAAATATATTTGTTTATTTAGAAGATTTCAAATATTAATTTCTTCAATTCCTCTTTTCAATCATATTCAACTTTATGGATTGAAACTTGTTGAGGTATTTTTCTCTCTTGCCTTCTTAAAGGATAGTGTTGACCTATTTATATGATACGGATACTATTTATTGACGTGACATATTGGGTACGCTCTATGCACATGGACACGTATCCTATCTTAGACTTAACACGTGTTAACGTGGCCCCATGTGCGACCCTACGAGCGCAACCTCGCAGGGAATTGCATTCCACACCTTGTGATTAGACCTCATCATGTGAAGTTGACCTACGAACACATCATGCGAACTCAATGGAATCAGACCTGAATTCGACCAAAACCCATTCGAATTCAGACCATTTGGACCCAAGATAATTGACATCGTAACAATTTGTCCCTCATTTGGTTCTAAAAAAGAGTTATTTTGTAACTCTTTTTTAGAACCTGGTTAGAAGAAGACTAAAATTGGAATGGTAATCTTTCAGAGCACGCCTTATTCTTTATTGTACAACATTCATTTAACCACGTGTATAGGAAAAAATATTGTTGTCCATATGTGATTGGTTCTTCACCGTTGGGCATTTGTGTAACAGTCTGGATTAGACCCTAATCGGAATAGTACTTTTGGGACCACAAATTTGAGGTCAGAAAAATATTTTAATATTATTTTTTATGTTTATGGTATGTGATAAGGTATGTGTGAAAGTTTCGTGTGGTAATTTTATCGTTTGTGTGCCAAATTGTGAAAAAGGACTTAATCACATAAAATGCAAAAATTTGCATTCTATTTGTTAAAGTGCTTAATCTCTATGAATTATTAATATGGAGCCCTTGCATGTCAATTATACCATTTATATTAGTGGTGGACAAGATTAGACATGGTTAGGTGAAAATCCATATGTTATTAGCAAGGTTATAAAGGTACTTTGAATATTATGATTAATTAAAGAAAACAAAAGCCATAAAATTCATATTATTTTCTTTGTTCATGAACCAAAAATAGAAGAAAGAAATAAGGGTTTATATGTTTGAAGCATTTGGCACTTATCAAGCTTGGTTAATGTATGTTTTGGCTTCGATTTTTGATGATTTTTACGTTTTTGAAATTGTTGTTAAGCGTTCTAGCGAGCCCATGTCTTAATTCATGAGATTGTTGATGTTTTCATGGGGTGATGTTAATGGATATTTCAGTTTTATGATAGTTGATGATGAAAACTAAGTGTTTGATGTTTGATTAATATGTTTTGTCTTTGAATTTTTGATAAATTTGAGTATTTGGGCTAAATAGTGAAAAATGAAAATTTGGAGGACTAAAATGTGAAATAAATGAAAAATATGAGTGCTAAGGGCTTAAATGAAATTCGGCTAAGCTATTGTTAAGTTGGATTTTGTGAATTTGATATATTTGAGAAATAGGGACTAAAGTGTCAAAATGTGAAAAATATAGGGGCTAAAGTGTAAAATGCCCTAAATACATGTTTATGGATTAATATGAATAAAATGTGAGATTGAATAAGTGAATTTAAATTTATATAGATCAAGAAAGGAGAAATTTAGACTTAGATCGAGGCAAGAATAAAGTGCTCGATTGATTGACTAGTATCATCGTTTCTACGTCCGAGGTAAGTTCATATGTAATACTTATAGTTTGGTCATGTTTATATATAAATAGAAGAATGAAAATGCAATTGAGAAGATGAGTAGATTTGAATGTGATTTGATGATATTTAGCACTGAGTGTGCGAGTATGAAATAGCTACGGCTATAAAAATGGTACTAAGTGTGCGAAATTAAAACAATGGTAATTGAATAACGGGCACTAAATGTGCGATACCGAAACCAATTTGGTTTAATATGAAAGCACTAAGTGTGCAATTCCATTAGCTTTGGTTAATTATTTAGTACTAAGTGTGTGAATCCATCGAGTGATTAAAGGTGATTGAAAGAGTTAATACATCAAGCTTTGAAGTGGTAAATAAGATAGATAAGTACGCGATGGTACAGGTATGTACGAAACCTATGTGGTTGATGATATTGAGTTTTAACCTATGGGGTTTATATTAATAGATGTGAAATAGATGAAAGAGTATGAGAAAGAATGAGAAATGAGTTGACTTGAATAGAATTATGAATGCTTATTATAAGTTGAATGATATGGTATAAAAGTGTGCTAAAGTCTTGAAATGAGAATGAGTAAATTTATGAATTATTCTAAGTGTAGTTAATTGATTGAATTACATCTATTTGTTGATTTAGTTGTGTTATATTATGAACTTACTAAACTTTAAGCTTACTGTGTGAAGTGTTCTCTGTTTTACAGTGTTAAAAAGCTAGCTCAGATCCGGGGATTATCAGTGACTAAATCACACTATCGAACTTCTATTTTGGTACATTTTGGAAAATGTATATATATTAAAGTATGTCATGTATAGGCTAGTAGTAATATGGTATGTTTTGAGAAATGCAATCTTGCCATGTGATATGGCATAAAATTAAATGTGATTTTGGTTTGTGTTGGTTTATACTTGGTGTTGATAAAAGGTAGTTTTTAATGTATATATATGGTCTATTGTGAATGGGTCATTTTGAGGAAGCTTGGTAAGAGATTTTGTTGTGAATTTGGTTTGATAGTATCATGAGATGGAATGTTGGAATACAGGTGATGATTATCGATGAATGAATGGTTATGGCATGTAGTTTCGGTATGGATAATGGCTATGATATTGGTTGATTGAAAATGGTTATAAGGGTGAATGTTTTGTAAGTGAATTTGGTTGAAATTGTGGCTTATCTAATACTTATTTGATGCTTGTAGGTATAAAAGAAATGGGGTATGAAATGTGGCTTAAACCAAGCCTATTTTCGTGCCACACGGCCTGAGCACACGGGCTTGTGTCTCGACCGTGTGACCCCTATTTTGTAGCTAAATTGGATAGTATGGCGCACGAGCTAGACACACGGGAGTGTCTAATGATCGTGTGGCCAAGTCAAGATCATACACAAGTTGGACACACGGGTGTGTCTAGTGACTGTGTGACCTAGTCAGTGTTACACACGGGCTAAGGTGAGATTTAAGGCACGGCCATGCAAGATACACGGCCTAGCCACACGGGCGTGTGCCCTGTTTTAGATGAAAAATTTTCCAAGTCTCGTAGAGGCTTCAAGTGTTATCGATTTAGTCTCAACCCTTTTCTAATGTATGATTAAGGTCTCGTAGACCTTTTAAAAGAGACATTGTGAATTTGGATGATTATGAATTGATGATTGTATGGAAATGATTGAATGATATTCTTTTATGATCGGTAATACCTTGTAACCCTAATTCGGCGACGGACAAGGGTTAGGGGTGTTAGATTTAGTTGGTATTAGAGCTATGGTTTAGTCGATTCTAGGACTAACGTAGCATGTGTGAATCTAGCTATACATGCCATATATATAAATTGTGATAGTGTGATGAATCCTGATAGATAAAGTGTGTTTTTCGTATAGTAATGGATCCCGGTCGAGCAATAGCTGATGATATGGAGAGTAACATGCCTGCTCCCTCTCTAAGGGCCGCGCAGAATGGTTCTATACCTGTTAGTAGTAGCCATAAGAGAAAGGCTAAATAAGCCTTTTTCCAGATGATGAATGAGTGGTTTACGGAATTCGTTCGCACGAATCCAACTGCTCAACAACCTCTACCCCCTCAAATCCTTGTTGTACCACAAGTTACTAATCCGATACGTCTGAGCAGACCTCCTGTTGATAAAATTCAGGAATATGGGGCTGAAGATTTCAGGGCTACTATTGATGATAATGCCAAGCGAGCTGAATTCTGGTTAGAAAATATAATTTGAGTGTTTGATGAATTATCTTGTACACTCAATGTATGTCTTAAATATGCTATTTCACTTTTGAGAGATGTTGCATATCAATGGTAGAATACATTAATATCTATGGTTCTAAGGGAATGAGTTACCTGGGATTTCTTTCAGACGGAGTTTAGAAAGAAATATATTAGCCAAAGGTTTATCGATCAAAAACGAAAAAAGTTTCTCAAGTTGAAATAGGGTCGTATGACCGTGACAGAATATGAACGTGAGTTCATAAGATTGAGTAAATATGCAAGAGAATGTGTCTCGACGGAAGCTATCATGTGTAAGCGATTTGTTGATGGACTGAATGAAGACATTAAACTTTTAGTCAGAATTCTCGAGTTGACCGAATTTTTTGTGTTGGTTGAAAGAGCTTGTAAAGCTGAAGAACTTAATAAAGAGAAGAAGAAAACTGATTCGGAAGCTAAAAACTAGAGAAAGAGGTCAATGAGTTAGCACTATCAATCATCGTCAAAGAGATTTAGAGATGCACCTAGTCGTTCAAATGTTTCAGTTGGGCATCAGAGTAAAGATTGTGTGAAACAATACACAAACCTTAAAGCTCTAGTTGCAATAGAATCAAGTGTTGGCAGTGTCAGAAACAATAAGCATGAGTGTAGACAGTGCGAGAGATGTCATATTGGTAAATGTTGGGGCAAGTATAATAATAGAGTTTGTTATAAATGTGGCTCACGAGACCACTTTATTCGAGATTTCCCAGAGTTAGCTGAAAAAGATAACACTCAGAATGCGAGGTAGAGTAACCCTACAGCTAGGGGTAGGCCACCCAGAAACTCTGGTAATGTGAGTGGTAGCCAGAGAGGGACAATTGAAATAGCTGTAAGATCTGAAGCAAGAGTACCTGCCAGAGCTTACGCTATTCGCGCTCGCAAAGAAGCGTCATCACCCAACATCATTACCGGTACTTTCACTCTTTATGATACTGATGTGATTGCATTGATAGATCCAAGATCTACTCATTCATATGTGTGCATGAACTTAGTGTGTACTAAGACTTTACCTGTAGAGTCTACTAAATTTGTGATTAGAGTATCGAATCCCCTAGGCAGATATGTTTTAGTTGATAAAGTCTGTAAGAATTACCCTTTAATGATTGGGGGTCATTGTTTTATGGTTGATTTGATGTTATTACCCTTCGATGAATTTGATGTGATTTTGGGTATGGACTGGTTGACATTGCACGATGTAGTAGTGAATTGTAGACAAAAAACTATTGAGTTGATATACAAGAATAATGAAATTCTCAAAATTGAATAAGATGATTCGAATAATTTGCCAGTTGTGATATCGTTGATGAAAGCTCAGAGACTTATGAAAAAGAGTTGCGAAGCTTATCTTGCTTATGTACTTAATACGAAAGTGACAGAAAGGAAGATTGAGACAGTGCCAGTTGTGTGTGAATATTCAGATGTATTCCCTGAGGAATTACCGAGATTACCACAGATACGAGAAGTTGAATTTGGTATTGAGTTAGTACCGGGAACAACTCTAATTTCAATAGCACTGTATCGAATGGCTCCAACAGAATTAAAAGAATTAAAGTCTCAGTTGCAAGAGTTGACGGATAGAGGTTTTGCTAGACTGAGTTTCTCGCCTTGGGGTGCTCCTCTGTTATTTGTGAAAAATAAAGATGGCACGATGAGAATGTGTATTGACTATAGACAACTTAACAAAGTAACGATAAAGAACAAGTACCTTCTACCGTGAATTGATGATTTATTTGATCAGCTGAAAGGGGCTTCAGTGTTCTCAAAAATAGACTTGAGATCAGGTTATTATCAGTTGAGAGTCAAAGAATCTGATGTGCCAAAAACTACTTTTCAAACGAGGTACGGGCACTATGAATTTTTAGTTATGCCTTTGGGACTAACGAATGCCTCTGCAGTATTTAAGGACTTGATGAATTGGATATTTAGGCTGTATTTGGATTGATTTGTCGTTGTGTTTATTGATGATATTTTGATTTATCTCGTGATGAGATGGAACATGTTGAGCACCTGAGAATTGTGTTACAGATTCTACATGATAAACAATTGTATGCAAAGTTTAGTAAATGTGAATTTTGGTTGCACGAAGTTGGTTTTTTGGGGCATATTGTGTCAGCATCGGGAATATGAGTTGATCTGAGCAAAATTTCAGCGATTTTAAATTGGAAGCCTCCGAGAAATGTGTCTGAAGTCCGTAGTTTTCTGGGACTTGCAGGATATTACAGGAGATTTGTGAAAGACTTCTCGATGATTGCAACTCTGTTGATGAGATTGTTATAGAAAAATGTTAAATTTGAGTGGTCAGAAAAGTGACAGCAGAGTTTTAATCAGTTGAAAACTCTGTTAACTGAAGCTCTAGTACTTGTACAACCAGAATTGGGTAAAGAAATTGTTATTTATAGTGATGCTTCATTGAATGGTCTTGGTTGTGTTTTGATGCAGGAAGGCAAAGTTATAGTTTATGCCTCGAGGCAGTTAAAGCCACATGAAAAGAATTACCCGACGCACGATCTTGAGTTAGCGGCTATTGTATTTGCATTGAAAATATGGCGGCACTATCTATTTGGTGAGAAATGTCACATTTATACCGATCACAAGAGTTTAAAATATCTGATGACTCAGAAGGATTTAAACTTGCAATAGTAAAGATATTTAGAATTGATAAAAGACTATGAAATAGTAATTGACTATCATCCGGGAAAACCTAATGTGGTTGCTGATGCTTTAAGTTGAAAATTTTTATTTGCCTTGAGAGCAATGAACACTCAGATAGCTCTATGTGATGATGGTGCGATTGTAGTCGAGATGAAAGCGAAGCCATTGTTTTTGCAGCAAATTATCGAGACTCAAAAAGTTGATAATTAGATGTTAGCAAAACAAGCTCTGTGTGAACAAAACCCTGATTCAGAGTTTCGAGTTGGTAATGATGATTGCTTAAGATTTCGAGATTGAATTTGTGTTCTGAGAAATACAAAATTAATCCCAATGATTCTGAGTGAAGCACACAGTAGTCAATTTTCTATTCATCCAGGGGGTACAAAAATGTACATGATCTAAAATAGTTTTACTGGTGGCCTGGTATGAAAAGAGATATATCAGAGTTTGTTTCAAGATGTTTAGTATGTTAGCAAGTTAAAGCTGAACATCAGGTACCTTCGGACTTGCTATAGCCGATTATGATTCCTGAGTGGAAGTGAGAGAGAATCACGATAGACTTTGTGTCGTGATTACCCCTATCTTCGAGAAAGAAAAATGCAATCTAGGTAATAGTTGACAGATTGACGAAAGTAGCTCATTTTATTCCGGTAAGAACGGATTACTCTCTTGATAAATTAGTTGAATTATACATTTCTAAGATTGTAGGGTACCTATTTCTATTGTGTCAGATAGAGATCCGAGATTTATATCACGATTTTGGAAGAAATTACAAGATGCTTTGGGTACGAGATTACATTTCAGTACGACATTTCATTCGCAATTGGATGGTCAATCTGAACGGATCATTCAGATTCTCGAAGATATGTTGAGATGTTGTATTCTTGAGTTTGAAGGTACGTGGGAGGAATATTTACCATTGATTGAATTTGCATATAACAATAGCTTTCAATCAAGCCTAAAAATGGCACCGTTCGAGGCTCTTTACGATCGTAAATGCAGAACACCATTGTACTGGACTGAGCTGAGTGAGAATAAGATACACAGGGTAGATTTGATCAGAGAGACTGAGCAAAAAGTGAAAGTGATCCGAAACAGTTTGAAAGCAATGTTAGATCGTCAAAAATCTTACACAAATTTAAAAAGGAAAGATATTGAATTTGAGATCAATGATAAAGTATTCTTAAAAGTGTCTCCGTGGAAGAAAATACTGTGATTCTGTAGAAAAGGCAAGTTGAGTCCGAGATTCACGGACCATATAAGATTATCGAGCGTATTGGGCCGATTGCATACCGATTGTCGTTACCACCTAAGTTAGAAAAGATTCATAATGTCTTTTACATATCGATGCTTTGGCGATATAGATCTGATCCATCGCATGTAATTGCTCCTACTGAGATTGAGATTCAACCAAATTTATCATATTGTGAAGAACCAATTCGAATCTTAGCTCATGAGGTCAAAGAGTTAAGAAATAAGAAAATTGCCCTAGTAAAAGTGTTGTGGCACAAACACAGAGTTGAAGAGGCTACGTAGGAGCCCGAGGATGCTATGAGAGAGCAATAGCTGAATCTATTTGCTGGTAAGATTTTCGGGGACGAAAATCCCTAAGGGAGGAGAGTTATAACAGTCTGAATTAGACCCTAATCGGAAGAGTGGTTTCGGGACCACAAATTTGAGGTCAAAAAAAATTTTAATATTATTTTTTTATGTTTATGGTATATGATATGGTATGTGTGAAAGTTTCGTGCGGTAATTTTATCGTTTGTATGTCGAATTGTTAAAAAGGACTTAATCACATAAAATGCAAAAATTTGCATTCTATTTGTTAAAGTGCTTAATTTCTATGAATTATTAATGTGGAGCCCTTGCATTTCAATTATACCATTTCTATTAGTGGTGGACAAGATTAGACATGGTTAGGTGAATGTCCATGTGTTATTAGTAAAGTTATAAAGGTAATTTGAATATTATGGTTAATTAAAGAAAACAAAAGCCATAAAATTCATATTATTTTCTTTGTTCATGAACCTAAAATAGAAGAAAGAAATAAGGGTTTATATGTTTGAAGCATTCGACACTTATCAAGCTTGATTAAGGTATGTTTTGGCTTCAGTTTTTTATGATTTTTACATTTTTGAGATCGTTGTTAAGTGTTCTAGCCAGCCCATGTCTTAATTCACGAGATTGTTGATGTTTTCATGAGGTGATGTTAATGGATATTTCAGTTTTATGATAGTTGATGATGACAACTAAGTGTTTGATGTTTGATAATATGTTTTGTCTTTGATATTTAGGCTAAATAGAGAAAAATGAAAATTTGGAGGACTAAAATGTGAAATAAATGAAATATATAATTTTCTAAGGGCTTAAATGAAATTCGCCTAAGCTATTGTTAAGTTGGATTTTGTGATTTTGATATATTTGAGAAATAGGGACTACGGTGTCGAAATGTGAAAATATAGGGGCTAAAGTGTAAAATGCCCTAAATACATGTTTGTGGATTAATATGAATAAAATGTGAGATTGAATAAGTGAATTTGAATTTATATAGATCAAGAAAGGAGAAACTCAAACTTAGATCGAGGCAAGAATAAAGTGCTCGATTGATCAACTAGTATCTCATTTCTACGTCCGAGGTAAGTTCATATGTAATACTTATTGTTTGGTCATGTTTATATATGAATAGAATAATGAAAATGCAATTGGGAATCATGAGTAGATGTGAATATGATTTGATGATATTTAGCACTAAGTGTGCAAGTATGAAATAGCTACGGCTATAAAAATGGCACTAAGTGTGCAAAATTAAAACAATGGTAATTGAATAACGGGGACTAAGTGTGCGATACCGAAACCAATTGGGTTTAATATGAAGGCACTAAGTGTGCGATTCCATTACAGCTTTGGCTAATTATTTAGCACTAAGTGTGCGAATCCATCAAGTGGTTAAAGGTGATCGAACGAGTTAATACATCGAGCTTTGAAGTGGTAAATGAGATAGATAAGTACACAATGGTATAGGTGTGTACGAAACCTATGTGGTTGATGATATTGAGCTTAAACCTATGTGGTTGATATTAATAGATGTGAAATAGATGAAAGAGCATGAGAAAGAATGAGAAATGAGTTGACTTGAATAGAATTATGAATGCTTATTATAAGTTGAATGATATGGTATAAAAGTGTGCTCAAGTCTTGAAATGAAAATGAGTAAGTCCGTGAATTATACTGTATTGAAATGAGAATAAGTAAATCCATGAATTATACTTAGTGTAGTTAATTGAATGAATTACATCTATTTATTGATTTAGTTATGTTATGTTATGAACTTACTAAGCTTTAAGCTTACTGTGTGAAGTGTTCTCTATTTTACAGTGTTAAAAAGCTAGCTCAGATCCGAGGATTGTCAACGACTAAATCACACTATCGGACTTCTATTTTGGTACATTTTGGAAGGTGTATATATATATATATTAAAGTATGTCATGTATAGGCTAGTAGTAATATGGTATGTTTTGAGAAATGTAATCTTGCCACGTGATATGGCATAAAATTTAATGTGATTTTGGTTTGTGTTGGTTTATACTTGGTATTGATAAAAGGTAGTTTTTAATGTATATATATGGTCTATTGTGAATAGGTCAGTTTGAGGAAGCTTGGTAAGAGATTATGTTGTGAATTTGGTTTAATAGTATCATGAAATGGAATGTTGGAATAGAGATGATGTTTATGGATGAATGAATGGTTGTGGCATGTAGTTTTGGTATGGATAATGGTTATGATATTGGTTGATTGAGAAATGGTTATAAGGGTGAATGTTTGGTGAGTGAATTTAGTTGAAATTATGGCTTAAACCAAGCCTATTTTCATGCCACACGGCCTGAGCACACAGGCGTGTGTCTCGACCGTGTGACCCATATTTTGTAGCTAAATTGGATAGTATGGCACACGGGCTAGACACACGGGCATGTCTAATGACCATGTGGCCAAGTCAGGATCACTCACGGGTTGGACACACGGGCGTGTCTGGTGACCGTGTGACCTAGTTAGTGTTGCACACAAGCTAAGGTGAGATTTGAGGCACGGCCATGCAAGATACACGGCCTAGCCACACGGGCGTGTGCCCTGTTTTAGATGAAAAATTTTCCAAGTCTCGTAGAGGTTTCAAATGTTATCAGTTTAGTCCCGACCCCTTTCTAATGTATGATTAAGGTCTCATAGACCTTTTAAAAGGGACATTGTGACTGTGGATGATTATGAATTGATGATTGTATGGAAATGATTGAATGATATTCTTTTATGATTGGTAATGCCTCATAACCCTAATTCGGCGACAGACAAGGGTTAGGGATGTTACAATTTGAATTGTCTAGAGTGAAGGAAACGCTCTTTAAAAATGGGGTAACAATTCCCTAGCAATACACCGTTTGAATTCAAAATTTTAGAAGAAGAGTTTCAGATAATTAACAGAGGCAATCTTTCTAAGAATCTTGATTTCTCTTTTTATTTTCATCGATAGAGTATGGTTAAGACCATGGGTAGTGGTCACATTAATTTGGATAACTCCCCACGACAACAGGAGTTACTAAATGTGATAGAACGCAAAAGCTACATCTGTACCACAAAAGAGGAAGAAATGTTTCATGCTTTAGCCACCCGTGGAATTAGAATTTCGAATTTTGCATATGATTTCTCCATTCCTGAGGGTTTACATTGCCTAAGAGACACCTATGAAGGTAGTTTTTTATTATTCCTGCGCGTCTTGGAAACAGACTTTCACTTACCCCTCCATCCTTTCTTCTGCAACCTTCTTGGTGACTATCAACTAGCTCCCAACCAACTACCCGGTTTGTCTTGGTGGTTGGCTATGGCATATTTCATAGAATGCTCTTGAGCGAAAAGGTTCCACTAATTGTTGTGTTTCAAAGGTTACGCCAACTGAAGCCCTACAACCGAAGGGGTTTGCATGGGTTCTTTTATTTTACTCCTCACGAGGATGCGAAGACAATCATTTCTATCAGATGTAGCAACCTCTGTCTCAATCATGGGAAATATATTTGCATTCAGTATAAGTTGAATAGTGGGTTTGGTTTTCCCATAAGATGGTCTTTGCCTAATAAAAACATATGCTTTAACAAGTGAGATATCATAACCAAAATAGGTTGGGCATAGTATTACAGACTTCGCCAAGGCTGTGTATTAGATTTAGAAGAAATACTTACTGTAAGAAATGTCTTTAAGTATTGTCTCTTGGATTTGAGCCCTAATAAACAGAGGTAAGCTATGTAGATGATGGAGCCGACACCAACACAGTTGGACTTGTTCTTACATAGTTTGCTTGGCCCCATAGAGCAGACGATGAGTTAACTCTTATACTTCTGGGGTTAAAGGTTGAGCCTAATAATTACTTTTATAGCTTTTGTAAACTAAAGCCTCTCCCTTGGTCTTTACAGCTTCCAATGCATGAACAGACTAGTGTGAGCACAGTTATGTTAACTGTTGGTGGTGATGTTAGAATTGTTGATGGTGCAGGCACAGCTCAAGGTACTGAGGATAGTTCTAAGGAGTCTATAAGCTTATCAAGAGAGATTGACAAATACATAGACGTTCATTTATATATGCAAAGTGTTCTTGGTGGTCCCTTTGGAACTTCTACTGATAGAGGTAATGTGAACACTAGAAAGAGGCAAAGAATTGTTGTAGGAACTACAAACATTACTTTAATCTGTGAGGATGAGGGTAGTGTAAGGGGAGCTTCGTCAAAAAAGAAGAGGGGATCAACCTGGGGCTTCAAATGTTGTTGTTCCCATTACAATAGAGCCCGTTGCAAGCTCACCTCCTATAGTTTCTCCTGTTCACTCCTCATCACCACTGATGTCAATAAACACTAACTCCTTTAGAGTCATAATTAGCCATGGTCCTTTTGAGGGTTCCATGAAATATAACACTTTTGGCGATAAAGCAATGACTCTGTTTCCCTAGCGTGATCACTTGAATGTAAGCAAGTTTCCATTAACCCCTAATGATGTGAGAAAACAATAGGATAATCCTACTTTGAAGGAAACTAGAAGGTTGTTCTGCACTGATGTATCATCTAGTGATGCTAGAAGGCCTTCGTTGCGGAAGCTAGCAGTTTCTCTACAAGTATTGTTAAACGAGGCTTGTATGGCTAGTAAGGGGTTGGTTAAAGGTGTTGATCAAGCAAATACCCAGGATGGAAGTTGAAAATAGCTATTAGTCCACAAAGGTAGCATTAGCACAGGCACGCGAGCTCTACACGAAGTTGGATGAGGAAAACATGATATTACAATAGCACATGGAGACACTACAGGAGTGCCTTACTAGCACTAAAAAGGATGCTGAGAAACTTCACGGCGAGCTCGCAGGTAAGAAAGCAAATAAAATGGTTCTCGAGGCTAACTTGAGGAAAATGGATGAAAATCATAAGTTTGTGGTGGCTAACTTAACAAAGAGCCATGAAAAGGCTATGGAGTAGTATAAGACGGGGATGATGGAAAATTTAGAAGCATATCTGCCTAGTTTGAAGGCTAATTTTTTGCTTCATGCTCAAACTGTTATAGGCCCTTTTGATGCACGAAGAGTAAACTTTGATGCCCTTAGCGAGCTAACAAGTACCCAACTAGATTTTTATGTCAATTTTCCTTCTAGGACAGCTTGGGAGGAGTTCGCAACAAAGTGGAAGAATTCATCGAATTTTTATATTGTTGATGTTGTTGAAACAAGGTCTGCTCTTGAGGATTCTGTTGGTACTAGTGCTATTCATGCAGATGGAAATGAGGACAACGAATGTACAGGAGATGATGAATGAGGAGATGATGGGTCGACTAACTCTTTAGGCGTAGAAAATAACTAACTATTCCATTACTTGTAATGTACCTAGTATGCTAGCTTTTAAGATTAAGAAATGAAAATATTTGATTTTTGTTAATATGATAATGTGTTCGATTGCTAGTGAACTTGAACTTATTACCTAACTGCGTGATAACAATAAGCATACTAAATAATGAAAAGTATTAAGACAACTAACTTAGAGTAAATTATTCATAGCTTTGAAATCCCCGCGATTAGGTCATAAATTGGAGTCGTAAATTAGTAGTGCAAATGTATATTGGCGAACAAGTCAACAATCACAAGTTATGGCTTTAAGCCTATACATTCAAAAAACCTAAGTTGTGACTTTGGATTTAACTAAGTTTTTACAATTGTAACACCCCCTAACCCCAAACTGTCGCTGAAACAGGGTTACGGAGTATTACCAGACTAATCGATCAATTTACAAATAATACACAAATAATTAGTAAACATACTATGATATAACCCTATAGTCCCTTTTATGGACCTTCGAGGTCCAAAATATGAGGTTGAAGTAGTTCGAGACTAATTTGAGGACTCAAAACAACCTTCGAAAACTTTTAAAATTTTTCTCAAGTACAGGGTTTACACGCCCGTGTGGATTGAGGACATGTCCATGTGACCCCATGACATGTCCGTGTTGTTGAACCGTGTAACTCAACACGGCCATGGTGGTTTGGGACACGCCCGTGTCCCTTACTCGTAGAGCATTTTGATTTTCTTACACAGCCAAGCCGTACGTCCATGTACTTAACTCATGTGTAATTCTGACTTTACATGTTTAAGATGCAGGGGACACACGGCCAAAACACACGCCTATGTGCTAGCCATGTGTCTCACACGGTCTGGTCACACACCCGTGTGCCAAGCCGTGTGGACTCAAAATGAGACTTTCTAAACTAACCTAACCAACCCTGCAAAATTTCAAACCAAAACCAATTTGCAATCTATGTAGCAACCAAGACATTTCCACATTTAAACATACCTAATCATGCTTAAACAAGTGACTTATCTATTTTGTTCAATGAACATACATAGTACCATATAAATTCATACTAATAAACTTTATTCATTTCCATTTCATACTTGTATCAAATATGTCATATTAGTTCCATTTCATACTTATAACCAATTTAACCATCATTTTACTACCATAATTTTAAGACTCTTATACTTATACATCACTTAGGAACATGCCACAATTACCAAAGGTAAGGTACATTACTAAAATTTCGCTGAAGTCGATGTTGATTTGGATGATGGACCGAATATTGACTTCCTACTAACCTACGCACGGAAACAACCGTATGCTGAGTATGGGTATACTCAGTGGTACTACCATAATTCAAATTTATAACCTTAATCAATACATTATAAACATTTATTTTATGCCTACAATATTTCATAAATATATCAGACTTTAAATTAACTTTTTCAATAATAACAGTAAACAATATTTTTAAAACAAATATTTAATTGAATTTATAACTTATTTCACTGTCTAAATTTCATTAAATTTTTCACATCTCATTCCATTAGCTCATTTCATATCATATACAATTCACTAAATTTTATCACTTTATTCAATATTAAATTCCATTGCAATTTGTATTTAGTAAAGTCATGTAATAGCCCTATTTCGACCCTAGTCAGGAAGTGGTTTCAGGACCACAAAACCGAGCTATTAAAATTGAGAAATGCCATATTATAAAATGTTGATATGTGAATTATGCATGTGTGAAGTATTGTTACTTTAATATTAGAAATTCAGTGTGAATTATTTAATAGGACTTGGATGGGAAATTTAACAATAAGTGGGGTGAATCTTTGAGTGGCCAAATTGTGCATACTATAAAAGAATTGGACTTGCATGTCAATTCTCTCTTTTATTTGAAAGTGGCTGGCCATGCAAATGTTCTTATTGGTTGCTTTATTATTTTAATTGTTAATTAAAATAAGTAGAAATGATAGCATAATAGAAAATAAAATAATGAAATTAGTAAAAAGAAAAGAAAATTTTGGTTGTGTTTGTTCTTCTTGCCGTGAACCATAGAAAGAAAGAGTGAAAAGAGAAAGCTAGCATTCGGTCTTGTGGCATCAAAATTAAGCTCAAGAACCCAGAGGGGCACATTCGGACAAAGGAAAGGCTAAGATGGTGGAACAATGAAAACCATAATTGCTCAACAACAAATCGAGGTAAGTTTTAAGTAAATGAAATTATCATAAAAAGTTAGATATGTATAATAGGTTGTATGGGCTGTGAACTATGGCTCAGTGACCTTACCTAATCTAAATTTTGCGCATAAGATAGTGGTTATAGAGCATATAACCAAATGGTACCTAATGAATAAGCTATGAAAACTAGGTAAGTATGTGACCTTTATATATGTGTGAACTGAATGTATATTGGAAGTATTCTGTGAAATTATATACGTATGAAGCTATTGAAATATCAATGGGATATAGAAAATTTGTGGGGTATTCGCTTGACCTGTGATTGTGCATTAAGATTCAATGGAAAATTCGGGTTGAACCCCGAAGGGCATTCATGCCAGAGTTGAATCCGGGTTGAATCCCGAAGGGCATTCGTGCCAGAGTTGCGGCCAGGTTGAATCCTGAAGGGCATTCATGCCATTGTTAAATCCGGGCCAAGTCCTGAAGAGCCTTAAGGCTAGTGATATAATCCGGGCTGAACCCGAAGGCATTCATGCTGGAAATACGCAAAATTTTGGCCTTAACAACTATAATGAATGAGCCTGTTATCTTAAATTATCCAGGTATGTGCCGTATACAAAATTTTGAACTCGTTTCTGTTGAATTATGATTTGTCAATTGAGTAATATTGTTTTTGACCATGGATTATAGAAGTATAAAGGCATGTGGCTTATTTTGCTGTAAATGGAATTCGGTTTATGAGGAATGTGTTATGTTTTGTTTGAAGCATCTGTATGATTTGAAATTTCGTTAAGAAAATCTGTTGGCCATGAACACACTATAGGATAGATTAAACCTTAAATGCATTCGGTCTGAGAGATAAATGGATAGATATCGAGAGTATTTTGCTTGAAGTTAAAATGAAAGTTTTTAATGCTTAAAACTTACTAAGCACATAAATGCTTACTCTGTTGCCCTTAATTTTCTGTTTTGTAGATTTCGTTCGTTAACTACGGTCTCGGGAATCACAGAGTCGAAGTCGTCCACACTATCTAACCTCACCTTGGTACCTTTAATATCTTAACTACGATAATGGCATGTATAGGCTTGACATTTTGATGTTCAACAAGTATTATTTTGATGATGTAATTAAGTTTAGCCATGCGAAAATGGCTTGTCTAAATACCTTACATCTATATCTATGGTTTTAAACTTGGTTATGTGTTATGTGGATAGAAGTGTATGTTGTGCATTCTGTTAAATATGCTTGAAGCATTATATATCTTGATATCTACGTTTTGAGAGACATGTATGACTTGAATGTGAACAAGATAAACGAATGCTGAAATTTGGGATTGAATGTGACCATTCGGTAAGTCCATATGGGTTGAATGAAGTTTGTTTGAAATTCGTTAGATTGGATTAGGTAATATGAACTTAGAAGCATGAGTAGAGTTGTTTTGAGCATGGTCTTTTGGCTAAGAAAATTTCTTAATGTATGCGATGCGGTTGATGAATGATTTATAAGTGCATGAATTGTTCTGAGTTTTGGTATGATTAGATATCATGTATATACATGTATAATCGGCCTAGATGTTAAATTGTTGAAATTTGGCTAAGCTTTGATATTTTACCATAAAGAGAAATGGTTGTGTATGATCATCGAATCAGTTTATGAATGTAGTGTAATGCCTCTTAACCCTCCGGCGACGGGAACGGGTTTAGGGGTGTTACAAGTCATATCCTAACAATAACAATTTTCACTAACTAATCTCATATATCATCACTTTACTTTAATCAATTCTTGCACCTTTAGTTCATATTTTAAAATCACATATCTCAATTTCATTTTCACATATCAAATTCACACTCAAATTATATAATTCAATTATATTATTCTTTTTAATTAACTTCTCATATTATTTATATAATTTCAAATAATTTGTGAACTTTAGTTTCATTTCTCAATCTCATATAATATTTCAACTCACAATCCAACTTTGAACACTTTATGAACCTTTGGTTCATGCATTCCATCTTATAGCACAAATTTCATTTCATATTTTATCTCACAATATCACTTTCTCATTTCATTCAATAACTCAATTAATCAAATTTATTTGATTTTATCAGTTCATTTATTTTCCCCTATTAACATGACTCGGACCTTGGCGGATACACGGATCCAACCAAACACACCAGAATGGTTACCAACGCCTCATCGGATAGTTCGAAGCAATAAGTGACGACCAACGTCTCATCAGCTGAGCCGAAGTAAAATGGCGACCAAAGCCTCATCGAATCTATCCGAAGCAATAAAATGACACACCAAGTGTCTCATCGACTCCAGGTCAAAGAATCCCTGAACTCTTTCAATCCTATGGCATGCCAACTATATCTACCCTAGCCCGACTAGTTACTAGGGTATCAGAATCACATATCAATTCAATCACTTTCTCATACTTTCAATCCATATACATTTCAAATAATCACATTCAATTCAATTTGATTCTATTTCACATTTCCATTCCATTCATTTTAATATCATCAATTCAAAGACTTTCCAATCAATATACCATCAAATGCTCATACACAATTATACTTCATTTTGATTTAATTCGATTCACAATTCAAACCAGTTTCTCAATCCAATATGCATTTCAATACCACATTAATTCTTTAATTTCAAATCATATTACTAGAAATTTTCATTCAATTCACATACAATTCCATTTTATTTAATTTAATATCAATATTAACTTTATTTTTATGCACTAAACATATTATTCAAAATTCAACAATTACTAATAATAAATTCAATTCCAATACCTATTTATCACTTAATTCAATCTTGATACTTACCTCAATTTTCTTATCATATATATATTAATTTAAAATTTAACAATTAATAATCAAATTTGAATTATGGTAATACTAACCTGAATTTCTCGTTTTTACCCCTCATTTATTTTCTCTTTTCCCTCCTTGCTCGATGTCTCGAGTTCTTTACTTGCTACGAAAATCAAAATCATTTTCACTATTAATATAACAATAATTGAATTTCTATTTATTTTCAATTTACTCCTAACTAAGTTCACTTACTTTTCTAATTCAAGTCACACTTTATTTCCATTCAAATTTTACCCAAACTCAAATTTAACTATTAAATTTTCAGCATGTTTTCCTAATTTTGAATTTTTCTCAATTTAGTCCCTACAATATAAAACTTATATCTTTCTTTACAATTTAATCCTTTACTAGCTTCTAACTTTAATTTCTATCAATTAAACCCTTAATTCATCAATTTACTCAACATGACTCATATTCAAAAATCTAAGAACTTCCAAAACTTCAACTTAAATTCAATAAAACTTTGTTCTGAAACTTCTAAAATACCAAAATTAAAAGAAAGGGTTAAATTGACTTACCTTTTAATGCTTAAAGCTTCAAATCTCTAATTTTTCCTTTTTCTTTTCTTTCCCCCTTTTTCTTTCTTTCTTTCCCGTTTGCTCTCTGTTTCTCTTTTTCTTTCTTTTGTTTTTCTTTCCTTATTCCTTCATATCATACACATATATATATACATATATTAGTTTATAATAATAAAAATCTATTTAACAACAAATACCTACAATACATTTGTCCACAAATATATTTTACACTTGTCATCATTTGATTTGTTAATGATACAAAAAATCTTATAATTTAATTAATTACTTAATAAATATCTTTTATTTAATTAATACACTTGAATTTAATCTCAACCATACATTTGTCATAAATCTAATTTATTTATCAATTAAAAAATCTCATAATTTAATTATTTATAATATAAATATCTTTTACTAATAAATAATACACTTGTATTTTATTTTATTTATTTCATCATATGATATTTATAATTAATTTAATAATTATTATTATGATAAATATCTTTAGCTTAAAATATAAGTAATTATGTATTTATTTTACAATTGTACAAATATTTTTAATACACATGTACATATTTACTACCATACAATTGTCTTTAATATAATATTAATTTTCTTTCAATTGCCGCCTTATTTATACAAAATGGCCTAATTGCCATTTTAGTCCATTTTACTTTCTTTTAATCTACAATTCAACTTTTACCCCTTATTCAATCTAGTCCTTTTTACTAATTTCTTTAAATTAAAATAAATTAACCTAATCAAAGCCTAATTAAACACATAACTATTTTTATAAATATTTTTAATAAATATTTTAAAGACTCGATTTACTAAAACGGAGGCCCTACAACTCATCTTTTCTGATGCTCATGAATTTGGGCCATTACAATAATATTAGCTACAAATTCATATTATCAAGTTGTTTAAAAGTCACGATCTTAAATCAACTAACTCAGAAATGGATAGGCTGCATCAACTAACCTTTGTAAAATCAACCATGAGCCTAGGTCGTCGAGTTGTTTAGGAGCTATGATCTTAAATTAGCTAACTCAAAGATGGATAGGTTGTGATCATAAATCAGCTAACCTTTGTAAAATCAGCTGTGAACATAGGTCATCGAGCTGTTTAGGAGTTGCGATCTTAAATCAGCTAACTGAAAGATGGATAGGTTGCAATATTAAATCAACTAACCTTTGTAAATCAGCTGGGAACGTAGGTCATCGAGCTATGTAGGAGCTGGGATCTTAAATCAGCTAACTCAGAGATAAATAGGTTGCAATCCTAAATCAGCTAACCTTTGTAAAATAAACCGTGAACATAGGTCGTCGAGTTGTTTAGGAGTTGCAATCTTAAATTAGCTAACTCAAAGATAAATATGTTATGATCTTAAATCAACTAACCTTTGTAAAATCGGTCATAAACATAAGTCATCAAGTTGTTTAGAAGTTGCAATCTTAAATCAGCTAACTCAAAGATGAATATGTTACGATAATAAATCAGCTAACCTTTGAAAAATCAGCATATATAAATAATACTTCTTTATTAAAATAAAGTTTTGTTCATACACAAGAATGCTAAGTCAGCATTCCATGTTCACGGAAGAACCAGGCCGTCTATTTTAGCCAACTTATAGGCTCCATAACCTACCTTCTGTATCACTTTGTAAGGCCCCTCCCAATTTGGAGCCATTTTTCCCTATTATGCTGCTGGAAGGCTAACCTTAGTATTTTTAAAAACTAGGTCACCCACCTGAAACTATTTATTTCTCACCTTAGAATTGTAATAACGAGCCACCTATTGAGCTCGCGCGGTAGCCCTGACTTCTGACATTTCTCTAATTTCATCAAGAAGATCAAGGCTAAGTCTCAAGGCTTCTTGGGTGACATTTTCATCAAAATGTAGCATTCTATACGAGCGCATACCTAATTCAACAGGGATTACTGCCTCTGCTCCATGAACAAGTGAGAACTCAGTTTCTCTAATAGCTATATGAGTTGAGGTTCGCAAGGCCCAAAGAATTCCTGGTAGTTTCTCCAACCAAACTCTTTTAGCATCATCTACTTTTTTTCTTCAAAGTTGTTAGAATTTTTTTTATTTATGGCCTCCACTTGACCATTCGTCTAGGGAGTCTTCACGAAGCTTTGAGCCAGAGCAATATGTAAATTATTGCAAAAAAATTTTAAATTTTCCTTGGAATTATGTCCCATTATCTTTTATTATTTAGCGAGGGACACCAAATCTACAAACAATAGACTTCTACAAAAAGGATTCCATCAATTTTTCAGTAACTATAGATAAGGCTTCAACTTCTATCCATTTGGTGAAATACACCACAAACATAACTATGAATTTCTTCTACGTTATAGCTATAGGGAATGGGTCTAGAATGTCGACTCCCTAAGTTGCAAATGGCCAGGGGCTTGGCATGACTTGCAACGGCTTCGCTAGTGATCTTTGTACTCAAGCATATTTTTTACAAGAATCGTAAATACAAACCATATGATGCATATCCTACTGCATAGTTAGCCAGTATTACCCTTGTCTAGAAACTTTTTATACAAGTAACCTAGCACTGAAATGATCTATACAAATTCTTTCATGTATCCCTCTTATTACACAATTAGCTTCTGAATGCGTCAAACATCACAGTCATGACTGGGAATACCCCTTTTCTATAGGGTATACCTTCTAAAAGGGTATACCTAACAATTATACAAGAAATTATTTTAATCAACTAAAAATGGCACAATTCATTCATTAATTAGATGGTAGTTAATCTAACATCATGATCACTTGGTAATTCCTATATATTTAGTTGGAAACAATAATATCATACCTCGCAACTTTGTACTGTAATTTGACGAGCTCCCTTTTATCAAGAGAAGTTTCTTCCCCTCGCAATATTTAGATGATAAGAGTCATTCACGTATCTCCTGATCCATAGTACAGATCTGCTACATGTTATAGCTTGAAACATCTTTGTACTAAAGCAAAATTTTTCCTCTCTGTTCGATGACAACAGACGGCGCCATCTTGGAAAGTACATCTGCTCGAGTATTATCTTTTCTTGACAACTAATTCACTTGCACTTTTTCAAATATAGTGAGTAGTTGTGCTGCTATAGAATGGTATTTCTTCAAAATCAATTCCTTTACTTCGTACTCTCCACTCATCTACTTAGTAACCAACTGGGAATCTAGTGTGCACCACAAATTCCTTAGCCTTTAGCTGGCAAGCTAATTGTAATCCCAATATCAAGGCTTCATACTTTGCTACATTATTAGATGCCTGGAAGCCAAAAGAAAGACCATATTGTCATTCATTGTTATTAGGGTCAATTAAAAGCATGCATGCTCCTAATTCTGACTTTTTCGTAGAGCCATAACAAAAACATCCCAAGTTTTTCAGCTATCAAGCATATTCATACCCTCATGTGGTGAATCAACTACTATGTTGTACATAACCAATGGAAAAGAATTTTTTTAGAACATGGGCATGTCTTTGTTATATGCCATTATAAGAGGTAATAAGTTAATTGTACAATTTTCATTAGTTAGTTCTTGTAGAGGATAAAAAATATCAATGAGCTTAATTCTATTAATATTTTGAAAACCAACATTTCATATTATAAACTATGGTACCTGTGGGATTGGCAGATTTCTCAAAGAGCATTCGACTATAAAATCAGTCAAAATCTACCCTTTTATCACTGTCCTCGGAGCGTACTCCACGCCAAACTCAGCTAACTTAATTCCTCATTTTGTTATTCTCCCTAAGGTGTCAGCTCTAGCAATATGTCTTTAGTGGGTTGGTTAGTCATAATGACAACATCATAAGCCTGAAAGTATAGACACAACTTGCAAGTTGAAATAATTAAAGCAAAAAACAAGTTTGTCAATTTTTTAATACCTTAGTTCGCCATTCTGCAACACTTTATTGGCGAAATACACCAGGAATTGGCGAACACTTTTTGCCTTAACTAAAACAACTACAACTGTCTCCTTTGAGGTCGCAAATAAACATAGAGTTTCTCCCCACGCGTGGCGACATCAATAGTGGTGGCAAGAATATCCTTTATCATCCTTAGATGAGGCATATCTAAGATGGCAATAAATGGATTAACCTTAATTCCTCTTTTCGAGACCATGAAGCCCAAAAATTTACCAATTATTACACTAAAGGCACATTTATCAAAATTCAATCTCATGTTGTGAGTTGCAACACAGCGAACACCTCAGACAAGTTTTACACATGCTCATTAAGAGTAGAACCCTTTACAAACATGCCGTCCCAATCTGATCTCCAAAAAATTTGTTCACTAACATTTGGTAAGTTGCATTTGCATTCTTCAAACCAAAAGGCATGACATGGTAACAACATAATCCTTCTTTAGTAACAAAATTCGTTTTGTCCTGATCCTTTGAGGCCATAAATATCTTATTATACCCGAAGAAATCATCCATAAAACTCATAAATATATGCCTCGAGGACTTATCAAACAATCTATCAATTGAAGGCAAGGGAAAATTGTCCTTTGGGCAAGTTTTGCTAAGGTTAGTGAAGTCGATACACATTCTTTACTTACCATTAGCTTTTTTCACCATCACCACATTTGAAACCCAGTCAGGGTATGCAACTTCTCTGATGAATCCAATTTATAACAAATTTTGCACTTCCTGTCTTACGGTTTCTACAACTCGCGATGCGAACTTTCTTTTCTTCTGTTTCACTGGCTTAGCCTTGAAAAGAACATTCAGTCTGTGAATAATTATTCGAGGATCCACCCTGGCATATATACAACCAATCAGGCACAAATATCAGCATTTTTCCTTAAGCATTTTACCAAGTTCTCCATTTCCTTTACTGCTAATGTCGATGAAATCTTAATTACCATATCTGCATCATCATAAAATAACTGCAAAGTTTCCAAAATTTTTACAGTTTCTGGTTTCTTCACTCTCTCCTCATTCCTAGCATCCAAATTGTTCAAGTATAAAAGCTGACTATCTACCCATGTTTGTTGTAAGCTCTGCCCCTACTACACTTGTTCGTGCGGGTCAATACCTCAACTGCACTACCACTATCCATTAGTATCAGTTTCACCTCTAAACCTGCAATAGTTGCTGAAACCACCATCGGATCATTTCCTTCTTCATCGCAAACCAATTATTCATCTTCATTACTAAAATCCACTCTCCACTTTTCTTACTGACACAACCTCTTGGGTAAACTAACTGACATAACATTCTTGAAATATGCCTTTCTCTTTGTATTGGAAGTTGCCCAGCCCTCGTCTATCCCAATTATTACATGAATAGTTCCTCTTACCTCCTGCTTACCTTTGGCCTCAGTCCTTGAACTCTGTCTGACTGGTCAGTACCTTGTGCCACAAAATCTTTCAACTCACCGTTCTTAACCGCTTCCTTAATTACGTCCTTTAAAGAAGAACAATCATCAATTTTATGTTCTCCATCTTCGTGGAAAGCACATCTGTCTCTCGAGCTTAACCTTCTTACACTATGCCTCATAGGTAGAGGAGTTGGCATAATACCGAGGTTTTTTACCTAGCTAAGAATATAGGCACACATAACATTTCAAAGGAGTGTAAGTTTTAAATTTACCATAAGGAGGATACCTTCTGTCATGCTCAAGTTGCGGCCTCTAAAATGTTCTAGACAATTCATGTTGCAACTATCATTTTTGCTGTCCCCACCTTGCACACATAAAGATTGAGAAGATGTAATGATCACGAACACCTTCTCTATTCCTTGACTGCTTGTCATCCCTATGAATGTACCGTAAGCTACTCTCTTTATTTCTTCAACTTCGGCAACCTTGTGGGCCTACTCGTCCAGATCTTCCAAGCTGTGAGGCCAGTTGTCAGTGAATAAATATTGTACATGTTCATTTAGAAATCCCATGATAAAGGCATCAATGGCTCGTTAATCCTCTAGGTTTTTTGTATTTAATGTTGTCGCATGGAAATGTTTAACATAATCTTTTAAGCTATCACCCTCCTTTTGCTTAACAAACATCAGCCCTATAGGTGCACTCATTATTATCCTGTGTGCTCGAAATCTACCAAAAAACATATGGCCCAATTGCAAAAAACTCTAAATGAAACATTGCGAGAGGGATAAGTACCAATCATTTGCACTATCTTTGAGAATTGTCGAGAAGGCTTTGCATTTCGTAGCATCAAAGGCTCCTAGCACATTCATGTAGTCGTTTTATTGCATGAGATTTGCTCGGGGATCCCTTATACCCTTAAACATTTCATTTGAAACTTTAAAATCAAGTGGCAAGCTCACTGTTACAACCTTAACAGCCAACGAATTGTTAGAACACAATAATCAATCCATATCTTGAGAATTGGGATGTAAAGCCCATACATCCCTTTACAGAGCATCCATCTCGCTCTGCCACAACTTTTCATGCAATCCAAAACTATCCTCACGCATTTCACTATTATCATGAAGATCAAAATTGTCAGACTGCACCTTCTTCCTTAAATCTTCATTCTGCTTCAACAGTTCCTACTAAAGCGCCTGTTGTTGTTCAAATCTAACACTTTGTAGAGTCATTTGCTCCTTCATTAATCTCAAATGTTCTTGAAAAGTAACAAACTATTGTGAAAATGCATCTTGGTTAGAGGGGAATAACAAACCAACTAACAAACAAATCAGCTTCACTAGGTCAGTTTCCTGCACCAAAGTCCTCAAGTTGTCCGATGAAAAAATTAATAGGGGAATTTTCATTGAGATGAGCCATTTTCAATTTTTGCAAACTGAAGGTTTGAAGATTTTAAGTTTGTCCACACTCATCACACCAATTGTTAATGTATTTTTCTCTCTTGTCTTCTCAAAGGATGGTGCTGACCTATTTATATGATACAGATACTGTTCACTGACATGACATATTGAGTAGGCTCCATGCACGTGGACACGTATCTTATCTTAGACTTAACATGTGTTTATGTGGCTCCATGCACGATTCCGCGTGCGCAACCTCACAGGGGATTGCAGTCCACACTTTGCGATCACACCTTATCACGTGAACATGACCTGTGAACACATCATGAGAACTCAATGGAATCAGACCAGAATCCAACCAAAACTTATTCAGATTCGAACCATTTGGACCCAAGATAGTCGACATCGTAGCAAAGCTTTAATTTAATTTTGTAAATGATGTGTGTAATAATAAAATACATTATAATTTTAAGGGAAAACTCAAATTTAAACTTCAAAAACAAAAAACAATCACTAACTTCGAAAAAATTAATATTTATAAACCATAAAACATACATAAAAAATCCCCCTACGACCCAAATCTTAACACAAAATGCTAAAAATATTAGTTTCTTAAATCATTCTTAAAACAAGAGATTCCTTAGTCTCATCACAACTTCAATGTGGAAGAAGTGCCAATTTCCTTAATTACTTTGAGATTCTATAAATCATCCAGTTTGTTGGGTAGCTTCATTATGTTATAATCATTTGAAAATTATGAGCGTCACATGAACACAAAAATAGCCCAAAATAGAGCTACACCAACCAACACTTTTATCATCCACAAAACGAAAGTTTAAACGCTTAATTGTTACCAACTTTTCGAAATTAAAAATTTAACTCTAATTGTTAATACTGTTAATTTTTTATTAAATTCAAATTTATTACTTTTAATTCACGATTGGACCTTTGAAGTATACCTATTTTTTCAATTTGGTATTTATTTTTTTTTTACTTAATTTGATACCTAAAGTACACTCAGTTTCCAATTTGGTACCTAAAATATATGTTATATTTTTTAGTCCATTATTTTACAGATGTTAAAAGGAATTTATGGCCAATCACAAAGCACCACAGGGTGCCTTTTTGTAAAAAAATAAATATTTTTTATTAAATGTATAGATACATTAAAAATGTATAAAAATAGAAATAAATATATAAAAAATTCAAATATATATAGAATCTAGAAAAAAGCATAAATTATAAAATAAAAATAAAAAAATGATAAATGAAAATAAATTAGTTGAAATTAACGATAATATTATTAAAAAAATGTAAACAAAAATGGTATACAAGGACATGATTATATACAACGAAATAAAAGAAATGCTTAGTGGTATATAATCTGGTGTACTATATTTTTACAGTTTTTTATAATATTATTATTAATTTTAACTAATTTCTTTTCATTTATCATATTTCCATGTGGCACTTTATGATTGGCTATCAATTTTTTTTAACGTCAGTCAAAAACTGGATAAAAAATATATCAAAGGCATATTTCAAATACCAAACTAGGAAGTGACTGTACTTTAGATACCAAATTGGATCAAAAAAAATTTTAGGTACTAAAGTGAGAAAACGAGTATAATTTAAGGGCCAAATTGTGAATCAAACCAATCCATTACAGCATCATTTCTCCATCACACTGCTACAAAATGAATTTTTTTAAATTATAAAATGTCACTCCAACAAATTTAATAAAATCATTTTAATAACATTAACAATCATACCTGAATTTTTTTTAATTTGAAAAGTAGGACTAAATTTTAAATATAAAAAAATTTAAGGACTTGAAGCATATTTTAACCTATTTTATTTCTTTGCTAATTGTGGCCGATTTGTGAAAAAATTTTAATGCTATTTTCCATTCATATTTTTTTATAGAGAATATCATTATTCATAAAAAAAATTTTGTTACTATTTTCTATATCCGTTTTACTAAATCTCAAGTTAAAATTTGTTCGAGACATGTAGATCCAACTTTGTCAAAAAAAAAAAAAGGGTGGACCAACTCGTAGACAACGGGTTGTATATGGATTTCAGCCATTGACAGTGGGACGGAATAGCCAATTACACTGAATCCGGTGCACTAAGAGCCGCAAATAAGTGATGGGAAACAATGTGTTCAGCATTTAAGGATAGTGCATTGCGACCGCCTCACTTTATTCTAATTATGCTACCCAATAAATATATATAGACACATGCATTTATATATATTGGTTGGACAATTTTTTTTTTTAAATATTTGTATTCAGTATTTGTGTTGAAAACTTCTTTAATATATGCTTCATATCCAAAGTTGAGGAATAATTGCGAGTACAACGCTGCAGAAGTCATATGATAAAGTCTTAGCATCTTCGGCTAGATGTAACAACAGGGTTGAGCAAATGCTAGGCTTGAGCTTAACTCAAAACATAAAATGTTGTGTTTTTTGTTGTAAATAGTCCATGCTAGTTCTAGTTTCAAAAACCAACTCAATCCATTAGGGTTTTTTTAGTCATGATTTTCTTGATCAACCCCCACAGCATCTGTATTAGCTGATGATTTGCATTAGATAACAATAATCCAAATAAAACAAACATTATGTTAAATTCTCACAAGGATATTTCGAGCAAACATACTGTCCGACACTTGCCCTCGAATTTGAGTAACTAGGTAGACCATGGTTATCAGTTACAACATGTTATAAACTAGAAATCCCTTATAATTCTTTCCTTCCTATTTCTAAATTCAATCTTCTTGTAGTACATATAGAGAAGATCTAACTTATATGGTACGCAAACAATCATTGATTATGTGTATATGTTGGAGAAGAATCAGTTCAATGACTTTAAATTCCACAGAAGTAAAGACTCTGCAAAGGGCATAAGTTATCATGTTCATTTAAGTGAATGAAAAAGAAAAGAAACCACAAACAAGCAACAATCATCACACTTACCACAGTGTGATGATCAAAGCTAAAAGAAGTTTTTCAAACTCATAATGTTAAAATCAAATGAAATGAAATTCCTCTATCAGCACTGCTAGGAAAAATCAGAATGATCCTTTTACAGCAAGGAATGATTTTGGTTTCTATTTCAAAGAATGAAGAATTTTAATGGACCTAAGCATCCATACTATTGCTTCAACATTTTCATTCTATTTGAAGTACCAATGTTTGATATCCTTTCCTAATGCATATTGAGATATAGGTATAAAATATGACCCTCTAAATGCACAAAAATCTCATAAAACCATCCAATACTTGCCACCTGAGTCCAAGTATTATACCATTATAGGAGAAACCAGATACAGGCCTACAGTAGCATAGCTAAACACTAAAGAATTAATGGATTTATATTGTGGTGGGGTATCTAGGGCTCTTTTTTTTTTTTTCAAAAGAGAGGTTTGATTTAAGGATGACATCTCTTCAGTTGGAGAGAAGCCTATATTTAATAGAAATCTGATTCATCACCAGAAAAGGACAGGGCAGGTCAGGTCAGGTCAGGTCAGATTTGATAGTAATTTGTAAATTAACCCTTCCCTTCTCCACTCCGTAGCTACACTTCTTCAACGGGAAGAAGTAAGTACTTGAGAATTTTCTCAAGATTTTTATGCACTTACTGGAAAGATATTCAGAAACCAAGAAAACAAAAAATGAAGGTTCATAATTTCCCAATCAAACACCAAGTCAATTTTCATAAATACTCTTAACAGGGAAGTCTTAGATCCCAAAATTCAAGTTAAACATGCAATTATATTAAGCAGATTAAAATTAACAACCTTTAATATACAACAATATAAGAAAAACCCAGAAAGATACCACTTTGCACAAAGCAGCTATATATGGTAGGTTAAAAACATAAAATTTTTGGGGGTTTTTTTATTTTTTTCAGGATTTGATACCTTTGATACCTCTAGCACATCTTGTAATAACTTCACACCCTCGGTTGTAATGATTCGCTTGATGACCGCCATTGCAATCATAGTAAGAAGCACCAGGGGTAGCACATGGGACCATGTCCCTCCTCAGTGTCTCATAGCTAATGTACTTCCTTTGCATCACCAGCACCCTCCTGTTGCTCTCTGACTCCATTTCTTCCTCTTCTAAACATTCTTCAAGCTTTTTGGTGCAAACCCTTCTTGCCCTTGCATCGATTTCACTGCTTGCCAGTGCACTATCGAGGTCTAAAATCGAGACAGAATTACAGGTATGGAGGAAGAGAAGGGATAGGAAGAGGCTGATGAAGATGAATTTGAAGTTGAAAGTGGGCATTTTGGTTTTGGGTTGGATTTTTTTTGAAGGGTTTTTCAAGTTTGATTCAGGGATTTGTTGGTATGATAGTTTGATCTTTCATGTAGAACGAAAGAATGGAGGTTTTGATGGATGAGGACAAGACATGGAAATACAGCATCAAAGCTTACATACATATATACTTATGTTACAAACCAAATTATACCACTTTGCTTGGAAATACAGTAAAGAGTGGAGTGGGGACTCTTTCTCTCTCTCTATATATAATATATATAAGGAAAAAGAAAAATAATAAGTTGAGAATAACTGTAATATTAGAACAATTCAAAAATAATGACGATAATAAATACTAATTAATCAAGAAAAAATTGTTAAAAACTTCAAAAAACTTACTACATCATTGATACATAAAAACTTAAGTCTCAAGTCATCTACCTTCCTTATCATCTCGCAATTTCAAGGAAATAAAGAAAAGTGTACAACATAGATAATCTTATGATTTCATTCAAGCCATTTTCTATTTATTCTATTTAGATTTTAGATTCGAAGCCGGGTTGTAACAAACAAATGCGCTAGTGATATATTGATATCTATACAGATATGCACTTTGAGTGAGAGCGGCGCGGAGCTATTTTTATTACTATAACCTATCATGATAATATTTCTAATAGAACTAATGGTATTTTTATATTGATAACTTTTACATATATGTCAAAACATGATTAAAAATTAAAAACTAAAAATAAAATCATGTCTACTCTCAAAAAAAAAAATAGAGTGAATAAAATAATAAGTACAAAAAATGTGAACAAAATGAAACCACAAAATTATTAAAAAATTTTGATAATATGGACTAAAATTAAAAAACTATGAAAGTTAATATAAAGAAATCATGTTCAACAACTAACTCGATTACTCTTAAAAATATAATATATATATATATATATATATATATATTAAATATATTTTTAACTCTTAGAAAAAAGTTTGAAGTAAATAGGATCAAAATTCACCTTTTATTTTTTATATTTACTTTTAATTGTGGTTTTAAGTATATTTTGAATTAATATTAAATTACTAAATAAAATGTAATTATTTTTACTTAATATCATTAATGCCTCAATCACTCTTTATAATGTGCATGTAACTAAAATTTATGTTAGAATCAATTTAAATACCATTTTTATATTAATTTTTTCTTTAAAAAAAAAGAGTTTTAGCACCAAAAACTCTTATATTTTAAAATAGGTGGATAATCTTATGAGTTATAGTCCTATTTTAATATCTATAAACACATTCTAATGTTTTCATTATCTAAATAATTTTTTTCCCTTTCTATTTATTTTGCAAAAAGGTTAGATTTGATAGTCTTTTTTGGTGAATTATAAGGGATGGTAAAATTTTAACGGCAATACGACTAGCGCGATTCAAACTCAAACCACACTTGAGATGATGAATATTTTGATCATCAGGCCAACACATAGGATTTAGATTTAATGGTTTTTAATTACATAAATATTACAAGTAAATTTAATTATAATTAATTTAGGGGATGCATATAAATTTATGTTTGTTATTAAAGTATTTTAATATTTTAAATGTATTGATAATTATAGATTTTTTTTTTGAAATAAAGCTGATACTAGCATTTACTGATAAAATTGAAATAAGTCAATTACATGCCTTGAAAATAGAAAAAAAACAACTACCTACCCCTAAATGTTTATCCAAACGGTGCCTTGAGACTCACCGAAAGAAATAATTCAAAGAAACTAAAAACATAAAATATTAAGGCAAAATGAAACGACAGAACTTAAAAAGATAAAAGTAGAGAAAAAAAAAAGCCTAGAACCCTACTTCTCTGAAAGCAAACCAACAAAATTCATGTATCAGCCATTAAAGAGGTTATCCATCTTCCAAGATTAAACTTTCAGATCCTCAGCCTCCCTCCAGCTCTCGAGTTCTTCGGGCAAACAGTCGCGACGCCTGGACTTTGTAACTTATACTATCTTCCATCAAAAACTATTCTTCTCTTAAAAATCACTATTCCTTCCACTGCTTGCGACGCCTCTTCAATCAATAACGAGGAACCTCGTATTGACATCCTTCCTTCGCCATCTTGTGGGCAAAAAAGTTGGCTTCTCTTGGTACGTACTGGAACCTTAATCTTCTGAAATTGATTCTCCGCCCTTTAATATCTTAAATCAAACTTCTAACACTCGATCTATCTTCCTCTTCAAAGTTCAACTTGCGGATGATGGAAAGCGTGTCTCCTTCAACGCAAATATCCCGGAATCCCAGTTCCTCAGCCAAGGTAACATCTTGCAGACATGCCCTCTCTTCAACTATAAGTGGATCTGACACATTTTCCTATGGAAAGGTACACGCCGCCATTACCAAACCTTTCTTATTACGTACGATAACCTCTGACACAGATCTTCTTGTATTTAGATTAAAGGACGCATCAAAATTAAATTTTATGTAATCATTATCTAATGGTTTCCATATTGCGGAAGGGCCTTCATGCGTATCTTTAAAATCTGACCCAACATATTAATATATGCATAATAAGCCTTAACAAAACTTACAACCTCCTTAACTGGTGCTTAAACTCCTTCATAAAATTTCTTCTTGCGATTGTACCAAATGGCCCAGTAGGCGATAGATCTAATTTTACGTGCATCAATGTTCTATCTATCATATTCTGTTTCTAACCATTTCCCCCAATTTGAATCTCTATTGCATGTGGAATCTGAAACTCCCAACCCCCCAACACCTGTTGTGTGAAGAAGCAATATCTGAAAAGATGTTCCACCGATTCCTCTTCAGCTTAGCACACCGGACATACTGTGTTGATAGCCAGGTGATGCAGTTGTAAATTAAGCCTAATTGGTATAAAACCTTTTGCAATTCTCCATGTAAATATTTGAATTTTACTGGGCAATTTAAGCTTCCATAGCATTGTAAAGAAATTAGATGTAGATTCGTTATGTATTCGATTACCACCCTTTGTGACTAGCCATCTATATCCACTTTTCACTGTGTAAATGCCTGTATTGTCACCTCTCCAAACTAAGACATCCTGCTATCTACTGCTTTCCAACAAGATTGAAAAAATACCTTCCACCTGCTCCTCTTCGAATAATTCTCAGATAATACTCTGCTTCCAGGTATTTGACTCTCTGTCGATTAAATTAGACACTTTGGTATACCTGATATCCATTTGTTGACATCGAATTCTACCATTGCCATGTCCTGGAATCCATCGATCATTCCAGATATTGACTGAATTGCAGTCGCCAATTCGCCACCCAATCCCTTCCTCGAGAAGATATTTGGCCCCCCAAATGCTAGGCCAGGTATAAGATGGGTAAAAACCTAATTCCGCACTCATAAACTCTCCTTTTGGAAAATACTTGGATTTCATGGCTCGCGCAAATAAACAATCAGGCTGTATGATAATCTTCCACCCCTGTTTCACTAACAATGCCACATTAAACAAAGATAACTCTTTAAACCCTAAACTACCCTCCGCTTTAGGTACGCACATATCACTCCATTTGCACCAATGTAGTCCTTTATTTGTTTTAAAATTACGCCACCAAAATTTACTCATAATGTTCTCGAGTTCTTGGCAAAACGAGATCGGTAGTTTAAAACATTGCATAGCATAAATTGGGATCGCTTGTAAAATTGACTTTAGAAACACCACTTTGCCCTCTATCAATAACAAATGCGAATTCTAACTATTCATCTGTAACACCCCACCCGACCTAGAAGTTAGGCCTGAATCTGGCGATGTCACATTGAAGAGTTGCTTTTAAAACGGTTTAGTTAAAACTTAGTTCCAACGAAATATGCTTGAAAAGAATTTACTTAGTTAAAAACCGAAGAATTTAATTAAACAAATATTTAGGAAAAACCATGTTTATTAAATATAACAGTAACTAAATAAATCCCTAAGTAAATAGTGAAATCGGAGTTACATAGCCTTATTACATCACAGTGGAAAAAAAATAATTATCATAAAAAACTTAATAAATCTATATTTAAAATTCCTAAGTAACTTGTAGTATGGCTATCTCCGATTCCTTTCCCGCGTCGAGCCGTTTATTGTGGATCACCTGAAATATTAATAATAAGGGTGTGAGTTTCGAAACTCAGTGTGTACGACCCTTGTCAATCAAATCAATTCAATATACACATATCACATTGGGCCTAAGCCCTAACAATAACGATGGTCTGGGCCTTAGCCCATAATGACCTCATATCATATCAGAATTTCATGAATGCAAATGTTCCCATCCCAAATCCAACCCTGCACTCCACCCGTACCAACCCTACACTCCTGTAGGGATGTCTACATCAACCCACCCATCCTCTACACTCCAAAGGTAGCACTAGTTATGGCACTACTCACGTTGCAGTAAGGCTGCTATATATGTGTGGTGTAGCAAAGCTACTCGGTGGCTTGAAAGCCTACGGTGGATCCACGGTCGTCAAACGACTATGCGATCCTCAAAACACTTCCTCCGTATCATCAAACCCACCCAAGTGCAACATACAATTCATGAATGCAACATACACATTTTCACACATTTTCACATATTTTCACATATTAAGCACTTAGGGCTATTTTGGTCATTTCACTGCCCACGGGTATTTTCGTAAACCTACCCTACATGGGTATTTCGGTATTCCCACCCTATGAGGGTGTTTTAGTAGCTCTACCTTACAGGGCATTTTCGTAATTCTACCTTAAAAGGGTATTTTCGTAATTTTATCCTAGAAGAGTATTTTCGTAATTTCCTAATGATACAGATTTTAGTTATGAATTTTGGCCCATCAACAAGTCCTCGCGGCTAAGATGAACAGACACTATGCACCAAGTAGGATTCAAAAGAAGAGGAGGTGGGTCACTCGAACCGCATAAGTACCAGGCTCTTCCTAGATCCAATCCTAGACATGCACACATTCATTGCCACACCTTAGCCTATCGATTTGTCCACAGACATGTTTATTACTTAGTTAAGTTTTATGAAAATTTGAGAGTCCATTTAACTAGACCTAAAGTACATTAAACCCTAGCATGCATTCCTACAACCCCACAAAGTCCAAACATGCTTATAAAACTCATTAAACCCAATCATGCTTATAAAGCCCATTAAGCTCAAACATACTTATGTAACCCATTAGGCCCGTTCATAATTCAATCATACAATCATACATGTCAATTCAATACAATATCTCATATCAGAATTTTGCCAATTTGAGCCTACAAATTTGGTAGGCCCATTCGAGATTTCAGGATTTTCGGCTTTTGTCGTTTTAACTTGTGTGTAATGTATGTACATACCTGGTTGACGACTCGCACCTACACTATCCTCAGCCTTGACCTACAATCAAAATCACTTCCAAATTAACTCCAAACCTTACTAAAACTTTATCAAATATCGAAGCCTTACCATAACCTTACCGCGAACCTTCGGCTTTTTTAGCCTTTCCTTAGTTAATCGTCTCGAATATTCTTAGATCTGTATTAACACACATATTCTATCAATATTAGGTGACTTGTCTTCCACATGAGTCACCCTTATAGGCTACACATATATTCAGCCACCCCCCTAAGAAACCGAAATTTAGAATGAGACACTTACTGAAACTCACCTTTAAACTAACAGCCTAGATATCTGCTGTTTAAGCAATCGGCTTTTCAACACTAACTTAAGGATGGTAATCAAAGACGAATAGTGATTAAGGAAACAAATTGGAAAGGGAGATATGAGTATTCGACTTTCAAGAAATCAATGATGATATTCGGCTTTTTGAGAAATAAAGAAACGTAATGGAATTTAGTAAAAGAATGAAAAGGGAGACGAGAGGTTGGTAATAGAATGAATTCGGCAAAATAAACCAAAACCCTCATGCACATTCGGCATTCTTTTAAATAGGCACAAATCGATTCAAGCCTCCCTTGCAGTCCTATTCTGTACCAACTCCCTCTCTCTCTCAATCTCCTATTTTCTCTCCATTATCTCTACCTTAAAAATCTCTCCTGAACACTCCCCTTAGAGTCCATCTTCACGCCACTTCCAACCTTCTAGAAGGCCAAAATTAAACTCCTAAAACTACTAAGTTAGGATCCAAAACTTAAGACCCAATATTTCTAGGCCCAAAATTTGGGGTGTTACATCATCAATTTCACATAACGTTTTTTAATAACCACAAAGGCGTGTTTCTTCCGATGTTCGACCATTGTTGGCAATCTTAAGTACTTTTTCGGATTATTCGATATTCGAACCCCAAATATTTCTCCCACATGTACCTGTGTCTCTACATCAACATTACTACTAAAGTAGATTAAGGACTTTTCAAAATTAACCAATTGGCTCAATATCTTTTCATACTCTTGTATCACCCTCTTCATGTTGTTAGCACCTTCCCTTGACACCTCACCAAAAAGTATGTTGTCGTCCGCAAAGAAAAGATGTGACACCAAGATATTACTTCTGCTAATCCTTGCCCCCAAAAGCCTCCCCTCCCTTTTAGCGATATTAATTAATCTCGAAAATCCCTCTGCACAGATAAGAAACAAATACGGACTAGTAATGCATCTCATTATAAGTTGAATCCATGTTTACCACATTAGTCACCACCGAATAAGTTACACTAGTAATGCATCTCATTATAAGCTTAATCCAGCCTTCACAGAATCCCAAACTTCGCATCATTTTTCCAAGAAGCTTCATTCAATCCTTTCACACGCTTTGCTCATGTCCAACTTTAAAGTAATGCCTTTCTTCGATCTTCCTCTTTTTTTCTTGAATGAATGCAATATTTCATAAGCCACGTAAATGTTGTCTGTTATTTGCCTCCTGGGTACAAAAGCCCTATGTGTGTCTTCAATATAGCAATTAAGCACCTTACGAAAACGATTAACAAGTACTTTGGAAATAATTTTATAGATTACATTGCAAAGACTCATGGGCCCAAACTGACTCATGGCTTTCGGTGACTTCACTTTCGGAATAAGGACAATACTAGTTTTGTGTACCTCTTCCACACTTCTTCTGCCATTCAGAGCATCCAAGTAGAACCTTGTAACATTTGCCCTTAAATATGCCAAAATTTCTGATAAAAAATGGCAGGGAAACCGTCCTTACCTGGAGCCTTAAGGGGCTCTATGGACTTAACTGCATCCACTACTTCCTCTTTGAACACTCCCATTAAAGCATTGTTATGTTCATCCATAATGCATTTTGGGAATGAATCCATCGTTCTATCCCAATTCCTCACCCCTTATGATGAAAATAATTTTTTGAAGTATTCCGTAGCCATATTAGAGATTTCATCGTCATCAGTAATGAGATTCCCGCTTTCATCTTCCAAACCCTTAATCTTATTTTTTTTGCTTTCGATATGTAGCACATCTATAGAAGAAAGCCATATTTCTATCCCCTATTTGAAGCCAGTTCGTTCTAACTTAACAGCAGTAATCTCATCTAAAATTGTCTCTATGATCTCCCAAGCTCCCAACTCCACCAATCTGTTGTTTAGTTCAGCTGATCGATACTCCTTTAGCCTTTTCTCCTATTTCGCCCAAGTATTCAAATTGGCCCCCAATTTCTAAAGTTTCACCAACACATCTTGATTATTTTACTCCCATTCCTATTTAATATGATACTCTAACCCTGAATGCAATATCCAGTCAGTATTTAACCGAAATTGCCATTGTTGTTTCGTCCGTCGCATTCCACTTTCCCCAATAGTATTCACCAACACCGAGCAATGATCTGAAAAGCTATGTTAAAGATGGCTTACTTTGTAATCCGAAAAAAGATCCCACCACCCTAGATTTGCAACACTTCTGTCCAACCTCTCCCTAATATTATTATCGACCAATCTACCCCTCTCCCACGTATACCACTGACCAATAAAACCCAAATCATACAACTCGCAAAAATCAAGTACTTCTCTGAATGCAACCATTTGTCTTTCCTCATGAATTCTTCCCCTCTCTTTTCAAAAGATAATAGTATTTCATTAAAATCCCCAACAATCATCCATGGCTTATCATTCCCACGTTTCAAAAAACGCAGTAGCTCCCATAAGTCCCTTCTATCACGCTCCATTAGCGTTCCATAGAATCCTGTTAATCGCCAAGTAACCATCTCCACTTCATCCAACACCTCCACATCAATATGAGACTTTGAAAAACTTTATAACGATGCAGTCATGTCCTCCCTCCATCCTAATGATAACCCTTCTTTCGTTCCTTCTATCTCGACATCAATACCATTTGGGAAACCACATTTCTTCCTTATTACTTCTATCCATTTGCTTGAAACTTTTGTCTCTATAAGAAACAAAATTTGGGGCTGAACATGTCTCAGTTTACGCTTGAGACGACGAATTGCTTGTGGATGCCCCAATCTACGAACACTCTAACTTAGTATTTTCATAGCTCTCGGTCAGCCACCTTATCAATGGCCGCCAATATACTATTTTCCAGCATCCCCTCAGAAAGACTTCTATGTTCACCCGTTCCCCTCTCAGAATTAAATCTCTGTCTTTTATTTCTGTCCATAAGTTCCACTGGTAAATCTTCCAGCTCCTCATCATCACCCATTTCCCATCCATTGCTTCGAATTAGCATTCTCCCCTATAAACAGATTCATCCATATCTGACGAGTAAAACAACTCATCGATTTTGCCCCTATAATAAACTCTATTATTTGTGATTTCTGCGCCAAACTCTCTTCCCCATTTTTCCCCATCAATTTCCATTCCATTTTGCCTCTCAGAATCCGCTTCCTCTCTTAACCATTTACTCACCAATTGACCTCCCCTTCGCGACGCATCTCTTAATGATAAATCCCACCCAAATTCCACTTGCTGATTCCCTAACGTTAAACGAGCCTCACAATAACTTTTTCCATGGCTAAGCCGACCACATAGAAAGCAAAAAAGTGGTAATCTTTCATACACATTAACAAATCTATTCTGCCCAATGCCGATCCATTTTTTCCTTTTAAGAGAGACGAACATCAATTAGGACCCTAATACACATAAACTTACTGACCCCCTTGTCACCAATGCTGCATCATAATCCATAAATTTACCGATAAAATCCCCAAGTTGTCGTGCCGTCCTTTCTGATGTAAACCCACTTGGCAAACTATGAATCTGAACCCAAAACACTGTTTCCCAAAGAGGAACCGCATTCGGATCATCACCCCCACCAATCTATGAAAGATAATAAGATGTCGATTAAAGAACCACGGTATACCTTCCAATACTCGATTCAGATCAATCTCACAGTAAAATGTAAATAAAATTCGTTTATTCTCCAACTCAGTGATGGAGACCCCCTTAACGGATGCCACAGATCTGCCAAAGTATTTCTTAAAGATGGGAAATTCACGATGCTATCTGTAAGAACTTTTCCTACCAGACATAACTCATATAAATGCACATCGGCGGAATCATCCCCTAAAACCACCATGGGAGCATCCTCCTCATTAGTGATGTTAAGATTAGCCAAATCCGAATTCACTACCTTAATGTTCTCCATGCTATCGCCACAAAATCCCTTCAACCCGGAAAAAGACACTACAAACCCTAACAAGAAGAAACCCGTGCTACAAGGCAGACCAAACTCTAACTGTGCTATGATAATTATAGATTTAAATTTCTTCTTGTTACCACTTTTGAATTTTATATAAATAAATATATTATTTATAAAATCACCTTTACTTTTTCTAGGACTTTCTTTATGTTTTTTAATAGTTTTATTTATATATTTTTATTCCAAAAAGATTTTTTTTTCTTTTCTCCCTCAATCTTTTATTTTATTGCATTGTTTCTCTTATTATTTAAATTTTTTTATTCTAAGGTACATTCATTAAGCTTGCTTTTGCCCATGTTAAGTTAGTCACTCAAATTTGACATATTAAACCTCAAGGTAATGTAAAGCTTCTTTATTTTATTTTTAAATTTTTTTGGATAAAAATTATTCAATATTTATTTTCCAGATTAGAAAAACAATTGAGTAAAAAAAGTAATTTTAGTATGGTTTGTAGTAAGCTATGTGTTAAAACATTAATATATATATATATATATATATATATATATATTTCTTTATTAATCTTACACTAATAGGACGTGAATTGAATATGGATTCTAATAAACTAAACTAACAATGTCAATAATTGATCTTTTCATTTTTTTTTTCTTTTTGCTAATATTATATTCTATTATGAGTATATAGCCTTCAGATTTTTAACAAATTAGAGTTTCGTAAATTAAGAATATGCCTATTAGGGTAATTTGAAGGGAGGAGCTATTCACTAGTATCAATATATATTTCTTAATTTTATAATTGATATTTTAATGTAATTAATTTTTCAATATTACTTTTATTATTTTTTAAATTTAGTCTTATTTATGTTGAACTAATTTTTTTTATTATCTTTAAATTTTTAGATTTTTTTGGTACAATAACAAAATAGGGACAAAGATAAAAAAGTAAGGGTTTTAATTTTGGATCTTAAGGTGTAAGAGCCACAATCACTACTCTAAGAGATTGTTCAAAACGTTTTGAAGGTTACATACGATGATATTTAAAAAAATTTTATAGAAGACATTTAAAATTTGTAAAAGTATATATATATGTGTGTGTGTTAGGATATTACTATGAGATATTATCTTTTAGCAATTTGATTTCTATGCAACTACTATATATATATATATATATATATATACACTCTTGATGTTTATTAATAAAATTCAACAGATTACCCTATTCTTGTTATGGTATCAGAGTAAGGTTTTTGATACAATTTTTTTTCCTTTTCTTTCTTCATTCTAAATGGTCGGCAATGAAATTTCTCCTCCTCCACCACCACCACCTAAAGTTGAACCTAATTCTCCACTTTTCTTGGGTCCTCAACTCGACTCGATAACTTTATTACTCTTATTCAATTAAAGCTCGACAATTTTGATGATTGGACTTACGCTATTCGTTTCACTTTGTCTTCTCGACTCAAATTTGAGTTTTGATGATAGGTTTTTTATTCTATTCTTGTCAGTATATTTTTATTCTTAACGCTTTGAGAAATAGGTTGTAAATAAGTTTGAATGAGTATCTAATAAAAAAAAGATAATAATAAAATTATTTATTTAAAACATACTTAACCCTAAAATTGTATCATAAAAATAATTAAATTTATTAACAATATACTAATATTATTGTATTTTATTTCTTAGTAATGTGATAAAATTACTTATTAAATTTTATTAAAAGAAATGAATTAGTTTAAATTAACTTTTTGTGAATTAGGTTTCCTATAATAATGTCTAACACTGAAATATTTATGCATAAAAAAATAAATTATAAATAATAAATAAAAATACATTTATGTACAAATTTAATATAATTGTCCAACAACCCCATATATATTAATAATGAATACGAAAAAGTTACATCTATTTTGTACTAGATATTTAAAAAATTATAGTAATATGTAATTTATCATTTCTAATTGACCAATAGAAGTTAGAATATTCTACACAACATTTCCTTTATTTTCTTACTAATTTTTTTCATAATAACATTTAATTACATGTGTTCAATTTGAAAAAAAAAACTCAATTTAAAATAACTTTATATAATATTTATATTTCTATAATATTAAACTACTTTATAATATTGCTATGGGATTAGTTTTTGATAAATTAATTAATTTAAAATAATAAATTGTAAATTAATCATCTCAAAATGTTTTTATAATATTTTTTTATTTAACATATATAATGATTAAAAAACAATACTTACGAATATTAGAAAATTAACCAGCAAGGTCACATTCCTGGGAATTTATGATTTCGGACGCTACATGGTTATGGAATATTCCCATTTTAACCAGGAATTCCTAGAAAAAAAATATTTAATTTATTAAGCAAATAAATTAAAGGGTTTTTAATCTTAAGTTATATTGATCAAGTATTCGGTTATTTGGGAATAATATGGTTTCAAATTATTGCTGTAAAAAAATCTTTCTTTTGTTGACAAGTGGGCTCTCCCTTTTTTCTCTTTTACATTTTAGAAAATTTATTAAATTTTAATTTTGATTCCTTTATTATACCTAAATTTGAGATATAATCTCTATTTTTTAATTCTAACACAATTTGATCTTTATATATTTTTATAATGTTATTAATTAATTTAAATAGTTAATATCATTATTTTTTATTAAAATATTACATGATTATATATAATTTAAATGCACTAAGAGAGTTAGAGACTAACATAAGACTTCTCAATTCCTTTAGGTTTTTTCATTGTTTTTTTTTTTTTTTTTAATATAAGTCAATGAACAAATTTCAATTATGGTCTCTAAAGTATGTTGGAACTTGAGATTTAATCTATACACTTTAATTTTTTTACATAATCTGGTCCCTTTGTTTTTATAATGTCATTAGTTAGTCTAAAAAACCTAATATTGTTAACTATTTTAATCAAAAAACTAAATTGTTAACTATTTTAATCAAAAAACTAAGGTCAAAGCACTATTTCAATAATAAAATTATTTTATTAGTATGAATTTGAATGTATGTTTTCAAGAAAAAATCATAATCAATATTTCCAACATTATGTTTATTATTACATGACTACTAAGTGATTTTTTTTTAATTTTAAAATATCATATAAGATAAATTAAATAAAAGAATTTTTACGGTATTAACAATTGGACCTAAATTTTTAAATCCAAAACATAGAGAAATTAAAATCTTAAAAATAAAAATAAAAAACTAAATTTTAAATGTATAAAATATATAAAAACATAAAATATATTTTAACTTTTAAAATTTTACTCTATAATTTAGTACATAAAAAGCTAACAATGTGAACCAACCATACTAATCTTATATAATTTTAGTAATTAAAATTTTGAATTAATCATTTCTTTTATAGAAGTAAAGTATTTTTGTCTATTTTAAGATTCCTACAATATTATGGTTGGTGAATTTCTTTTCATCAAACAAATAATTTTATATTAATTATTAAATAATTTAAATGCTCAGATGTTTTGTTTTTAAGGCTAAGATGTTATATTAATTAGTATTACATGTTGTGTAGTCTCAAACTTAAATATAACTCATAACCGCACGTGTATCACTTAATCTCTTCATAAAAATTAGGCTTAATGGTAAATTTAATCATTAATATTTACATGTTTTATCAAAATGATTCTAATTATATTTTAAGTCTTTTTTGGCAATCAATCTTTAATTTTTTTAACTACTTTTTCTAATAGATTTAATTAATAAATTCAAGATTTCAATATTTCTTTCTTTCTTTTTTTCCAAAAAATTTCAGTATTTTATAAGTTTGTTTATTAAGAGATTTTTCTATTGAGTTAATTTTTTTAGATAATTACCTTTATTTTCTTTAAATTAAGAGTTTTTTTAATTTTATGTATTATTTATTTATTTTTATTTTTTTAACATGTAATTATCTTATAGGGTTATTTAAGTAATAGATTACATCTCATTAAAAATTTTCCACATATGAAATTTATATCATCCCTATTAACTTTTTTAATGGTACTTTCATTAAATCTATTAGAAAAAGCAATTTGAAAAAAAAAAAGTTGATAGCTAAAAAAAAAAACTTAAAAATACAATTAGGACTATTTTGATAAAACATGCAAATGTTAGTAGTCAAATTTGTTATTAAGCCTAAAAACTATAATGACATTTTCAGCATTCAAATTATACTAAAAAGAAATATTTTAGTCTTCTTTTTTAAACTTCATTTTGCCCTTAAACTTTTAACTTTTATCAAATTGGTCAGAATTAGATAGAAAAATTAACGGACCATTAATTTGGATGGCTAAATGTTGACATGGCAATTCACATCTATACCACATTAGTCGTTATTTAATTTGTTTTTATGAAAATTAAAAATTTATTTATTTATCAGAAATTCTTTATTTACTTTAAAACTTTAAAATATTTTTTTCACTTCATTTCTTCTAGGCTGAAAAGAATTTCTAGAAGTTGGGTGCTCCATCGTCGACATCTTTTCCGGCTTAACTAACGACTTCACTCTCTCTTCTTTTCAAATCCGTGATTAGTTGGCTTCAAAAAACCACTAGAAATCCATCATTAGACTTTTTTTTAATGGAGAATAGGTCTACTTCGTTAAGATCACGTCTAACTTATTAATTAAGAATGTTGTTTCTTTAAAGAAGAAAAAAACATGGCCACAATTTCATCCATGTTCTGATTGGTGGATCTTTCCTTTTGAGGCAAAACACCAAACACCGTAACTCCATGGGATCCTCAGCCACTGCTGTAAATCACTCACAACATCAAGAAAATCAATCATTTGATGTCAGCTGAGAAAAGGATGACTGTGATCTATCTGTTTTGCACAAATACAAAAATTTCATTTATTTAACCAAGTCAACAAAAGCAACCTACCCCATTCATATATCTACACACATTTGAGCAGCAGTAGTAGTAGGCAGCGGGATAGGTATGATTGTAAACCCATTTAACATTTCCAGCTGTGCACTTTGACCAAACAAATATCTGGTGGGAAGCAGACACCAAAATCATCTGTTTCACTATTGTTTGCTTTTTTGGGTTCATGGTGTCCCTCTCCTACTTCACACCCTTTGATTTGAGTTCTGTAATTTTCAAGTCAAGACAGATTTTACTTCTTGCGGCTGTTGGATTCACACTAATGCTTATGTTTTCTGGATTTTCTTTATAATTTTAAAAATATTTACGTCTGATAGAGATGCGTGTATGAAAAAAGAAAACTAAACATATCTATACTACATATAAAAACACCAAATAGTGAGCCACAGACATATATACCCTTAATAATTTATAAAATTAACTATTTAAATGGTAATTTCATATTTTTTTAATGTTAATTTTTTTATAAGTAATAATAATATTTTTTTATTTGAACTATTAAATATTAATTTTAATTGGATTTCACGTTTTTGGTTACACAAGAGATGATCTAATTGAATTTTAATAGGAGTTAACATGAATAGATCAAAGTTCAAAAAATATAATAAATAAAATTTTAAATTCTTTTATGAGTTACAGATATAGTAATTCTCTAACTGGTTAGATGCTTTTTAATTTCATTAACAATTGAATATCCTTAATTGAAGATTAATTTTTTTTATTCCAACGATTAAATATTAAATTTTAAGTAATAATAAATTTACCAATTTCTTTTAATTTTTTTAGATTACCATATTTTTAATAATAATTTTCCATTTACTTCATTATTTTTTGGGATTTCAACTATTAAATATTAATTTTAATTGGATTTCAACATTTTTCTGATAATAACCGATCAGTCCACGATTTTGAATATAGAAGAAGGGGGCGTAGGAATTAACATGAGTAGATCAAAATTCAAAAGATAATAAATGAAACTTTTTCTCTGTATAAACCATAGTGACATACTTGAAGTAAAAGAAATTATCTAATTGAATTTTTCTCAAGTAATTATAAAAAGGTTAAATCACTTTATGAGTTACAGAACTGAATAAATGCTTTTTAATTTAATTAACAAAAATTGTAGAGTGTGTTTTATATTTTCAAATATTTTTAGGTTCTTATCGTAATTTGTAACGCGACATAAAGACTTCAATATCACAATATCAAAGTCAGTTGGTAACGTCACGACGAGAAGTTTTTTGACGTTGTGACGACGGACTCATCGTGGCGACAGACGATGTCGTGACAATGCGAATGGGAGCATTGTGACGTGGCGATGTATTTCTCACAAAAATCGAGTTTCTTCTCTTAGTTAAACTCTATTATCTTTTTTCAGTCGAACTTTGATTAATTTAGGGATATTTTAATCATATTAACCCATAAATTTCAGCCTATAAAAAGGGGTCTTGTAACACTAGAATTGATGTCTTTATCACATTAAATTTAGGGAGTTTTAGGAGAGCTTTAAGAATTTTCATGTTTTAGCCTGGGAGTTTTGTATTCGAGGTTCAAGGTTTGTTTCTGAGTTATCTCTATCTTGTACTTTTTCAAATTATTTGCTCATTTAGTGAAGTCTTATTTACCCGTAGTTTTTTATCCTTTTAATTGAGGGTTTTTCACGTAAATATTTGTGTCTATTTTTCTCTTTTCGTTCTTGTTCGTTGCTTATATGGGTCTATCCCACGAAAAATCTTGAACCCAAGTTGTGGCATATTAGCTCGATATTCATCTTTCCTAGGAATAGTTAGAGTTCGAATCATCGTTGTAAAAAAAAAAATTTTAATTTCTGATATATTCTTTTAATTTTCTGAAGTTTATAGATTTTTTTTAATTTTAGACAATTTTTTAAATTTTAAAAATTTAACTAAGTTTTTTCCTTTTTATGTTTGTTCATTTTCTTTTTTTTTTTGAAATTATATTATATATTTTAGAATTTCTTAAAATTTTAGTTTAAAGATCCCATTTTTTTTCTATTTTTAGAATAGAATTGATATATAAAGTTTAATTTCTATCACATGGATGCCACAAGTAGCATTCTAAGTGGATGGAAGTACCACGTGGTGCTTTTTAATAGGCGACATATGTTAGTGTCTTTTTTAGAACTCTGCAACTTTAGGTACTAATATGAGCAAAAAAAAATTTAGGTACTTAAAAAACTGTATATTCTAGAGGCTAAATCATGCTTTTAAGCCTTAATTTAGTTAGATTTTTTTTTTTGCTTTCATAAATTGGACATAATATTTTTTATTTTTATTTTATTTCAAAACTTTTGAAATTGATAATTTTTAAAATTAAATATTAAAATCTTAATAAATTTTTTTTCATTAAATTAAAGTATCACTTAATTTTATTCGTGGTATTATTTTATTAAAATTTTAATTAATGTGAAATTCTTCTATTTAATATTTTTAATTGTACTTGTAAGAGCCCAAATTTTCCCGGGCTCGAATAAATTAAAACCAAAATAAATAAAATTACAAACCCAAAAATTATAGGCCTAGTAGCCCACAACATTAAGTTTTTTCAGAAAAAAACCCTAACCCTAATACCCCATGTGCGTCGCATCCATCTACTACCAACCACGTGCCTCATCGGCGCGCACAACGCCCGAGGCGACCCCCGTTGCACCAAAACGGCCATCTACAGCACAGTTGACTTCGCTAACTTGCAAAAAAGGCAACAAAAATGGCAAGAATGACAGCCAACAGATAGCAAATAAAGGCTAATATATTGTAAAATTTTGTTGGCTATAAAGGCTGTTTTAAAAACAATGTAAAGGGGGACCGATTATTCAAATAAAAAAAGCTTTCGAATACAAAGAAACAATAGTGTTTTGAATATCAAGGTTGTTTTTTATTTTTGCTTTAATATTTATTTTTTGCTTTTAGAAGGAAAATACGAAAAATAAAAAGGGGGAGACAAGGGAGAACTTACTTGGTATTCGGGTTTTCAGTGCCGTGAACGGCTGAGGAAGCCACTGCCGAGGATCGGTGGCCAGAAACCGAAAGGTTTCTTGAGTTGTTTTGGGTGTTTTTGTCATTTTTTTTGGATTTTTGGGTCTAAATTCGTGTTTAGGAGGGCCGAAATACCAAAAAGGGGTCTTTTTATTTTTCCGGCCACTGTGGACGGCGGCGCCGTGACCGGCAACCGGTAGCCGCCACGGTGGTCCGGCGATGGAGCTTTGGCCGGCCATTTGCCCTTTGAGAGTGAAGGGGGAGAGCCATTTTCTGATTTTTTTTTGTTGCAAGGGATAAAAATGATTTTTTTTTCAAAAAATTTTGACTTATATAAGGGTGCCAAAACGATGTCGTTTTGGCCTATGTCCCCAGGCACCAAAACGGCGTCGCTTAGCCCTTAACTCGTCGTTGACCCGACCCAAGGTTTAGGATCCGCATGTTTTGATTAATGGGTTATTTACCCATTCGGTCCTTCCACATTTTTACCATTTCGCAATTAAGTTTCTTTTATTTTTAAATTATGCCCTATAATTTATTTCGGTTTCCGGTTTAGTCCCCCCTTAAGCTGCGAGTTTTGGATGGAAGGAATAATCTCCCTTTTGGTCCCTCCCTGTTATTCGCGCATGCAAATTAGTCCTTTTCTCTTTTATTTATTTCAGATTAGCCCCAAATTTCCATTTTAAGTTCAATTTAGTCCTTTCTTGGGTTATTTTTGTTATTAAGTTGATTAATTTAACATTATTATTACTATTATTAATCATATTCATATTATTATTATTATTATTATTATTATTATTGTTGTTGTTGTTGTATTACTACTATTATTATTATCATACTATTAAACTAATTAATTTTATATTATTATTATTACATTGTAGTTTTTTTTCTTTTCTTTTCTTTTCTTTTGTATATACTTACGTTATTATTACTATTATTATTACTATTATTATTACTATTATTATTTTTTATCATTATTATTATATCTCTCTTGTATTTATTTATCAAATATTTTTTAAATATATTTATTTTATTTTATCACTTTATTATTTGGTTATTTATGTTCTTTTATATGATTACCAGCTTTAGGTTATTCATTATTTTTATTATTATTAACATTATTCCCGATATTATTATTTTTAAACCTTTTATACAACATTTATTTATGTAGTTTTTTTATATTATATTATATTATATTATATTATATTTATTATTTTTAGTTTTTACTTTTTCCTTTGATCTGTAATTAGCTTGTGTGTTTCGTTAACTCCTTTATTTTATTCTCGTCTTTTATATTACTTTCTATTAACACATTTATTTTATTACGCCTATTATCATCGTGATTTATTTTTATATTGTTACATTTTACTACCAATTCGTGTTACATGAATCTTCACCCAACACATAAAAAAGATCTTTTTCAAATAAAGGTAATATTCCATGTTTAGAAATTTGAAAAGTCGTGCCCTAACGTACTGAGTTTTGATTTTTCTCGTTTAACCTAAATAGTGGAATATCCTTTTAAAATTAAATACATGAGTTTTAAATAAAAAGCTTATTCTCGGAAATTCGAGATGTTGTGTCCTAACTTACTGGATGTGACATTTTGTTACCTCGAGGTAAGAATTTCTAAAAATAAAGGTAATATTCCGTCTTTGGAAATTCGAGGGATCGTGCCCTAACTTACTGGGTTTCGATTTTTCTCGTTTGACCTAAATAACTGAATATCTTTTCAAAATTAAAATACATGAATTTTGAAAATTAAAAGACACGCTTATTCTCGAGGGTTTAAAATGTCGTGTCCTAACTTACTGGATGTGACATTTATTTACTTCGAGACAAGATGGTATTTAACATTTGTTTCGATTTATCCAAGCATCTTTTTAAAAAATTAACATTAATAAAAAGGAGGATTGTATTTTTAAATTCTTTACGGATTTTTAATTTTCGACACTAAGGCACTAATTAATCAATCAGATACCAATTTTGGGCGTTACGAGGGTGCTAACCCTTCCTCGTACGCAGCCGACTCCCGAACCCATTTTTTGAATTTCGTAGACCAAAATTGTTGTTTTGATAAATTAAACATTTATTAAAAAAATCGTTTACGAGGTGATCTGATCACACCTCATAAAAACAAAGATTGGTGGCGACTTCGTTTTTCGTTTTTGTTTTCAAAATCAAATTCGACCTCATTTTCTAAAAAATGGTTTCGACAGCTTGGCGATTGCACTAGGGACTTAAAAAAAGAGCCAAACCACGAGTTGATTAATTTTTTTTTGTCAAAAATTGAAAATTTGGTTTTAATATACGATCCTTTCATTGCATTTCATCCGTTTTGTGTTACTCTTCATCATTTTTATTCATATTTCCTTATTTGCTTCGAGCTTTTTGTATATCTTTGCACATTGCATTTCATGACCACTCGGTTATACCTTTCAAGTGTGAGTGAGAATGTAACACCCCAACCCGTATCCGTCGTCGGAATAAGGTTTCGGAGCATTACTCGGATTTACATATCATTTAGCAAAAATTTCCATTAAATACTTACCGATTCAATGCATCATATAGATAATTATATTATCATTTAATCAATAGCTTGGCACTTGTCTTAGCATCAATCAACATTGTTAGTATACTTACGCATATTTTATATTATATGCTTATAAGTAACATTCTCTTACCGTTTAAAATCATTTATTTCATTATATTATAATATCATGTACCATAATTTCCATATATTTTACATATATTTATTCCGATAATAATTCATATCAAACTTAATATAAATCAAATTCTATATGCACATACTTTCCACACCATGTGTCCATATAACATGTACAAATCATTATATATATACTTCAAGCATATATGGTAATAATTCATTTCGTATTCATATTGTTTCATAATATACAAATGTACTAATATTTCACATCCAATCCAATATAACATACAATTTAACATATTTTCATGCTCAATTATGATACACAAATTTACCTGACAAAATTGCAAAAATACCCAGATTTAGGGGCATTTTGGTAATTTTTTATTTTTCCCGATTTTCATCTGATCTTAATCTAAATTGATAATTCCATTCAAGTTATTAATTTAGACAATAAGCCAATTCATTTCCTTCAAATTGGTCATTTTTGATATCCTTACAAAATTTCCCCTAAAATTTTACTTTTATTCAATTTAGTCCCTGAGCCTAAAGCATACAAATTAGTCATGCTAGTTGAATATTCATATATATTTTCCTCCTCCTCCTCTCCATTTCACATCCTTAATTTATAAAACATGCTTATGAGTAACATCGTCAATAATTTCACTATTTATTTATATGTGAATATTCAAGCTGTCCACCTGCGTCATAGTTACTAAATTATTTTTATCTTGAGCTACAAAACCCCAAATTAAGATCCGTAAATTTTCTCTAAAACTAGACTAATATATATTCTTACCATAAAATTTTCAGAATTTTTGGTTTATCTAATTAATACAGTTTATTCATTAAAGTATCCCCTATTTTGCTATTCGACAGTTCTGACCACTCTTCAGTAAAACTTAATTATCTCTTTGTAAAGAGTTCGAATGATATTCCTGTTTACTTCTCTTGAGAATAGACTCATTCAGGATTCATAACATATAACTTTAATCCCACAATTATTTTTATCCAATTTTTGATGATTTTCCAAAGTCAAAACAGGGGATCCCAAATTCATTCTAACCTTATCTCACAAAATTTATTATATCTCATAATTTAAAAATCCATTGCTTACATCGTTTCTTCTATGAGAAACTAGGCTCAATAAGCTTTAGTTTCATATTCTTTTCATCTTCTAATTCGATTTCTACAATTTATAGTGATTTTTCAAAGTTAGTCTACTGCTGCTGTCCAATATTGTTTTAGTGCAAGCTGTTTATTACCATTTTTCCCTTAAGCTTAACAATTTTGTCCCTACTCAATTAGCCTCTCAATAGAGCTTATTTTTTTTCAATTAACACTCTATTCTATCACTTTAAACTACTTTACATCTTTTGAAAATCATAATTTCAGCACTAGACTTTAATTCCAAACATTTTCACAATTAGGTCCTAACTAATTCATTCACTTTACTAACTTAATTCATACTCTATTTCTATTCAAGTTCCATCCCAACTCAAATTTATCTACTAAATTTTCAGCTTATTTAACTAGTTTCAAAATTTCCTCAAATTAGTCCTTCAACATAAAACTTATGAATTACATTACAATTCAATCCTTATTTCATTTCTAACTTGAATTTCTATCAATTTAACCTTTATTTCATCATTTTACTCAACATGAACATTATCTAGGAAACTAATAACTTTCAAAATATCAACTTAATTTCATCAAAATCTTATTCCAAAGCTTCTAAAACATCAAAATTAAATAAAAAGGGCTAAATTGACTTACCTATTAAACTTCCAAACTTTAAAATCCTTATTTCTCCTTTTTCTTTTCTTTTCTTCCTTCTTTCTTTCCTTCCCCTGCTTTTCGGTCCCCCATTCTGTTTCTCTTTTTTTGTTTATATATATATATATATATATATATATATATAAAATATAATATAATAACATTAATAAATATCTATTTAATAATCCATTATTTCTTTTACATTTGTATACAAATACATTAATACACTTGTATCAATTTATTTCTATACACTTGTCTTTCTTTAATCTATTTATTATACAAATATCTTATAATAGATTTATTTAATTAATAAATATCTTTTATAATTAATAAATATCCATTAATAATTAAATACTTATATTACAAATGTATGTATTTTTATCCATACACTTGTATATTTTATTTACTATACATTTGTCTATATACTAATTTATTTATCATATAATATCAATTTAATAATAACAATGATATTAATATTTACTTAAATAATAAGTAATTACATACATATATTACAAATGTATGTACATTATTTATCACATATGTATTTTTTTTATCACACACTTTTCACAATTTAATTTATTTATCATATAAATATATTATAATATAATTATAATAAATTAATTTAATATCATTTGTTACTAATAATATATATATATTTTATAATTAAAATCTAAGTAAAAATCTTAGATTTTTACTTTATATGCCGCCTCACTTATGCTAAATGGCATAATTGCCATTATAGTCCCTTTTATTTTCTTTTAATCTATAATAAAACTTTCACACTCTATTCAATTTAATCCTTTTTATCCAATTATCCTTAATTAAGCTAAATTCACTTCATTAAACTCTAATTAACCACTCAATTAACTTCTTAAATATTTTTGATAAATATTTACGGATCCAATTTTCAGTAACGGAGACTCAAAAATACACTTTTTCGATAACCGTAAAATTCAGGTTATTACAGAGAAACTATTCCTTCGTGAGGTCTTCACCTCCGTGCAGGATAGTGGATCGCTTTCGGGATACATCCGTACCTATTTCTTCGTGAGATTTTCATCTCTGTGCAGCCATACAGAAATGTATTCCCCTGAACTGAACTCGGTCCATATAAGCCTATAATAGGTGAGGATCGAGGAATCTGCTGGTTCGGGTACCTTTACTTTAGAACCAAACCGCATGTAGCGAACCTTAAGAGCCCACCCTAGGTAGAGCTGCGCCAAGCCCTAGTAGTCACCCGATTAGTTGCCCTATTTACTTCTTCTTGCTTTTTCCTGCTTACTTTTGCTTTGTACTAACCTATTTCTTTTGTCTTGATTGCATTGCATTTTTATCATCTAAAAGGTGTTGATTCAAGTTCGATTACTAAATTAGAAAGTTTGACATGGGGAATGAATTTCTTGGTAAAGTGGAAAATAACATGGCTGCCCGTATATGGTCAGAGAAAATGCAATCAAAGAAAGGGGATAGTCTAGCCGAAGGGTATACATCAGAATTATGGGACTACACCTGTATCAACATGACGCAAAATAATCTTCAGGAATTAAAAAAGATATAAGACTGGTGGAATGATGAGACCAAGAAACTATGGGGATTGGCCTTACCTACTCGATATCAAGGTAAACGAGCATTTATTCCTGGCCCTCGCCCAGTATTAGAATTCTGTATACAGTTATTTTGGTGCCCATTGTAGAAGAATATATAGTTCTACTTCGTTACCTGAAGATTTAAGCTGAAAAGCCTATTCTAGAGCCGCATGGGTCCTGACCTTGTTGAAGAAATTGATGAACATTTCAGGGATGACCGAACAATGGATTACAGCCAAGATTAAACAAAAGGAGAGTGTAAGTGCATTTCATGGAAAAATATGAAGGATTTGATTCTAACGCATCTTGATACAAAGAAAAGAGTTGATGTCTTTGCTTTGAGAATGTATGGATTGATGATCTTCCCTAGGGCATTAGAGTATGTAAATAAGGCAGTCTCGGACCTTTTCGATCGACTTGATAAAAGGGTCACATCTTCAGGTTGAGCCGCACTGCAAAGTTGCGAACAGATAGAGCTTTTTGAAGTAAGTGAGGAACTTTGGAATGAGCAACTTCAAGTTAGAAACATAGATTACATAATGGGTAAAGTAGTGGCTCAGATTCGGGAGGTAGCCGACCATTTGCAAACTTTGGCAGTTCAGGTTAATATGCTGAGTGTGAAATATAAGCTGGAATCAGACCGGGGTCAAGAACTAGTTTCGTTACTTTGGGAAGTTAAAACTTTGAACATTAGAGTAAGACCATATTTATAGTCTATTTTATGTAAAGAGTTTTGTTTCTTAGTGAAGTTTTCTAAATGAAATTGAATTAGAATCGACGCCTTCTTGCATTCATTTCATGCATTTGCATTACATTGCATCATTTGCATTAGATTTGCACAAAAAGACCCTAATTAGGTAAAATTATTTCAGTTAACCCGGAAACTGACAAAAGTCTATTGACTAAGCATCATTACGATACACGCGGAAAGAACAAAAGCCATGGAACAAAGGTTGGAGAAATTAGAGCAAAGGCAAATACAGATGCAGGAGCAATTGACCAAAATTCAACAGGATATGCGAGATCAAATGAATGTGATGAGCCAGTAAAAGGAAAAGTCTGGTGGTCAACAATGGGAGTGATAATGAGGACCTTATCCATTCCCCAGATTTTACTCCAATAAGCGTTCTGGCACAATCAGATGCGCATTCGCAAGGGGTACCCGTCATTATCAAACCTCGATACCAGACTGATACCTCGACACTGTTGAACTTCCCAATGGGTTTAGGTTTTAATTCGGAGGACGATCGAGTCAATCCTGTGGTGCATGGCTTAGCCAAAATAAAGGAAAGGGGAGAGTGGACCTAAAATGCCCTGAAGAAGAAGGAAAAGGAAGTGAATAATATGAATGGGTATAACAAGAGCAATTCGAAGTTGATTACAGTAAGCCAACCAAAGACGGTACCTACCAGCTATCAGGTCCCCCCAAGATAAGAGCCCAATCTAAAATCAAACTCAGAAAAACCCCAGTTTACGCCCATCCCAATCACGTATAAGGAGTTGTACCAAATTTTGTTTGACGTACATATTGTATCTCATTTTTATGTGGAACCAATACAGCCTCCATACCCTAAATGGTACGATGTAAGCACCCAATACGAATACCATGTAGGAATCACAGGGCATTCGATTGAGAACTGCGCTGCTTTTAAAAAGATAAAAGACTCATTAAAATAGGTGTTGTAAAATTCGATAATCCCTCTGGTGCAGAAGATTCGTTACTCAACCTTTTTGCTAAAGGGGTAAATATTGTGAGTGCTATGATGGATAAGGGCATGAGATCCAAGAGTACGTCGAGTTCAGGGCTCTAGTGCAAGACCAGATATTGGAGAATCTAAACATTAACGACGTATTCGAAGAGGGAACCAGAGAATAAAAGTTTCTAAGCCCTTGCATACCTGGGAGATTTTTAAACAATGGGACTGTGGAAGAGATCCCTGTATTTTTAGAACTAATTTAAAGTAATATTCAAAACACACTTGTTGCTTTAAGCCTAGAAGCAACAAGAATCCTTTTGTGAAATAGGCTTATGTCCAAAATCTTTATTTTAATAAAATACATCTTTGTTATCATTTTGAGTATATATTCTTTTATTCTTCTCATTTCATAATATAGAGGCGATTATTCTTAGATTCTTTATTTTTCAGACATTCTTTCGAGTATTCTTTTATTATTCATTCATAATCATACCATACATATATCTATTCTTAGATTTTTTTTTTGTTCTTTGGGTCTCTTTGTTCCCATAAAAGGTCTCAGTGATGCTGCTACTAACCCAGAATCTCCTTTTGAGCGAGATATGTGTCTAGAGGGATCTTGAGACTTTGAAAATGACAGAGATTGTAATCTATCTCCTAATTTGTTAAGGATGATAGAGCAAGATGAAAAACAAAACTACCTTACGAAAAATTAGTGGACAGTAAGCTTAGGAGAAGAGAAAGAGACAAAAGATCAGAGCCTGCATCACCATAAAGACAAAATGAAGCGTCCACATCAAGATAAGCCTGGGCTAATAAAACCTGTGGATGATGTTGCAAGAGGTCCCTAAATGTGTCAAAAAGACACATGCTAATGATGTTACGATAGCCAAGCTAATCATGAGATTCAGGCTCTACTGGTCCACCAATAGAAGGGGATTGCATCAATTATGTCGACGGGATCATGTGCCCCTTTCATTTCTTTGTAGATTTTCTTTATATGGGGTATAAAGGTTATTGGGATGATCTCGTCGAAAACTTCTAGCAAGTATCAGTTATTTCACTAAGAGGGTAAAAATAGCTTCATATGCCAATAATATAAGGTCGACAGTCATCAAACCCCCCCAAAAAAGAGAATCAGGTGTCGATAAAGAATGCCAGAAAAATCATGTCTAACAATGCACAACCGCACAATGTAAAAAGTTTACAGTCTGTTCAAAGATCAGACGCCGTATCTCAGTGTAAAAAAAATTATGGAAGATGACCGAGATGGGAAAAGATTGGGTTAAGAAGTTACCATTTACCCTCTATACTTATTGAACGCTGGCCAATACCTTCACCGGGGCAATGTCTTAGTTTGTGGAATAGAAGCGTTTTGCCCATTAAAGTCGAAATTCTGTTTTCCAAGTCTTATCAGAACTGAAGAGTGGATGAGGTAGAATGGATTTAATCCTGATATGATCAGTTGAATTTGAAGAGAAAATGTTAAAAGCTATCTGTCACGGTCAAATGATGCAAGCGTACAATAAAAAAGGTTTGCCCTAAAGAATTTCATGGTGGGGAATTGAAGAAGATTTTTCCCATGCAAGAGGGACTTCAAAAGAAAATGTATGCCAAACTGGGAAGGAACTTATGCAGTAAAGAAGGCCTGTTCTAGAAAAATATTGATATTGACCGATATAGATGGTAAGGACCTGCCCAAGTCGGTGAATTTAGATTCAATAAAAAAATGTTCCAAAGTAAAAAAAACAAGAAACAAGACACGAAAAAGGAAAAGAAAGAAAAAGAAGAAAAAGGAGAGGCCAAGGCGAAAACCTGCAAAGGGCACCTTGAGACCAAAGGGGGATTTGAGTTGAAAACTCGAAAAGGGTGGCTCAAATTTTGCTAAAAAATGGGGCATATAGTAGTCTTTCTATGCCTGAATTAACAATGAAGAAATATGCTACGTCTTGGGGCATCGATACAGTACTTTGAATCCTCTAAACACATGTTGAGCTTAAAATAGGCCTCAAGAAGTTTGTACAGAGAAGCTCAGGCTGCGATATCTGGGACACCTAGTTTTCATCTTACCCATTTTGAATTTGTTATCTTTGATTACTCTATTTGTCTCAAAACACGTTCCAAATAAATTTCCTTCTCAATTGCATTTGCTATCCTTGATTAACTTATTGGTTTCGAGCTATGTTCTCAATTAATTTTCTTATTGTCCATTAATTTTCAAGCATTTCGTATTGAAATAACGATTAGTGGGCTAATAACACTTTTATAAAAAGAAGTTTTGTATATTACCCTAGAAGTTTCTAAATAGTACGAGAACTTGAAACAAGACTATTGTTTAGAACTCACCAAACCTAAGGGTTGGAAAGGAGTCTAAATTAAGACTACCTCTTAAGATTTTTTTGTCAAAAATATCAGTTGAATAAAAAGACAAGTAATTACATAAGCGATATAGCCTCGACAGATAATGAGTAACCCAAACATTAAAATGGAATTATTCTCAAAGAAATTCAACACTCATATACATCTGGTCATGACACCTAGGGAATGGAAGGTGTAGTAGACCAAATTGATTAAACAAGTTACAAATTCTATACCTCTGAGTCGCAGTGGGATGGATTGAAGATGACATTGATCTTACACCCCTTGAGTTGTATTAAGAGGGTCTGAAGATGGTACAAACCTTAAAGTCCCAAAGGTACCATGGAATGGACCTTGAAGTTATAGTGGGGCAAATCATTTGAGCAAAATATGATTATTTCTTCGAATATTCTAGCAAAGATACTAGTCGAGCGATACGACAGTGTAATATGTCAGCAATAAAACCCCGATGAACAACGAGCGATAATAACCCTAAGTTTTTAAAGAAAGGGATCATTTTCATTTTGCATTCATATTTCATTCAAAGTACGTCTAATTAGAGCATTTGACTCATTTCTATCATGGCATCCTAATCATTCGGCATGAACACAGACCCATTCTATAGGTTATGTCCTCTAGAGGACGATCTAGTAAGATAAATTGAAGCTACCAGCCTTGCTTCCCTTAGTTTGCAGTGGAGCAGACTGAAAATAACAGATCTTGCCTTCCTGAAGTTGCAGTGAAGCAGATCAAAGATACCAGCTTTGCCTCCCTGAGTTTACAGTGGAGTAATCTGAAGATTACAGATCTTATCTCCCTAAGCAGTAGTGGAGCATATCGAAGACACCAGTCCTATCCCTGACCAGCAGTGGACTAGGCTGAAGACAACAGATCTTGCCTTCCTAAAGTTACAGTGAAGCAGATCAAAGATACCAGCTTTGCCTCACTGAGTTTGCAGTGAAGCAGACTGAAAATAATAGATCTTGCTTTCTTAAAGTTGCAGTGAAGTAGATCGAAGATACCAGCTTTGCCTCACTGAGTTTGTAGTGGAGCAAGCTAAAGATTACAGATCTTGTCTCCCTAAACAACAGTGGAGCAGATCGAAGACAACAGTCCTATTTCCCTGACCATTAGTGGAATAAGCTGAAGACAACATATCTTGCTTTCCTGAAGTTGTAGTGAAGCAGATCGAAGCTACCAGCCTTGCCTCCCTTAGTTTGCAGCGGAGCAGACTGAAAATAGCAGATCTTACCTTCCTGAAGTTGCAGTGAAGCAGATCAAAGATACCAGCTTTACCTCATTGAGTTTGCAGTGGAGCAAGCTGAAGATTACAGATCTTGTCTCCCTAAGCAGTAGTGAAGCAGATAAAAGACACTAGTTTTATCTCCCTAACTAGCAGTGGAATAGGCTGAAGATAGCAGATCTTGCCTTCTTGAAGTTGCAGTGAAGCAGATTGACGATACCAGCTTTGCCTCCCTGAGTTTGTAGCGGAGCAAGCTGAAGATTATAGATCTTGTCTCCCTAAGCAGTAGTGGAGCAGATCGAAGACACTAGTCTTATCTCCCTAACCAGTAGTGGAATAGGCTAAAGACAGCAGATCTTGCCTTCCTGAAGTTGCAGTGAAGCAGATCGAAGATACCAGCTTTGCCTCCTTGAGTTTACAGCGAAGCAAGCTGAAGATTACAGATCTTGTCTCCCTAAGCAGTAGTTGAGCAGATCGAAGCCACCAGCCTTGTCTCCCTGAAGATACAGCAGAGCAGGTTGAAGCCACCAATTCTTATCTCCTCGAAGTTTCAGCGGAGTAGGTCGAAGCTACAAATCCCTTCTCTCTGTAATTACATTGAGGATAAATCTTATTTCCTTAAAGTTTCAATAGAGAAGATCGAAGCTACAAATCTCTTCTCTCTGAATTCTTATCCATTGAGGATAAATCCTTATTTCCTTGAAGTTTCAATAGAAAAGATCGAAGCTACAAATCTCTTTTCTCTGAATTCTTATCCCTTGAGGTTCTAGAGGGGTAGGTCGAAGCTACAAATCCCTCCTCCTTGAAGTCCTTATTTCCTTGAAGTTTCAGTAGAGAAGATCGAAGCTACAAATCTCTTCTTCCTAAATTCTTATCCCCTCGAGGTTCCAGTGGAAAAGATCGAAGCTACAAATCCCTTCTCCCTGAAATTATATTAAGAATCAATCCTTACTTCCTTAAAGTTTCAGTAGAGAAGATCGAAGTTACAAATCTCTTCACCCTGAATTCTTATCCCCTCAAAGTTCCAGCGGAGTAGGTCGAAGCTACAAATCCCTTCTCCCTAAAATTACATTGAGGATCAATTCTTATCTTCTTGAAGTTCCAGCAGAGTAGGTCGAAGTTAGAAATCCTTTCTCTCTGAAATTATGTTGAAGCCACCAGCCTTATCTCCCTGAAGTTGCAGTGGGGCATGTTGAAGTTATCGTCACTAGTCTTCTCCCTGAAGTTGCAGTGGAGCAGACTGAAGATAGCGAATCTTATCTCTCTGAAGTTGCAATAGAGCAGATTAAAGCTATAAATCCTATACCTCTGAAGTTGCAGTAGGTCAGATTAAGTCTATCATGGTAATTCTTATCTCCTTAAAATTCCAGCGGAGTGGATCGAAGCTACAAATCTCTTCTCCCTGAAATTACATTGGAGCGGCTCAAAGCCATAAACCTTATCTCCCTGAAGTTGCAGTGGAGCAGGTTGAAGTTAAAGTCTTATCTTCTTGAAGTTGTAGTGGAGCAGTCTAAAGATAGTAGATCTTAATTCCCTGAAGTTATAGTGGGACAAATTGAAGCTATAAATAAATAGATCTTATCTCTCTGAAGTTGCAGTAGAGCATATCATAGCAAACCTTATCTCTCTGAAGTTGCAGTGGGGCAGGTTAGAGTTATCATGACAAGTCTTATCTCATTGAAGTTGCAGTGGAGCAAACTGAAGATAGCAATCTTATCTCCCTAAAGTTGCAGTGGAGCAGATTGAGACTACTAATCCTATCTCCCTGAAGTTGCAGTGGAGCAGATTGAAGATAGCAAATTTTATCTCCCTAAAGTTGCAGTGGAGTAGATTGAAGCTACAAATCTCTTCTCCCTGAAATTACATTGGAGCGGATTGAAGCCACACTTCCTATACCCCTAAAGATGCGGTAGATTGAAACGAGGCTACTTGAAGAAGAGAAACACCAAAAAATCGAGATCCTGCAAGACGAAACAAATTTGACCCTCTTTAAAATCTTTGATTCATTCCTGTTACACGACAATAAGCAAAGAGGGGCAGCTGTAAGAGCCCAAATTTGCAAGGGCTCGAACAAATTAAAACCAAAATAAATAAAATTACAAACCCAAAAATTATAGGCCCAGTAGTCCACAACATTAAGTTTTTTCAGAAAAAACCCTAACCCTAATACCCCATGTGCGCCGCATCCATCTGCTGCCAACCACGTGCCTTATCGACTCGCACAACACCCGAGGTGACCTCTGTTGCACTAAAATGGCCATCTACAGCACCATTGACTCTGCTAACCTGCAAAAAAGGCAACAAAAAAGGCAAGAATGACAGCCAACAGACAGTAAATAAAGGCTAATATATTGTAATATTTGTTGCTATAAAGGCCGTTTTAAAAACAATGCAAATGGGGACCGATTATTCAAATAAAAAAAAGCTTTCGAATACAAAGAAACAAGAGTGTTTTGAATATCAAGGTTGTTTTTTATTTTTACTTTAATATTTATTTTTGCTTTTAGAAGGAAAATACGAAAAATAAAAAGAGGGAGAAAAGAGAGAACTTACCTGGTATTCGGGTTTTCAGCGCCATGAACGATTGAGGAAGCCACTGCCGAGGATCGGTGGCTGGAAATCGAAAGGTTTCTTGAGTTGTTTCGGGTGTTTTTGTCATTTTTTGGGATATTTGGGTCCTGATTCGTGTTTAGGAGGGCCGAAATACCAAAAGGGGGTCTTTTTGTTTTTTTAGCCAACGTGGACGGCGGCGCTGTCGTCGGCGATCGATGGCCGCCACGGTGGTTCGGTGACAGAACTTTGGCTGGCCATTTGCCCTTTGAGAGTGAAGGAGGAGAGCGATTTTCAGATTTTTTTTGTTGTAAGGGATAAAAATGATTTTTTTTTTCAAAAAATTTTGACTTATACAAGGGTGCCAAAATGACGTCATTTTGGCCTACGTCCCAGGCACCAAAACGACGTCGCTTAGCCCTTAACCTGCTCGTTGACCTGACCCAAGGCCTAGGAGCCGCGTGTTTTGATTAATGGCTTATTTACCCATTCGGTCCTTCCGCATTTTTACCATTTCGCAATTAAGTTTCTTGTATTTTTAAATTATACCCTATAATTTATTTCGGTTTCCGGTTTAGTCCCCCCTTAAGCTGCGCGTTTTGGATGGAAGGAATAATCTCCCTTTTGGTCCCTGCTTGTTATTCGCGCATGCAAATTAATCATTTTCTCTTTTATTTATTTTGGATTAGCCCCAAATTTCCATTTTAAGTTCAATTTAGTCCTTTCTTGGGTTATTTTTGTTATTAAGTTGATTAATTTAACATTATTATTACTATTATTAATCATATTCATATTTATATTCATATTCATATTCATATTCATATTCATATTATTATTATGATTATTATTATTACTACTACTAATGTATTATTGTTATTTTCTACTTTATTATTATTGTATTACTACTACTATTATTATCATACTATTAAACTAATTAATTTTATATTATTATTATTACATTGTATTTTTTTCTTTTATTTTTTTTGTATATACTTACGTTATTATTACTATTATTATTAATATTATTATTACTATTATTAATTTTGTATCATTATTATTATATCTCTCTTGTATTTATTTATCAAATATCTTTTAAATATATTTATTTAATTTTATCACTTTATTATTTGGTTATTTATGTTCTTTTATATGATTACCAGCTTTAGGTTATTCATTATTTTTATTATTATTAACATTATTCCCGATATTATTATTTTTAAACCTTTTATACACCATTTATTTATGTAGTTGTTTTTTTATATTATATTATATTATATTATTTTTATTTTTTTAGTTTTTACTTTTTCATTTGATCTGTATTTATCTCGTGTGTTTCGTTAACTCCTTTATTTTATTCTCGTCTTTTATATTACTTTCTATTAACGCATTTATTTTATTACGCCTATTATCATCGTGATTTAGTTTTATATTGTTACATTTTATTACCAATTCGTGTTACATTAATCTTCACCCAATACACAAAAAAGATCTTTTTTAAATAAAAGTAATATTCCATATTTAGAAATTCGAAAAGTCGTGCCCTAACGTACTGGGTTTCGATTTTTCTCGTTTAACCTAAATAGTGGAATATCCTTGTAAAATTAAATATATGAGTTTTAAATAAAAAGCTTATTCTCGGGAATTCGAGATGTTGTGTCCTAACTTGCTGGATGTGACATTTTGTTACCTCGAGGTAAGAATTTCTAAAAGTAAAGACAATATTCCGTCTTTGGAAATTCGAGGGATTGTGCCCTAACTTATTGGGTTTCGATTTTTTCTCGTTTGACCTAAATAACTGAATATCTTTTTAAAATTAAAATACATGAATTTTAAAAATTAAAAGACAAGCTTATTCTCGAGGGTTTAAAATGTCGTGTCCTAACTTACTGGATGTGACATTTATTTACTTCGAGACAAGAGGGTATTTAACATTTGTTCCGATTTATCCAAGCATCTTTTTAAAAAATTAACATTAATAAAAAGGAGGATTGTATTTTTAAATTCTTTATGGATTTTCAATTTTCGATACTAAGGCTCTAATTAATCAATCAGGTATCAATTTTGGGCGTTACGAGGGTGCTAACCCTTCCCCGTACTTAACCGACTCTCGAACCCATTTTCTGAATTTCGCAGACCAAAATTGTTGTTTTGATAAATTAAACATTTATTAAAAAAACCGTTTACGAGGTGATCCGATCATCATGAAAAAAGATTGGTGGCGACTCCGTTTTTCGTTTTTGTTTTCAAAATCAAAGTCGACTCCGTTTTCTAAAAAATGGTTTCAACAGTACTTTAACCAACTTCCTAACTAAAGAAATAATAAGTGTTAACTCTCGTACCAACTAATTAATATATGCCTATCATATATAAGAGTTTTTGGTTGGCTAAGTTACATATAAATTATAATCAATTTCCCACTAAAGTAGCCATTCGAAAAGGATTACAGTTATCCTAATAAAAGTTAGGATAAATACTAAGATCTTCAAGATATTCTTCAATTAACATGATCTAATCTCCATAAATTTAGGAACTCGAATTGTAATATCATTAGATTTGATCCTTTGAGATTTGTTTCTACATTAGATCAATCATCATAAATAAGCCTCATATACTTCCACGAGATCAACAATTCAACGCCCTCCCTTCCTATTAAATTAATATCTATATTGTATATCATAAATATATTTTAAGAAAATATAAAAATTTCTCACAATTTGTAGAACTTACAATTGCATTCAATCTATTACAATACCACGGAATGATCAAAACCAAGTTGTGCAAAGAAAAAAAGAAGAATAGACTGGTTATGTGCAACTTTTTCGACTCTGTATATATGAGAAAGAATGTTACTATCTATAAGAACTCGTAAACTTCTAAGATTTTAGTTCATTATCTCCTAGGCATGAATTACAAAAGGTTCATTCTTGCATCCATTGTGGTGCTGAAAGATTCCAATATGAGACATTGAGCTTTTGTTGTCACAATGGAAAACTTAAATTAGTGATAACTCAAATTTTAGATCAATTATATAATTTTATTACTTCTCAATTTGACAAAGCCTTATCGTTTCAAAAGCAAATAAGAGCATATGATAGTATGTTCTCATTACCATTGTTTGGAGTTCCATTTGGATAAAGAATATGCATCATAGAAAAATGGGACTCACGCGTTATGAGCACAAGGGAAAATATATCATAATATTCATCACTAATACCTGAAGCAATCAATCCATGTTATTTTCAATTATACTTTTATGATACTGACAATGAGCTTCAAAATAGAATGAGAATACAATGAGAAGGCAACTTAAATGCAAAATTTGTAAAACTGATAATGAAAATTCTTGAACAAAATCTATATGCCCAAGTTCTAAAGAGATTAAAAGATTTCCCTTCATTCAAATGCTAATATTGATCAAAGAGTTTACAACAGACCATCAACATATTAAGTTGCTACTATATGGTTTGAAGGAAACAATCCAAATGTTCCATTTAAATGAGATATTGTAGTTCATGTACATTCGAAACTTGACATAAAGTGAAATATTACTTTAGATGTTATGATCAATTACAACATCCTCTATTCTTTCCAAAACGTGAAGTTGGATGTCATCAAAACATTAAAAAAAAAAAAAAATCACATAAGGAAGAATGAACATATACTACCGTACAAGTTGCACCATCTTTCACTTCTGTAGAATAAATCTTTGAAAGAGAACATGAAGGTATTATTAAATTATTATATATCATATATATCAATTAAATTATAATATTTGAACAAATCATTATTATATGTCGTCATTTATTTTCCATAACTTTTACATTATTTCTTTTTAAACATTAAATATATGTTATCATATACATATGAATTTGGCTTACAATGTCTAGAATTTTATTGATTAATTCATAAATACTATGATCTGTAACATTCCCTAACCCTATACAGTCGCCGGAACAGGGTTACAGAGCGTTACTGGACTTTTCAAAACAGATACAAATATTAAACAATAATTAACATTCATTTCACTATTAATTCATTATGTCCCTTTTATGGGCTACAGAAGCCCAAAATATACGTTAGAAACAATTTGAGACTTATTCGAGCACTCCGAAAATTTTTCGTAAAATTCCAAAATTTTTCCTAAGTGCAAGGCTCACATGCCCGTGTGACTAAGGGACACGCCCGTGTGGTCAGGTCATGTGGCTCACACGGCCAAGTGACATGACCATGTTTCGGGCCGTGTGGCAGCACACGCCCATGTCCCTTACGCATGTAACCCTTTGACTTGTAACTCTATTTATTGTATGGGTCACATGGCCAAGTCACATGCCTATGTGCTAGGCCGTGTGCCTCACACCACTAAGACACAAGCCCGTGTCTCTGCCTGTGTGCCTAAACCTGGGCATTCTGTTTCTCAAATTTAAGGTACAGGGGACATACGGCCAAAACCACATGCCCATGTGTTAGCCGCGTGTCTCACACGGTCTGGTCACACGCCCGTGTGCCAGCCCATGTGGACTCAAAATGAGCCTTTTTCATAAAGTTAACCAACCTTGCAATTCTTGAACAACAAGCAACACCAAAACCAAACTTTCAACCAATCCAAAATATGTTTAAATATACTCAAATGCCTAATAAAAATATTAATCTATTGACCAATCCAACATGTAATCACAACTAATTCACTTATAACATTCAAATCCATTCAATTAACAACATTCAATCCAATTCAAGTTTCATACCATATTTTACCATTTCTTTAACTTAGTACTTTATATATATATATATATATATATATATATATTTATGTTATAGAAAACCATCCAAATTATCATTATAACAACATTTACAATCATAACTCAAAATGACCTATATAAACATCCTAGGTACATGCCATTTACCAAAAAGAACTATACATCACCACTTTGATGAGTTCAGGATTGACTTGAATGCTGAACCGGAACTTTGACATCAACTAACCTACGCACGAGAACAAACTGTACGCTGAGTATATACACTTAGTGGTATTACTATAATTCAAATTCGTAAATAATACAATATATATATATATATGTATATATATATAAATTTTCACTTTTAAATCTTTCAATAACCAATTCATACATTAAACTAACAATTGAATCTCAATAACTTGTATTCAATTAAAATTCACAATTTATTTCACTATTTCCAATCCTTATTATTTTCACATTTCATTTCAATATTTCAATCAATTTCCTGTACAAAATCATTCAATTTATCAATTCATTCCATATCAATTCTAATTATCAGTTCATTCTTTACCCCTATTAACATGACTCGGACTTTGGCGGATACACGAATCCAACCAAAACACACCAGTCCGGCACCTTGTGCCTTATTAGCCTTGCCGAAGTGAATCGGTACTTAGTACCCCATCAGATTTAATCCGAAGCAATAATACGACACATAATGCCTCATTGGAATTATTTGAAGCAATATTACGACACATATAGTGCCTTCCTGAACACTTCCAACCCTATGACAAGCCAACTATATCTGACTAGCCCGACTAGTTAATAGGGTATTCAATCACATATTAATTCCATTTAATATTCATATCAATTTCACTTTCAAATCAATAAGCATTTCAATTGCTCTCATATATTCATATTTCAATTCAATTCCATTCAATTCAACATCAACACTCACCTCAATTTTACTTACCATGCATATTAATAAAAAATTCAACAATTAATAATAAATAGATTTGAATTATAGTAATACAAACCATAGTTCTCGAGTCAATCTTCGTCCACTTTCTCTTTTCCCTTTTTGACTGATGTCTCCAGCATGAAATTAGCTACGAAAATTAAAATAATTTAAAATTATGAATACAATATCAATCTACATCAATTAATTTAAATTTCTATTCAACTTTTGCCTTAATTTTAATTTAATCCTTAACTAAAATTATTTTCATTTTCAATACAATTTATTCCTTATTTTCAATTAAATTCTACTTATAACTAAACTTAACTCTTTAATTTTCACCATAAAATCCTAATTTCAAAATTCTCTCAATTTAGTCCCTATTACACAAAACTTATAACTTATTTTACAATTTAATCCTTTACCCAATTCTAACTTGAAATTTTATTAATTCAATGTAACGCCCCAAAATTTTTGTTTATGTTTCTGTAATTAATCGACACAAAATGTGTATCTGCTTCAGTGGTTAAGTGTTCTGGGAGTGTCTGAGAGGTCCTAAGTTCAAGCCATGACTTGGGCAAATTTTGGTTTTTTTTATTTATGAATAAAGCCTTAACTGGGATCAATAGGCTTATATTTTATAGTTTGTAATTAATTAACAGAATGAGTCTGCTGGTCTAGTGGTTAAGTGGAGAGTGATTATGTTTGAAGTCCTGTGTTCGAATCTCTACTCAAGCGAGGGAATTATTTTTATCGCTAGTGTTGTGTAGGAGTTTGAGTTTTAGTAAAATGTTGAGTAGTAGGGAATTGGTAGAGAGAATTAAGGGGGTAGAGGATTGGGGGTTATCAGATTTTCCTGATATCTTTTCTTTTTGCTTTTCACCGATTTTTTTCCCTTTTCCTACCGAAATCTTTCCCATCTCCTCTCCTTTCGAGATAGCTTTTCTTCTTACTAAAATTAAACATTCTTCCCTCCTTCTGTGGTATTTATTGAGCAATTTTGGGTAAGTGTTTTCTTGTGGGTTAAAAATTCATGATGCTAAGTGTTTGATTGGAGTTTTCGGATGTTTGGCAGCATCATATCACTAGAATCGTACTCATTTCGTACTGTTTCGTAAGCTAACTAATCTTGAGGCGTTAGGGGTAAGTTGCAACGACTTCATAGCTGGGTAATCTGTTTTGAGATTAATCGTAATTCGTTGTTTGAGTGATTAATTTGGTAATTGTTGGTCTTTTTTTAAGTTCTGGAGACTCAGGAGTACTTACTCATAAAAAACGATACAGGTGTGTACTCGATTGCACAGAAAACAAAAATTGACGAAAGCCAAAAAAGTATTCTGTCGATGCCACACGGGTATGTGACCGACGAGCCAAGTCGTGCCCGCAAGACTCTACCATGTGATCGCCTGGGGAGGCCATGTGCGACACACGGGCTGGACCAACTAGGCTATGTGAGCCACACAAGTGTGTGGGTCCACACGGGTAGACCACACGAGTATTTGAGATTCTAGGCCGTCCGTGTGATCCACACGGCCATGGCTAATTTAGGCCGTGTGGGCCACACAGGCGTGTGGGCCTACATGGGCAGACCACATGGGCGTGTGAACCCATTATCACTGATTTGTTTGCTAAGGTTGCACGGGTCGCCTGAATCGACTGTGAACCTACTGTAGGATCGGTAAGCTTTGCTTAGATCCTTAATTGAATAAAATGGCTGATATATGTGTACATGTTTATCAAGCATGATGATAATCCACTGAACTGATATTATATGAACCGTTACTATGAGATGGCATATCATAACTGTATGTTGCATTGCATGGGGTTGGGATGATATATTTGGAGGAAGCATACTGAAAGGTTTTGAGCCTGATATTCTGTCAACCTAGCTACAAATTACTAAAGGCTTTAAGTCTAATATATTGGCAGCTCAGCTGCAAATTACTAATTAGTGCTGCAACTGGTACTATTTGTAAGTGTAGGGATGAGTGGGTGATTTAATCCCCACAAGAGTGCAGGGTTGGACAGGAGATGTTGCATAACGGTTGGTTGGGTAAGACTGCATATTGTATACTGCATGACTGATATTTTTTACTGTTACTGTAATGGGCTTAGGCCCTAATGTCTACTATTACTGTAATGGGCTACAACTCTACTGTTTACTATTACTGTAATGGGCTAAGGCCCTACTACATGACTGCTTCTATACTGAGATAAGCTAAGGCCTAAACTGGAATTGAAACTGATACTAATATTGAAAAGGGCTTATGCCCAGACTGTGATCATATGCATATTGTCTGTTATTTTATATGGGGATTACACACTGAGTTTACGTAAACTCACCCCTTCTGTTTAATCTGTACAAGTAATCCCCAGACTTAGACAGATCGGAGCGGCAGAGGACTCAGGGGTGGCCACACGACTTGTTACTATTTAATACTTAGCCAAGGTTTTAAATTTTAATTTGTGAGAATTTTCGATTGTAATCATGACCTCTGTGGATTTTTCCTTAAATTTAGATTTTACACTGCTTTATGATTTATATTTGCCAGTGGTAGGTAAAACTCAGGTTTTCAAAAGAATTACATGTTTTTATCAAAAATACCCACAATTACACAAATTGTTTTAAAAGCTTCCGAAATGAATAACATTTTGAAAACGATCGATACGATTTTAGAATTAACAAAAGATAATGAAAAAGTTGTAAATGAAAAGTGGTTTTACCGACGATACGGTTTTTCAAACATACTTTCATGTGACATCATTGATTCGACCATAACATTTAGGTCGAGTTTGGGGTGTTACATTTAGTGGTATCAGAGCCAAGTTACAAAATTTAGCTTTGGATTATGGGTTTTAAAATTGGAGTTTTTAAAGGACTGAATTTTTTGTAATTGAAATATTTTACTAAATGTATGGTACATTAAGTCTCCAGCACCGATCCTGTAAGTTCTCTAAAATGGTTATATGTACTAAACTAAAAATGTTGTGATTTTGAAACTACTATAGGTAGTATACTGTACTAAGAGCACTTTAGTTAGTGTAAACTGAAAATTGTAAAGAAACTGAAAGCTATAGTGAGACTGCGATCTACGAAAACAAACTATAAATTACTGATACTGTTTTGCATAAAACTTCGTTAATAAATACTGAAACTATAAACTGATTCATAAAACTATTAATATAGATAAACGCAATTAGACAATGAGCATAAAAGGTATTTACGGACGAGGTATAAGAGGCTGTGGTAGAGGCCGTAGAGGGTCTCGAGCTGGGTCTTTGTCATCTGGCTACATGCCTAATCTGGACACTAGCGAGATGCTGGTACCGCCTATTGCTGATATTGGTTTTAGGTCTTATGATCGTACGGCTGGGGACGACGCACTGCCCCAAGCCATGTTAAGGATTGTGGAGAGGGTTGCTGGGCCTAAGATTAGAGTTAGAAGCCGAGGGTCGATTATAGAATGACTCCAGTTTAATGGAGCTAAAATATTCAGGGGTGTCGTTGGGGTCGCCCTTAATGTGGCTGAGTATTGGATTGAGGCCACAAAGAGGATCATGGACGATCTAGACTGCACCCCTGAGTAGAAATTAAAGGGTGCACTGTCGCTGCTGCGTGATAAGGCATACCAGTGGTGGCCCACTGTTAAGGAGGGCACTCAGCTTGAACGAGTAACCTGAGAGTTCTTTAAGACCGTCTTCTAGGGGAAATATGTGGGGACCAGGTATATGGATGCCCGTAGGAGAGAGTTTCTAAATATGACCCAAGAAGATAGATCAGTGGCTGAGTGTGAGGCTGAATTTCTACGATTGAGATGCTATGCGTGAGGTATGGTGGCGACTAAGTATAAGCGATGTATTCGCTTCAAGGATGGCCTTGGAAACAATTTGAGGGTTTTGATAGCTTCACAGAGGGAGCAAGATTTTTCTACACTAGTGGAGAAGGTAAAGATCGCCAAAGAGGTTAAGCGCGCTAAGCATCAAAACTGTGGTAAAGAGAGAGGTAAGAACAAAAGGGATTCGGAGCCCTCGAGTTCTGTTCAGAGGCCAAGGAAAAAGGCCAGAGTTGATGGGCTAATTAGAGTTGAGACTTCTGTTACTGCTACTGGAAAGTAGCCATGTACTGATTGTGGTAGACGCCATCAGGACGAGTGTTGGAAAAAGACTGAGGCTTGTTTGAGGTGCGGTTTATTAGAGTACCGTATTAGGGAGTATCCGCAAAGGCCCGATCAGATACAAGCTCCGAGTACTGGTACTGCGTAGCCATAGAGGGTAGTTCAGCAGCCACTAAGAGGCCGTGGGCAGGCCAGAGGTGGAAATGGTATGGGCCGTGGGCAAAGAGCACCGGCAATGTGCTAGATAGACTGAGGCGAGTCAGCTAGCTTTAGTTTATGCTGCACGTCTCCGAGAGGATGGAGATGCTCTAGACATCATCACGGGTACGTTTCTTATTTATAATGTACCGTATACTGTATTAACAGATATAGGATCCACTCATTCCTATATAGCCTGCTCTGTTACTGAAAACTTGGGGATTTCGGTTGAGAGTACTTCGAGTGAAATTACTGTATTAAGTCTATTGGGGCAGTCTGACCGGGTTAAACAAGTTATTTAGAGAAGTCCCTTTGGAGGTTCAAGGGGCAATCTTTCTAGCGGATCTAATGGAGCTTCTGTTTGGGGAGTTCGACTTGATATTGGGAATGAACTGGCTGGTCAAGCACCGTGTTAGTTTGGATTACGCGTGTTGAGAATTGAGGAGGACAACGAGGTAGTCGTAATTGTAAAACGTTAAAACTACTTAACGAATGTGATTTCTGCACTGACAGTGAAAAACTTAGTTTGTAAGGGATATGAGATGTTCTTGGCCCACATAAGCGTTACAGATTCTAGGGTTTCTTCTATTAAAGATATCAGAACGGTAAAAGATTTCCTGGACATTTTTCCTAAAGAGTTACCTAAATTACCTCCGAGTCGTGAAGTGGAGTTTGGGATTGAGCTCCTTCTTGGTACAGCTCTAGTGTCCATTGATTCCTATAGAATGGCACTGAATGAGCTTGCGGAGCTTAAGGCTCAGATTTAGGAGCTATTGGATCGTGGGTTTATTCGTTCTAGTGTGTTTCTATGGGGAGCACCAATGCTATTTGTAAAGAAAAAAGATAAATTCATGCGTATGTACATCGACTATCGGCAACTAAACAAATTGACCATTAAGAATAAGTACCCCTTACCAAAGATAGATGATCTATTTGACCAGTTTCGAGGAGCTTCAATTTTCTCTAAGATTGATGTCTGATCAGGGTATCACCAGTTGAGGGTCAAGGAGGCTGATATGCATAATACGGTATTTAAGACTCGTTATGGTCATTACGAGTTCTTAGTAATGCCATTATGATAGACTAATGTACCAACAGCTTTTATGGATCTAATAAATCGAGTATTCCAACCCTACCTGGATCGGTTTGTAGTGGTATTTATTGACGACCTACTGGTGTATTCCAGGATTGAAAAGGAGCATGATAAACACCTTAGAGTGGTTTTACAGATTCTGCGAGAGAAACAATGTACACCAAATTTAGTAAGTGCGAGTTATGGTTACATGAAGTAACATTTTTGGGTTATGGTTTCCGCTAAGGGGTTTGAGTTGATCCTCAAAAGATTAAGGTGGTGTTGGATTGGAAACAGCCTAAGACTGTATCTGAGATTCACAGTTTTTTGGGACTGGCAGGGTATTATCGATGATTTGTAGAAGGTTTTTCACTAATTACAGCACCTATGACTAAGCTACTACGTAAGGGTGTACCGTTTAACTAGACTGATGAGTAGAAAGAGAGCTTTAAGAAGTTCAAAACTGTATTGACTGAGGCCCATGTTTTGATACAGCCAGAGTTTGGAAAAGAGTTCACTGTTTATAGTGATACATCACATGTTGGTTTAGGATGTGTCTTGATGCAGGAGGGTAAAGTTGTAGCGTATGTGTCTCGTCAACTTAAGACTCATGAGGTGAATTATCTGACGTATGACTTGGAGTTGGCCGCAGTGGTATTCACACTAAAACTTTAGAGGCATTATCTGTATGGTGAGAAGTGTATCATCTACACTGATCACAAGAGCCTCGAGTACCTCCTTATTCAGAAGGAGCCAAATCTTAGATAGCGTAGATAGATTGAGCTGCTTAAGGACTACGATTGTACTATTGAGTACCATCTTGGCAAGGCCAATATGGTGATCGACGTACTGAGCTGTATAGCTATGACTAATCTGAGGGCGATGTTTGCTTACCTCAGCTTATTTGATGATGGCAGTCTATTAGCTGAACTTCTGGTTAAACCGACATGGATTGAGCAGATTAAGAGTAAGCAGTTAGAGGACGAGTCACTGGGTCTTTGTTTCTGACAGGTTGAGAGTGGTAACACTTCAGATTTTAGATTGAATATGGAAGGGGTGCTCTATTTTCGTGGGAGAATCTGTGTACCTAATGATACTGTATTGAGACAGTCTATACTCGAAAGGCATATAGTAGCCCATATGCCATGCATCTTGACGGAAATAAGATGTATCGAGATCTTCGTGAGTTGTATTGGTGGCCAGGTCTTAAGCGAGAAGTTACCGAATTGGTTTCTAAGTGTCTAACATGCCAACAGGTTAAGGTTGAGCACCAGTTACCTTTGAGTTTGTTGTAGCCGGTTAAGATTCCTTTTTGGAAGTGGGAGCGTGTAACTATGGACTTCGTTAGTGGGTTGCCTCTAACACTCACTAAGAAGGATTCAATATAGGTCATTGTGGATCGATTGACCAAGTCCGCCCACTTTGTACTGGTTCGTACTGACTATTCGCTACAAAAGCTGGCTAAACTTTATGTTTTTGAGATTGTGAGACTGCATGAGGTACCGATTTTGATCATCTCTGATAGGGATCCTCGTTTTATATCTTGGTTTTAGAAAAAAGCTACATGAAGCTTTGGGTTCAAGGTTAGACTTTAGTACTACGTTTCATCCTTAGATCGATGGTCAATCTGAGAGGGTGATTCAGATGCTGGAGGATATGTTAAGGAGTTGTGTTATCAATTTCCAAGGTAGTTGGATGGATTATCTGCTGCTAGCAGAGTTCGCTTACAATAACAGCTACTAGTCTAGCATTTAGATGGTACCTTACGAGGCACTATATGGTCGTAAGTATCACACCCCTTTATATTGGACTAAGTTAGGTGAGCGACATGTTCTGGGTCCTAAACTGGTTTTTGACATCAAGGATAAAATGAGACTGATCTAAGACTAACTGAAAGCGACATCTGAAAGGCAGAAGTCTTATGCAGATCTGAAGCATCGCGAGATTAAGTATTATGTGGGGGACTTCGTTTTTCTCAAGGTCTCACCGTGGAAGAAAGTACTAAGGTTTGGTCGCAAAGGCAAGTTGAGCCCTAGGTTTATTGGGCCTTAACACATTTTAAAAAGAGTGGGATCAGTTACCTATTAGTTGGTGCTACCTCTAGAGTTGGATCAGATTCATGATGTATTTCACGTCTCAATGCTGAGGCGCTATCGCTCTGATCCTATGCATATTGTTCCAGTGTAGGAGATTGAGGTTAGGCCAGACTTGACCTTTGAGGAAGAAATGATTTAGATTCTGGATCATGACATTAAGGTTCTACGGAGGAAGTCTAACTTACTGGTTAAGATTCTGTAGCGTGATCATAGTATTGAGGAGGCCACATGGGGGCCCGAGGATGCGATGCGTCAGCAGTATCGTCATTTGTTCTGATCAGATAAATTTCAAGGCCGAAATTTTCATTTAGGGGGTAGAGTTGTAACGCCCCAAAATTTCTGTTTATGTTTCTGTAATTAATTGATACAAAATGTGTATCTACTTCAGCAGTTAAGTGTTTTTGGAGTGTCTGAGAGGTTCTAAGTTCAAGCCATGACTTGGGAAAATTTTGGTTTTTTTTATGAATAAAGCCTTAACTGGGTTCAATAGGCTTATATTTTATAATTTGTAATTAATTAACAGAATGGGCCTGCTAGTCTGGTGGTTAAGTGGAGAGTAATTATGCTTGAGGTCCTGTGTTCGAATCTCTGTTTAGGCGATGGAATTATTTTTGCCGCTAGTGCCGTGGAGGAGTTTGAGTTTTAGTAAAATGCTGAGTAGTGGGGAGTTGGTAGAAAGAATTAAGAGATAGAGGATTGAGGGTTATCAGATTTTCCTGATATCTTTTCTTTCTGCTTCTAACAATTTTTTCCCTTTTCCTGTCGAAATCTTTCCTATCTCCTCTCCTTGCGAGGTAGCTTTTCTTCTTACTGAAATTGAACCTTCTTCCCTCCTTCTGTGGTGTTTATTGAGCAATTTTGGGTAATTGTTTTCTTGTGGGTTGAAAATTTATGATGCTAAGTGTTTGATTGGAGTTTTCAGATGTTTGGCAGCATCATATCGCTAGAATCGAGACTCGTTTTGTACTATTTTTGTAAGCTAACTGATCTTGAGATGTTGGTGGTAAGTTTTAACGGTTTCATAGTTGGGTAATCCGTTTCAGGATTAATCATAATTCATTGTTTAAGTGATTAATCTGGTGATTATTGCTCTTTTTTTTAGGTTCTAGAGGCTCGAGAGTACTTACTCATAAAAAACAATACAGGTGTGTACTCGATTGCACTGAAAACAGAAATTGCCGAAAGCAGGAAAAGCATTCTGTTGATGCCACATGGGCGTGTGGTCACCCTGTGTAGGCCGTGTGACGGAACACAGGTGTGTAATCGACGAGCCAGGCTGTGGGCACATAACACGACCGTGTAATAGCCTGGCAAGGCCGTGTGTGACACACAGGCTCGACCAACTGGGCCGTTCGAGCCACACGGGCAGACCACATAGGCGTGTGAGCCTATTATCACTGATTTGTTTTCTAAGGTTGCACGAGTCGCTTGAGTTGATTGTGAATCTACTGTAGGGTCGATAAGCTTTGCTCAGATCCCTAATTGAATGAAATGACTGATATATGTGTACATGTTTATCAAGCATGATGATATTCCACTAAACTGATATTATATGAACTGTTACCATGAGATGGCATGTCATAACTGTATGTTGCATTGCATGGGGTTGAGATGATATATTTGGAGGAAGTGTACTGAAAGACTTTGAGCCTGATATACTAGCAGTCTAGCTTCAAATTACTGAAGGCTTTAAGCCTAACATACTGGTAGTTCAGCTGCGAATTACTGATTAGTGCCGCAACCAGTACTATTTGTAAGTGTAGGGATGGGTGGGTGATTTAATCCCCACAGGAGTGCAGGGTTGGACAGGAGATGGTGTATAGCGGTTGGTTGGGTAGGACCTGCACATTGTATACTGCATGACTGTTACTGTTACTGTAATGGGCTAAGGCCCTAATGTCTACTGTTACTGTAATGGGCTACGGCTCTACTGTTTCCTGTTACTGTAACAGGCTAAGGCCTTACTGCATGACTGCTTCTGTACTGAGATAGGCTAAGGCTTAAACTGGAACTAAAACTGATACTGATATTGAAAAGGGTTTAGGCCCAAACTGTGATCATATGTATACTATCTGTTGTTTTATATGGGGATTACACACTGAGTTTACGTAAACTCTCCTCTTCTGTTTAATATGTACAGGTAATTGGAAACACAAAAATTTATATACTTTTTCATGCCCTTTTTGACTTAAAATCATGCTATTCCGGTTAAATTCTTGTCGAAAAATAATTAAATATTATAAAATAATTAAATTATGTTAAAAATATGAACATTATGAATTTTAATTAATTTTATAGTTAATTTTGATTAAATTTGATTATTTTTGACAGAATTGCACAAAGGGCGAAAAATGGCCCGACGGACACTGTGAGAAGAACAAAACCGAGAAGCAATTTGGAGTATAGAGGCGAACTAGTTTCCTGCCTAAGACGGTCCAGAAATGTGTACTAATTCATAATTAAATTAATTTTAATTTATTCCCTATTTAATTTGGGTTAAATAAATTAATTTTAATTAATTATGGAGAAAGGGTCTAGCTGAACCGCACTGGTCGAACCGTATGGAGTGAACCAAACCAGCCACTAATTGGGCTGACTAGAACCGTCCATAGGCTGACCCAAATCAGCATTTTAGCTGAATGAATATGCTTGCAAAAATGCCCTTGAAAAACCTCCAATTTGCATTCAAACCCCACCTTTATTTATGGCTTTGTAGATTTGCCCCAGCCAATTTTTAGCAAAGTTGAAAGCTTCAACCTTTGCCATGTGTGTGGCAGGCCATAGGGGGCTCTTTGGCTGCTGGAATGGCTATTTTTAGCAGCCACAATCAGCTATAAAAGCCACCCCTTGCTAATCATTTGAATCATCCCTCATTCCACTATCATTCTCTCATTCATTCTTCTCCTCTCCACTCTCTTTTCTCTCCATTTCCCATCTTATTTTCCTATATTCTTGTGCCGATTTCTCCTCTTGGAAAAGAGGCATTTTCCCAGCCATTTTGGGCAGCAAGCAACTGTTTGTAGAAGCCTTGACTGGCGAGGACAACGGAGATGAAGAACAGAGCAATCAGTCAAGCCACGGAGAAACACTGGATTTGCCTTCTTGTTCCCTATCTTTTTAATTTCTATTGTTTTTATGATGAACATATCTATGAATATTATTGTTGTTGAAATGGTTATTTTAATCAATTTAGCTTGAATTTAATTCGTGTTGGGTTGATTATATTTTGCCTACTTGAATTATTAAAATAGTGTTTATGCTGTTATAGGCCTTAGTAAAAATGTTTGATTAAGTAAAATCATGCCTAAGTTATTCTTGTATTAAGATTGCTAGATAACTAATGAATTAATTGTTTAAACGGATTGAAATTGCAATTAATGGACTCAGTACTTAATCAGTGCATGTTTAATTCTTCTAAGGTAGCTAAAAATTAAATTAGCATTGTATTTGGCAATACATATGCCTTGCATGACTTGCAAGATTGTTGTGATTAAATTGTTTCAAGGTATGGCTACCTTGTTACTTCACATAATCTTTTATATGTTTATTAAATTGAATTAATTGTTTGAATTGACATGAGAACATGCAAGAGATTAGTTGAATTTAATAAGTATGTATGAGCAATAGTTAGCAATTTTTCCGAGTTGCCATGAATTTATTCGTAACAGCATAAGCATGAATTTAATAATTCTAAGTTAAAAAGATGTAATTAATCCAACACAATTATATCATCTTGATTAAATCTTTTTGAAATCGTGCATTAGAACTCTTTTATTTTATTTAAATTGTTTTACTTAGTTTTAAAATCTTAGCTTATAAATCACTCTTTCCAAAACCAAATTATTTTTACCTCACTAAAGTGTTTTAATTACATTCATAAATAATTCTTTTTACAGTCCCTATGGGTACGATAACTTGACATTTACTTGTTACTTTATTACTTGTTATGACTGTGTACACTTGCACATTTCCGCCATAACTTGTTACGACATTTCAAAAGAATTACATGTTTTTATAAAAAATACCCACAATTACACAAACTGTTTTAATAGCTTCTGCAATGGATAATGTTTTGAAAATGATCGACACGATTTTAGAATTAACAAAAGATAATGAAAAAGTTGTAAATGAAAAAATGGTTTTACCAACGATACGGTTTTTCAAATATACTCTCATGTGACATCATCAGATTCGGCCATAACGTCTAGGCCGAGTTTGGGGTGTTACATTTAACCTCTAATTCATCAATTAGTTCAACATAAATTTTGTCCAAAAATCCATTAACTTTCAAAATTTCAACATGTACCTAGTAGTATTTTGTTCTAAAATCATAAAAAACTCAAAAATTACAAAAAATGAGCTAAATTGACTTATCAAATTGAATTTAAACCTTTAAAACCCTAAATTTTTTCTTTTCTTACTTTCTTTTTCTTTCCTTCTTTTTCCCTTTCTGTTTCTTCCCAAATGGTTCTCTTTTTCTTTTATTTACCTTAGTTTATTAATAATTTAATATAATAATATGATATAATAAGATAACAATATAAAATATCTTTTGCTTAAATGTTACGTATATGTATTTAATATAAGTAATTATATGTATTTTATTCATACACTTAGAATTATATTTTCCATACACTTGTCACTTATGGTTTAATTCTAATTTAGTCCCTTCACTTTTTCCTTAATTTATAATTAAGCTTTTACTCCTATTGCAATTTAGTCCTTATATCTAATTACTCTTCATTTAAACAAATTTACCTAACCAAAATCTAATTAAACTCACAACTAACTTCGTAAATATTTAATTATTACAATCTAACACAATTTTTGATTTTTTTATTCTAAGAGTTAATGTGGAGAAACAAGAAAATGTAACTTGCAAGGAGTAATATTGCTTTGTTTTTCAAATAAGGGAAGGATCTAACATACTTCTCATGAAAAGATCATTTCAACAATTTTTTGTAGATATTTATATAAATCTTAAGACAACAAGACTTGATTATTTAAAAAATACAATAAAAAATTAGATTCCAAACAAGAAACAATTTCCAAAGCTACATGAATTAGCTATAAAACATATGATACATTGTCTTTATGGAAGATTTGGAAATAGAAAATCAATGCATCATTGCCTAGAGTTTTCTCTTCAAAAACATTATAAGGAAAATAAGGATATCCAATTAGAAAAGAAGAAGAAACCATAATCCTATGAAAATAAATAGTGAAATAGTGAAAGATTAATGGGTTATACCATGCAATCCTTATCTATTGACAAGATATAATTCTTATATAAATGTTGAGATATGTTCAAGTGTTAAAGTTGTCACAAATATATATAAAGGACATGATAAAGTAGTAGTTTACATCTACAAGATAATGGAGAAAATGTTGTTGATGAAATAGAACAATTCCAAGATGCAAGCTTGTTTTCTCCTCGAGAAGCTTTATGGGGATTTTTTTTAATTCCAGTTAAATGAAATATTTCCACTAGTAATTAGTTAACTGTTACACCTTCCAAACAAACCAATTGTATGTTATTGGAAAACCAAAATCTAGAACATGTTTTGAGTTGGGATAATGCATCAAGAACAGCACTCACTGAGTACTTTGCAACCTGCACAATAAATAGATATAAATGCAATATTTGTATAGAGATGTAACACCCTCACTTGATTCGATCGTTGGGTCTGAGTTACAGAATACTACAATCATTACTGGAGCAACTATAGTCAAATAATAAGCAATGTAAACAAAAATCATACAAATACCACCATTACAGATCATAAGTTCACTATACAATCTTCTTGGGTCTTATATGATCTTACATACGCTCTAGAATTAACTTGAAATGGCATTAGGACCAAATTGTAACATTTACAAAATTTCAAAATGTTGTCGTGACGTGAGGAGCTCCTCGTCACAAAGTGACCATCTATTTTGCCTTGTTGTGATGACGGGGTTGCTTATCACACCGAGGCCAAAAACCCAAATCTTATTGCGACAACATCGCTTGACGTCGTGACATGGACTCTGTTTTTGGCACAAAATAAATCTTTTGGTGCCTACTTCAGCCAACCAAACTTTATATTCATTTGGTGCATATTTGCACACTTGCACCTGCACAAAATTAACCAAAAAGTCATTTCAAAACATGCATTTACACATTACTCAATCCAATTTGTTACAATTTGACATCAATTCAAACCAAACTACTTAATCTATTTCAACCTACATCACAAGACTTTAAACCATTCAAACCAACCTTTAGCAATGTCATATCAATGCCTATTTATCCTACGAAATTTCCACACAAAATGTCAACAAGTTACCAACCATACATTCCCACATTTTAACATTAACACATTCATGATTCAAACATTAATCAAATTGAAAACAATTATTCATCCAAATTAAAATCATGTAAATATAACACCTATGTATATGCCACATAAACGAGTTAAAAACAAACAAAAGTATATCAGTTGATAGCTGGATAGTATGAGCTTCGAGGTAATCTGATTGACTAGTTTCGTAAACCAACAATATACCAAAAAGGGAAAAACAACTAGGTAAACATTTTGAATGCTTAGTAAGTTCATAGTTAATAAAACGAATAACGTTCCTTGATTTATAATCAAACATAACAATCTAATTAACTTGATATAATTTTCCTGACATAGCATTTCACAACACTAAGGTGAGTCGTCACATAACCGAGTCATGTAATAATTCAACATTAATATGCTGTACAATTTTATAAAACCTGAAACCCAGCCTAGAAGTTATGTCTGAATCTAGTGATATCACATGATAGGGTATTTGAAAACCGTGTCGTCTCAATAAAACCATATCTGTTTAGTCACTTTTCTTTATCTTGTATTAGTTCCAAAACCAGGGTACCCATTTAATCGATTGTTCCAAAACATTACTAGTAGCGGAAGCTTTTAAAAATAGTTTAACAGTTTAAGTACTCGTGTGTTTCCGAAAAATCATTTGTTCTTTTGAAAATCGAGGTTTCCTATGATTAGTAGTTATAAATCTGTAAAACAAATAATAGAAACCAAATTAAGCGAAAACCGTGGTCACTATTGAGTCCAAATCCGTAAAACAAACATCAAGATAAACCAACAATAAAACTTAATAATATAAAAACCATGATAGTCCAAAACCGTGGTCACTATCGAGTCGTCTGCCGCACCGATCCGTCTAGGTTTGGGGATTACCTATACAAATTAAACAGAGAAGGGTGAGTTTTCGTAAACTCAGTGTGTAATCCCACAGAAAACAAACAACGGTAATCATAGTGCACAGTTAACCAGTCTTGGGCCTAAGCCCTTTTTAGAATCAGTAACAGTTTGGGCCTTAGCTTATTTCAGGATAGTATCAAATATGCATTAAGGCCTTAGCCTATAATAGTAACAGTCATGTATGCAGTAATCACAAAAAAAAGTCCTACCCACCAGCCTCTAATACACCATCTCTGTCCATCCCTGCACTTACGGTGGGGTTTAAAACACCCACCCATCCCTATACTCTATGTAGTACCGAATGCGGCACGTATCAGGATAATGCAGCTGAGCTGCCAATCAATAGGCTAAAGAGTCTCTCAGTATAAAATGCAGCGGAGTTGCCAGTAAATAGGCTTAAAGCTTTTCAGTATTGTAGTAGAGCTGCCAGTGATTAGGCTTAAAGCCTTTTAGTACACTTCTTCCAATAACCATCATCCCAACCCAATACAATGCAACATACATCAAATGGCATGCTATTAAACAATTATCAGTACATATATTTAGATCAGTATACATGCATAATGTTAACATGCTCAGTACATAATCATACAATCAGTTCACACATTTAAAGGTTTAAGTAGTGCTTACCGACCCTACAGTAGGTCCACGATCGACTTGGGTGACCTGTACAACCTTAGGACCATTTCAGTAAAAATGGGCTCACACGCTCATGTGGCTTGCCCGTGTGGCCCACACGACCCAATTTGGCCTTGGCCGTATGGATCACACGGCTTGGCCCAAAATCCCACACGCCCGTGTAGACTACCCATGTGGACCCACATGCCTGTGTGGCTGACACGGCCCAATTTAGTCCTGCTCGTGTGTCGCACACGGCCTGCCTGACCATCACACGACCATGTCCTTCATGCACGGCCTGGCCTTATCGATCACATGACCGTGTTAGGGCACATGGCCTACCACATAAGCGACCATACGCCTGTGTGACATCGATAGTGAGGTTTTCGGCTTTCGTCGAAACCTCATTTGCTGTGTAATCTGGTACACACCTTGTTCATTTTCACGACTAACACAACCACAAGCACTTCAGAACCTACAAACGACATTCCAAAGGCCCAAAATTAGCCTATAACTACGATTAAACCGAAACCATCACACCAATCAATGCTCTAAAACGTCCACCTAATGCTTACCTTAAAACCCCGAACGATTTCCACTACAATTCGGCACTAGGGTAGCCCTTTACACCCGATTCTCTACTGTCAAAACAGATTACGCATACCTCCAATCAAAAACTTAATAATCAAAAGTACAGTTCGCGAGGATTACTTACCAACTAACGACGGATAACAAAGAATAGACTCTCGAAGAGAAAAAACAGACGAGAAGCAGGGGAAGGAGTAATGATTGAGATAAAAAAGCAACAAGAAAAGGGGGAGAAAAAAAATTGCCGTCAGAAATTTTAGGGAAGAAGACAAGAAGCCAAAAATTTGAAAAAAAGAAAAAGAAAATAAAAATCAGATTCGATAACTCCCTATATCCCTAAATTCACTCCCACAATCCCTACTACTCCCAAAACCTCATTATTTTGGCTAAACCGAAACTGTTACAGTCCACTGAGCAAAAATCAACACCTTTGCTCATGTAAGGATTCGAACACCAAACCTTTAACATACCAACACACAACTTAATCACCAGGCCAGCAGGCCTATTCTGTCATTTACTTGCAAACCTTTAGTTAAAAGCCTATTAACCAAGGTTAGGGCATTATACATAGAAGCACCAAAATTTGCCCAAGTCATGGCTTGAACTTGGGACCACCCAAACACACCCAAAACACATAACCACTAAGGCAGACAATTATTTATGTCACACATTCACAAAAATAAAAATATAAATTTTTGGGGCATTACAAATTTAGTACAATTCACATAGAATTCACAATTCAATTCCATTTGCGATATCAAAACGTCAAATTTCCATTCTGAACATCAAACATGTCACATTTCATTATCATTTCTCTTTTTCGTTAATCACTTAGCCCGATGAACTCTAGTAAATAAAATCAGATGCATGAGTAACTATACCACACCAGATAGCACTATAGTTCTAAACAGAGAGCACTGAAGTGCTAAACCCGTATAAGCACGCAAATAACTCTATTGGCATGTCATTCGTATCCTAATCGTTTACTAAGTTCACAAAGACATTAATATTGTATTCATAAAATTTAAATTAATGTAGTGTCATCCTATACATATCATCCCATCATAAAGCATTTCGTATCCACTCGGACACATATAGCACATATTATAATTTCTTCACAATTTAGTCCATATAGCACATATTATAATTTCTTCACAATTTAGTCCATGTCTCACCTTTTTTGTACCACATTGTAACCAATTCAAAATTAAATTTACACACAAAAAATTCATACTTCAAACATACTTACTTTACTATTACATATAACAACACCATATAAACTTGGAAAAAACTGCAATAATAAGATGCCGGGGACTAATATGTAATTTTTCCTTTTTCTTGATTATCTTCCGGTTGATTAAATTCCCGGTCTATATGATAATTCATTTCAATTTATTAATTCTAAATAATTTAGAAATTCTACTTTAGGCATGTGGCGGTTACAATTTCATTTTTTGAATGTTCCCTAAAGTTTTGCACTTTATTCAATTTGGTACTTAAAATCAGAATTGCAATAACTTTCAAATTTGAGCCTCGATTTCAAAATAGATTACAATTATATCCTTCTAAGGCCCTCTAATATCTATAATTATAGAAATTTCACATCAATTTTGAATTCTTTACACTTTAGTCCCTATGTTCAAAAACTAGCAATTAAAGTTTACAAACTAGTCTTCTTCTTTTTTTTTTTTCATATTTAAGCTTAAAATCTAACAAATTAACACCAACTTCATCAAGTATTTATCAATGAAAACTTTTAGAAACTTTCAAAAATTTTACAAATTGGTATACGGGCTAGCTAAATCAAGCTCCTAGGACTTCAAAATATAAAAATTACAAGAAAAAGACTTGAAAACTTACCAAATGGAAGGATCGAAAGTTGAGGTCATAAAAATTGCTTCTCTAGGACTATTTTGAAGTTTCAGTTGAATGAGAAAACAAAATGGAAGATGACAACTTTTGATTTTAGTTATATACCTTAATTAACTTATAAATAATCCTAATTATAGACCTTAATCCACTATCATATAACATAATTGGATGGGTCCAATTGCTCAATTGGTCCTTTAATTAATTAAAAATCCATAGTGATTAACTTTGACCTATTTTACAATTTAGCCATTATACCTTAACTAACTATCAAGTTAATAGAATTAAAGGACTAAACTTTAATTAAACTCTATAGTAACCTTGTAAATATTAAATATTAATCTTTATGGACTCAAACATTAGAAATGGGGTTATGAAACCACCATTTTTTATACCACTAAAACTTGAGTTATTACAAAAGAGTTTCCTTAGCATTATGTATGGTGTTAATGTAACACCCCAAACTCGGCCTAGACATTAAGGTCGGATTATAAATGTTACAGTATTCGTAAACATTGTTGATTAACTTACGTAAAACTTAGTTTTATTTCTAAATTAATAAAGGTATTTAATTTATCAAAAACACAAGTATTCAGCAGATCGCGTATGAGTAATTTGACGAAAGTCTTGTTTTATTAATTTTATAAAAACAAGCCCGAATGTTTAACCAATTGTGTTGTAAACATCGTAATTAATTTCAAAACCTTGTAGCAGAAAATTACTTTAAGAATTTCTTATCTCTTAAAATAATAGAATCCCATCAGTTATTTCACCTTGGGTATAATTTCAAGTTATTGGCAAATTCCCACCTTTTGGGATCAATCTTACGAAACCTCTACATTAAACTTACATGCAAATATACTTAGATCATGTCTAGATACTGCAATCCTTATGCATCAAACCAAGCAAACTAGGGCTAAAATAAATCTTTACATTGTTGTTTCAAACACCTATGATAGATAAATATTATTGCTTCTTCGTGGGAAATGCAAAGCAAAGAAAATTGAAAATTTGAAAAAATCATCCAAAAGAACCTTAAATGCTTAAGACCAGGATACTCATGGCATTGCTTGAATTTCCTTATTAATGAAAATAAAAGACTTCTATTAACCTTAAAGTTTCGTGCCAGGTTTCGGCCAAGATTGATAGTCTTAGTCCATTTAAAATAAAAATATTTTAACCAAAAAAAATTCAATTACAAATGAAAAGTTAGAATCAAATACAAATAAAACACTACATAAAACCCACAAGTTTCCATAGAATTCAATGAAAACCTTAAGCAAATAAATAAAAAAGTGTTATATAAAGAAATAGAAAAGAAAACCCACATAGGTACTAAGCTACTTGATGAAGTTGGAGAAATTATTGTCAGCTTAATCACTTTTTTTTCATTTAATAAAAACATCCACGTGTCTCTATATTTATATATTTAAAAAAAATACCCCCACCACATTTAAAAAAGCTACATAAATAAACGCTTCTCACTTACTTTTACTTTTTTAAGACTTGAGCCTAAATGGGTTCTACGAGTGAATAACTCTTGATCATCAAGCTAAACACAAGAGTTCAAAAAACAATGTACTTAAATGGGTTGGATCTTAATATTGAGCGAACCCATTTAAGTACAATTTTTTTTTGAAATTAGAATCCAACTCATTTTATATTAGTATTCGATTAATAAAAATATTTATTTAAAATTAGTTATAATATTTAAAATAATTCTCATAAAGTTTTGGGTAAACTATACAAATGGTTACTCAACTATACTTGCATTTTTGGTCAACCAACTTAAAAATTTTTCAATTTAGACACTAAACTTTGTATTCTTTCATATTTTGGTTAACCACTCTTAAATTGATAACATAAATAATGAAGTGGCCTTTTTCTAAGTAGTATAATAACATATTTAGGCATCAATACTTGCATATTCTATCAATTTGATCCTAATTCTAAATAATTTAATAAATTTAACATTTACTATTTACAAATTCTATGAATTTGATCCTCAAACTTCCTAACCAAAGCTTTTAGCTTTTAAAATAGAGGCATTCCACACCTATAAATTTGTAAAACCCAAAAAAGAAAAAAAAAACCTTCTCTAATTGTGCAAATATAACATGTAATAAATAACGTGTGCAAATATATTATTACTTAGAAACTAAACAATCAGATCACCATTGAACATCAAAATCCAAAGAACCAAGCTTAGGAAACATAAAATCTAGCAGTAGGTACTAATTGATTCAATAAAATCCAGAATAATTAGCATCAAAGTTGCAATTCTTTTTTATGGATGATTTAGCAGACAAAATAAAATAAATTAACAACAAAAAATCCTATTTTTTCAAATTTTCCAACAGCAAAGAACGTATCTTTAAGCTAAGGATTAAATTGGGTTTTTTTTTTTTTTGAGTTTTGGAATGTCTTTGATGCCAAAGCTTTTTGAAAGCTTTGCTTAGGAAGTGTGTGGATCAAATTGATAGAATTTATACATGTGAAGGGTTAAATTATTGAATTTTTTAGAATAAGGATCAAATTGATAGAATATAAAAGTATTGATGACTAATTTTGTTATTATCCCAGTTAGAAAAATGTCATGTCATTATTTACGTTATCGATTTAACGGTGGGTGACCAAAACAGGAATGGATATAAAATTTAGTGCTTAAATTGAAAAATTATAAAGTTGGGTGACCAAAATAGGAACACGACAATAGTTGAATGACCATTTGTATAACTTATCTTAAAATTTTATGTTAATATTTTTTTTATTTAGGAAATTATATGTCAATATTTGAGGAAATCAAGGAAGAAAATTATTATACTTTAACATCTCTCCATGGTGACAACTTAGAGTTTACTTTGTTAATGCTAGACTGCCATCAACTAAAGTCTCAATTTCGACAAATATCTTTCCATTAGATTCGTGGAAAAGCTAATAGACTCATGCTATAGTTAGTATAACTTTATTCCATGCTTATTATATTACTAGTGATGCATTTCTTGATTGTATTGTCGATATTTTGGTGTTGCATGGCCATGAAAATAATTAGATTTAGGGATATGTGTATGACGTAAGCCTATTTACTTGACGTTAATTATGAGTTGCTTGCTTTTGGTTATGTTTGTTTGTCGTTTTTAAAGTTTATTAATATCACTTGATTTCCTAAAAAAAATAAAGATAAGACCTAAAACTTGATCACTTACTAAAAATCAATCAAATAAAATTCAAAGGTTTTTTTTTTTTAATTTGGTAGAATAATAAATTTGGTCTCTAATGTTTACATTATTTTTACTTGGTTCTAGTTTTTTTCAAATTATTTTGGTCCTCAATTTTTAAATCAACGTTTTAAGAACTAGATCGGTGGTGGAACTGATTAGATCATCCATTCCTGATTTAATCAATTCAACCATTAGTTGATAAATGCTAAAAGTAACATTTTTTAGTCTCATTCTTAATACATTTTTGGGTGATTATTCGAAGTGAATGGTGAATTTTATGCTCCTAATTCTTTAAAATCATGTTTTTATACTTGGTAGAGCATTTGGAAGCAAAATGAGCAAAAAATAAGTGAAAATCAAAAAATTAGAGCAAGGTACAGGGCCACACAAGCTGACCCTTTCCATCCAACATGTACACATGACTGTGTAAGCCACACGGGCTGCCATAAGGTCATGTGACTAGTCGTGTCAATTTCACAAATTTGGACCCTAAACTACGGGAAAAACACAATTATTAGGTTTTTCGGGCATTCTAAAACATATATATGACAAAAATATGAAGATATGAATGAGTCGTCATAAAGTATTCAAGAAAACTACTTGAACACCATTGAAGTAGATTCTAAAGTAGATTTTAGTCAAGATTGAAGACTCCCAATTGATTTATTGGGAATCCATCACGAGTTTCTTTTTTCTTATGGTTATACTGTATTGTGGATGTTTTTATTTGCTAGCATAAACTATACATAGGGAGATGAACCCTATGATGGATTCTGTAGTTTGATTTTTTATTTTATGCAATAAAGACCTAAATCTTGTTCTCAATCATTTGTGATTAATTCTTGGTTTAAGATTTCTAGATATTGGTCCATGTTTGAAGTGCTTAAATCAGAGGAGGAATAGACCCTGTTTAAGAGTAGATCTAGCGCAATTGAGTAGAGTTGCATGTAATCCTAGAAATAGGATGACATAAATCTACCGAACTAGAGTCAAATCTAATAAGAGAATCCATAGATTGAGTTAATGCGATAATAGGGGTTTTAGTTAGAAATAAATTTCAATTAATCAACTTAGAGCAGTTGCCCATATTCTTAAAGAGAGAAATTAACATAATATAGGGATTTCTACAGATCAAGATACTAAGTGAAGAAATTGTGTAATTTAGATTAATAATGATAGATGAAAGCAAGGTCAACAGGTTTTAGTAGACAATCAAGAGGAAAAGAATATTACTGTGGAGATTGATGATAATCAAAATAATCAGTAGCCTATTGTAGCTCCTGCTCCTCGTACTATGTTTGATTATGCTAAGCCTACTCTGATTGGGGTTGAATCAAGTATTGTCATATAGACTATTGCTGTAAACAATTTTGAACTGAAACTGAACACAATTTAGATGGTACAACAATATGTTCAGTTTGATGGGTTGCAAGATGAAGATCCAAATGCTCATTTCGCTAACTTTGTAGAGATTTGTGACACTTTCAAGATCAATAGTGTTTTTGATGATGCCATATGCTTATGGTTGTTCCCATTCTTATTGAGAAGCAAGGAAAATTAGTGGTTGAATTCACTTCGATAGGGTTCTATCACAACTCGAGATCAGATGATTGAGAAATTTCTATTGAAGTACTTCCCATTGACTAAAACAGCTAAGTTGAGGTACGACATCTCTTCTTTTTCTCAAATTGATTTAGAAACATTATATGATACATGGGGAGAGATTTAAGGATCTTTTGAGAATGAGACCTCACCATGGGTTACCTTTATGGTTACAAGTTCAAACATTTTACAACGATTTGAATCCTTCGACTAGGCAACTAATTGATGCAACAGTTGGTGGAACATTGAATAATAAGACACCTGAGGCACCTTAATAGTTTATTAAAGAGATAACACTGAATAACTATCAGTGGCAAGTCATGAGAACGAAACCGATTAAAATAGTAGATGTTTTTATTATAGATGCAATTTTTATGTTAGCAAATCAAGTTGAAGCTCTTGGTAAAAAAATTGATGGTTAGAATTTTTCTAAGTAGGTAAATCCAGTAGTGCAATGCGATTTGAATGGAGTGGGAGTGACAAATTTAGAATATTTACCTTCAGTTCTAGCATGGAGTATGAGCAAGTCAACTTTATGGGTAACAATTATAGATCCCAGAATAACCTATATAGCAATAACTATAAAGCAGGTTAGAGGAACCATCCATATTTTTGTTGGGGTAGTCAAGGAAATTAAAAGTCACAACCCCCTCGAGTTCTTAACAACCTTATTAGTAAGAAAAGAAATTGAACCTTCAGGAGATGTTAGCTAAATTTATTTTGGTGTTTGAAACTCAATTTCAAAACACTGAAACAACTGTGAAAAATCATCAAGCATCGATTCAAGGGCTTGAAAATTAGATTGGATAGCCTGAACTGGTTTCAGAAATATAGCAAGGTAGCTTTCCTAGTAACAATGAAAATAACCTAAAGGAGCAACTCCACGCAATCATTGTTTGAAGCGTGGAAGGGTTAGTCTAGCCTGAAATGGTTGGGTTAAGGAAAGCAAGAAAGAGCATAAGCCGAAGGTTAAAGAATACAAACCACGAATTCCATATTCGACAGTATTGAAGTAAAATCACAAAAAAGAGGAATATGGTAAATTTCTTAAGCCTTTGAGACATGGCCATTTGAGACATATTGCCTATCACACAGGCATGTGGTAGGGCATATGAAAAGCGAATGATCATCGCAAACGGTCTGGCACATGGCCTTGTGTCACACGCGGCTTGGATACAAGAGCATGACATAGGCTGTATGGATATTGGGCATATTTTATTTTTAAAGCATCACATGAGCTAAGACAACTCACATGGCCTGGCAACACGACTGTGTGTGGCACACGACCTAGACACACGGGCATGTCTTAGGTCGTGTAAGTCCTTGAACTTATTTTTTAATTTTTAAATTTCCACACAAGTTGAGAGCAAGTACACGGCTAATGGACATGGCTGTGTGGCCTAATAAGGGCCTTTAACACGACTGTGTCACCCACTAAAATTAGAAACCCTAAATTTTTATTTTTTTATTCCTTTAACTTCCTCAATTGGCTGTCGCTCCTCACAACCAGCCGCTGATAAGTCCCCTTCATTACCGTCGCCGTTTTCTATCTTCCCCCTTTTCCCTTCTCTGACTCTTTTCCCAACCTCCCCCTCCTCCTTTTTCCTCTCATCCGAACTACCCCTAATCTCACTTCTCTCATTTCCCCCTCATAGATCGGCCACCATTGCCTAAGCCTCTAACGTAATCAATACTTTTAACCCTGGCAACGACCCACCTTTCTCTCGTTTCCTCACTATCGTCGCACACGTGGTTCGTGCCATTTCCTCCATTGTTCATTTCCTTCCCTTCTATTCGGCCACTGTCTCCTCACACAAATACTAGCCACAATCTCAACCGTTCACTTGTCGGCTACGAACCCCTCATCTCTACCTACATCAACTGTACCTACGCCACTGTCTACCCCAACCATCGTTCAATCCTTTCCTTTTCTTTTTCTTATTATTTTATTATTACATAATTATTATATTTAATTGGTTTATTATTTTTATTTTTACTATTGTTTTTATTTATTATTATATTATTATTAGATTTAATTATTATTTTATTGTTATTAACTTTTGAGATAGTAGTGATTATGTTGTTATGCTTGTCGTTATTCTTCATACTTGGATTATTATAGTTTAGACTTTTATTTATTTATTTATTTATTATTTGTTTCATATTAGTTAAAGTTGTGTTAGTGAATCAGTTCTTGTTGTGAGAGGCATTGCAATTGGTTTATTGTGTTTATATTTTTCTTCGTTCATATGCTTTATTAATCTACTTTGATAATAAAATAGTTGTTATGTATCTATTCTTTCAAGTACATTATGACGAATACTAAAGGAAAATCTAAGGTCGCGGTCCTCCTTCTAAAAAGTGGAAGACACCGGGGGAGACCTCATCCTCAGCTTCTCTTTCAGTCACGAGACATCCATGTCTCTAACCATTCCTGCGTCCATATGAAGACCAATACCAACATTTACAGGAGTGACCCTTGGGTTTAGGTTGTTGCATAGTGTAACACCCCTTACTCGTATTTACACCGGGTTATGGTTCGAGGCATTACCGAACTTAAACACACTTATACATACAATTTCGAGTCGTAAAACTTACGTCCAATTTAAAACCTTTCAAACATATTCATAACATCCCTATTACGGGCCAACAGGGCCTTAATCATACATTGGAAGCGATTTGGGACTAAACCAAGAACTTTCAAAACTTTTACAACACTTAGAAAATTTTTCATCAAAACAGGGTCACACGCCTGTATGACTTGGGACATGCCCGTGTGGGTAGACCATGTGGTCACACAAGCCTGTGCCCCAATACATGTGAAAAACATTGAGCATTTTGTTTATGATATCAACATCCAAATGAAACCACACGGCCAAGCCACACGCCTGTGTGTTAGGCCGTGTGACGAATTAAATTCTTGTAAATTAGGTGCAGACTTCACACGCCATTGGCACAGGCTCCTGTCCAAGACTGCGCAATCCACACAGCTGAGAAACATGCCCGTGTGCTCAGCCCGTGTCAAATTATTTTTCGTTTCGAAGTTAAACTAGTTTTCACACGACCTAGTACACGCCCATGTTCTAGGCCGTGGCTTTCACACGGCTGAGACACACAGTCGTTTCTCTGCCCGTGTGTTTACTACTGGGCATTCTATTTTGCCTAACTAGGGTGCAAGGGACACACGGCCTATCAACACGCCCATTGGCCTAACCGTGTGTCACACACGGCCTAGACACATGCCCTTGTGCCTACCTGTGTGGACAAAATATAGGCTATTTTCCAAGTCATTTGCCACCTTGAAATACAATAGCACATATGCCCATTCAACAACACTTATCATAACACAATTGAGTAACCAAACTTTCACAACTAAGACATCATCTTCTCATTGTCATGACATATATAACATACTTAGCCTATCACATACTCAACAATTCAAAACATGCAAATTACCACATCTATGGAATGCATCATCATGCAATTTTATTTCTAAAATATATTCGTCAATACCAAATGACCTTATACAAAATGAATCAAGTATCATCATAAGCCAACATATTTGGCTACACCAATATGACATATAACAAACAAACCAAGTCCCTATGCATGCCATACTCAAAATGTTAAGACTAGCTATACCTCAAATATTCCAATTGATAGTGTGATCGAGTCTCCGACGTCCTTCAATCCCCGAGCTAGATTGGCGATACTATAAGAAAAATAAAAAAGAAATAGGAGTAAGCATGAAGCTTAGTAGGTTTGCATGTAAATAATTAACAACATTAATCATGCAATATCATACACATAACATAATTATGACTTGTCACAGTTTCATCAAACATCATAGATACATCTTAAATCATGTCATTCCCATAGTGAATAATAAAACTCATGCTCATGATCCCTTTTACTGAGAACTCATCGAGTCATAAGCTCAATGTTTAATGAGCTTTGTGTACATACCTGTACCCTTTCAACATGTTCATACCTCGTTATTTCTTTGACATAAACTTTGAGTTACCCGTTGAACCGCTTGGAATACTAAAGGATACTCTAGAAATCTCATACACATAGAAAGATGCCAATGCCATATCCCATATATGGTCTTACATGAGATCACATATCGATGCCAATAGCCCAGCTATGGTCATACACGATGTCTCATATCGATGCCAGGTCCCAGACATGGTCTTACACGAAATCTCATAACAATGTCATATCCCAGATATGGTCTTACACGTAATCACATATCAATGCCATATCCCAGATATTGTCTTATACGGGATCTCAATAACCCTAATGTCATGACATTTGTATCCTATCTATTCCTAAGGTTCAACCAGGATTTTAAGATATTGAAACTTCGTCACAATGTCCTCGATTCATTATTAACCAATTTCATAAAAACAATTATACAAGTCATGCAATATTAAAGTATTGAATACGTAATAATGAAATGTTGCATTATTTACCTACAAACTGACCTCGGTACCAAAATATGACTAACTATTCGATTTAGTCTAAAAGCTTGTTCTTTCCCCGGTTTAGGTCTGGACTCCGTTTCTCTTGATCTATAATAGCAAATTTCACTTATTTAATTATCACATTGCTCAAAACAGCCCATAAATCATGCTTTGGCAAAATTACATTTTTCCCTTAAACTTTTATATATTTACAAATTAGTCCTAGGCTCGTAAAATGATTTTCATTCGATTTCTTTGTACTTTAAGCCTAGCCGAACACATTTCATGCTTATAATTGCCCACATTTTCTTTCAAATCAGATTTTTACCACTTATTTTACAACTTTTACAAATAGTCCTTTTTAGATGTTTTCATGAAAAATCACATTGTAAAAGATGTTTATCACACATCAAACTTTCATATTCATTCATTAAACATCAAAATACAAGCATATCATACATGGGTAAATTTTTGAACATGAACCCTAGCTCAAAATAGTGGTAAGAATTTCAGTACCCACATGAGAAAGATGAGCAAATTTTGACTAGATTTTCCCTTTTTATTAATTTATTAACCAAATGACCAAAATGCCCTTAAGGCATTTCTTTGATATTATTCCCTTCCATGTCCATTTTTGTCCATAAAAATAGAAATTGGGTAAATTGCTATTTAAGGACCTCTAATTAATAATCCAAAGCTATTTCATACTGAAAGTTTCTAGAATCTCATATTTTTCAACTTTTGCAATTCCTAAAAGTCAAATTAGACTCTTATTCACAAAATTTCTTCATAAAACTTTCACATAATAATGCAAACATGTCATGGACCTCAAAACAATCATAAAACAATATGTTATGTTATGTTATTCTGAGATCTAGAATTGTTACCCATAAAGTTAACTTGCTCATGCTCTATGCTAGAACTGAAGGTAAACATTCTAAATTAGTCATCCCCACTCCATTCAAATCGCATTGCACTGTTGGATTTACCTGCTTAGAAAAATTCTAACCATCAATTTTTTTACCAAGAGCTTCAACTTGATTTGGTAACATAAAAACTGCATCTATAATAAAAATATCTACTACTTTAATTGGTTTCGTTCTCATGACTTTCCACTGATAATTATTCAGTGTCATCTCTTTAATAAACTATTGAGGTGCCTCAGGTGTCTTATTATTCAATGTTCCGCCAACTGTTACATCAATTAGTTGCTTAGTCAAAGAATCTAAATCGTTGTAAAATGTTTGAACTTGTAACCATAAAGGTAACCCATGGTGAGGTCTCATTCTCAAAAGATCCTTAAATCTCTCCCCATGCATCATATAATGTTTCTAAATCAATTTGAAAAAAAGAAGAGATGTCGTACCTCAACTTAGCTGTTTTAGTCAATGGGAAGTACTTCAACAGAAATTTCTCAATCATCTAATCTCGAGTTGTGATAGAACCCTATCTAAGTGAATTCAACCTTTAATTTTCCTTGCTTCTCAATGAGAATGGGAACAACCATAAGCGTATGGCATCATCGGTAATACCATTGATCTTGAAAGTGTCATAAATCTCTACAAAGTTAGCGAAATGAGCATTTGGATCTTCATCTTGCAACCCAGCAAACTGAACATATTGTTGTACCATCTAAATTGTGTTCGGTTTCAGTTCAAAATTGTTTACAGCAATAGTCTATATGACGATACTTGATTCAACCCCAATCAGAGTAGGCTTAGCATAATCAAACATAGTACAAGGAGCAGGAGGTATAATAGGCTATTGATTATTTTGATTATCATCAATCTCCATAGTAATATTCTTTTCCTATTGATTGTCTACTAAAACCTGTTGACCTTGCTTTCATCTGTCATTATTAATCTAAATTACACAATTTCTTCACTTAGTATCTTGATCTGTAGAAATCCCTAAATTATGCTAATATCTCTCTTTAACAATAAGAGCAACTGCTCTAGGTTGATTAATTGAAATTTCTTTCTAACTAAAACCCCTATTATCGCATTAACTCAATCTATGGATTCTCCTATTAGATTTGACTCTGGTTCGGTAGATTTATGTCGTTCTATTTCTAGGATTACATGCAACTCTACTCAATTGCGCTAGATCTACTCTTAAACAGGGACTATTCCTCCTCTGATTTAAGCACTTCAAACATGGACCAATATCTAGAAATCTTAAACCAAGAATTAATCACAAATAATTGAGAACAAGATCTAAGTCTTTATTGCATAAAATAAAAATCAAACTACAGAATCCATCATAGGGTTTATCTCCCTATGTATTTAGAAAATTAGTTTATGCTAGCAAATAAAAACATCCACAATACAGTATAACCATAAGAAAAAAAGAAATTCGTGATGGCTTCCCAATAAATCAATTGGGAGTCTTCAATCTTGACTAAAATCTACTTTAGAATCTACTTCAATGGTGTTCTTCAAGTAGTTTTCTTGAATACTTTATGACGACTCATTCATATCTTCATATTTTCGTCATATATACGTTTTAGAATGCCCGAAAAACCTAAAAATTACATTTTTCCCGTTGTTTAGGGTCCAAATTTGTGAAATTGACATGACCAGTCACATGACCGTATGGCAGCCCGTGTGGCTTACACGGTCATGTGTACATGTTGGATGGAAAAGGGTCAGCTTGTGTGGCCCTGTACCTTGCTCTAAATTTTCGATTTTCACTTATTTTTCGCTCATTTTGCTTCCAAATGCTCTACTAAGTATAAAAACATGATTTTAAAGAATTAAGAGCATAAAATTCACTATTAACTTTGAATAATCACCCAAAAATGCATTAAGAATGAGACTAAAAAATGTTACTTTTAGCATTTATCAACTAATGGTTGAATTGATTAAATCAGGAATGGATGATCTGATCGGTTCCACCACCGATCTAGTTCTTAAAACGTTGATTTAAAAATTGAGGACCAAAATAATTTGAAAAAAACTAGAACCAAGTAAAAATAATGTAAACATTAAAGACCAAATTTATTATTCTACCAAATTAAAAAAAAAAAAACCTTTGAATTTTATTGATTGATTTTTAGTAAGTGATCAAGTTTTAGGTTTTATCTTTATTTTTTTTAGGAAATCAAGTGATATTAATAAACTTCAAAAACGACAAACAAACATAACCAAAAGCAAGCAACACATAATTAACGTCAAGCCAAGAGGCTTACGTCATACACATATCCCTAAATCTAATTATTTTCATGGCCATGCAACACCAAAATATCGACAATACAATCAAGAAATGCATCACTAGTAATATAATAAGCATGGAATAAAGTTATCCTAACTATAGCATGAGTTACTCTATTAGCTTTTCCACGAATCTAATGGAAAGATATTTGTTGAAATTGAGACTTTAGGTGATGGCAGTCCAGCATTAACAAAGTAAACTCTAAGTTGTCACCATGGAGAGATGTTAAAGTATAATAATTTTCTTTATTGATTTCCTCAAATATTGACATATAATTTCATAAATAAAAAAATATTAACGTAAATTTTAAGATAAGTTATACAAATGATCATTCAACTATTGTCGCGTTCCTATTTTGGTCACCCAAATTTATAATTTTTCAATTTAAGCACTAAATTTTATATCCATTCTTGTTTTGGTCACCCACCGTTAAACCGATAATGTAAATAATGACATGACATTTTTCTAACTGGTATAATAACAAAATTAGTCATCAATACTTATATATTCTATCAATTTGATCCTTATTCTAAAAAATTCAATAATTTAACCCTTCACATATATAAATTCTATCAATTTGATCCACACACTTCCTAAGCAAAGCTTTCAAAAAGCTTTGGCAACAAAGACATTCCAAAACTCAAAAAAAAAAAAAAAAACCCAATTTAATCCTTAGCTTAAAGATAGGTTCTTTGCTGCTGGAAAAATTGAAAAAATAGGATTTTTTGTTGTTAATTTATTTTATTTTGTCTGCTAAATCATCCATAAAAAAAATTGCAACTTTGATGCTAATTATTCTTGATTTTATTGAATTAATTAGTACCTACGGCTAGATTTTATGTTTCCTAAGCTTGGTTCTTTGGATTTTGATGTTCAATGGTGATCTGATTGTTTAGTTTCTAAGTAATAATATATTTGCACACGTTATTTATTACATGTTATATTTGCACAATTAGAGAAGGTTTTTTTTTCTTTTTTGGGTTTTACAAATTTATAGATGTGGAATGCCTCTATTTTAAAAGCTAAAAGCTTTGGTTAGGAAGTTTGAGGATAAAATTCATAGAATTTGTAAATATTAAATGTTAAATTTATTGAATTATTTAGAATTAGGATCAAATTGATAGAATATGCAAGTATTGATGTCTAAATATGTTATTATACCAGTTAGAAAAAGGCCACTTCATTATTTATGTTATCAATTTAAGAGTGGTTAACCAAAATATGAAGGAATACAAAGTTTAGTGTCTAAATTCAAAAGTTTTTAAGTTGGTTGACTAAAAATGCAAGCATAGTTGAGTAACCATTTGTATAGTTTACCCAAAACTTTATGAGAATTATTTTAAATATTATAACTAATTTTAAATAAATATTTTTATTAACTAAATACTAATATAAAATGAGTTGGATTCTAAGTTTAAAAAAATTGTACTTAAATGGGTTCTCTCAATATTAAGATCCAACCCATTTAAGTACATTGTTTTTTGAACTCTTTTGTTCATCTTGATGATCAAGAGTTATTCACTTGTAGAGCCCATTTAGGCTCAAGTCTTAAAAAAAGTACAAGTAAGTGAGAAGCGTTTATTTATGTAGCTTTTTTAAATGTGGTGGGGGTATTTTTTTAAAATATATCACTATAGAGACACGTGGATGCTTTTATTAAATGAAAAAAAAGTGATTAAGCTGACAATAATTTCTCCAACTTCATCAACTAGCTTAGTACCTATGTGGGTTTTCTTTTCTATTTCTTTATATAACACTTTTTTATTTATTTGCTTAAGGTTTTCATTGAATTCTATGGAAACTTGTGGGTTTTATGTAGTGTTTTATTTGTATTTGATTCTAACTTTTCATTTGTAATTGAATTTTTTTTTGGTTAAATTTTTTTTTATTTTAAATGGACTAAGACTATCAATCTTGGCCGAAACCTGGCACGAAACTTTAAGGTTAATAGAAGTCTTCTATTATCATTAATAAGGAAATTCAAGCAATGCCATGAGTATCCTGGTCTTAAGCATTTAAGGTTCTTTTGGATGATTTTTTCAAATTTTCAATTTTCTTTGCTTTGCATTTCCTGTAACACCCCAAACCCAGCCTAGACGTTACGGCCAAGTCCGATGTGTCACATTGAAGTGTTTTTCGAAAATCGTGTTTTCATTGAAAACCCTTCTTAAATGTTTAAAAACTCTTACCGTTAAACTTGTATAAAACCTTAGTTTGTGTTTATTTTTTTTTCCGAAACGGGATTTATTGAAATGATCATCCCTTTTCAAACATCGTTGAAACCTTTGTAAAAGTTTTATGAAAGCTTATGAACCCTTGTAGTTTGCAAAAACATGTTATTTTAAAAATAGATAAAATATCGAAAAATCAGATTTGTAACCTTTATAAAACATGTTATCTTGAAAACGGTTTAAATATCAAATAAATTTGACCTTTTTCGTTAAGACTTAAAGTGAATGGAAGCTGGGCACCAGGTAGGATTCTAGAAAAGAGGAGGTGAGTCGAATAGACTGCTTAAATACCAAGCTCTTCTTGGATCCACTCCTAGACATGCACACTACCATTGCCACACTTTAACTATTTGAAATATTTATCTACAAAATCATTTAAAAATTGCGAAAGCTTTGCTTGGTTATCGTGTTATTTTGAAAACAAGTAACTTTTATAAAAATCACGTCTTAAAATCATTTATTTTCAACTTGATTTAAATAATATCCTACATAAGCTAAAACCAATTTAAATAAGTAAAGAATAAAAACCCAAAATAAAAATAATTAAAGAGGCCCTTTTTACAACCCAAAACCAGAAATAAATAATTAAATATAAATTCAAATAGGTAACTTAATTAGAAATCCAATAGTCCAGTCTATGTGGCCACTCTGAATCCCTCCCAGCTCCAAGTCCACTAATCTAAGGCTCACATGCAAGGATGGAAGGAAAAAGGGTGAGTTTGAAAAACTCAGTGTGCAACAAGCCACTTACAGAGCCCAAATCAATATCAGCATACTAGGCCTAAGCCCCCAAATCAGTCTCAACATATAACTGGGCCGAAGCCTTTCCATTTAACAGTTACTGGGTTGAAGCCTTTCATAAATCATATCACTGGGCCGAAGCCTTTTTTTGTAAACGGTATGGCCCATAGGCCCATTTCAGTAACACATGTAAACGTCAATGCATGTATGCAAAGCCCATTTGGGGAGACTACTCAACCCACCAACCGCTACTCTTCATCCGTACCAGCCAACACACCATGTGGGGAATAACTCAACCCACCCAACCAACACACCACTGGCAGCATAGCTGCTTTAACATATAACTGGAGCCCTAGCCTCTTTTAATAACTAGGGCAGAAGCCCTTTCGGTAAACTGGGGCAAAAGCCCTTTTCGGTATACTAGGGCAAAGCCCTTTAACACTTCCTCCAATCATATAAACCTAACCCATGCATGTAATGATTATGACATGGCATATCGTATACATATCGTAGCATATCATGTGCATATCATGTGCATATCATATCATTTCATGAAAAATATCAATATCACAATCAACATAATCATTGTACAACCCTAAGGGTATAATGGTTATTTCTACCTAGGGGTAAAATAGTCATTTTTAAGCTATAAGGGTAATTACGTAATTTTAACACTTATTAGGGTTTTTCATACTTATTCAACATTCCGGAGTATTAAAACAGAAATTTTTAGCCTATTTTAGCAAAATCGAGTTATTGAGCCCAAAACCCCTAATGGGCCTAACGAGTACCGATTTAGCCTTCTAAGTCCATTTAGCCTAAATACTACTATCGTTCTATCTGGGTTAATCATACATTTATCACAATTTCGTTTTAGCAATTTTTACTCTAAATGGGCCCGTAAGCCCATTGGGCCTAATTCAGCCCATCGAGGCCCAACTTACCAACATACTCAAAATCGTAATCTTACCTGTTCTATCGATCCAATCAACGATCTTATCGTATGTATCACGGCTCAACCCATTCATAAAACCACAAGTTCGAAATGCCGAAGTTTAGGCATTTTGGCTTTTCAGCAAATATTAATCTAAGCTACTGTGAGGTTCATTACACACCTGCTTGCAACGAACGATGACTATATCCGATCCAAGTCAATCCTACATTCGATTACTAAAATATTAGACCACGAATCAATGATAACTAAATTTAATATACTCTTACCATATTCGGGCATCCATGAATAAGGCCCTAAATCCTTACCTTTGCTGAAGTTGATATCCAAATCTGGATCCGAACGCTCCACTGATCCAAGCCCTTAGTCAGCAGCCTTTAACCCTTACAAGCACAGAGTAAAATAATTGGTAACAACCCCTTAAAGCCTTAGGCGCTATTTCGACAGCCTCCCTACACATAGGGATCCCAACTTTTCCAAATCCCAAAAATAAGAATAGATCACAGTCAAGTCATTCATATCACCAACCTATATCCACGGTCAAACTAGCCCAATCATCACACAAGTTAGTCATTTACCCACAAGGGGCAAAACATTCATTTAACACCCTAGGGGCAAAACGATAATTTTACCCCATAGGGGTGTCTCGGTAATTCTACCCTACAGGGGTATTTTGGTAAATTTATAAATCGAGGGTAAAATAGTAATTTTTACAATTAAGGGTAAAACGGTAATTTTACAAATTAAGGGTAAAATGGTAATTTTACAAATTAGAGGTAAAATAGTAATTTTACAAATTAGGGGTAAAATAGTAATTTTCAAATCGAGGGTATTTTTGTAATTTCACAAATCGGGGGTATTTCTGTAATTTTACAAATCGAGGGTAATTCGATAATTTTACAAATCGGGGGTATTTCTGTAATTTTGTAACCCATGGGTATTTTAGTAATTTTGTAAACTAAGGGTATTTCAGTAATTTTGTAAATCAAGGATAAAACGGTAATTCTGTAAATCGGGGGTACTTTGGTAATTTTACAAGTTGAGGGTATTTCAGTAATTTGGTAAACTAAAGTATTCTAAACAGAGATAACAATGCGAATGGGCCTAGGGCCCATTCTCGGCCCAAATGGGCCCACACGCTTGTGTGGCCCTTTTAGCCCAAATCTAGCCACAGATATGAGATTCACCTAATCTAGCCCAATATTTACTATACAATCAAACAACTTATCCAATTGGGCCCGCAGGCCCATTGGGCCCACATGGCCTCTTTGGCCCATCGCAGCCCGAAGTAGCCGTCCTACCGCTAGAGCAGTAAGAAATACACACCTGATAGGAGACTGAAGTTAATCCGCGCTCCAAACACTCTTAGCCGATGCCCAACCCAAATGGGCACGCCATAAAGCAAAAGCGATCAGCCAAGAAGGCTGTGCCTACTCTCCTCCTGATTTGCTCTATTTAAAGCTAGCTCCTCACCTGCTCTAATGTTAGCTTTCCGATGTGGGATTCTCCATCAATCCCCCCAAAATTAAAGCATTAGCAAAATAATCAACCTTTGCGTGCAACGGGATTCGAACCAAAGTCCTCTCAATAACCCTGTCAAGCCGTCACCACTCGGACACAAGCTCCTTTGTGTCATAAGTCCAACACATTTAACTTTAAAGCTCACCTACTTGCTTCCAGATTTATTTAAAAGAAAAACCAAAATAAATTGCAAGAGCCAAGACTTGAACCTTGGACCCCCTTGCTTCCTTGTCTCCTAAGTGGCGCTACTTTGCCACTACACCACACTCCTTTTTGTGTCTTATTACACACATAATTCCTTACAACTCCTCTTTTACAAGTCCTCTATTCCTTAAGTCCAAAAATCCAAGAATTCTCCGGGTTTTTAACCAACACTTGGGCCTTCCATAGGCCCAATAACACACTCCAAACACGAATTACACATCCATATATCAAAATTTCAACATTACACCAAATATCACAAAAATCCCGGAATCCCAGAAATTAGCCCAAGACTTTTCCCCACACTATGAATCCTTCGCAGTTCACTAAAATACCACATTAACCCATTAATAATAACCTTCCATAACAGAATTCAACACATCAATAATTTTATTTTGAACTATCTCACACCCGCACCCAGGCCCAAGGCCCAATACTTCTAGGCCCAAATTTAGGGTGTTACATTTCCCACGAAGAAGCAATAATATTTATCTATCATAGGTGTTTGAAACAACAATGTAAAGATTTATTTTAGCCCTAGTTTGCTTGGTTTGATGCATAAGGATTGTAGTATCTAGACATAATCTAAGTATATTTGCATGTAAGTTTAATGTAGAGGTTTCGTAAGATTGATCCCAAAAGGTGGGAATTTGCCAATAACTTGAAATTATACCCAAGGTGAAATAACTGATGGGATTCTATTATTTTAAGAGATAAGAAATTCTTAAAGTAATTTTCTGGTACAAGGTTTTGAAATTAATTACGATGTTTACAACATAATTGGTTAAACATTCGGGATTGTTTTTATAAAATTAATAAAACAAGACTTTCGTCAAATTGCTCATACGCGATCTGCTGAATACTTGTGTTTTTGATAAATTAAATAACTTTATTAATTTAGAAATAAAACTAAGTTTTACGTAAGTTAATCAACAATGTTTACGAATACTGTAACCTTTATAATCCGACCTTAATGTCTAGGCCGAGTTTGGGGTGTTACACTAACACCATACATAATGCTAAGGAAACTCTTTTGTAATAACCCGAGTTTTAGTGGTATAAAAAATGGTGGTTTCATAACCCTATTTCTAATGTTCGAGTCCATAAAGATTAATATTTAATATTTACAAGGTTACTATAGAGTTTAATTAAAGTTTAGTCCTTTAATTCTATTAACTTGATAGTTAATTAAGGTATAATGGCTAAATTGTAAAATAGGTCAAAGTTAATCACTATGGATTTTTAATTAATTAAAGGACCAATTGAGCAATTGGACCCATCCAATTATGTTATATGATAGTGGATTAAGGTATATAATTAGGATTATTTATAAGTTAATTAAGGTATATAACTAAAATCAAAAGTTGCCATCTTCCATTTTGTTTTCTCATTCAACTGAAACTTCAAAATAGTCCTAGAGAAGCAATTTTTATGAACTCAACTTTCGATCCTTCCATTTGGTAAGTTTTTAAGTCTTTTTCTTGTAATTTTTATATTTTTGAAGTCCTAGGAGCTTGATTTAGCTAGCCCGTATACCAATTTGTAAAATTTTTTAAAGTTTCTAAAAGTTTTCATTGATAAATATTTGATGAAGTTGGTGTTAATTTGTTAGATTTTAAGCCTAGATATGAAAAAAAAGACTAGTTTGTAAACTTTAATTGCTAGTTTTTGAACATAGGGACTAAAGTGTAAAGAATTCAAAATTGATGTGAAATTTCTATAATTATAGATATTAGAGGGATTTAGAAGGATATAATTGTAATCTATTTTGAAATCGAGGCTCAAATTTGAAAGTTATTGCAATTCTGATTTTAAGTACCAAATTGAATAAATTGCAAAACTTTAGGAAACATTCAAAAAATGAAATTGAACTGCCACATGCATAAAGTAGAATTTCTAAATTATTTAGAATTAATAAATTGAAACGAATTATCATATAGACCGGGAATTTAATCAACCGGAAGATAATCAAGAAAAAGGAAAAATTACATATTAGTCCTCGGCATCTTATTATTGCAGTTTTTGCCAAGTTTATATGGTGTTGTTATATGTAATAGTAAAGTAAGTATGTTTGAAGTATGAATTTTTTGTGTGTAAATTTAATTTTGAATTGGTTACAATGTGGTACAAAAAAGGTGAGACATGGACTAAATTGTGAAGAAATTATAATATGTGCTATATGTGTCCGAGTGGATACGAAATGCTTTATGATGGGATGATATGTATATGATGACACTACATTAATTTAAATTTTATGAATACAATAATAATGTCTGTGTGAACTTAGTAAACGATTAGGATACGAATGACATGCCAATAGAGTTATTTGCGTGCTTATAAGGGTTTAGCATTTCAGTGCTCTCTGTTTAGAACTGTAACACTCCTAACCCGTTCCCGACGCCGGAAGGGTTACAAGGTTTAACTGAACTAATTCTTATACGAATGATCAATAATAAAATCAGCAGTTATAAGTAGTCAAACCCGAATGGATCGATACAAATCATACCTTCGACCCAAGAATAATATTGAATGGTCATTTTATAAGTCTTTACAAACCGTCAGAACCCAAAATCATAAGCTATAAAATAACATGTAACTACAATTCCATCAAAACAATTTCTCACCATGAAGTACACATGAGTAACAGCATGCCTTTAATTTACATTCGTATACATCAAAGAAGAGAGCCACTATTCATTAGGTAAGTTTACTATAATAACTAAATGCGATATAGCTTACAATTACACATAAAACATAGCTTGTTCGTAAAAGATCACCCTCATTCCATAGCCGAATGTGTGAGCCAACCCCAAGTAACCTATCTAATACAATAATTAGTTCTTTCAATCATCTCAATCATCGGCTACCCGAAAATATACATATAAATACTTCCATCAATCATGGCTAATTTTTCATGTATCAAACTAAAATAACTACTTTTAACAGTGTTCACTACCATTCCAGCATCACTCATATCAACCACGTTTAAAATCATACTTAAAATACGAATATTAATAATTTCAACTTAGCCATTTTCACATGGCATAGTATTATCAAAAGAGTTTAACTAATCTATTTAAGTTCCACCTATAGCTATTACATGCCATAATAATTAACGGTAGACTATTAAAAGTACCAATCCTACGTTGATAGATGTGATGACTTCAAAAGGGAAGAGCCCCGAGCTTCCAACGGTTCTTAGATCTATCCATAAAGAAAACAAATACACATAATGAGTTATCACTCAGTAAGTCATAAAACATTTAATATTTATCGAACAATTCGAATAACACACAAACGGTTTAACCCTAATTGGCTCGACTAACTTTATAAATCATATAGCCCAAAATGGCTCATTTAAATTTAAACGAATTCCCCATTTCAAATAGCACACTAAAAAAAAAACATCAACAATCCTTTAACATCCATTCGGCAAACGTCAATATGCCACTTCCCATCGGATTTAGATACCACTCTATATTACCATCTTTAACACCATTTCATTAGTCTCCTTACCCGTATAACTAAAAAATGAAATCGAACCCATTGCAATTACTTTACTCACCGATTCAATGACATCCTTCCACCATTCTCAAGTATGCCATATAACATCCATCCACCGAATGTACGCACACATAGTGCCATTCGAGGTCGAAACCTACTCCCAATTAATACCATATGAAGCTCACGAATGTGCGCACACATAGTGCCATTCGAACTCTAGGAAGTATGCACACATAGTGCCAATAGGAGTCTCACGAATGTACGCACACATAGTGCCATTCGAATTCGTTAATGTACACGCACACATAGTGCTATTTCGACTCATGATCATACATGTACATATACTAATCATGGCTTATTTATTGAGTCGTTTGTAAGACAATTCAATATTAAATAGTCTCATGACTTACCTTGTTTCAAGAGGGACAAGATTTTTCGATCAGCTAGTCAACCACTTTTTCCTTTCCTTTAGCCGAGGTTTGCTCCTTGTGATCTTGTACAAGTTCAACAATTAAGCTAATTCATAAGCCGAACCAAATTATTATCATTCATATATAATATACACCTACTCATTATACTATAATCGTTTATGACCTCTAATAACATCCCTAATTAAACCCCCACCAAGTTACGAATATATATATATATATATATATATATATAGAGTCCCAAAGATTCACAAAACACATCATTCACATCATTTAGATATCAACTTGATCGAATCATTCAAGGTTATAAACAACTACGTTCCATCACATAAGTACATATCAATACGAGTTTAGTATAACTCAAATTATCAATTCCATAACCATTTTATAAGTAATTTAGGCTCCCCATGAACACATTCGGAAATTTACAAGCTCAAACACTTGAAATTATAACCGAATCTCCAAGGATTATTTTCTTACTCAAGCCTAAAAAGGTACTCCATAATCTCCATTTCGGCAAAGCTCTAATTTTCCTACATTTTCTTACTTGGCCGAAAATCATCTAAATTTTTCCAAGTCTAATTCTTAATCATTTAATTCCAAGCACAAAACATCAAACAACACTAAGAAAATACCTTTCATGTTCGAATAGCCATTATTCTCCATTAAGCTACTACAAGCATTTAGTATCCAATTAAACTTGTAAACTTCCTAAATTTCATGAATTTAACACCTAAATGCTCATCTAAATACTCATGGCTTCAATCTACAAGTTCCAAATAAATTTTTGTAAAAATTTAAGGCATGACCGAATGCCCCATCTCACAAGAACTTAGCAATTCTTTCATGGGTTTAACAAAGAGCCTCATTATCACCAAGTTCTCAAAATTTTAAAAGAAAATTTCAAGAATTCACATACCAAATCAAGCTATGGATGACCGAAAACCTTGCTTTCCTCCTCTTCTTCTCACGGCAAATTTGAACAAGAAAAAATGGTCTTTTGTTTCCTTGGTTTTTCCTCCCACTTACTAAATTCCTTTATTTTATTATTATTAGCATATAATACTCACATATATTTTCCACACCATCATTTCAATTAAACAAAATGACATCATTATTTAGTTGGCCGGCCATGAGTGTCAAATTTGGAAAATTTGACATGCAAGTCCTTCCTTTATAACTCATGCATTATTTAGTCATTCTTATTCTTCCTAGCCTATTATTAGATTTTAGCACGTAAGTCCTTAATCAAAATTCCACCTACTAATGACATAATTGAGCATACAATTTTACACATGCAAAAAAAATCACATACATAAAAATCCTAAGATTCAACATTTAATTATTTTCGTGACTCGGTTTAGTGATTTCGAAACCACTTCCCGACCAGGGTCGGAATAGGGCTGTTACAAGAACTATAGTGCTATTTGGTGTGGTGTAGTTACTCATGCATCCGATTTTACTTACTAGAGTTCATCGGGCTAAGTGATTAACGAAAAAGAGAAATGACAATGAAATGTGACATGTTTGATGTTCAGAATGGAAATTTGACGTTTTGATATCGCAAATGGAATTGAATTGTGAATTCTATGTGAATTATACTAAATTTGTAATGCCCCAAAAATTTATATTTTTATTTTTGTGAATGTGTGACATAAATAATTGTCTGCCTTAGTGGTTATGTGTTTTGGGTGTGTTTGGGTGGTCCCAAGTTCAAGCCATGACTTGGGCAAATTTTGGTACTTCTATGTATAAAGACCTAACCTTGGTTAATAGGCTTTTAACTAAAGGTTTGCAAGTAAATGACAGAATAGGGCTACTGGTCTGGTGATTAAGTTGTGTGTTGGTATGTTGGAGGTTTGGTATTCGAATCCTTACATGAGCAAAGGTGTTGATTTTTGCTCAGTGGACTGTAACAGTTTCGTTTAGCCAAAATAATGAGGTGGTTGGGGGTAGTAGGGATTGTGGGAGTGAATTTAGGGATATAGGGAGTTATCGAATTTGATTTTTATTTTCTTTTTCTTTTTTTTCAAATTTTCGGCTTCCTCTCTTCTTCCCTAAAATTTCTGACGGCAATTTTTCCTCTCCCCTTTTCTTGTTGCTTTTTTATCTCAATCATTACTCCTTCCCCTGCTTCTCGTCTGTTTTTGCTCTTCCAGAGTCTATTCTCTGTTATCTGTCGTTAGTTGGTAAGTAATCTTTTGCGAACTGTACTTTTGATTATTAAGTTTTTGATTGAAGGTATATGTAATCTGTTTTGACAGTAGAGAATCGGGTTATGACTTTTGCTACAAATTTCGTATTGGCTAATAAAGTAAATAAATGACATTTCCAATAAATAAACATAAATGAATATGGGTTATAAAACTTGAAAGCGTTATCGAAATAACTCTATTTCCAAAACCCTTCCATGTGACTCTCTCAGATTCAGCCATAACGTTTACGACGAGTTTGGGGTGTTACATTTTGGACTACTGGATACTCCTAAGCAGATGTCTTCTTTTACATTAATTGGATAGATGATCCCGTAAGGATAATCTATTATGAGTCATATGAAGATGATCGAGCACCAGCATAAAGTGGGTCCTCGTCAATACACATTGTCTCATTCGGATCATCAGAATGAGTACGAGGAGTTTCCAGGTGATGATCGTCCTCACCATGCAGACGCACCTTGTTCCTCTCCGCATCCTAGTCACCCTACGACTGCTCCGACTATTACACTTAAGGATCTCTGTGAGCAATTTGACTGCTTTAAGCAACGATAATTTGATCGATTTGATAACATTGAGGCGTATTTGCATCAGATTTGCCAGCATCTCCATATCTCTCATCCTGATCATGCACCTCACGATCTAGACACCTCGCACGACGCGGATCATTGACTTGATTTTGTTTTCTACTTTATTATTTTTATTTTCGGTTTTACTTTTATTTTTAGTTATTGTTATTTTATTTATGGGACTTCTTTGCTTTATTTTATTTTTAGTCTAAACTTTATCTTTTATTGTTTTATCGGTTGCTTTTTATTTTATAATGTCTTTATCTTATTTACTTGTATATATTATCTTATTAGTTTTCTTGGAAAAATGTACTTCATTTAGAATCGTTTACAATTTTTGTTTTCACTATTTTGGCGAATTCATCCATATTCAAGGCAGTTTTAGTTCTCTCCCTCCCTTCTGATGTTATACTTATTATGTTTATATATGTTTGTACATTATCCTCAATGTACATCTTAAGTGTGGGGAGGTTGTTTATATTTTTATGCAATAAAGTCCCTGAATTGTTATTTGTTTTTAAGTAATTTTCTCATAGCTACCATTGAAGTTAATTTTTAATTTAAAGTTTGTATTGATTTTGTTTTGGAATAATTTTTGGATTTTTGTGAACTGTGTGATTTATACTTTAAGACACAAGAGATTCAAGCATGATAAGCTGCTTTTTAGAAATTATTATTTTAGGTTGTCTCCCTGAATTGAAATATTATATTGAAATTTTAAATTTACAAATTTGACATCAAAACCATATTTTTTTGTGAGCTTTTGAGCCTATAGAGCATATATTTTTTCGTGCTCATTTTAGTTTTGGTTGTGAGTATGTCGACCTGATTTGTTATTCTAGAGCTTGCTTTGATTATACATGTCAAGACCACATTATTGAATTGATATACTGATATGATAAAGGCACTTAAGATTTAATCCATCTAACCTTTAATCAACTTACCTGTTGTGTTATCCCTTAGCAAACCCCGTTGATCCTAGCACATTTTTTTCTTCTAACCCGTCAATGTTAACCATAACTCATATATTTGTTGTAAAATTATCCTTTTTATTAATGCCCTTTTTGTCGAGATTTGATTTGATTAGTTATCTGACTATATTTCATTAATTGTATGGTTGAATTTTACTTTATTCTCTAAAAAAGAGAAAAAAATCAAGAAATAAAAAAAAAAGAAAATTGAAAAAATAGATTGGATTGAGCTTGAATCGTTAGTTTCATATTGTGTTGAAAAGCTTGTAAATTCCTTTAATTAATCAACTAATTTTTTCTAGTTTGGTAACTTATCCACTCAACTCTCGATTATAACTAACTTTTTTTATCTTTTCCATACCCTTAACCTAAGCCTCATTACAACCTTGTAAAGACCTCTTGATTGGTGTGTCATCTCATTCTATAGTGGTGGAGATTTGATTTTCAAGCAAGTCTATGGTAATGACATTTCTTATTTGACTATTGAGTGCATATTGCTTGAACCTTAAACACATTGAGTGAATCTTTTGTGAGGATGTTATTTCTTATTGATTTTGAATTTCAAGTAATTTTTGAGATAGGGGAGATGTCTAATGTCTTTAAACCTTAAAATTATCTTGTTTGGATTGCTTATGTTGTTTAGTGTCATTTTAGTTTGAGTTTTCAGTACATGATTATTTGTAAATTATCCTAAAACATGATTGATGATAATGATAAATTAAAAGAAGTTAGCCTGATTATGGGTTGAGGATTTTGCTTAAGGACAAGCAAACTCTTAAGTGTGGGGATGTTTGATAAGTGCTAAAAGTAACATGTTTTAATCTCATTCTTAATGCCTTTTTAGGTGATTATTCGATGTTCATGGTAAATTTTATGCTCCTAATCCTTTAAATTCATGTTTTTATACTTAGGAGAGCATTTGGAAGCAAAAAGGAGTGAAAAACAAGCAAAAACCAGAAAATTGGAGCAAGGTACAAGGGCCACACAAGCTGACCCATTCCATATGGCCTGTCCATACGGCTTTGTGAACCATACAGCTGCCACATGGCCATGTGGCAGATTGTGTCAATTTTGTGAATTTGGGCCCTAAACTACAGGAAAACACGATTTTTAGATTTTTCAGGCATTCTAAGATGTATGTATGACAAATATGAAGATAGGAGTGAGCCGCCATAGAATATTCAAGAAAACAACTCGAAAAACACTATTGAAACAGATTCTAAAACAGATTTTCGTCAAGATTGAAGACTCCCAATTGATTTCTTAAGAGGCTATCATGAGTATTTTTTTTATTTCTTGTTATATTGTATTTTGGATGTTTTTATTTCCTAGCATGAACTAATTTTCTCAATACCTAGGGAGATGAACCCTATGTTGGATTCTGTCATTTGATTTTTATTTTATGTAATAAAGACTTAGATTTTGTTCTCAATTATGTTAGTTTAATTCTTGGTTTAATATTTCTATACTATTGATCCATATTTGATGTGCTTAAACCAGAGGAGGAACAGACACTGTTTAAGAGTAGATCTAGCATAATCGAGTGAAGTTGCATGCAATCCTAGAAATAGTATGACATAAATCTACTGGGTTAGAGCCAAATCTAATAGGAGAATCCATAAATCGAGTTAATGCGATAATAGGGGTTTTAATTAGAAAGAAATTTCAATTAATCAACCTAGAGTCAGTTGCTTTTATTCTTGAAGAGAGATATTATCATAATTTAGGGATTTCTACGAATCAAGATACTAAGTGAAGAAATTGTGTAATTTAGATAATGACAGATGAAATCTAGTTGAATTCTTTCTTGGATATTGTTTCGTTTCTTGGATGTTTACTAAATTATTTTCCTAATTTGTTTCTTATTGTGCTCTTTAGTTAATTTAATTAGTTAGTTTTAGTTTGTAATCAATTACTCCAATTATTTGGTTAAATAATAAAAAGGCAGTAATTACTAGTACTTTTAATTCTCGTGGGAACGATATCTTTGCTCACTATAGCTATACTATTAATTGATAGGTGCACTTGCCTTAATTGGATTTTTAGTTGGCTTACGACTGCATCATTAGTCCAAAAATAATCAAATAATCAAATAAAAATGCATAAATTTTTTAAAAAATATTTTAAAAATTTATAAATCGGTTCAACGAGTTTAATTACTAGTTTTTGTCTCAGTTTCTAATTTTTTATCGATTTCAAACGGTTCACTCACAGGCCAATTCAATCTATTGGATGAATCCAATTGGTCCAAGCAACTGATTTGATCCAATTCCAACAACAATATTTAAAATTGTATCAAATGTTGTATTTTGGATGAAAAAAGTTGACTAAATCATTAAAAGTTAACCATAATGAATGATATGACATCATCATAACATTTTTTTTGTACTTTTCATATTTGGGATTCGTGGCTATCTTTTCTAATAATGTTGTTTCTATGGTTCGAATCCCGTTCTCCTCTTAAGAATGGTAATGTGACTATAATATTTATAATGTAAAAAAAAAGCAAAGTAGATAGTAGATCCATTCCCCAAATAATAGAATCATGAAAGAAACTTTGAAAATCATACCTTAAGGACCAAAACTCTTACACTTGCATGACTCATTTTCATGGAGATTCACACTTTGTTCACTTCATGCACAATATAAAGAAGATAATCAATCCCTTAGATTATCATGTCTACATTCATATCTTTCAACCAAATTGTTGAAGCACCAAGAAATGGCTGAGAGAATACGAATTTTCCGATGTATGAACTTAAATTCCATATCAATATCTCACACCTTGCTAATGCATAAATTCTCCTTGATTTTGATTCCTAGGTTTTCCCAAGTTTCATATTGATTTTTATTTTTTAGGGTTATATTATTTCAAGAATTGATTTTTCCGGTTATTCTGTTTTGTTTAAAATTTCATATCAACATTTGGAAGTTATTTTTTTCTTCCAAAAAAGCGACGTTGTTGTGTGCACCTAATTCAAAATATTACAAATTTCATGTCGTGATATCTCGTTATTTTTAATGGTTCAATTAGCATTTTTCATCCAAAACACAATATTTGAACAAAATTTTAAAGATTGAGGGTTAAAATGATAAATAAAAGAGACTTAAGGTCAAATTTACAAAAGATTAAACATGAGGGCTAATTTTGTCATCATGCCTTTTTATTTTTAATAGGGTTAATATATTATTTGATATGACTTTAATATTCGATTTGATACTTGAGTTTAACTTTAATGTTTAGTTTGGTACATGATTTTTTTAGAAAAAAATTGGTACATGAGTTTTTCTTTGTCCTAACAAGTACTTAAGTTTCGCTTCAATGTTCAATTTAGTACCTGAATTTTTTCTTTTATCTCAATTATGTACTTATGTTTTTTTATTGGTGTACACTTGTTAAAGGTTTGCTGAGCCACATGATATCATTTCATTTGGATATCAAATTGATCATTAAAGTGAATCTCAAGTACCAAATAATATATTAATCATTTTCAATAAAAGAAACAAAATTGTATTTTTTATGAATGCTGCATTTAAGATCTAAACAATGAACGAGTATAACATCATTAAAAACACCAACCGTAACAAGAAGTTTGCTTTTGTAACACGTTTTCTCTTAGGTTCCAGGTTTTTCGTTTCTCTTGCCTTTTGCCCTTTTCCATTTTTTGTTATAGAAAATGAAATCCATTGAGGGTAGTGAAGAACCTTGGCAAGGAAGATCGGGGTATATCTATGTTCTATTGCCTAAGCAATGACCAAGAAAGTTGGCAACTTTACTGGCCAATTTGTTGATTACCTTGTTCTTGTGGTAGCCCAAGAATTTAACTTGTCCCAACTATTTGTTTGGGCTAGTTCGGATCTTATTTGTCTCATTTGTTTTAAATTTATATATTTATTTATATTAAGTCTTTTATTAAGTTGGCATTACCAAACATCAATTCAGTAATAAATTTATTAAATTCTATATTATTTATGAGAATATTTTTATTTTTTATATTTAATAAATTAATAAAAATTTTAATTCTAATAAGATTTTAACTTAAAATACAATATATAATAAATATTTAATTTTATCAATTGATTTACAAATATATGCTGAGAAAAAGTTAAATTTGATCATCTATGTTTTTTTTTTTTTAAACAGAGAAAGTGAAATTGTTGTTTTTGGCCATCTATGCTGTCTTCATTGGAAATATGTTATATAGGGTGTGTTTTCAGTAACGTCAGCTTAAAACGTGTCTTATAAGACACGTTTTCACTAAAATTAATAGCGTAGCTCCTTTGGTTAAATGGTTAAATGTTAGTGCTTTTGTCCTTGACTTTCGGGTTTGATTCCTCTCTTTCACATTTGTACGTTTTATTTAGTGTTGTTTCAATTTTTTATTTTTAATTAATATTTTTAACATGTTAGTTTTTTTTTTGGTTACATAGTTAGATAATTGCAATTTCGTCTGTGAGTCTCAGGTTTAATTCTTCTTATAAGTATTTTAATATGTATTTTTTATTCCATGTTGTTTCAATTTTTTTAATTAATGTTTATAATTAATAAATATATTGTTTTCAAGTTTTTTTATTTTTAATTAATAACTCTTTTATTTATAAAATCAAATAATTATTGCAAATATCATTAGTTTTTAATAAATATAATTTTTATATGTGTAATATTTATTTTTCAATTCATATTAGAACTCACCATACCCATAATATAGGTGGAGAAATAAATATTTGACATAAAAATATTATGTATAAACAAAAATATATCAAAAGAATTAGTTTATGTTTTTAAAAAATAATTACATATTTATTATTTGATTTTATGAATAAAATATTTATTAATTAAAAATAAAAAAGCTTTAAACAAATGAAATAAAGAAAAAAGCTTGTAAGGGTAATCGAACCTGTGACTAAGGACAAAATCAAGCTTCAAACAACATGAAATAAAAAAATACAAATGTGAATAGGAGATAAATTGAACCGAAAGACTCAAGAAAAAAAACACTAAGAAAAAAAACACTAACATTTAATCATTTGACCAAAAGGCCTAAGTTGTTAGTTTTCGATGAAAACATGACCTATAGAACGTATTTTCACTTTCTCTCTCCAAAAAGCATAGATGACCAAATTAAAATTTTTCTTAACATAAATCTATGAAACAACCTAATTTTATCATTATTATTAAAATATGAATTGATTTTTTATATAAATTTTTAATAAATATATTACATTATTTTTACTCACATCATGTTAGTATTTTTAAATTGTGAAAATATATAAATTTTAGATAGATTTGAAGGAATTTAGAGAAATAAAATTTTAAAAGTGTGAGTGGACCCGGTCATTGACGCAACTAGGACGACAGCAGCGAAAAAAGATACGGGATTAGTGTGAGTAGAAACAGGCGGCGGCCCTCACCGGTTGATGCCTGACCCACTGGTTTTGTCGGGAAGCGCTCAATTCGGAAATTCCATGTTTATGTCCTTTCCTTCACATGTAATTAAGTTGAAAGAATACATTAACATATCTGAATTTCGTCATGTAATAATAAAATTAAATTTAGGAGAAAACTATACAAAATCAACTTGGAAACTCTACTCAAAGGTCACTTCCCCTTAATTTATCTACTCGTTTCAAAACGCCTTTGATTGCCAAATCAAATGCATCATCTTCAACACTCTCCAATCCAGACCGTCGATCCCCATAAATAATCCTCGGAATCAATCTTATGACCTCTTCTCTCATCGACGCTTCTTCATCCTTGGAGACTGTAACCAATTTCTCCTCGATTCTAACTTTTCCAAGTTTCAAATCTGTCGCCGATATAAACACAGAATAGTTGGAGTAATTCTTGGGCAAATACCATAAATATTGTGTGTAAGCACTCCCTGAATGGAAGAACACTGGTATACAACCAGCTAAAATGGAATCAAATGTTGATCTTCTTGTTAATGAATCCCCTGGTGGTTGTAAACAGAAGATTGAGCTTCGAAACAAGTTCATCAACTTCAAAGGATCATCACATTCATGTCCCACTGAGTTACAGTCAAGTAATTTGCAGAGCTTGTTTGAAGCTTGGCAATGGCGGATGATTTCCTTCCTTGTTGAATTCTTTTGTCGGGTCCTTGAGGCACCTGCGAAAGAGAATAAGTAGGGCCTGTTTTGGGTTCTCATCAGATTCTGCCATTGAAGAACTTGATCATCACTTGAAGGGTGGAAGCTAGTCGGGTATGGAACAGCTATATCGTTTTCCCAAGGACCTGATTCGATTGTTAACATCGACAAGTTCTTAGATTCCGGTAAGAATCTGAAGTTGCTTCCCCAGTCGGATTTCCTGTCGGATTTTCTCCTGAAATCACGAGCAATCCTGCCGGAAACCAAGAAATGATCTTTACCCCACATCGTTTTCCATTGGGGTTTTTGTATAAGCCAATTAATCAAATCGAAACCCGAAGAATCTCTCATGGAAGTATTGAAACCCCATAGATAGCGACGAAGATCCAAACCAGCATAATACGGGACGAAAATGGCCGAAGCAACGAGTGAATCATTAGTTAAACACTTGTATTTCTTCATCCTGTCGTGGAAAATAACTTCTAACATGAATTGGTTCGTCCAAAACCAATTGCTGTTCCATAAATCCGAAGCCTCAGAGCTTATAATCCGAGGACCAAAACCAGAATTTTGTACATATTCACACATGCTGGTTTTATCAATGGACCTTGCAAGAACCTGACAGTTGGTGAGCAAATCTTGATTGAATCGCATGGGAAGATCATGAATATAAATATATCGACCCGAGCAAGAATCTTGACTTGAACTTTCACCAACTAAACTATGAATCATCTTCTTTGAGAGGTGGTGAGATGAAGGTCGAGCATCCATTGAAAAGAAAAACAGGTGACGAAGAAAGATAAATAAAACAATGGAAAACATAAGAAGAAAGCACAAATATTTGCTGGAATTTATTCTCCTGGATTGATTCCTCCATTTGTTTTTGATGGGTTTGGCAACACAAAACTCACTTATCAGTGCAAGGAATTTCATTGCAGCCAAGGGAATCAAGAAATCAAATAAAAAGAATGATATAAGATAAAGCAATAATCTACCAAGAACCAATGGCAGCAGAGTTGAAGGGGACAGGTAAAACGTGTGATGGAATCGTGTTTTATAAGTCGTAAGAGAGTGGAGTGAAGTTTGATTCGAAATTCATTTCCAGTTCAATTATTACTTTTGAGTTCAAGTCTAGGGTTTTTTACTAATATAGTATAAAAAAATTATTATATACGAAAATAGATTGTCAGATAGATTATTTACGAAAATATGTTATTTTTTTTTAGTCGCGCCTACCTGACAGGCGCAACATATTATTTTATTAATAAATTTTATTTTTTTAATATATTATTATTATTATTATTATTATAATATTTAAAAAATTCGGGTCAAAAACGGGTCGCGCCTGACCCGTAGGCGCCACATGTGGCGCCTGCTGCAGGGGCGCCACACCCTGCAGCACCTCGTTATCCGTGCAGTGAAGAAAGAAAAGAAAGAAGAAAAAAATTTAGTAATTTTTTTATAATTATTTTAAAATTAAATTGTTAGTAATTTAGAATTATTTGATAAATTTTTGTGTTTGTAATTATTTTAAAATTAATTTATTAATAATTTAAGATTATATATTCTAAATTATTTTGTTTAGTTTAATAATGTTAAATTTATTTTGTTAAATATTTTGTTATAAATAATTTGTAACTGTAAAGAAAATAATTTAGAATTTTTTAGAAGTCAAGAGACTAGAAAATCAAAAATAAAAGAGATTGAGAATAAAAATTAGAAAAGACGGACGAAATTGAATGGAAAAAGATGCTATGGTGAAAGGTTTATATAGTATTAGAGTTTGAGGGCAATAAAATTAATTTCTAAAATGGTATTTTTTAGTAGTGTATTATTGTATTGTGATTTTTTTGATAATGTATTTAAAAAAATAGTTTTTTAGCTATTTTATTAGTAATTTATGATTAGGTTATATAGTGGTTTTATTGGTTTTTTGCCTATTTGGTATAAAAAATTTATTATATACGAAAATAGGTTCCTATAAAATACGAAAATAGGTTCCTATAAAATACGAAAAATTTATTATATATAATCTTAAATTATTAATAAATTAATTTTAAAATAATTACAAAGACAAAAAATTATCAAATAATTCTAAATTACTAACAATTTAATTTTAAAATAATTATAAAAAATTACTAATTTTTTTCTTCTTTCTTTTCTTTCTTCACTGCACGGATAACGAGGTGTTGCAGGGTGTAGCGCCCCTGTAGCAGGAGCCACATGTGACGCCTATGGGTCAAGCGCGACCCGTTTTTTAACCCAAATTTTTTTAAATATAATAATAATAATAATAATAATAATAATAATAAAATATTAAAAAATAAAATTTATTAATAAAATAATATGTTGCGCCTGTCAGGTAGGCGCGACTAAAAAAAATAACCTATTTTCATAAATAATCTATCTGACAACTTATTTTCGTATATAATAATTTTTTTTATACCATATTGGTAAAAAATCCTCAAGTCTGGCTTAAGATAAAAGTTGGGCTTAAAAATAATTTCTTATTTTTAGAAAAAAAAAAAAAAAGAGAACATCCAGGGGGATATATATAATTCATTAAAAAAGTAATTGATGATGTGCGTAGTTGAGGGGTTCACAGATCAACCAAGAAAATTATTTGAAATACATATATATATTTCATTTGGGGATGTCTAATCGGACAAGAAAGGAAAATAGATTGATAAAGACAGAGGACCGATGGCAGCAATTGCTAAATCAAATGTATTTTATTTAGACAGTTGGTGAAGACTTTTCAATATAGTTGAATTTTAGATTCATGTGATTCATTATTCACAAGAAAGGAAAATAACATGTTTAAAGATTTTTGTTAAAAAAATAATATTTATATATTTTTAATTTTTTTAAAATAATATTTAATATTGACAAGTATATGAATTAAATATTTAATAATAGAGTTAATATTTGATTGTATTTTTTTTTATTTTACAAATAAATTTAAAAAATCAACATGTATTTTTTTAGATATTTATTTTTTAATATTTTACTATATCCTTATATGGTATACTTGTCAATCCCTTGACCATATTTGTAGAATCTAAAACTTACACCGGTAGTATACTAAATATTTTCCCTTAATAATAATGTTTTCAATTATCTTTATTATGGGTTTGTATTTTTTCCACTACTAATAAACTTTTTTTAATTCAAAAATAAAGTTTGATACAGGATACATGTCTAATTTAATTTATTTTGATCAAAGTTAATTATAGACATACATTTGAAAAATAACTTGCAATATTGTGAAAATGTAGGATTTAAAAAAAAATTCTCATTACATTGTAGGATTTACAAAATCTTTATACTAAATATTGATTTAATAAAAAAATACATTTTAAAAAATATTTATAACAAAAGAAAAAATAAATATGTATTTTGAAACAATGAATTTAAATCATAGACATGTGGAAAGCTACGGGGCTGGCATGGGCCTCAGCCCCCTAAAACGTAAAATTGCTATTTACGCCCTTAAATTTTTTTAAAAATTTTAAATTAGTAAAGATAAAATTGCACTTTTATCGAAATTAAGTTGCAAGGGACACACAGCCTATTCACATGCCCATAGGGCTGACCGTGTATCACACACGGCCTAAACACACGCCCATGTGTCTACCTGTGTGGACAACATAAGGTTATTTACCAAGCCATTTTCCACCCTGAAACTCATACACTCCAACACCAATTCATAGGCACAAATCATAGCATTCTAAGGCAACCATAATATCCACAACCAAGACATCAACACATCATTCTCATGCCAATTCTATCACACTCAAACCAACACATACTCGTCAACCCAATCATGCAAAATAGTACATCTATGAAATTCATCATCATGTGATTAAACTTATAAGTAACATTAGCCAATTTTCCATGGCCTTATACAAAATGAACATTCATCAAAATAAGCCAACATGTTTGGCCAAATCAAATATGACACATAACAAAATAACCAAGTCCTATACATGCCATACTCAAAATGTTGAGACTAGCTATACCCAAATGTTCTAATTGATAGTGTGATCAAGTCTCTGATGTTCTTCAATCCCTAAGCTAACTTGGCGATACTATAAGAAAATGGAAAGGAAAGGGGAGTAAGCACAATGCTTAGTAAGTCTGTATGTAAATAAATAACAACATTAACCATGCATTATTATACACATACCATAGTGTAACTTATCACAATGTCATAGTATCATAGATACATTTAAAATCATGTCATTTACATAATGTACGATAAAAATAATTATCATATTTCATTCGTTCATTCACTTCTTACCGAGGTCTCATCAATTCATAATCTCAATATTTATGAGCTTTGTGTACATACATGTACCCCTTTCAACATAACCATACCTTGTCACTTCTTTGACATTATCTTTGGACTACCCATTGAACCACTTGTAATACTAAAGGATCCCCAGAATATCTCATACACATAGTAAGATGCCAATGCCATATCCCAGATATGGTCTTACATGGGATCACATATCGATGTCGATAGCCCAGCTATGGTCTTACACGATGTCTCATATTGATGCCATATCCTAGATATGGTCTTATACGAAGTATCATTTCGAAGCTATGTCCCAGACGTGGTCTTACATGAAATCACATGCCGACGCCATATCTCAGATATGGTCTTACACGGGATATCAATAACCCTAATGTCATGACATTTGTATCCTATTTATTCCTAAGGTTCAAGGGGGTTTCGAGTATTAAATCTTCGTCGAATCGTCATCGAGTCATCATTAATCGAATTCACAAAAGCAATTATACAATTCATACAATATTAGAGCATTAATTACTTAATAATATAACGTTGCGTTATCTACACACAAACTTACCTCGGTACCAAAATATGGCTAACTATTCGATTTAGTCCACAACCTTATTCTTTCCTCGGTTTAAGTCCGGACTCTATTTTTCATGATCTATAATAGCAAATTTCACTCATTTAATTATCACATTGTTCAAAACAGTCCACAAATCATACTTTGGAAAAATTATAGGTTTGCCCCTAACCTTTCACATATTTACAAATTAGTCCTTAGGCTCGTAGAATGAAATGTACTTATTTTCTTTGTTACCCAAGACTAGCCGAACCTATCTCATGCTTATAAAAGCCCACATTTTCTTTCAAATCAGATTTTTACCACCTATTTTATAACTTTTACAAATATGTCATTTTGGACGTTTTCACCGAAAATCAGTTAGTAAAAGTCGTTTATTACACATAAAACTTTCATAATCTACCATGAAACATCAAAACACATGTATTTCATACATGGGTAAATTTTTTAACATGAACCCTAGCTCAAATAAATGGTAGAAATAGGTAAATTGGGTCACGAGAACTTTAAAAATGTAAAGAGCATTAAAAACGAGGCTAGGATGCACTTACTATCAAGCTTGAAAGTTGAAGAAACCCTAGCTATGGTGTCCTTGTGATTTTTGGCCAAGGTAGGAGAAAGAGGAGAAAATTTTGACTTCATTTTCCCTTTTTATTCTTTTATTAACCAAATGACCAAAAAGCCCTTGAAGCCTTTCTTTGAAATTTTATCCTTCCATGTCCATTTTTGTCCAAAAATGTAGAAATTGGGAAAATTGCTATCTAAGGACCTCTAATTAAGATTCTAATGTAATTTCATACTTAAAGCTTCTAGAATTTCATATTTTGCAACTTTTGCAATTTAGTCCTAAAAGTCAAAGTAGTCACTTATTCACAAAATTTCTTCATGAAACTTTCACACAATCATGCAAACACGTCATAGACTTCAAAACAATCATAAAAAAAATATTTCTACTTTAGATTTGTGGTCTCAAAACCACTATTTAGACTAGGCCCAAAATCAAGATGTTATAGCATCAAATCACAAACCCCGACCTCAAGTGTGGTGATATTTCATTTTGTAATGGCATGTACCTAGGGAAACTTTTGTTGGTATTGTTTATAAGATGTTGTTAACTTAGTTGCTAGTGAAATGATTGTTAAATGTGTATATGGTTATGGTTAAGCCTATGTTGGTATGTTAGCCTAGTTTATATTTTGGTATGTGATAGTTTAAAGTTTGGTAGCTTACCATAATGCTTGGTATGTTCTTAGCTTCATATTTGGTAACTTTAAAAGTTGAAAGTTAGTTCAAATATGGTAAATGTGATATGAATGAAAGTCTTGAATGTTTGATGTGTTGTTGATGTATTTGAACATATAAAACGTGGTACCAATGATGGTACATTGGTTAGGCATATTAGGTGATGAATTTGGTGTATTTTAGGCATGTTTAGTCATGTTTTGAATAGGTTAAATGATTGGTAATTGAGTTGCCTCTTACCCAAGTAAGTAGGAAATGGTGAACTTACCGACTAGGCCAAAAAATTAGTATGTTACAACTCTCCCCCCTTTAAGGATTTTCGTCCCCAAAAATCTTACTAGAAAAGAGGTTTGGATATTGTTTTCTGATGGCCTCTTCAAGTTCCCATGTAGCCTCTTCAACCCCATGCCTTTGCCACAAGACTTTCACAAGGGCAATATTTTTGTTCCTCAATTGCTTAACTTCCCGTGCTAAGATCTTGATTTGTTCATCACCATATGTCATATCCGGTCTAACCTCAACCTCGGTTGGAGAAATTACATGCGAAGGGTCTGATCGGTATCGGCGCAACATAGACACATGAAACATGTCATGGATCTTTTCCAACTCAATCGGTAAGGCTAACCGATATGTCACTAGCCCTATTCTTTCAATTACCTCATACGAACCAATAAAACGCAGACTTAACTTGCCTTTACAGCCGAATCTCAGAATCTTCTTCTACAGAGATACTTTCAGAGATACTTTATCACCAATCTAAAACTTGATCTCTTTTCTTTTCAAATCCGTGTATGATTTCTGTCGGTCTGAAGTGGCTTTCAAACAATCACGAATCACTTTTACTTTCTCTTTTTCTTTTCTCTGACCAAACCAACCTCATGAATCTGACTTTCTCTGAGTTTGGTCTAATACAAAGGAGTCTGACACTTATGACCATATAATGTCTCATAAGGCGCTATTTTCAAGTCCGACACTTATGACCATATAATGCCTCATAAGGCGCTATTTTCAAACTCAACTAAAAACTGTTGTTGTAGGCAAATTCTACCAACAGTAAATACTTTTCCCAACTACCTTGAAATTCAAGAACACAACACCAAAGCATGTCTTCAAGAATCTGAATTACTCTCTCAGACTGACCGTGGTTTGCGGATGGAACGCGGTACTAAAATTCAATTTCATACCCAAAGCTTCTTGCAACTTCTTCCAAAATATCGTAGTAAATATCCGATCTCTATTTCAAATAATAGAAATAGACACTCCGTACAGTCTCACAATTTCAACAATATACAAGTCAGCTAGCTTATCAAGTGAATAATCGATACGTACTGGAATAAAATAAGCCGACTTAGTTAGCTTATCAACAACAACCCATACAGCGTTTTTCTTCCTCAGTGTCAAAGCAAGCCCGTCATAAAATCCATAGTAATACGGTCCCATTTCCACTCAGAAACCATCACAGGCTGAAGTAAACCTAAAGGTACTTGGTGTTCGGCCTTTACTTGTTGACAAATCAAACACTTCGATTCAAACTCAAAAATATCTCTTTTCATGTCGGGCCACCAATATAATGTCTTCAAATTATTATACATTTTCACACTTCCCGGATGAACTGATAGACAACCGCTGTATGCCTCATGTAAACTTTTTCGAATCAACTCAGCATCTTTCGGGACACAAACTCTACCTCAGAACATCAAACAATCATCGACCCTGATTTGAAAACTTGAATCACTAGTCAATTCACACTGAATTCTTTTGCTTGCAAATCACTATCACTTCTCTGAGCTTCACAAATTTGTTGAAGAAATACTGGTCTAGCTTTTAGCTCAGCTAGAATCGAACCTTTATCAGACAAAGTCAGGGTCGTATTCATAGCTTTTAAGGCAAACAAAGATTTTCTACTCAAAACATTGGCGACTACATTCGCCTTACATGAATGGTAATCAATCACCAACTCATAATCTTTTAACAACTCAAGCCATCTCCGCTGCCATAGATTTAAATCATTTTGAGTCATCCAGTACTTTAGACTTTTGTAATCGGTATAAATGTGGCACTTCTCACCAAACAAATGGTGTCTCTAAATCTTTAAAGCAAAAATAATGGCTGCTAGCTCTAAGTCATGCGTCAGATAATTTCTCTTATGCGGTTTCAACTATCTCGAGGCATACGCTATTACCTTGTCTTCTTACATAAGTACTCAACCCAATCCATTCAAGGATGCATCACTATAAACCACAAATTCTTTTCCGAATTCAGGCTGTACTTAAACTGGAGCCTTAGTCAACAATGCCTTTAGTTTCTCAAACTCTGTTGGCACTTTTCTATCTTTTCGAACTTGACATCTTTCTGTAACAACCTCGTCATCGGAGTAGAAATCATGGAATATCCTTTAACAAATCGTCTATAATAACCAACTAAGCCTAAGAAGCTTCTAACCTCTGACATATTCCTCGGCGGTTTCTGTAACACCTCAAACCCGGCCTGAACGTTATGGCCAAATCTGGCAATGTCACATGGAAGTGCTTTCAAAAACTAAGTCGTTGTTAAAAATCATTTCTCTGTTTAAAAAACTTTCCTTAATCTCATGTTAATTCGAAGTCATGTCATTTGTTTCCAAAAAATGTTATCCAATTACAATTCGTTAATTAATTCCAAAACGTTATACTTTGTGGAAGCTTTTAAAAATAGTTTGCGTATACGTGGTGTTTTGATAAAACATTCATCTCTTTTGAAAATCTGAGTTTTTGCTACCATTAGCAGTTATAAAACGTAAACAGTACAAAAATCCAAATTGAAACCAAGCATCCGTAGAGGCCATTATACATAAAAATAACCCAAATAAAACTTAAAATCATACGTAAGTGCGAAACCGAGTAAAAAAGAGTCGTGTGGCCACTGCTGAATCCTCCGCTGCACTGATCTGCCTATGTCTAGGATTACTTGTACCGTAAAAACAAAAGTGGTGAGTTTTCCAAAACTCAGTGTGTAATCTCCATGCAATCATACAGACATAATGCAAGCAATAATAGACTGGGCCTAAGCCCTTCTCAGTGGCAGTATTAGTTAGTGCCTTAGCCCATTACAATATCAGTAATCAGTAGGGCCTTAGCCCATTATAGTAACAGTAACAGTAGCAGTATCGATAGGGCCTTAGCCCATCACAGAATCAGTATACAGTAATGCGGTGTGTAGAATGCAAGTCCTACCCAACCAACCACTATACACCATCTCCTGTCCAACCCTGCACTCTTGTGGGGTATAAATCACCCACCTATCCCTACACTTACAAATTAGCACCAGTTGTGGCACTAAACAGTATTTGCAGTAGAGCTGCCAGTATAACAGGTGTTAAGCCTTTCAGTACACTTCCTCCAATCATATCAATCCCCCACCCTATGCAATGCAACAAACAGATATAAAATGCCATGTCATGGTAGTAGTGCATACAGTATCCGTTTATTACAATAGAATTATGCTTAATATCATATATCAGTCATGCAATTACATTACTCATTTAAGGGTTTAAAAATAGCTTACCGACCCTACGGTAGGATCACAGTCGTCTCGGGCAGCCCGTGTGGCCTACATGGCCCAAATTGGCCTTGGCAGTGTGGATCACACACCTGGGCCAGAATCCCACATGCCCGTGTAGTTTACCCATCTAGGCCCACACGTCTGTGTGGCCCACACGGCCCAATTGGTCGAGCCCGTGTCTCACACACGGCCTCGCCGGCTATCACATAGTCGTGTTATGTACCTGTGTCTTGTGCGCATGGCTTGGTTCGTCAATCACATGGCCATGTTCAGTCACATAGCCTACCACACGGGCTACCACGCGCCCGTATAGTGTCGACAATGAGCTTTTTTGACTTTTCACTGAGACACATTTTCAGTGTTTCGGGTGCATACCTAGTTCGATTTTGACGCGTAATCACTCTCAAGCACTCTAGCACCTTTAACGAACAATGATGATTTCTAGCTATTATGAACCTGAAAAGTAGCCTACAGCCCCTTGATTATCCCCAAATACACACCAACCACAGAGATATGCAGTAATGATGTAATAGAGGCAAAAATCAAGTTTGAAAGTACGAAAAAATATGATATACAACAACAATGGGGAATTCGGCTGAAGTAAAAAGAAAAGAAAGGTGGAGAGGGAATTTTTTTTTAGAGATTTTTGGCAAGAGCCAAGAATAACTAGGTAACTCCCAAATCCCATAATTTACTCCCACTAAACTACATCCAATTCCACTACTCAGCATCCCAGTCCATCTCAAACACCCACATAGCATTAGCAACAAAATAATGCCCATGTAATAACTCGAACATAAGACCTCAAGCAATTTACCACACTTCTTAACCATCAAACTAGTAGACCCATTTTGATATTAATCTTGCAAGCAATTAAACTTAAGCCTACTGATTAGAGATAGAAGTTTATTCATTTAAAAGCAAAAATTTTCCCAAGCTAAGGTTTGAACTTGGGACCTTTCAAACACTCACAGAACACTTAACCACTAAAGCAGATACACAGTTATATCATAAATTTACAAGAGCCGGTAAAAGAAAATTAGGGCGTTATAACTCTGTACCCTAAAAGAAAATTTCGACCTCGAAATTTTACCTGATCAGAATAGATGAGGATACTGCTGTCGCATCGTATCCTGAGGCTCCCACATGGCTTCCTCAATGCTGTGATTATGCCAGAGAACCTTAACTAGTGGAATCGACTTCCTCCTTAGAACCTTTATATCACGATCTAATATCTGAACCGACTCTTCATCAAAAGATGAGTTCAGCCTAACCTCGATCTCCTCTACCGGAACAATGTGCGTGGGATCGGAGTGGTAGCACTTCAACATCAAGATGTGGAAAACATCATGAATCTACTCCAACTCTAGGGTAGCTCTAACTGGTAGGCAACTGGTCCCACTCGTCTTAGTATGCGATAAGGTCCAATAAATTTGGGGCTCAACTTGCCCTTATGACCAAATCTCAGTATCTTCTTCCATGGTGAGACCTTGAGAAACATAAAGTCCCCTATAGAATACTCTATCTCTTGACGCTTCAGATCTACATATGACTTTTGTCTATCAGATGTCTCTTTCAATCGATCTCGAATCAACCTGACCTTATCCTCAGTATCGAAAACTAGTTCAGGACCCAGAATACGTCGCTCACCTAACTCAGTCCAACATAAGGGAGTGTGACACTTATGACCATATAGTGCCTCGTAAGGTGCTGTCTGTTGTTATAAGCGAACTCTGCCAACGGAAAATACTCCTCCCAGCTGCTTCGAAAATAAATTACACAACCCCTTAACATATCCTCCAATATCTAAATCACCCTCTCATATTGACCATCTGTCTGAGGATGGAACGCAGTACTGAAGTCTAACATTGTACCTAAAGCTTCATGTAGCTTCTTCCAGAACCGAGACGTGAAGCGAGGATCCCTATTAGATATTATCGAAATTGGTACCCCATGCAATCTCACTATCTCAGAAACATATAGTTTAGTTAGCTTTTGTAGCAAATAATCTATAGGACTGGTATAGAATGGGCGGACTTGGTCAATCGATCCATAATGACCCATATAGAATCCTTCTTAGTGGACGTTAATGGCAACCCACTAACGAAGTCCATAGTCACTCTCTCCCACTTCCAAAGCGGAATCTTAACTAGCTGCAATAAACCCGAAGGTAACTGATGCTCAGCCTTAACCTACGGGCATGTCAGATATTTACTCACAAAGTCTGTAACCTCACGCTTAAGATCTGGCCACCAATATAACTCACGAAGGTCTTGGTACATCTTATTTTTGCCAGGATGCATAGCATAAGGACTACTATGCGCCTCTCGCAGTATTGACTGTCTCAAATTAACATCTTTCAGTACACAGATTCCCCCATGGAAACAGAGTTCGCCTTCGTTATTCAGTTCAAAATCTACAGTGTCCCCACTCTCAATTTGTTAGAATCGAAGACCCAGTGACTTATCCTCTAACTGTTTACCCTTAATCTGCTCTACCCAAGTCAGTTTAACCTGACATTCGGCCAATAGACTACTATCATCAAATAAACTAAGACGAGCAAACATCGCCCTCAGATCAGTCATAACTCTACGACTCAGTACATTGGCCACCATATTGGCCCTACCAGGGTGATACTCAATTATACTGTCGTAATCCTTAAGTAGCTCAATCCACCTATGTTGCCTAAGATTTAGCTCCTTCTAAGTAAGGAGGTATTTGAGGCTCTTATGATCTGTGTAAATGATACACTTCTCACCATATAGGTAATGCATCTAGATTTTTAGTGCAAATACCACTGTGGCAAACTCCAAGTGATGCGTCAGATAATTCGTCTTATGAGTCTTAAGCTGTTGAGACGAGTACGCTACTATCTTACCCTTTTACATCAACGCACATCCTAACCCGACATGTGATACGTAACTGTAGACAATGAACTCTTTTCTAGACTCTGGCTGTATCAGAACAGAGGCTTCAGTCAGTACAGTCTTGAGCTTCTTAAAGCTCTATTGCTGCACATTAGTCCAATTAAATGGCACACCCTTACCTAGCAGCTTAGTCAAGGGTGCTGCAATCAGTGAAAAGCCCTCTACAAATCATCGATAGTACCCAGCCAGTCCCAGAAAACTACTAATCTCAGATACAGTCTTAGGCTGCTTCTAATCCAAGACAGCCTCAATCTTACGAGGATCGACTCTAATCCCCCAGCAGAAATTACATGGCCTAGAAATGTTACTTCTTATAACCAGAACTCACATTTACTAAACTTAGCGCACAGTTGTTTCTCCCTCAAAGTCTGCAGAAGCACTCGAAGATGTTCATTATGTTCATCCTCAGTCCTCGAGTACACTAGTATACGTCAATAAAAGCCACTACGAACTGATTCAGATAGGGTTGGAACACTCGCTCATCAGGTCCATAAAAGCTTTTGGTGTGTTCGTCAGTCCAAATGGCATCAGTAGGAACTCATGGTGTCCATAACGAGTCCTAAACGCCATTTGATGCACATCAGCCTCTTTAACTCTCAGCTGGTGATACCTAGATTGAAGGTCAAACTTGGAGAAAACTGAAGCTCTTTGAAACTGATCAAATAAATCGTCTATCCTAGGTAGGGGGTACTTATTCTTTATGGTTAACTTGTTTAATTGTCGGTAGTCAATGCGCATACGCATGGATCCATCCTTCTTTTTCACGAACAGAACTGGTGCTTCCTACGAAGACACACTAGGATGGATGAACCCACGATCCAATAACTTTTGGATTTGAGCCTTAAGCTCCACAAGCTCTGTTGGTGTCATTCTATAAGGAGCGATGGACACCGAAGCTATACCAGGAAGGAGCTCAATCCCAAACTGAACTTTACGGTTCGGTGGTAACCCAGGTAGCTCTTCAAGAAACACATCTGGAAAGTCCTTAACCATCGTGATATCCTTGACCGAAAAATCCCCAGAATCTGAAACACTGATGTAGGCCAAATACGTCTCACATCCCTTACGAACCAACTTATCGGCCCTCAACATAAAAATCACATTCGACAAGTAGTTCTCACATTCCCCAATTACAACTACCTCGTTGTCCTCCTCAGTTCTCCGTACAACCCGTTTAGTGGCACAATCCAAGCTCACTCGACATTTGACCAGCCAGTCCATACCTAGTATTAAATCAAATTCTCTGAAAGGAAGTTCCATCAAATCAACCAGAAAGATAACCCCTTGTACCTTCAAAGGCACATTTCTAAATAACTTATTAACCTAGACAGACTGCCCCAATGGACTTAAAATCGTAATTTCACTCAAATTACTCTCAACCGTAATCTCCAAGTTTTTAGTAACAAAGAAGGCAACATAAGAATGAGTAGATCCTACATCTATCGATGCAGTGTAAGGTACATTATAAATAAAGAACGTACCCATGATGATGTCTGGAGCATCTCCATCCTCTCAATGACGTGCAACATAACTAGAGCTAGCTGCCTCGCCTCAGTCTGGTTAGCACTTCTACTCGATGCTCTCTGCCCACAACCCAACCCATTACCACCTCAAGCCTGACCCCGACCTCTCTGTAGCTACTGAACACTCCTAAATATCTCAACTCTATTAGACCGGAGTCATACTGTAATCGACCCTCGGCCCCAGTACCAATATTGGGCCTAGCGATCCTCTCTAGAATCCGTAACATGGCTTGGGACAGTGCATTGTCTCCAATCGCACGATCATGAAACCCAGATCCAGTCTCAGTAATAGGCGACACCGGTGTCTAGCTAGTGTCTAGATTCAATATATTTTCAGATGACAAGGACCTCACTCGGGCCCCACTCCGACCTCTACGACGGCCTCTTGTAACCCGTCCACGAGTACCACGTGTGCTGATTGTCTAATCGTATTTTACCTACATTAACAGTTTTATGCAGATCAGTTTACAATTTCAGTAATTATTAACGAAGTTTTATGCAAAATAATATCAATAATTCAGTATTAGTTTTCGTATAGCACAGTGTCTATCTGTTTTACTACAGTCTCAGTGTACACTACTAAAGTGTTTGCAATACAATATACTACCTACAGTGGTCTCAGTATTTACCACCTATAACAGTTTTAGAGAACTTACAGGATTGGCACCGGAGACTCGGTGTACCACACATTCAGTAAAACATTTCAAATTATTTGAAAAAAGTTCTTTCAAAATCAAGTCTTAAAAACTAATATCTATAGCCGAGTTTTGTAACCTGGCTCAGATACCACTAAATGTAACGCCCCAAACTCAGCCTGGACGTTATGGCGGAATCTGGCGATGTCACATGGAAGTGCTTTCGAAAACTAAGTTGTTGCTAAAAACCATTTTTCCGTTTAAACAACTTTCCTTAATCTCATGTTAATTCGAAGTCATGTCATTTGTTTCAAAAAATGTTATCCAATTACAATTCGTTAATTAATTCCAAAATGTTATACTTTATGGAAGCTTTTAAAAACAGTTTGCGTATACATGGCGTTTTGATAAAACATTCATCTCTTTTGGAAATCTAAGTTTTTGCTACCACTAGCAGTTATAAAACATAAACAGTATTAAAATCCAAATTGAAGCAAAAAATTCATAGAGGCCATTATACATAAAATACCCCAAATAAAACTTCAAATCATACGTAAATACAAAATTGAGTAAAAACGAGTCGTGTGGCCATCGTTGAGTCATCCACCCCATCGAACCGTCTATGTCTGGGGATTACCTGTACCTTAAAAACAGAAGGGGTGAGTTTTTGAAAACTCAATGTGTAATCTCCATGCAATCATACAAACATAATGCAAGCAATAATAGACTGGGCCTAAGCCCTTCTCAGTGACAATATCAATTACGGCCTTAGCCCATCACAATATCATTAATCAGTAGAGCCTTGGCCTATTACAGTAATAGTAATGGTAGCAGTATCAGTAGGGCTTTAGCCCATCACATAATTAGTATGCAGTAATACAGTATACAGAATGCAAGTCCTACCCAACCAACCACTATACACCATCTCCTATCCAGCCCTACACTCCTGTGGGGAATAAATCACCCACCCATCCCTACACTTACAAATTCACACCTGTTGCGGCATTAAACAGTCTTTGCAGTAGAGCTACCAATATAATAGGTGTTAAGCCTTTCAGTACACTTCATCCAATCATATCAATCCATTACCCCATGCAATGCAACATACAAATATAAAATGTCATGTCATGGTAGCAGTGCATACAGTATCTGTTTATCACAATAGAATCATGCTCAATATCATATATCAGTAATGCAGTTACATCACTCATTTAGGGGTCTAAGAATGTGGCTTACCCGCCCTACGGTAGGTTCACAGTCGTCCCGGGCAACCTTATCAAATAATTTAGTAAAATAGGGTCATACGCCCGTGTGACCCATACGACCCTAATTGGCCATGGCCGTGTGGATCACATAGTTTGACCTAGAATCCCACATGCCCATGTAGCCTACAAAGCCCAATTGGTTGAGCTCGTATCTCACACACGTCCTCGTTGGCCATCAAACGATCGTGTCATGCGGCTGTGTCTTATGTTCACGGCTTGGTTCTTCAATCACACGTCTATGTTTAGTCACACGAGCTACCGCACGCCCGTGTGACGTTGACAATGAGCTTTTTTGACTTTTTGCCAAGACAAATTTTAGTTTTTCGGGTTCACACCTGGTTCGATTTCGACGTGTAATCACTCCCGAGCACTCTAGCACCTTTAACAGACAATGATGATTTCTCGTTGCTATGAACCCGAAAAGTAGCCCACGGCCCTTTGATTGTCTCTGAATACACGCCAACTGTAAAGATATACAATAACGATGGAATAGAGGAAAAAATCAAGTTTGAAAGTACGAAAAAATATGATAAATGGCAGCAATGGGGAATTCTGTTAAAGCAAAAAGAAAAGAAAGGGAATTTTTTTTAGATATTTTTGGCAGGAGCCAAGAATAATTGGGTAACTTCCAAATCCCATAATTTACTCTCACTAAACCACATCCAATTCCACTACTTAACATCCTCGTCCATCTCAAACACCCACAAGACATTAGCAGCAAAAATAATGCCCATGTACCGACTCAAACACAAGACCTCAAGCAATTTACCACACCTCTTAACCACCAGACCAGCAGACCCATTCTAATATTAATCTTGCAAGCAATTAAACTTAAGCCTATTGATTAGAGATAGAGGTTTATTCATTTAAAAGAAAAAAATTGCCCAAGCTAAGGTTTGAACTTGGGACCTCTCAAGCACTCACAGAACACTGAACCTCTAAAATAGATACACAGTTGTATCACAAATTTACAAGAGCTAGTAAAAGAAAATTGGGGCGTTACAGTTTCCATTCAACAATAGTCGAAATCTTACTCGAGTTAACTCTAATACCATCACCCGAAATAATGTGCCCTAAAAATCTGACTTCTCGTAGCCAAAATTCACTTTTACTAAACTTAGCATACAACTGCTTGTCTTTCAAAGTCTATAAAATCGTTTTCAAGTGCTCGGCTTGCTCGGTCTCAACACGAGAATAAATCAGTATATCATCAATGAAAACAACAACAAATTTATTCAAGTACGGTCAGAAAATATGGTTCATTAAATCCATAAATACAGCAGTAGCATTCGTTAAACCAAAGGGCATGATAAGGAATTCATAATGACCATACCTCGTCCAAAATGTAGTTTTTAGCACAGCTGGCTCCTTAACTCTCAACTGGTAATAATTGGACCTCAAGTCTATCTTTGAAAACACAGTGGCTCCCTTCAATTGGTCAAACATTAACCATGCATTATTATACACATATCATAGTATAACTTATCACAATGTCTTCAAGTTTCATAGATACATTTAAAATCATGTCATTTACATAATATACGATAAAACTCATAATCATATTTCATTCGTTCATTCACTTCTTACCGAGGTCTCATCGATTCATAATCTCAATATTTATGAGCTTTGTGTATATACATGTACCCCTTTCAACATGACCATACCTTGTCATTTCTTTGACATTATCTTTGGACTACCCGTTGAACCACTTGTAATACTAAAGGATCCCCAGAATATCTCATACACATAGTAAGATGCCAATGCCATATCCCAGATATGGTCTTACATGGGATCACATATCGATGTCGATAGCCCAGCTATGGTCTTACACGATGTCTCATATCGGTGCCATATCTCAAATATGGTCTTATACGAAGTATCATTTTGAAGCCATGTCCCAAACGTGGTCTTACATGAAATCACATGTCGACGCCATATCCTAGATGTTGTTAACTTAGTTGCTAGTGAAATGATGGTTAAATGTGTATATGGTTGTGGTTGAGCCTATGTTGGTATGTTAGCCTAGTATATATTTTGATATGTGATAGTTTAAAGTTTAGTAGCTTACCATAATGCTTGGTATGTGCTTAGCTTCATATTTGGTAACTTTAGAAGTTGAAAGTTAGTTCAAATATGGTAAATGTGATATGGATGAGAGTCTTGAATGTTTGATGTGTTGTTGATGAATTTGAACATATAAAACATGGTACCAATGATGGTACATTGGTTAGGCATATTAGGTGATGAATTTGGTGTATTTTGGGCATGTTTAATTGTGTTTTGAATAGTTGAAATGATTGGTAATTGAGTTGCTTTGTACCCAAGTAAGTAGGAAATGGTAAACTTGAGTTTTCAAGTACTTTTTGGTGCACACGGCTTGGCCACGAGGGCGTGTGTCACACACGGGCAACACGCACAGGCGTGTGACCCGAGTCAGAGCTGTGTGAGGCACACGGCCTGGCCACACAAGCGCGTGGGGCAACATTTTTTTAATTATTTCCTAAACTCCTAGAATTATTTCAAATTAGTCCCTGCCTATATTTAAACTACTTTTAGGGTCTCGTAAACTCATAATAGGGCTGTAAGAGTAACTTTTACTCTGAATTGGGATGGATTAACAAACCTAAATTAAGTGCATTCTAGTAACATCCTCGAAGATAAATTAAAAAGATAATCATAGACGGAGTATTGACTAATACTCTAATGCTAATAATTGGAATAGCCTTGTATGTATCTAAATTTTGACATTCAAGAAGGGATAAATAGTGATAAGAATGTAGACAATAGAAGACTAAGTTTAGCAATGTATAAATAGTGATAAGAGTGTAGACAGCGGAAGACCAAGTTTAGCATTGCATAACACGAATCATTATTCGATCGTATAATATTCTAGTATGATATGATCTGATTGTTTATGACATGCCCCTATGTATTATATTGTTATTGGTTAGTATATATATGTGTGTAATTATGATTGATTAATTGTATGATGTGTTAGTCATACCCGTGACCCTACTCTGATGACGTAGAGGGGTTAGGGGTATTACATCTTTTATGTTTCTTTCTTTCATGTTTTGCAAGCATAGTGAAATTATGACAAACAAATATTAGCTTATTGATTGTATAAGTTTAAACTAATGATAAATGGCATTGTGAGAATGTTTACATTACAAGAAAGACAACTTACTTCACTAGATAATATAAACGAGTTTGAGATACCGTAAAAAAGAATTAAAGTGAACATTTGATTCAAATGCTTAGAAGGATCATTATGTTGTCTATAATTCCAATTGGGGAGATGACTAGTGTTAGCTATCAGAATAGTTAACTCTAAGGGTAGAGACATAGATGTATTCATTGAAGAATGATACATTAGATTGGACTCAAGATGAATCAATTCTAAATCTATTTGTGAATTAATTCACTTGTGACTTTCATGATGTGATTTACCTAACTCTTGAGTTATAGTCACTGACCATGCATATGTAACTCATGTGCTTTAATATAAGTGGAGGCTTATGCTCTAAAGATGATCGACCCTATAGTCGATATGTTGGGTACATGACTTGTGTATGACATGGCTTTACTAGCAACAATGGAATTCATAGTTCGATTAAAGAGTTAACGATATCCTCTCATTGGCATTGTTTGGAATGATAAATCTGGAACGTGGGCACGGGTTGTATGTTCTTGAACAAGCAATTTATCACAGTCATTTGTTTACACTAATCATATTAATCATTAAGAAGACACAACATTGACAATGAGATAAAATAGGATTGTTTTTAGTAAATGAATTTAACTCAAATGGAATCAAAGATATCATATGAGGGTAACACACACATGATAAGGTCATTGGACAAAATAGTTGGATAAATTGCTTTCGTAAAGAGTATAAAATAAAGAGTTTTCAATCATGGTATTTCTTGTGGACTAACTCCATGATTAAGTGAATTGTAAATTATTGGAATGATGCTTTTGAACATAATTGCAATTACCAGAGCCTAATTGTATATGTCTGATTGGTCCCTCCGCTAGCTCAAGAAAAGCTCGATCATTTAAACCAGAAAAAAATTTTACGACTTTGGAAATAATTTAATTGAGTTGATTTATTTGAAGTGGAATTAAATTCGGCAGTCTTGAGAATTGTTTGACTAGAAATTTTGATTAAATAATTTTCTTGAAAAATTAATTTGAAAAATCTAAGTGATTTTTGGGAAAATTAAATTAATCAAATTATTTGAAATTAATATGATATTTTTGAAAATTAATTTTCAAGTTAGACAATTGGTCCAATGGGCAATTGAACTTGAAAATTGGACCTAAGATCGAAAATTGGGCCCAAGAATCCAAAACCAAGATTGAGATAAAAAAATTGGTCGAGTTGGGCTTGATATGTGAAATAGAGCTGATGGTCCAACTGATGGCTAGACCAGACTGATAGGGCTGTCACTAGGCTTGAACCAGCTTAGGGTGTCGTAAGGGTGTCACATTTGTGATGGCATCATCGGGTATAACGGTGTCGACGATTGTGACGGCGGCGTTCTAATGGCCAAAGGGTGGTTCTTTGATGGTTGAGCAGCGTAAGAATTACACTTCTACTAGGCCTCTACCAGATAATTTGATTTCAAATTATCTATTCCAAAATTAATATTATTTTAATAAATTTAATATTAAATTTAATATAATACTTATCTTGCTAGTATTTTATTAATTTAATATTAAAGTGATTATATTAATATTAAAATTATTTTAATATTTATATTGTAGATAAATATTCTATTAATTTAATAGATTTAATATTAAATTTATGCTAATATTTATCTTAATAAGTATTATATTAATTTAATATTAAAGTGATTAAGTTTAATCGTAGTTGAACTTTTTAAACTGTCATTATGTAAAGAGAGTTATGGGTCATTATTTTACACACATTTAAATTTCAAGAGAAAATTGTAAAGAGAAAATTCTCTGAAGAAATTATTTCAGAAGATGTCTAGAGATATTTTTCTTATTTACAACTTAACCCAAAAGTCTAAAGAAATTGCGAAATTATGCCACTAGTAATTTTGTAAAAAAATTTCTGATTTGAAGCATGCCCACACTTGGTAAATGTGAACTTGAGGATAGTAAAAAAGACTACTTGGTCAAAGCATTCACCCTAGATGAATCGAAAAGGTAAAATTTTAATTAAGTGTTTATTACTTTAGATATCACAACCAATTTCTTATTTTTGGAAAAAAATTTAAAACTTTGATTTTTCCTCAAATCTATTTTTTGTTGCGTTTTCCAAACTTGATGTTCCTACAATTGGTATCATGAGCTAGGTTGTGCTCTATATATGAGTATAAACAAATAATCAAAATAGATTTCTCTTCTTGAATGACTTAATTAAATAGAAAGTGGTATTCTTTAGATCTTATGCGTGTTTTGAGTTATATATGAGAATGGATGCGGTATTTTATATTTTTTTACATAACTTTTATTTTTTGTCAAGGTTGTGGTTCTTAGGAAATAGATCGTGGACTATCATCTCCACGTAGGATTTATTTTTAAATTCATAGAATTCTTGTGAGCCGGAAACGGACATAGAACTTAAATGTAATTTTTCCAAAAGAAGACCATGATGACGAGAAGATGGAGCGATGGCAGTTGAAGACCCAAGGAATTCCTTTTGGTGAAAATTTTTTGTAATTTTCTGTTCATTTATTTTCTAGAAATAAAACCATGTAAATTTAATTACCCATCTCATTATATGTATATATGTTTTTATAATTATTTACAATATTTATATTATGTTATATTATAATTTTGATATATATGTATGAGATGATCCATAGTTGATCGATTAAATAATAAGTGTGGTAATAAGAAAATATACTTGTTGTATTGTACCATCCACTTCTTTAAGTTATTCGATTGCTGTGGGAAGTGTGGTAATGAGAAAGTGCATTTCTAGGATTAACTTTGCCAAGAGAAGACTTGGTTTTTAAGTGGTAAAATATGACTCACCTTTCTTTCTTGGGACCCTACATGGTGCATGGCTCACATTCACTTCTTCAATTTTTCCCTTAAAAGAAAAACTCTGGAGAATCAAAATTGTTTGTTTTATAATTGATTTATTCTTGTGAATAAATGACTTTGAATATTATAAAATTGACATAGCATGTCATGCGTATATTGGAAACATTTCATATAGATTAAGTAAGAATGTTACTAGGACTATTGTATGATCATTCTTGAAATATGGGATAAAAATCTTGCATGTTTTTTAAAATATTGAGTGGAAAAATGTCCAATACCTATGGCCTCTATTGATGGCCCTTAAGTGATAGCATGATAAAACTTTGAGTCGATTCCTAGCTTGGTCGTACCCCGAGGTAAACTTTATCATGTGGGTTCGTTGGATGAGATTTCCTTTTAATGATAACTAGTCATGCGTGACTCACAGTGAGATTGTCCCGAGATGACTCACAAATGAAAGCATGTTCATGATGGGTGTGAGTCAATGGTTACACACTCAAGATCATCTCTTATTAAATAGTTTCCCAAGAAATGATATTTAAGCTAGAGATGATGGTTAAACATTAAATGATAGTTGATTTGTGTGGAATCTTGAGAATCAAGATCCATGAATTGATTGGATGTAATTCACGTTCTTGCTAGTTAATCATGGGACCCCAAGGCAACATGGTTGGTGGGTGTGAGAATGATCGTAGCAATGGAAAACTATTTTTCAAGATTTTTATACAAGGCACATGCATTCTTACTGAGAATGGTTGTTGGATGTAATCCATCTTCTTGATATGTTACTGAAATGAAAATATTTGCTTAAGACAAATATAGTAATTAGTAATTTTTTATTATTTTTAGTTCAAATATGTTTCCTACTCCTCTTATTAGCATTCTTATTGAGAATAAATTGAAGGTTTAATGAAAAATTTGGCCACTAATATTTGCATGTTTTGTCAAAATGACCCTAATTGTATTTTTAAATCTTTGTTTTTTGCCATCAACCTTTGTTCTTTTTTTTTTTTTTCAATATGCTTTTTCTAACAGATTTAATGAAAGTACCATTAAATAAATTAATGGGGATGATGTGGAATTTCATAAGTGAAATATTTTTAATGAGATGTAATTTATTACTTAGACAACCCAATAAGATAATTGGCTGTGGAAAATAATAAAATAAATAATACATTAAATTAAAAAAAGCATATTGAAAAAAAGGAACAAAGGTTGATGGCCAAAAAAGGCTAAAAATACAATTAGGGCTATTTAGACAAAACATGCAAACGTTAGTGGCCAAATTTATCATTAAGCCTAAATTGAATGGGGATAACTTTCGAGAATGAGAACGGAACTTGTTGATAGTTTTCAGCTATGAGAAACACAAATTCACCCTTGACAAACCTTGCCCACCTGATGCTTAGCCTAGAGCAAGAAATCGTGTAACACCCCTAACCCATATCCATTGCCGAAACAAGGTTACGGGGTATTATCGGAGTTTACAGTACAATCAAATAGAATTTTGAACATTACATATCTTAACAATATTCATATAAAAAACCAATCAAAATCATTCATATTGTTCCTTGTACGAGCCCTCGAGGCCCTAAAATCGTGTTGGAAACAAGTCGGGACTAAATTAAGAACTTAGAGAATTTTTGAGAAAAAGATGAAAATTTGCAAACTGCAAGGGTCACATGACCGTGTTAAAAATCATCCCCATATGGACGTTCGAAATAGGGACACACGGCCATGTCCCAGCCCATGTTCGTGCCCATGTGACTAACTGACTTGGTCACACGGCCAAGTCACACGCCTGTGTGCTAGGCCATGTACCCTTCAATGTAACCTTACATGCCCGTGTGCCTTACAACCCTTTAAAAACTACATGAGACACACGACCGTGTCACCTGGCCGTGTGTCACACACGACTGAGAGACACGCCCTTGTCTGTGCCCGTGTGGAAGAAAATAGGCCATTTTATAGGCTATATTTCTCACCCAATTTGGCATCCACATATGCTTAACATTGTGCATATAAACAAGCCATGTTATGGCATCCAAAACAAGCAAAATCAAGCCTTAAACATGTAGTATATTCACATACAACCAATATGCCCTTAGGCACCTCAAATGACAATTATAAACATATTTAACCATGTATTCAAGATAACCAAACATTCAACTAAATTATATGAGTAATTGCATCATTACATATCATGTAGATCACTTTACAAAAACATACCAATTGATGTTAAACATGCCCTTCAATTTCTAACATAATTAGACATATATGTCTTACACAACAAGGTACCAATTCACAACCAATTCATCAACTCACAAAACACTTATACAAAGTGCACATATAACTATCATTTTACCTTTCATCACTCAACCCCCAATCAAGCCACACCTCAGCCAAATTAAGGCCACATATATCCATACCAAAATATACCAAAACACAAGCCAACTCAAATGGCTATAATTACAACAAAACATGTAGGCCAACATTAGCCAAAATAACATATACATGCCATTATAACCAAACTTAAACTAACTGAAAAGACTGAGTGAGTCGATGGATAGTGTGATGGATCTCCGACTAGCTTCCAACCCGATCGAGCTTCTGATAAAATAAAAAGTAAAAGAAAACAACTACGTAAGCAATGAATGCTTAGTAAGCTCGTATAAACTTTAATCATATCAATTCATTTCAAATATGAAATTTATACATATCAAGCATAATCCAATACTGATATCGCAAGATTTATGAAGCAATATTCAACAACTCACAAGGTGAATAAATCCACAACATTACTTATACATATCATCCCTACCATAGTAGGATTTTAAAAAAATTTAAACCCTTTCAAATTTTTCTTATTTTCATTTGCATTTTATTACTTTCCATTGAATTTACTCTCAATAGCTCAAATAACATCAATTCAATTCATCATTCCCTTTTTCATCATTCTACACTTTAGGTATGAACTTATTATTTCATTACCTTTCTACACCCGTTTTATATGCATAACACACAAGACATAAGCATATCATTCAATCATAGCCACAAGCTTGTGTATTTAAACATAATTCTTTTTGGAACTAACCATATGATAAACCATTTCAATAGGAATTACATAATTTAAACCTTACCACCCTTTCATGATCACAAGCATATTTTCATTTAGGCATTTACCATTTTAATGCATAACTTATAAGTTTAACGTTGTATAATCCAACCACAACTTGGCCAAAGCCTAAGCACATATACACCAACCATGTTAGTCATGTAAATTCATATATGAATCAATAATCATGGATGAACTCAACAATTAATAAAATTTTGATATACATGTAACATCCGTATCATGTATCAATACATCATGTAAAATCATTTCCATGTATTTTATGTAAATACATGTAATAGTTCATATCAAATTCATATCATCTCGTAACAGAACATTGCTCGTTGAACCATTTAGAATATCGTTGGATACTCAGGATAGCTCACACATAGCATGCTAAACTGTAATCTGTCAATTCCTGTACATGTATGCTTATACAAGCTATGAATCGGAATGCTCTCATGAGCTATGAATCGGTATGCTCATACGAGCTGAGAATCAATAAGCTTATAAGAGTTGAGAATCGGTAAGCTCATAAGAGCTGTGGTGTGTCCGCAACACATGCAGGACCTCAACCAAATCGCTAACTCTAATGACATGTTTGTATTGGAAACACGAAAATATAAACACTTTTGCATGCCCTCTTTAACTCAAATTCATGCAAATTTGGTAAAATTCTTGTCGAAAGATAATTAATTATTATAAAATAATTAAATTGTAATTAAATTATGAACATGATGAGTTTTAATTAATTTTATAACTAATTTTGATTATTTTTTATTATTTTTGACAGATTCGCATCACTCGACAGACACTGCTAGAAACGTAAAACCGAGAAGCAATTTGAAGCATTAAGGCAAATTAATTTTTCAGCCTAAGTCAGTCCAAATTATGAGTATTAATTCATAATATAATTAATTTTAGTTTATATCCAATTTAATTTGGGTTAAATAAATTATTATTAATTAATTATGAAAAGTGGCCAAGTTGAGCTAAACTGAGTGAACCAAACCAACCAAGTATTGGGCAGCCCAAAACCGTCCTATGTGCTGATCCAAATTAGCTTCTTGGCTGATTAATTAGCTTGCAAAATGGCCCTTGAAGACTTGTTCAAATTGCAAACAAACCCCTCCACAAATGGTGGCTTTCTAGATTTTCCCCAAGCCTAATTTAGCAGGTTTGAAAATATCAAACTTGCCACATATGTGGATGGCCAAGCAAGGGCTCTTTGGTTGCTAATTTAGATATTTTTAGCAGCCCTTTTTAGCTATAAAAACCCCCTTAGGCTGATCATTTGAAACACACCTCAAGGATTCACATCTCTTCTCTCTTCTCTCCACTTGCTCTCTTCATTTCCCATCCAAATTCCTTTCCTCTCTTGTTGATTTCTCCTCTTGGAAAAGGGGCATTCATCAGCCATTTGGAGCGGCAATTAAGCATTCATAGAAGCCCTAGTTCGACAAGGGCAACAGAGAAGGAAAAATAGAGCAAACTAATTAAGCCCCAGAGAAACACCTGATTTGATTCTTGTTCCCTATCTTTGTAATTTTTGTTATTGTTATGAAGAGCATGTTTATAAATATTTATGTTGTTGGAATGGTTAATTTAATTAATTTAGCTTGAATTTAATTCGTGTTAGGTTGATTACATTTCGTCTGCTTAAATTGTTAAAATTGTGTTTATGTTGTTATAGGCCTCGGTAAGATGCTTGATTAAGTAAAATCATGACTAAGTTATTCTTGCATTACAATTGTGAGGTAGCAAATGAATTAATTATTTAAACATATTGAAATTGTAATGAATGGACACAGTACTTAATCAGTGCATGTTTAATCATCTAACGTAGCTGAAGGTTAAATTAGCAACAGTATCTGACGATACATTTGCCTTGCATAACTTGCAAGATTATTGTGATTAAATTATTTCAAGCTAGGGATACCTTGTTACCTTGTAACACCCCAAACCTGGCCTAGATGCCATGGCCAGATCTGGTGTGTCACATGGACAATTAAGACACCTCGTTCCTTTGTTAACAAGTTTAGCAAAATCATTTTAAGAGTATTGAGGAAAATAACAGGTTATTTAGTGAAAGTCCTATCCACTGTCAATTGGAGTTTTATTTCTTTAGAAGGTCTTATCTTGTTATTAGGTGATCCAGTTGTAATGTACAACGTGTTTTGAAAATGTTTGAGTAATTTTAAATAAAAACCCGTGCAGCCTTAGTCTATTTGTTATAAGCAAGTTATAATTAAACCAAAATAAAAATAAAAATAAAATAATAAATGAGCGGCGTTATTACAAAATTAAAACCCAAAATGATAATAAATTAAGAAAATACTGAATTAAATAATTTAAGAATGAATAACCAAATGCAGTTCACGTGGCCATTCCAAATCCCTCCAGCTCCAAGTCCACTATGGTTGGGGCTCACCTGCATAGATGAAAAGATAGGGGTGAGTTTGGGAAACTCAATGTGTAAACTAAACCCAACCAGAGTCTAGACCAGTTCAAGCTTAACTAGGCCTAAGCCTTATCCAGATACAGTATTAACTGGGCCTTAGCCCTATCCAGGAAACAATAATTAACTGCGCCTTAGCCCTATTCAGAAATCAGTGTGGCCCTTAGGCTCATTACAGTAACAGAACAGTATATACGCATGAATGCAAAGCCCAGCCCAATCCAGCTCTACACATCACTCGTACCAGCCCTACACACCATGTGGGGAATAACTCAAGCCACCCAGCCATACACACCACAGTTGCAGCTTAGTTGTTTAATAAAAAAACGTGGCCAAGCCATTAAACAGTAAAACGAGGCAAAGCCCCTAATAGTAAACGCGGCATTGCCACATAGCACTTCCTCCATCAAAACCCAAGCCCATGCAATAGTGTAAATAATGACATGGCATACAGTGAACGGATTTAATTTAATATGCAATTTAGTCAACTTAGCCCTAGGGGTAAAATGGTCTTTTAGCACCTAGGGGTAAAATAGTAATTTTCCACCCTTAAGGGGTATTTCAATAAGTTTGCCAGTTTTTAGGGTTTCATGCTCATTACAGTTTATTAACAGCCTTAATGTCATCTAAATAACTTATGAGTCCATTTTATTAACTCAGAGTCATCAGGCCCTAAAACCCTTAATAGGCCCTATGGTGTCCACTAGCTATTATAGCCCACTAAGCCCATATTTTATGCCCGTTTTAGCAGAATTAACAGTCTAACTACCAGATTAAGCTTACTACTCATTTTCACCCATATGGGCCCATAAGCCCATTGGGCCCAAATTTAGCCCTTCGAGGCCCAAAATCACCAACGTGCATGAAAACGCACACAAAGCACTTTTACCATTTGCGATTACCGATTTTACCATTTTAACCGACCCATGAGCGTTCGTATGCTCGCAAGCCTTCAAAATGCCAGAATTTTGGTATTTCAGCTTTTCGGCTTTTGCCGATCTAGTCTACTAGTGGGTGTTGATTACGCACCTGATTTGCGTACTATGTCGAGATCCGCACCGAACTAATCCTACAATCGTTTTTAACCACACTGTTAGCTACAAGTCAACGAAATCAATGAAACTAACAACTACCCTATTCAGCCAACTCCAGCTCCAACCCTTAGTTACTTACCTCTGCCGATTCTTCAACTTGATCTAGATCTAGATTGCTTCAATGCCCCAAGTCTCGAACTGCTCCTCGCTAGATCGCCCTTTTTCCATGCCAACATATGAGATCCAAAAGAAAAGGCTCAACTAAGTTTTTAATCCCGAAAATGAGTTAAAACCGACAACTACCATGGTAATGGGGTTTCTGCTTTTCTCAATTCATAAAAAATGATAAAGTAGAAAGGCTACTTACCCAACAATCTGCTTGATAGCCCCACTACACGAAATAACCACCAAGCACCAGCTTACCCTAGATCTATTGCCGATCTAGTTAAAATCACAAGAAGAAAAGAGATCCAAGGATTCGGCTTTCAACACCAACTAAAAGGTAGAGAGGTTTCGGTTTCTGAGTGAGAGATGGAAGAAAGTGAAGAAAAGGTTACGAAGAAGAACAATTGACCAAAAGATGAGAGGTTCTGTGGTTCAGCTAAAATAGAAGAAAAGGAAAGGAGGGTTCGGCCAAATAGAAGATTTGACTAACAAGAGAGGGTTACTTTCATTGGTGAAGAAAAGGAGAAGAGGAAGAAAAGAGTGAAGGAAGAAGATTGTTTCGATTTTAGAAGATAGGTGAAGGATTTGGTAACAAGAAAAGGTGCGGTCGGCACCTACCTACCTATTATGCCGAACTAAAACCCCAAATAGAACCCCAAAAATATTTGGCTAACACCCCTTAACTCCCCCTTGCCGATTGTGCCAAAACAAAAGCCCCTCAACCGAAAATGCTATTCCAAGAGCCCCATAGCCGGCCATCACTTGCTTCCATTTGAAATCCCTAAATTTTCTCCTCCTTATCCTCTTTGATTCAATCCCTTGAGCCATTCAAACACCTCCCTTTAGAGTTCAATTTGAATTCCACCACTTACCTTACACATGCATTAAAAATAAAACCTCACATTGCTTACCAAGAGACTTGAACCTTAGCTCTTGCACAGCTTCCACTTGCCACCCCCTTGTGTCTTAAGTGTCGCCACCTTGCCACTTTAACACAAGCTTACTTGTGTCTTAACTTACCAACATTTTTTTAAAAACCCACTTAGATAGAGCCCCTTCTCCCTTAGGTCCAAAATTTAAAAATTCTACCGGGTTTTAACTTAAAATTGGGCCTTCTAAAGGCCCACTAACACACTCAAAACATAAATTAACACATCCAGACAAGCAAAAATTAAATTCAAGCAAAATTCCAAAAATCCCAAAAATTAGGGCGTTACATACCTCATGTAATCTTTTATGTGCTTATTAGATTGAATTAATTGTTTGAATTGACATAGGGATATGTACAAGAGATTATTTTAATTTAATAAGTATGTATGTGCATTAACATATTTGCCTATTAAGATTTGTTTAATCGGTTGAATTGATTATGCTCATAAGTTAGCAAATTATCGAGTTGCAGTGAATTTATTCGTAACAACATAAACATGAGTTTATTAATTCTAAGTAAAGAAATGTAATTAATCTAACACAACTATGTCATCTTGATTAAAATCGTAGTTTGAAATCGTGCATTAGAAATTTTATTTTCTATTTATTTATTTTACTTAGTTAAAAACCTTAGTTTTTAATCACCTTTTTAAACCAAAATATTTTTCTTCACCAAAGTGTTTTAAATTGCATTCATAAATAATTCCTTTCACAGTCCTTGTGGGTATGATAACTTGATATTTACTTGTCACTTTATTACTTGTTGCGATTGTGTACACTTGCACATGTCCATTGTTCCAAGTTTTTTGCGCCATTGCCAGGGATTGTTTTAAAAAGTCATGATTTGTGAATTTGTTAATTTTTGTACTTTGGTTTGTTTTCCTGTTCAATTTTAACTTAATTAATTTTTCTATGATTATTTTAGGTGTTTATGAGTATTGACCGAATTGTTGACTTACTCTTTGTAGACCCTGAGATAGAAAGAACTTTTCGACAGCAAAGAAGACAAGCAAATCAGAGAAGGACCAAAGAGATGAACCTTGAAATTTGAATCAAGGAAATGGAGCAAATCCTGCTCAAAATCCTATCCTTATTGCTAATGATAGGGATAGAGTTTTAAGACAGTATGCCGTACTAGTGTTTCATGATCTTAATCTGGGTATGAAGAGACCCGAAATCGAGGCGCAACAATTTGTGCTAAAGCCAGTCATGTTCCAAATGCTTCAGATAGTGGGCTAATCCAATGCAATGCCTACCGAAGATCCGTACTTACATTTAATATTGTTCATGGAGGTGAGCGATTCTTTCAAGTTAGCTGGAGTACTCGAAGATGCATTACGATTGAGGTTGTTCCTGTATTCACTAAGGGACAGAGCTTGAGCCTGGTTGAACTCATTGCCAACAAATTCAATTTCCGCATGGAAAGAGTTAGCAGAAGGATTCCTTATGAAGTATTTCTTGCCTAGTAAGAATGCTAAGTTGAGGAACAAGATCACTGCCTTCCAACAAATGGATGATGAGTCTTTGTTTAAGGCATGGGAAAGGTACAAAGAGTTATTACTAAAATGCCCTAATCATGGAATCCTACATTGCATCCAACTTAAGACGTTTTATTATGGTCTCAATACTCACACGAGTATGATAGTGGACGCTTCTGCTAACGATGTTCTCCTTTTTAAGTCTTATAATGAGGCTTATGAAATCATTGAAAGGATTGCTAGCAACAATTATCAATGGCCAACCAATAGAGCAGCGTTAGGAATACGAGTAGTTGGAAGACATGAAGTAGACACTCTTACTTCACTCGCATCTCAGTTATCCTCAACATCATCAATGTTAAAAACTCTTACCCATTAATGGGTCTAATAGTTTTACAATTCAACCATCGAACAAATTTGAAAATATGGCCTGTGTCTATTGTGGGGAAGGGCATTTGTTCGAAGAATGTCCATCGAACCCAAAATCTATGTATTACATGGGTAACCAAGGACTACAATCCAATTTCTATAACCCATCATGGTGAAACCATTCGAATTTTTCCTGGAGTAACCAAGGGGCTTGAACTAATAATAGTTATGTTCAACCTAGACTGACCCAGCCACCTAGTTTCCCTCAAAAAATTCAGAAAACCAACCCAACTTGAACCATCTAATGGCTTAGAAAATTTGTTGAAGGCCTACATAGCCAAGAATGATGCCTTAATTCGAAGCCAATCAACTACATTAAAAAATCTGGAAAACCAAATGGGCCAGTGAACTAAAAAACTGACCACAAGGTGAATTACCTAGTGATATGGAGAATCCAAGAATCCAGGGAAGGAACATTGTAAAGAATCGACATAAAGGAGCGGAAAGGCACTAGAAACCAACACAGTCGAAGTTGAAAAGGAGCAAGTTTATGCTCAAGACTAAGAGGAAGTTCAACCGAGTGTTGAAATTCCAGTTTCAGAGGAACCAAAACCTATAAAATCCGACAAGGTAACTTCAAAACTAGTTAATTCCTATAAACTAACAACTCTGTTAGATGCAGAATTGCCACAAAAATGAATCAACCAGTTTCAGTAAAGAACCATCCACTACCGTACCTTCAAAGACTTCAGAAACAGAAGCAAGAAATGAAATTCAAGAAGTTCCTAAACGTACTCAAGCAACTTCATATCAACATTTCATTGGTTGAAGCACTTGAACAAATGCCAAACTACGTCAAATTCATAAAGGATATCTTGTCTAAAAACTGAAGACTTGGAGAATTTGATACGGTAGCCTTGACAAAGGAATGCAGTGCATATCTTCAAAATAAATTACCCCTAAAGTTGAAGAATCTTATATGTTCTACCATACCTTGCAACATTAGAGTAAGGCACTATGTGACTTGGGTGCAAGTATCAACTTGATGCCTATGTCAATATTTAGGAAGTTGGGGATAGGTGAAGTTAGATCGACTACGGTTACACTTCAATTAGCAAATCAATCCTTAGCACATCCAGAAGGAAAAATCAAAGATGTATTGGTACGTGTAAACAAATTTAACTTTCCTGCTGACTTTGTGATTCTAGACTTTGAAGCAAACAAAGTAGCGCCAATCATCCTAGGAAGACCTTTATTAGCAACTGGAAGGACTCTTATTGATGTGCAAAAGGTGTTGGACTTAGAGGATTTAATTATGGAGAAGGAACTCAACTATGTTGAGGATCCATTAGAACAAATTTTGATATCAGACCCTCTAAATGATGAAGAGGAGGATGAATATTTAGCTTTGCTAGAAGCTAATCAAAGGGGATTTAATCCGCAATCTCATTTGGAATCTTTGGAATTAGAGAATAGGGATTATACCCAACCAAAAGCGTCAATCAAGGAGCCACCTAAATTAGAACTTAAGGTACTACCTTCATATTTAAAATATGTTTATTTGGGTAACGCTTCTACTTTGCCTGTGATTGTTTCAACAGAATTAACCAATGAGCAAGAAGAGAAACTCATCTTAGTATTGAAACAATTCAAGAAGGCTATTGGATGGACCATAGCATATATTCATGGTATTAGTCAGTCTGTATGCGTGCACAAGATTATCCTAGAAGATGGGAGAAAGGGACGATTGATGGACAACGAAGACTGAACCCCATCATGAAGGACGTGGTAAAGAAAGAAACCATCAAGTGGTTAAATACGGGTATAATTTACCCCATCTCAGACAGTTCATGGGTAAGTCTGGTCCAGTGTGTGATGAAGAAAGGATGTATTACAGTCATTGAGAACAAAACTAACAAATTGATACCAGCTAGAATAGTTACGGGATGGAGAATTTGCATCGATTATCGAAAGCTGAACAAGGCGACTAGGAAAGATCACTTTCCTTTACCGTTTTTGGATCAGATGTTGGAGAGACTCGCGGGGCGAAACTATTACTGTTTTCTTGATGGTTACTCGGGGTATAACCAGATTACAGTAGCACCAAAAGATCAACACAAGGCAACATTCACCTGCCCATACGGTACATTCGCATTTAGATGCATGCCATTTGGCTTATGTAATGCACCTGCTACATTTCAAAGATGTATGATGTCTATTTTTACTGAAATGGTTGAGAAATACTTGGAAGTCTTTATGGATGATTTTTCAATATTTGAAGATATATATGATGATTGTCTAGCCAATCTAGCCAAGGTACTAAGGCGATGCAAAGAAACAAACCTTGTACTTAACTGGGAAAATTGTCATTTCATGGTACAAGAAGGTATTGTTCTAGGGCATCGGATAATGAGACATGGAATCGAGGTAGATAAAGCAAAGGTAGATGTTATTAAGAAACTCCCACCTCTGACATCCGTAAAAGGTGTTAGGAGCTTTTTGGGCCACGCCGGTTTCTATTAAAGATTTATCAAAGACTTATCCAAAATTGCTAAACCCTTCTGCAAATTATTAGAGAAGGACACAACATTCAAATTTGATGAAGAGTGCTTAAGAGCTTTCAAATGTTTGAAGAGCCAGTTAGTTACGACACCCATAATCATCACACTAGATTGAGATTTTCCATTTGAATTGTTGTGTAATACAAGTGACTTCGCGCTAGGAGCTGCATGGGCCAGCGAAGAAACAATGTTTTTGATCCCATCTGCTATGCGAGTTGGACTCTAGTAGGAGCTCAACTAAATTACACGATAACAGAGAAAGAGTTACTTGCTATATTGTTTTATTTTGGCAAGTTTTGATAGTATCTTGTAGGTACCAAAGTGACTGTTTATACGGACCACTCGACAATTAAGTATTTACTTGCCAAGAAAGATGCTAAGTTGAGACTGATCTGATGGGTACTTCTACTTCAAGAGTTTGATCTAGAAATTCAAGATCGAAAGAGAGTAGAAAATCAAGTAGCAGACCACTTGTGTAGGTTGGAGCGGCAAGAAGGGAATTCTCCTCTTATACCCATTCAGGAGACATTTCCAGATGAACACATACTGAAGGTAAATCATGTCCATAATACCCCTTGGTTTGCTAATTTTGCTAACTATTTAGCTTATGGTTTGATGCTGCTCGATAAAATGTATCATCAAAAGAAAAAGTTTCTTCACGATGTGAAGTACTATTTCTAGGAAAAGCCATATTTGTTTAAAAAGCATGTAGATCAAATTATCAGGAGATGCGTATGTAACACCCCTTACCCTTGTTCGACACCAGAACAGGATACGAGGCATTACCTGACTTAAACATAAGAAATTACACAAAATCGAGTCATAAAATTTCATCCAAATTAAAACCAATCACATTCAATCACAACGTCCCTAAAACGAGCTTACGATGCCCAAAACATACATTGGAAGCAGTTCGGGACTAAACTGAGAACTTTAGAAAATTTTTCAAAAACTTAGAAAATTTCCACTACAAAGAGGTCACATGCCTGTGTGGACATAGGACATGCCCGTGTGGGCAAACTGTATGGTCATACACGCCCGTGTCCCTACCCCGTGTAACTCTCTAATTTGTAATTTACGAACAAATTTATGTCACACGGTCAAGCCACACGCCCGTGTTGATTTCTTTTTCATTTCGAAGCTAAAGCGATTTTCACATGGCCTAGTACACACCCATGTTCAAGGTTGTGCCCTTTACACGGCTGAGACACATGCCCGTGTGATAAAACCTAGGCATTTTGTTTCTAAAATTTAAGGTGCAGTGGACACACGGCCTAATCACACACCCATGGGGCTGGCTATGTGTTACACAGGACCTAGACACAAGCCTATGTGTCTACCTTTGTGGACAAAATAAGGGCTATTTACCAAGCGATTTGCCACCCTGAAACACAATCACACTTGTACCAATTCAACAACACATAACTTGACATAATTAAGCCATCAAACATCCACAACCAAGACGTCTACACACCATTCACATGCTATATCTATCACGCATAAACATCACATACTCATTCCCTCAAACCATGCAAACTTACACATCTAAGAAATGCATCATCACATGCTCATAAATATAACCAATCTTAGCCAACTTTTAATGGCCATTTACCAAATGAACATTCATCAAAATAAACCAACGTTTGTGGCCAAATCAATTATGACCTATAACAAAATAACCAAATCCCCTATACATGCCATAATTCAAAATGTTTAAAAACCACATATACCTAGAAGATAGTTTGATAGTGTGAAGTGATTCTCTAACGATCTCTAATCCGCGCTAGCTTGGTGACACTATAAAAACATGGAAAATAAACGAAGTAAGCTAAATAGCTTAGTAAGCCTGTATGCAAGAAATAAGCAACCTTACCAAGAATATAACATTTAAAGAGAATATCATGAATAAATATAAACTTATCATAGTCATGTTCATGACTCTTTTCTTCACATACTTACCTCATATTCATCATTTCACCATATACCATACACGTAGAATTCAGATGTACCTGTGTTACTTAAGTCGATTATAATATCATTCTCGTTATAACTTTTACCTAAACCATTCAGAATGGCTAAGGATACTCGGATAATCGTACAAGTATAGTATAATGCCATATCCCGGATATGGTCTTACATGTGATTCTCACATCGATGCCAATAGTCCAGCTATGGTCTTACACGATTTTCTCAAATCAATGTCATGTCTCAGACATATCTTACACGACTTATCATACCGATGCCATATCCCAGATATGCTCTTACATGGGACCTTATCTTAAAAACCCTAATGTTATGACATTTATATCCTATATTATTCCTATGGCTCGTAAGGACTTTTTGCTTATCGAATCGTTGTTGAACTTGTCCTGTAATGCCCCAAAATCCCGAAACCATAAATTCTGTGCATTGATTTTGGCTTGTATAAGTAGCACTGTTAGAATATTAATTTCAAGGTATTACAAGGGTTATTTGAAGTCTTAGAGATAGGGAAGACCATAGGGAAAAATTTAATTTTTGCCTTAGTGGAACCCTAGTCTCAGGTATTAGGCCTCTTAAACAAATTAAGGGGAAAATAGGACACAGTTAGGCCTATGGCTCAGTGGCAAGGTGGTGCTACTTGGGGAGCTATAAGGTGGCATTACTATCAAGGAAATGGGTCCAAGGTTCGAGGCTTAAGAGTGGTGAATTTAGGGACTTTATTTATGCATATGGGAGGAAGGTAGTGGCGCTAGAGTGGACTCTGGAAAGGAGTGTTCAGGAGAGAAATTTAAGGTAGGGATAATGGAGAGAAAATAGGAGATTGACAGAGGGGAGGTGATGGTGCCGAACGGGACTTTAGGTGAAGCTAGGATTGACTTGGGGTCTTTTTAAGAGGGTGCTGAATGCACTTGAGAGGTTCTTTTGCTTTGCCGAATTCTTCCATTGCTGAATCCTCTTCTTTATTTCATTCTACTGCCGAATAATTCACCGTTCTTTTGCCGAAATTCCATTAAGTTGTGTTTTTTTTCTCTCAAAAGCCGAATCCATTATTAACCTCTTAAATGCCAAAATAGCAACATCAAATTGCCAATTTCTCTTTGTTCTCCTCCACCATAAATCAGTTTCTACTATCTTCTCTTAATCAAGTTTTAAAAGCCAGATCTTGTTCAGTAGCTATCTAGGCCACAAGATCAAAGGTTAGATTCGGTAAGTGATTCGTCAAACATCATTTAGTATGTTTTGGTAAAAGCCGGAGGGCTATCTAGCCCTTTTTGTCGTTAACCTTGTTTTGACAAGGGTAGGGTTCATAAATCGCAAGCAATAGGGATCTGCAAGTCTCTGCTGAAAAGCTATTCTCTCGTTTTGGCTTTTTGGTAAGTGTTCATGATTTTGGGGATATATGGTCGAATGGTCTGCAGTAAGTGAAAGGGTGACTTAAGTGGATACAAGTCACCTATTATTTCATTTTAACGATTGAGATTAATGTAGATCTAAGGATATTCGGGAATAGTAGCTAAGGAGGGGCTATTAAAACTGGTGGCGCACGGTAAGGTTACAGTAAGGCTTCAGGTTTTGGTAAATGTTGTGGTTAAGTATGGAGTTGATTCGAGGTTGGTATTGATTGTAGGTTGAGGCTGAGGATAGTGTAGCGCGGGTCATTAACCAGGTGTGTACATACACTGCACACACGACAAATTGGCAAAAGCTGAAATCTCAAATAGTCGAAATGTCAAAAACCTGAAAAGCTGAAAGGTTGGCACTGGCAACTACACGAGCGTGCGAACATTCGTGTGGGAACACTAATGCGACTACCGGGGGCCAAGAGAGCAATCTCATAGTCTCGAACCACTATTTGGCCAACCGAGCCAGACAGGGATAAATGGGCTTGCCGAGCTCATGGGCATAAATCAGCAATAGTTGAAATGTGAAATTGATTGATAGATTGGTATGGATGTGTGATTTGATTATGATTGGGCCTAATGGGCTATATAGACATGATTGGGCTTAATGGCCAATATAGACATAATTGGGCTTAGTGGGCCTTATGGGATTTTAGAAATGCATGCTAGGGTTTTAATGGACTCTAGGCCAAGTTCTGATGAATTCTTAAATAGCATAAAACTTAATTAAATAATCAAATACGTCTGTGGACAAGTCGCTAGGTTAGAGTGTGGCAATAGATGTATGCATGTCTAGGATTGGATCTAAGAAGAGCTTGGTACTTAAGCGATCCGAGTGACCCACCTCCTCTTCTCTTGAATCCTACCTGGTGCATAGTATCCGTTCACTTTAGCCGCGAGGACTTGTTGATGGGCCCAAATTCGTAATGACAACTTTTACTACTAAGAAATTATGAAAATACCCCTGTAGGCTAGAAATTACGAAAATACCCATGTAGGGCAGAAATTACAAAAATACCTTTGTAAGGTAGAGCTACTAAAACACCCTTGTAGGGTAAAATTACTGAAATACCCTTATAAGGTAGAATTACCAAAATACCCCTGGGTAGTGAAATGACTAAAATACCCCTAGGTGCTTAATGTGTGGAAATTTGTATGTTGCATTGATGAAATGTATGTTGCATTTGGGTGGGTTGATGATACGGAGGAAGATATGTGAGGATCGCATAGTCGCTTTACGACTGTGGATCCACCGGTGGCTTTAAGCCCATTATATGATTAGCAGCTTCACTGCAACATTTGAGTAGTGCCGCTGTTGGTGCTACCATTAGAGTGTAGGAATGGGTGGGTTGATATTTATATCCCCACAGGAGTGTAGGGTTGGAAGGGAAATGGAGTGCAGGGTTGGAATTTGGGATGGGAACATTGCATACATGTGACACTGATATGATATGAGGTCATTATGGGCTAAGGCCCAAGACCACCGATATTGATAAGGCTTAGGCCCAATGTGATAAATGCATGTTGATTTGATTGCCAAGGGTCGTACACACTGAGTTGGGAAACTCACACCCTTTAATTTAATGTTTCAAGTAACCCTCAGCAGAAGGCTCGACGTGGGAGAGGACTCAGAGGTGGCCACACTGCAAGTTACTTAGAATTTTTTTAAATTAGTTTCGAATTACTTTATTTTCATCACTTTATTTTTCATTGGGATGTAATAAGGCCTTGTTTCTCCGATTGACCTTACATTTGGGTTTTATTATTATTACAACTGCCTAATTATCAAACTTAAATAAATTTCAAAAGTTAAACATAGTTTTCGAAATAACTTTAACATATGGACGTTTTCTTAAAACATGGGCTTTCATCATGACTTAACAAGTTACAAGGATTTTGGGTTTCTCAATCTTAACCTTAAGTTTTAACCAAGCAAATTTTCTACTGAAAATTATTTTAATTAAACAAGTCGTTTCGAAAATAATCGCTTCAATGTGACATCGCCAGATTCGACCATAACGTCTAGGCCGGGTCTGGGGTGTTACATGCCCATTCCATTAAACTCTTCCATAAATCAAATATATACAATTTGTGAAATATTAAAACATTTAAATACAATAAATTTAAACCTTATTTTTAACATACGAACTTACCTAGGCATAGAATGACAAATTGTTCGGTTTAGTCCACAACCTTGTCCTTCCTCCAGTCAAGGTCAATTCCTCGTCTTTCTTAATCTATAATACCACATTTAACTTATTTAAGCACCCTATTTATCGATTTAGCCCAAAACACTTTATGGCAAAATTTCCATTTTTACCCTTAACATTTCAACTTTTGACATTTTAGTCCCTAGGCTCGTAAAATGAAAAGTATTCATTTTTCTCAAAACACAAGCCTAGTCGAATCATTTTCATGCTCATAATAGCCTACATTTTTCATTTAATCACACTTTTATTACTTAATTCATCAACTTTTACAAATAGGTCCTTTTTACGTTTTTACCAAAAATCACATAGCAAAAGTCGTTTTTCACACACCAAACACATATTTTCTACCAATAAACATTAAAATTCATGCATGACTAACATGGGTAAAATTTCAAACTTTGATAACACTTCAAATTAGTCATTGGAAAAGCTAGATTAGGTGACAAAGATATAAAAAACATGAAAATCATTAAAAATAGGGCTAGAACAGACTTACAATCGAGCTTGGAAAGCTTGGCCAAAACCCTAGTTATGGAGACCCTTCAAATTTCGATACTAAGGATGAATTTGAAGAAGATGACATCTTTTATTTAGTTTAATTTGTCTTTAATTACCAAATGGTCAAAATGTCATTCACTTAAAACTTTTATATTTTATGCATCCATGTTTATTTTTGTCCAAACTAAAATATAATGGTCTAACTATCATCTAAGGACCTCCACTTTAAAATTTCGTTTCAATTAGGCACCTATAGCTTCTAGAACACACATTTTGCACCTATTGCAATTTAGTCCTAATAGCCAAATTAGATGTTTTATTGATAAAATTTCTTAACAAAATTTTTATACAAACATTCAATCATACAGTAGACCTTAAAATATTATCGCAATAAATATTTCTACTTCAGATTCATGGTTCTAAAACCACCATTCTGTTTAGGCCCTAAAACGAGCTATTACATGGCAGAAGATGAAGTATATAAGATTCTATACCATTGCCACTTAGCTCTGAGTGGGGGACACTTCGGAGGTACATGTATTGTGTCCAAGTTATTGAAAGCCAAATTCTTTTTACCAACACTATTTAAAGATGCATATGCTTATGTAAACAGCTGTGATCGATGTCAAAGGGATAGAAATATAACTCACAAAAATGAGATGCCTCGAACAAGCATCATTGAGGTAGAATTATTTAATGTTTAGGATATTGACTTTCTCAGTCCTTTCCCTCCGTCTCTTGGTCACAAGTACATATTGGTAGCAGTAGACTATGTGTCTAAGTGGGTTGAGGTTGTGATGAAGTTTTTGCAAAAGCATGTGTTCACAAGGTTTGGAACCCCAAGTGCCATCATCAGTGATGAAGGGTCCCATTTTCGTGAACAAGTGGTTGAAATTGTTACTCGACAAACTTGGAGTGAAGCATAAGGTCGCCATAACTTACCACCTACAGACGAATGGGCAAGCTAAACTGGCAAATAGAGAGATCAAAGGCATACTGGAGAAGGTAGTTTGCCTGAATCAACAAGATTGGTCCAAAAGATTGGATAATGCTTTATGGGCCTACCGGACAGCATACAAGACACCTTTAGGGATGTCACCCTATAGGTTGATCTTTAGGAAAGCCTGTCATTTGCCCTTGGAGTTAGAGCATAAAGCTTACTAGGCTCTTCAACAACTCAACCTAGATCTTAAGCTTGCTAAAGAAAAACGGATGCTACAACTCAATGAGTTAGAAGAATTAAAAATGTTTCCATATGAAAATGCCAAATTATTCAAGGAGAGACTTAAGAAATGGCATGACAAGCACATTCAAGTTCGAGAATTTGAAGTAGGTCAGTGAGTCTTGTTATTCAATTCCAAATTAAGGTTCTTTCCAGGTAAGTTAAAACCACAATGGTCTGGTCCACTTACAATTCATCGAGTTTATCCATACGGAGTTGTCGAACTTCAAGGTAGGGAGTTAAATTTTAAGTTAATGCTCAGCGCTTGAAACATTATTGGGGAGATAACATTGAACGGGATCAAATCTTGTTCATTTTATTGAATATTTAATATTTTTTGATTTTCATTTAAATAAATGATTTAGGGTATATTTTCGGGATTAGTATGTTTAAATAAATTCTGTCTAGGAGATTGGAACTTAGGCAGGACCTCTTGTGACCCCTCCAATCTTTCCTGGGAATTGTTTTTAACATAATTTTCCAAGAAATCATTCCCTAAATTGGCAAAATAAATTTTTAAGTTTTTCAAATAAAAGGGTCAATTTTGATCCAAGTTTTAAATTGCAACTTAATTTCAAATTTTCTTTAAGTCTAAGGACTTAGTTGAACTATTTTTAAAATTTGGTTGCTCTCTTCATAAATATTAAAAATCAGATGCTTCTTTTTGTAAATATTTTCAAAAGGCATCTAAAATAAATTTTTTTAATTTAATAAAAAATGATAAAAAATAATATATAATTATATCCATTATAATATATATTAATTATTATCAATTTTGCATTGAATTAGGATTAGATTAAATTTAATCATATCTAATTTAATAGGTTTTTATTTTAATAAATTAATAGCAAATAATAATTTAATATGTATTTTATTAATTATTAATTATTGTTAACTTTGAGTAGAATTAGAAATAGAATTTTTAATTACTAAATTGTTTTAAGAATTCTACTTTAATTCCTACTCCTCTGACTATAAATTCCACAGACTTTTGTCATTCTATTCACTCATTCTAGTTAGCACCATAAATTCACCAAAAATTCCCTAAGTGCCGCAAGCCCCTAGCTCAACACTGCTTGACAGCCATTCGGCCACAGCCCTAGCTCCATTACACGCCGCATGCCCTACTCAGCATCCAACAGCTGCTTCTAGGTGCCTCAACTACACACGTCAAGCTCCAGCACACACCAAGCCTGCTCGACAAGGACCCACGTGTTGCTACCTGCTTCTAGCCCCCACGCGTGTTACTGGTTGCTCCCAACTCCTGCTACGCTCTGCTTCTTGCTCACACGCACACCCGAGTAGCACACCAACCTTGCACCAACCCCTTTAGTCAAAAACCATCCAACCTCTCTTAATTTACCCTCTTTTGATCTATAAAAATTATTTTCTTTAGGAGTTCTTAATTTTTAATAAAAGGTGGTAAGACGAAATTTTCTTTTAAATTTTAATTCTTTTTAATTTTTCAAATTATTGAATTTTTCATATTAATTAAATTTTTGAGAAAATAATTGTTTCCATCTTATGTTCAGGTTAATCATGCCTCGCAAAAGAACTCGTGCCTCTGCCCAACTTGACGAATCACAAAACAAATTTCACTGTGAAGAAGCCAAAGTCAGATACGAAAGTATTTTCAAGAATTAATAGATGCATCTAGAGAAAGGCTTTACAGTGAAAGAAACCAATTATATTAAATTCATAGCGTGTATTCATCAAGTTACTGAAACTCTCAATTGAGAGTTGGTTTGTGAAAAAAGACCTAGTGTGGATGACGAGTTAGTTCATGAATTCTATGCGAATTTAACCTCAAGTGAGTTGACAAAAGTTTCGGTTCGTGGAATCAAGTTCTAGGTTCTAAGTGATATGTGTCAAAATAAGGAATCACACTTGTCGAAGAGAATATTTGACACCACTTGCGAAGGTATGGTTCTATTTCATTCGATTCATCCTTATGCCTAGTTCGTATAGGACAATAATCTCATTAGAGAAAATGGTCTTATTATACTCGATTTGAATTAGAAAAGACCATTGATGTGGGGAAAATCATCTTGAGAGAAATACAAAATTGTGTTGTTAGACGTTTTGGCCCAGCTTACTTTCCCTTTACGATAACAATCCTATGCTTGAAAGCTAAAATTCTTGCAAATGTAAAGAAGACAGGGTATAGCCAGGGCACAATCACAGATTGGGACCTCTACCAAAAAGTTGGAGACAATGTTGTACAACAACGAGTTGACGAAAGTGAGCATCCTGAAGAAGAAGAAGAAGATCCCACAGAGATCGAACCGCTGTAATCAACTGAAATCCCTGATAAGGTAGAACCAATAGAACTAGAAGCCGAACCTGATGTCACCACTCCAATGTTCAAAACTCAATCACCTTGCCCAAATCTTCGAGATGAGCTGTCAAAGTTGATAGATATAATGCAATATATGCAGTGGCAGCAACAAGCTTACTAGAGATACTAAAAAATAAGGGATGACTCGATGAGAAGTGCTCTTACAAAAATTTACAATGACCATTTATTATTGTGCTTGAGTTTCCAGATTTCATATTTGAACCATGGAGTCCACTATCGAAGAAGGAGCAAAGTGATTCATGCAAAAAAAAAAAAAAGATGATGGAGTAAAAGAGGAGTCGAATTCGGAAGTATTTGCAATTAAATTAAAAAGGGGGTATCTTGACTTTATTTTATTTATGTTCTTAGGTTATTTTAGGATTAAGTTAGTTAGGAATTTTTATTCTAGCATAATAAAACAAGAGATGGAAATCATTAATAAAAATGAACAAGTTGCAAAGTATAAAGTGTGGCAATAGATATATACATGTCTAGGATTGGATTCAGAGAGTGCTCGGTATTTAAGTAGTCAAATTGACTCACCTCCTCTTTCTAGAATCCTATATGGTGTATAATATCTATTCACTTTAAACAATGAGGAAATTGTTCATCTTAAGTAGGGGGACCGAAAATTTGAAATTATTTCCACTCAGAATAAAAATTTCTTTAGTTATGATTAGGTTATATTTTGTTCAATAATTTGTAATTTTGTTAAGTATACTAAACTTTAGTATAAATAAATTGTTATGTTAGCTTAATAATAACATAAATGTATTTTTAAATAAAGCATGCAAATCATACCAGAAAATTTTTTTTCCTTAGGAAAGTTAGGCATGCATAAAAGTTTAAGTCTTTAGAATTGACTTAGTAGTTTCTTGAGCGAAATCATAGGAAGCATGGATTATTGAAAATGATTTGGGCAATTCTTGTTTGGACTGTTTGATCCTTTCAAGCCAACCATGATAAATTTTTATCCCTTGAAACCTAAATTTGAGACTATATGGCCTAATTTTATTTGAACCCTTGTAATATTTAGCCATCACTTCTCTCTTAATTATCTTTAAATTGTCCCAAATACTAGACTCAGTACTATTCAGAATATTCTTCAAAAATAAGTTTGGGGGAGTTGAAAAGAAGTATCAAATGCTAAAAAAAAAGCATATATACTTGAAAGAAAATAGATGTACAAAAGAGCATGTGAAAGCAAAGTAAGTTGGTGTATTGAAAGTAATTATTCCAAAGGTCCGATTGAAGTTGAGTCTAAGGTTTTAAGCCTAAATTTATCTATCTTTTACCTACCCCTAGCCTAGCCACATTACAACATTTTTAAAGACCTATTGATTCAAGTTTCCATGCTACCTACATTACTGGAGAGAAACTGCTACGTTCAACATATGAAGACATAAGTTAAACTTAATGATTGCAAGTTAATCCTGAATAAGTGAATAAAATCAAATTGGTAAGGATTAAAATGTCTTTATTAGGAAGCATTTAGTCTAAATTTTGCTATCATAAGAATGATTGATAGATTACAATTTTTTACACTTTGTGTGTACTACCCGTGTATCCAATGATACAGCTCACATGAGCTTCCTGATATTTGGCTCGCAAGAGCTTCCCGTTATACAGCTCACATGAGCTTCCGGTTATATGGCTCGGAAGAACTTCCCGTTTACATGTTTGTATAATCATATATGTACATGAATTGATAGATTACAGTTTTTTACACTTTGTGTGTACTACCCGTGTATCCATCGATATTTTAAATGGATCAATGGGCAAGGTTCTAATATGAGATAATATGAGTTCAAAACGAACTATTACCCGTATATACATGAAGTACATGGAAATGATATTACCTGATATACCGATGCATGAATTGATTGTTACTGGAATGTGGAACATGCTTGATGACTTTGTTCATCCATGATTAAGGGCTATTACATGTGATTACTTGGCTAACATGATGAGGATATTTGTTTAGGCCTTTGGCCAAGTTGGTTTGGATAATTCTTGTATGCTTAGCTTATATGTGAAATAATGGTAAGTTAAATTCCATGTTATATGAACTTACTAAGCTTGAATGCTTACTCTGTTTTATTTTCCTTATTTTATAGTAATTTAGAAGCTCGATTTGGTTAGAAGTTGGTCGGAGTTACTCACACTATCATCGACCCATTTCAGTATATATAGTAAATCAATTTTGGTTATAATGGCATGTATAGGTTAATTTGTCCAAATGTTGGCATGCAAATGTTTTGTTGTGATTAGCCATTTGAATGGCTTTTGTTTGATATATTTTGATATATATATATATATATATATAGCTTATCATGCTTGATGTATGTTTGATATGTTTGAGTGATGGGGAGCTTATAAGTATATTGATGGTTGGTTTGAATTGGTATATTTGGCATAATTGTGCATATATGTGATTAGACCAATAGGTGATTGTGGATGTTGATTGACATGTTATAAGATGTTATTTGAGGTGCCTAAAGGCATATTGGTTGTATGTTCTGATAACACATGTTTAGGACATGATTCTAGCTTCATTTAAATGTCTTGTTATGGCTTGGTGATCTACAAATTAATGTGTATAGATTGATGTCAATTTGGGTGAGAAATGTGGCTTGAAAAATGGCATATTTTTGTCCATACGGGCTGTAACACCCCAAACCCGGCCTAGACGTTATGGCTGAATCTGGCGATGTCACATGATAGGGTATTTGAAAACTAAGTTTGTTACGCTAAAACAGTTTCCAATTAATCACTACTCTTTATTTTATTAATTCCAAACGCTTACCCATTTATAAGAATATTTTAAAAACACAATTTTTGTCGCGGAAGCTTTAAATATAGTTTATGAATTCGTGTGTTTAGAGAAATCTTTTGTTGTTTTGAAAATTGAGTTTTCCTACGACTAGTAATTATAAATCCATAAAGCAAAATAAATAAAAACCAACTTTAACAAAAGTCCAAAAAGTCCCTAAATTACATCATAAATAAACCAATAATAAAACCCTAAACCAGAAATCATAAGTCATTAGTAACAGTTCAAAAACTGTGGTCACCATCGAGTCCTTCGCTACACCGACCCATCTAAGTCTGGGGATTACCTGTACACATTAAACAAAAGGGGTGAGTTTATGTAAACTTAGTGTGTAATCCTACAGAAAACAAACAACAGTAATCATAGTGCACAATCAAAAGCAGTCTTGGGCCTAAGCCCCTTTCAGTAGTAGTAACGGTTTGGGTCTTAGCCCATTTTAGTACAGTATCAAATATGCATTAGGGCCTTAGCCCGTCACAGTATTGGTATCAGTCATACAATAATCAGTAACAAAGTCCTACCCAACCAGCCTCTACACACCATCTCTGTCCATCCCTACACTCCATGTGGGGTTTAAAACACCTACCAATCCCTACACTCCAAGTAGTACCGAATGCGGTACATAAATAGTAATTTGTAGCTGAGCTGCCAAATATTAGCCTTAAGAGCCTTTTAGTACACTTCCTTTGAATAACAATATCCCAACCCAATGCAATGTAAACCTACAGTAAATGACATGCTTTTATGCAACTATCAGTAAGCACACATATATATAACAGTAAATAGGCATGCATTTATCATGCTCAGTCCAACCATCATTTATTCAGTACACACAATTAAGGGTTTAAATATTGCTTACCGACCCTACAGTAGGTTCACAGTCAACTTGGGTGACCCGTGCAATCTTAGAAATCAATTTAGAAAAAATGGGCTCACACGCTCATGTGGCCTACCCGTGTGAGCCTATACGCCCGTGTGGCCCACACGGCCCAAATTGGCCTTGGCCGTGTGGATCACACTGCCTGGCCAGAATCCCACACGCTTGTGTGAACTACCCGTGTGGCCTATACGACCCAATACAGTCTAGCCCGTGTCTTACATACTGCCTATCTGGCCAACAAACGGTCATGTCTTACGCACATAGCCTGGCATTGTCGATTATACACCCGTGTTAGGGCACACAGCCTACTATATGGGTGACCACACGTCTGTGTGGCGTCGACAGTGGGGTTTTCAGCTTTCACTGAAACCTCATTTTTTGCGTTTTTGGCTACACACTTGGTTCGTTTTTTACTCGTAAGCACTCCTAAGCCTTCAGAACCTCAAAATTGACCAATGTAACACTCAATTAAACACTTATTTCGTCATTCAATCAAAAGCCTATCAAAATCTATAATCGATAATCTAACGAAACCCTTATCGTCAACAACCGAAATCGTAACTCTTAATTCTCTACAGCAGCACCGATCAATTGTTATCTTTTGCCTAATCAAAAAGAACCACAACAGCATTCTTTAAGAGACTATGCACGAAATCAAACAGAAAAATAGAACCGATACTTACCGAACAACGAAATCACAAGCTTACACAATAGAAACGGATGGAAAACGAAAATGAAAAGAGAATGGTTGAGGGAGAATGGATTTTTGGCAGTAATGGTGGGGGATGAAGGAGGAAAACGACAGAGAGAGAAGGAAAATTGGGATGGAAAGTAGTTTTGGAAAAACAAAAATCAAATCCTATTAGATTTTCCCCAAATCTCCACTATTACACAACTTCACAGACTTTCAATTCCAATTAAACTAATCCACGCCACACGCCCCTTGCAAAAAGAATTACTCCCTTACTCATGCAGGGATTCGAACATAGGACCTTTAACAGGCCTATTCTGTTCATTATTTATAAACTACTAATTAAAAGCCTACTAACCAAAGATGGGGTTTTATTCATAAAAATACCAAAATTTGCCCAAGTCATGGCTTGAACTTGGAACCTCTCACACACATCCAGAACACTTAACCACTGAAATAGATAGATTTTTGTGTCACACATACACAAAAATTAAAATTAAAATTTTAGGGCGTTACACGGGCAGAGATACGGGCTTGTGTCTCAGCCGTATGTGACATACGGCCGGATGACACGGCCGTGTATCCCTTGCATCTTTTTAATTACAAAATAGAATGCTCACACGGCCTAGCACACAGGCATGTGGCTTAGCCGTGTAACCCAAGTTAGAGAGCTCATAAGTTTGGACACAGGCTGAGGCATGGCCGGCTTGAAACACGGGTGTGTCTCTTGGTCGTGTGAGACACACGGTTGGCACACGGGCGTGAGTCCCTTGCACCTTTGAAAAATTTTAATATTTCCTGAAAAATTATTTAAGTACCAAATTTAGTCCTGATTTATTCCTAATATGTATTTTGGGCCTCAAGGGCTCACAATAGCGACAATATGATTAATTTTGATTTTTTTATATGAATGTTAGTTGATATGAAACGTCTGTTATTTGATCTGTAAATTTTGGTAATGCTCTATAACCCTGTTCCGATATTAGATATTGGTTAGGGTGTTACATTTATTGGTATCAGAGCTACAGTTTAGTCGATTCCCTAACTAACGTAGCATATATGAGTCTAGTTATACATGCTATTATATAACCTGTGATAGTGTGATATATCTTGACCATTTTAAAACATGTTTTCATATAGCGATGTCATCCAACCTAGCTGATTTTGAAGAAGCTAAAAATAATGCTGAAGCCTCTGTGTAAAGAGTAGCCTCGAGTAGTAGAAGGCCTGTATCTGAGGGCTGAGAAGGAGAGGCTAAAGAGGCCTTCTTCCAAATGATGAATGAATGGTTTACTGAATTTGTATGAATAAATCCAACTGTGCAATAACCTTTACCCCTTTTGTTCCTCAACCAATTTCTGATACACCTCAAAGCACGAAACTCATTAGAGTTGGTAAGCCTCTTGTTGATAAAATCCGTAAGTACAGTGCAGAAGAATTCTAAGCTACAACTAAAGATGATCCTGAAAGAGCTGAGTTTTGGCTAGAAGATACTATCAGAGTTTTTGATAAATTATCTTGTACACAGGTTGAATATCTTAAATGTGCAGTATCTCTATTAAAAGATTCAGCTTACTAGTAGTGGAATACATTGATTTCTGTTGTGCCAAAAGAAAGGGTCACCTGGGAATTCTTTCAAATCGAGTTCCAAAAAAATACATCAGTCAGAGGTTTCTTGCCATAAACGTAAAGAATTCTTAGAGTTTAAACATGTTCATACGATAGTATCTGAATATGAATAGGAATTTGTCTGATTGAGCAAATATGTTAGATAATGTATTCTGACTAAAATTGTAATGTGTAAGCGGTTTGAAGATGGCTTAAATGAAGACATAAAATTATTGGTCGGGATTCTTGAGTTCAAAAAATTTGTTGTATTGGTTGATTGAACTTATAAAGTTGAAGAGATGAGTAAAGAGAAAAAAACAAGCTGAGATTGAAGCCAAAACTTCAAGTAAAAGATTTACAAGAAAGTTATAAGTCAGTATTTAAGAAATCAAATAAATATTATGACCGTTCTACTACTTCTGCGGGATATTTCAATAAAGATAGAGGTACCTGACGCTCCAGTCTTAGATCTCAGGCTACATCTATTTCAAGTGCGGGAAGTGTTAGAAATAGTAAACCCAAATGTAAGCACTGTAACAAGCTACATTTTGGTGAATGTCAAATGAAGAGCGGAGCTTGTTTTAGATGCAGTTCTTTTGACCACTCTCTTAGAGATTGCCTGGAAAAACCTGAAAAAGATATTATTCAAATTTCGAGGCCGCGCAACACAGCTACGAGAGGTAGACCACCCCGTACTCCCAGAAATATAAGTGGTAGTCATGGTGTTACGAAAGATTCTATTGTAAGATCTGAAGCACGAGCACCAACTAGGATTTATACTATTCATGCATGTAAAGATGCTTTTGCACCAAATTTTATTACTGGTACTTTTTCTCTTATTGATGCTGATGTAACTACTTTAATTGATCCTGGTTTGACTCATTCATATATTTGTACGAATTTAGCTTCTAGTAAAAATTTACCTATTGAGTCCACTGAATTCATGGTTAAAGTATTGAACCCTCTAGAGCAGTATGTAATAGGTGACAAGATTTGCAAGAACTGTCTATTAATGATACATGGTTACTGTTTCTCGGCTGATTTGGTGCTTTTAACATTCGATGAATTTGATGTGATTTTGGGTATGGATTGGTTAACTCTGCATGATGCTGTGGTAAATTGTAAACAAAGCATATTGTATTGAAATGTCAGAATGGTGAAATTCTCTGTATTAAATTAGATAAATTGGAGGGTTGCCTAATGTGATATCAGCTATGTCAGCACAAAAATATGTTAGAAAAGGTTGTAATGCTTACCTTGCTTATGTATTGGATACTAAGTGTTTGAGTCGAAGATTAAATTAGTGCCAATGGTTTGTAAGTATCCTGATGTGTTTCCAAAGGAGTTACCTAGATTACTGCCGGTCAAAGAGGTCAAATTTGCCATAGATCTTATACCGGGAACAACATCGATGTTGATAGCACCATACAAAATGGCTCCTACAGAGTTAAAAGAATTGAAAGCTTAGTTGCAAGAATTGACTAATAAGGGTTTTGCTCGATGTTGTTTTTCATATTGGGGTGCACTAGTTCTTTTTGTTAAGAAAAAAGATGGATCATTGAGATTATGCATTGATTACCGATAACTCAACAAAGTTACAATCAAGAATAAATATCCACTACCTCATATTGATGATTTGTTTGATCAATTGAAGGGTACCACGGTATTTTTAAAGATTAATCTTTGTTCTGGTTATTATCAGTTACGAGTGAAAGATTCTGATGTGCCAAAAACAAAATTCAGACCCAGGTATAGACATTATGAATTCCATATGATATCGTTTGGTTTAACTAATGCACTTGCGGTATTTATAGATTTGATGAATAGAATTTTCAAACCGTATTTGGATAGATTTGTTGTGGTATTTATTGACAATATTCTAGTATATTCCCGAGATAGGACTGAATATGTCAAACATTTGAGAATTATTCTGCAAACTTTGAGAGAAAAACAACTGTATGCTAAATTTAGCAAATATGAATTTTGGCTTCGGGAAGTTGGTTTTCTGGGACACATAGTATTGGCAGAAGGCATCAGAGTTGATCCGAACAAAATTTCAACAATTGTTAACTGGAAACCACCGAGAAACATATCTGAAGTCAGGACTTTTCTAGGATTAGCTAGTTATTATCAGAGTTTTGTAATAGGGTTTTCGATGATAGCTACACTGATGACACTATTATTACAAAAGGATGTGAAATTTGAATAGTCTGATAAATGTCAGCAAAATTTTGACAAGTTGAAAGCCCTGTTGGTCGAAGCACTAGTTCTAGTCCAGTCTGGATTAGGAAAGGAATTTGTGATTTTCAGTGATGCGTCATTGAACGAGTTAGGCTATGTTTTGATACAATAAGGTAAAGTAATAGCTTATGCTTCTAGACAATTAAAGCCACATGAAAAGAACTATCCAACACATGATCTAGAATTGGCAACTATTGTATTTACACTGAAAATTTGGCGAAACTATTCGTTCGGTGAAAAGTGTTATATATTTACTAATTATAAAAGTTTAAAGTATTTAATGTCACAAAATGAAAGGTTGTTGATTGATAAACAACTTTTGTAAAGAGAATTTTGATGAAATTATGATTTACGGACTAAATTGAAAAGATGAAAAATTTATGAAAAAAATTCTAAATTTTGTAAAATGCATGGGCTGCTATGGATATTTATGAAAATCATTTAGGCTTGAAATAAGGATTAAATTGTATGAATTTCATTTTCTGGGCCTAGGGATAAAATCGTAATTAATTAAAAGTATAGAGGCAAAATAATAATTTTGCCAAAAATGTGTATTGGACTGAATTGAATATGAATTATATTAAATTAAGTTAAATTCATTCATATAGATCCAGATAGACCTAATACGAAGTTAGATTAAGGAAAAGAGAAAGTATCAGATTAGTAGCCTATGAATTTACGTACACTTGTCAAGGTAAGTTTGTGTAACTAAGTTGTATGTTTTTATGTTTTAAATTGAATATTTTATGTATGATTTGTATAAAATGCCATGTCTAACATCGACCACATATCTGACAAGTATCGAGTCCCATTTGAACCTTACAAATTCGAAGGATACAAATGACATGTTATTAGGATTCCCGAATTAGTTGTGATCCTGTATATGTTGCGGACACACCACAGCTCTTATAAGCGTCCCGATACTTGGTTCTCACGAGCTTTCCGTTATTTAGCTCACATGAGCTTCTCGATTAATGGCTCTCTTAAGCTTCTTAATATTTGGCTCGCAAGAGCTTCCCATCATACAGCTCATATGAACTTCCCATTCTATGGCTTGGAAGAGCTTCCCGTTTACATGATTATATAAACATACATGTACATGAATTGAAGGATTATAGTTTTTTACACTTCGTGTGTTCTATCTGTGTATCCAACGATATTTTAAATGGTTCAATGGGCAATAATATGAGTTCAAAACAAACTATTACCCGTATATACGTGAAGTACATGGAAATGATATTACCTGGTATACTGATGCATGAATTGATTGTTACTGGAATGTGGAACTTGCTTGATGACTTTGTTCATCCATGATTAAGGACTATTATATGTGATTACTTGGCTAACATAATGAGGATATGTGTTTAGGCTTTTGGCCAAGTTGATATATGTCATTAATCTTGATTTGTTTCTGATATTAATGCTAGTTGATATGAAATGTCTGTTATTTGATCTGTAAATTCTAGTAATGCTCTATAACCCTGTTCCAGTGACGAATATGGGTTAGGGATGTTATAGTTTCATTTAGAATGAGCTTTTACTTATTGTGTATGACATGAGATGGTGGTGTAGCATCTAGATATTCAGGCTTGGCGACCAGGGCGGGTATAGTGTGTTACAAATTTGTTGCAAAAGCAACACAAGAATTTTCATACTACTAAAGAGATCATAACAAACTTGGAGGATTTGCTCGGATGTCAAGTCACATGGGCTTAACAATACGCTATTATAAATTTGATGAACTCTCAACAAAAACCCAACACTCTGGTCAAAGAACATGTGCTTAAGCTTATGGGATTCTTTGTGGAAGCGAAGGACAATAAGGCTAAACTAGACGTGAACACTTAGATTGAAATAGTCTTCAATTCTTTGACAAATGAGTTTTTTTGGCTTTAGGACCACTTACAAATTGGGGAACAATGCGCTTACTTTGACTCAGCTCATGAAGGAATTACAATTTATGAGTTGATGTTGAATGGTGGTAAGTCGGTTCAGGAAAAGCCTAAGGCAAACTTAGTTGTAGGCTCTTCATCCTCTAAGGGGAAACAAAAGCCTAAGGGAAAGAAGAAACCAACTAAAGCAAAGTTAGCCAACCAAACACATCAAAGCTACATAAAAACACCATAAGAAAAACTCACTGATGTATAAAATAAGCTTTTCCTATTTTATTTATGCATCCTGTACTACTCTATTGACATAGTAAACAGGGTGTCAAGATGATCCTCTTCTTTAACTAAGAATTTAGCTACTATTTCATCTAAGGCTACTAAGTAAAGCTATAAATTAAGGAAGGTAAGGTGAGAAGTAATGGTGAGCTTAAATAAATTTTTAACTATTCAAAGGATTGCTAACACTTCTCATTCCATTGAAAAGGGGATTTGAGGGTTTTGAACAATGGAAGGTATTTGTCCACCATATTGGAAACAAATCTATTAAAAGCCACAATCCTACTTGTTAACCTTTGTCCCTAGTCTATTTCTCTTTAAGGAGGGGATCATATACTGGACAACTTGTATTTTCTCAGTTTTAGCTTCTATCCCCATATTGGAACTCTCAAAGCCAAAAAATTTCCTTGCCCAACACCAAATGAGAATTTAGCTTGTTTGAGTTCCATATCATGCCTTCTCATGACTTGAAAAGTTTCTTATAGATCTATAAGACGTTCCATGCAAATACTTTTAACCAACATATCATCTACATAAACCTCTATCTTCAAGTGTTATTAAAATTTAATTGTAACCTAAAAAGCATCCATGAAACTCAAGTAGTAAGTCATGTATATTTACCAAGCCTATTGTGAGGCTAATTATGCAACTAATTTTATGGCTAGTGTCTTAATCAATGAAGACCAAAAGCGTTATAAGTTTATCTATCCACTAAAGAAACTTGAATATATCCAAATGGGTAACATAATGGGAATTACCTATTGAAGACTTATTGATTAATAATATGTTGTGTTAAAGCTTATATCTTCTTTTTATTGATTAATAATATGTTGTGTTAAAGCTTATATCTTCTTTTTATCTAAAAGAAAAATTAAAATGTTATGTTGCTCTTGATCTAATTTTAGTTATGATTTGAATATACCTTGGTACATTTTAACAAGTATTTAGAATATCCAATTAGAAATTTGGGGTTCAATTAGTATGTTTATTAAACCCTAAATTATAATGCTATGTTTAGTAGGAGTTTTTTTTTTTTTTTTTTCACATGTTTTAATTATAAGTTAGTTATAAACTAAATACATTTCGTAATTATTAGCCATTAACATGACTTGTTTGTGGCAAATAGAAGAAAAAAAGTTTTGCTTATTTTGAAGATGTATTATCTTTTACAAGAGCTTTTACTCTCATCCTTGTAATTTTTTTGTAGTAATTGTTTTTTTATGCTATGTGTAACAATTTTAACACATATATATTAAATAATTTTTTTTTCCTTTATGTTATTACACTTGTAATCGAATGTAGGATAAATAATTACTGGACAACATGTTTCCATTACTGAATTCAGCTTCTTTGCACAAATTTTATAAAATTCTACTATTAGTCCCTGTATATTATGAAAGTTATGGATTTAGTTTTTATGTTTTAATTTGGTCATTTTTAGTTCCTATACTTTTTTAATTTTAAAAGTTTAATCATTAGCAAACGATAATGGTTAAGTTCATTAAGTTTTGATATTTCCAAAATATAATGCAGTAAACATATTATCATATACGTAATGACATACTAGTTTGTTATTTTCGCATATTACCAATGTTTTTTAAACAGGACTAATGGTCGAATTGGTCAGGCCATCGGTTTGTCGATTGGTTCAATCGGTCCAATTAAATAATTTTTGAAAATTTAAAAAATAATAAAATACAATATTTCGATTCAACTGCTTGGTCCAATTGGTTTGTTACACAGTTCAATCAGTCTGTATCAGTTCTAAAGTCAGTCAATTCAAAGCTCCTCTCTAGATCAATGCCCGGTCGGTTTGGTTCAAATAACATTGCATATTACTCACTAAGAATCCAATTAATAGATTAACAAACATCATTTGCCTTAAGATTGAAATTTCACAATTCAAAAAGTATAGGGACTTACAATGATCCAATTGAGGAATATGGACTAAATCTATAATTGTAAACATAGTACATGACTAGTAATTAAATTTAACCAAACAAATTAAATTGTCACTATTTGGGTTAAGATTGAAATTTTAAAAATTAAAAAGTGTAAAAATTAAAATAGATGAATTAAATCTATAAATTTGACAAATTACAATAACTAATAGTAGAATTTAAACTTGAAAGCATGCAACACTGAAGTTTCAATACACTAATCAAATGCCACATCCCCTTAGTGTCTCTATTCTTTTCAAAACTCCCTTGATTGCCAAATCAAATGCATCATCTTCAGTACTCTCCAATCTAGATCGTCCATCGGCATATATAATCCTGGGAATCAATCTTATGACCTCTTCTCTCATTGACAATTCATCGTCCTTGGAAACTTGAAGCAATGTCTCGTCAATTCTGGCTTTTCCCGATCTCAAATCTTTTGCCGATATATATACAGAATACTTGGTGTAATTATTTGGTAAATGCCATAAATATTGTGTGCAAGCACTCCCTGGATGGAAGAACACCGGGATACAACCAGCTAAAATGGAATCAAATGTAGATTTTCTCGTTAATGAATCCCCTGGTGGTTGTAAACAGAAGATTGACCTTCCAAATAAGTTCATCAAGTTCAACGGATCATCCCATTTATGTCCCACTGAGATACAGTCGAGTAATTTGCAGAGCTCTGAAGCTTGGCAATGGCGGATGATCTCATTCCTTGTTGATTTCTTTTGTCGGTTTCTTGAGCCACCTGCGAAAGAGAATAAGTATGACCTGTTTTGGGTTCTCATTAGATTCTGCCATTGAAGAACTTGATCACCTGTTGAAGGATGGAAGCTAGTCGGGTATGGAACAGCTATGTCGTTTTCCCATGGACCTGATTCGATTGTTAACATCAACATGTTCTTACAGTCTGGTAAGAATCTGAAGTTGCTTCCCCATTCAGATTTCCTATCGGATTTTCTCCTGAAATCACGAGCAATCCTGCCGGAAACCAAGAAATGATCTTTACCCGACATGGATTTCCATTGGGGTTTTTGTTTAAGCCAATTAATCAAATCGAAACCCGAGGAATCTCTCATGGAAGTATTGAATCCCCATAGATAGTGACGAAGACCCAAACCAGCATAATACGGGACGAAAATGGCAGAAGCAACGATTGAATCATTAGTTAAACACTTGTATTTCTTCATCCTATTATGGAAAATAACTTCTAACATGAATTGATTCGTCGAAAACCAATTGCTGTTCCATATATCCGAAGTGTCAGAATTTTGAATCTGAGGACCAAAACCAGAATTTTGTACATATACACACACACTGGTTTTATCAGTAGGCCTTGTAAGTATCTGACAGTTGATGAGCAAATCTTGATTGAATCGCTTGGGAAGATCATGGATATAAATATATCGACCCAGGCATGAATCTTGACTTGAACTTTCACCAACTAAACTACGAATCTTCTTCTTGGAGTGGTGGTGTGATGAAGTTGGAGCATCCACTGAAAAGAACAGGTGATTAAGAAGGATTAATACAACAACGGAAAATATAAGAAGAAACCACGAATATGTGCTGTAATTTGTTCTTCTGCACTGGTTTCTCCATTTGCTTATGATGGGTTTTCCAATAAAAAACTCTCTTACCGGTGCACGGAATTTCATTGCAGTCAAGGGGATGAAGAGATGAAAGAAAAAAGAAATGGCTTGTTCACAAACTTGAGGATGCCTCGAACTATTGAAAACGGCAGCCAATGTTTCATAAATTATTCTTTGAACGAAAATCCGGCCTGCATTCCTGCGTACATCCCTGCCCCGTGCAAAATTTCCTTTAAATATTTTTAAGCATAGTTGATACCGTTGGTACCTCCGTCCGCAGTAAAGGAGACAACCGGTTAATCTGTGAGTCGTTATGAACTGATTCAATAGTAATAATAAAATCGGTTGAGCCTGGGATGGCTAGTATGGCGTTCGAATGGGAACTGGGGCTCTATGTCTGCTTTGCACCACCAGATGCTGTCTTGAGAGTTTTGCATAATGATGATTTAGGGGCAGCATTGCCTTTGTTCTCTGTGTTGTTTACAAAATAAATAAATAAATAAAATTGGAAAGATCCAAAATAAGAAAATAAATGTGCTTCAATATACTTGAATGTATGTATTTTTATATGCACAACAATATTAATGTCAAGCATCAACTAAGTTAAGACTCTATGGGTTGAATTTTCTTTCTCCTCAAATTATATTTTATTTTTATATTTCACAGTATATTTTTTTAATGGTTATGTTATTATGTTTATTCTTTAGGTATAAAATATATAATCTTTAATGTATAAATAATATATATACAAATATTTAAATTTTAACTGAGTTAGTATCACGAGTCAATCGAACATCAATTCAATTAGAAAATTATTGAAAAATCATTTATTTTATAAAGTAAGTTATACTATTAAGATATTTTTATATTTTTATAAATCAATAAAAAATGCATAGTAATATTTGAACTTGAGACATAACTATTATTAAATATTTAATTTTATCATTTTATTTAAAGCTTTATCTATTTTTCATCTAAATATTTAATATATTTATTAATTAATATTTTTTTCACCAGATTCTGAGCTATAATCTAATAATATATTTGAATTTAACCATTCTAACTTATCTTTTAAAAATACAACTAACTATATTTTCCAAATGTATTTTCCTCGAATTGTTTGATTCAAGTTGAAATAAATATGTTGAATGGAAAATGTTTGCATAATTTTGCATTATAGATTTAATTCAAAATTCAACTCATAAACATATAACCTACTGAATAATCCCTGTCTATATTTTCCCTTTCTTTACAATTTTCTCTTGCACTTCCTTTTCTATTAAACTCGGATTTAATAAGTTCAAATCAAAACGGGGTGGATTTATAAAATTCAAATTCAATTCAAATTTAAATTTTAAAATTTTATTTCAACTCAATAAATTTAATTTAAATATACGGCTCAAAGTTTTATTTCAACTCAATTCAAGTTCAAGTTAAAATTTAAGATAAAAATTAAGTTAAATAAATTTAAGCTAAATAATATGTTTTATTTAATAAAAATGAATTTGATGTGCAACTTGAGTATTTACACTTATCTTTTATTTACACCCATACCTATATCACGGTATACATCATGAAAATTTTAAATATTTTGCTTTTCTTCGTTACAATGATAAAATGGTTTATCATTTTTTTTTCTCTTCTTATTCTTGATTTATCGATTTAATTTAATTTATTTCTTACTTTTAATTTTTTTTATTAATATAATAGAAATTAAAACTGAATTTTGATTTTAAATCAAACAAGTTAAAAAAGAATTTTAGAAAACATCGCATATTTCTTTTTTGAATTTCACATATTCTTCTTGGATGAGGCAAGATGCTGGGGCTCAAGATTTCCCCTCTTATTTATTTATGGGTTCAAGTATAAAGTATAATTGTTAATCACATCTTTATATTATTGGTATTCATGTTGAAGTCCTATCATATGTGTTTTTTTATGTAGTATAGTGGTTAGATTTTGTTTGAAATATTTCTATTTTTTTTTTCTTGTGCGGTCTAATGATTAAATTCTATTTGTAGCCGATTAAGTTTTAGCTTGGTTGGCATTGACATTATTGTCAGTGTAAGAGAATGTGGATTTGAGTATGCTCAAGCGCATTTTATCCTTTTATTTTGGGATTGGAGAAGGGTTAAGAGTAGTTTCTAGGCATTGTATAAAAAAACTATTTCGTAGTTGTTCAAACATGTATTTTGTATTTATATTGCGGTTTGAGATTGTGTTGTATATACTCTAAACGTAGTATAGGGCCTACTCAAAGGCGACTCTAAAAAATCTTTTAAGAGGACTGGTTGAATTGTAAATTTTTGAGAGGTCAAAATATAATTTAATCATATATAAATTCATAATCTAATTATTTTTAAAGGGGTTGATTACACTTTTTAATTTTAAGAGGCCAGGGCCTTGCATGCCTCCTTGCATTCGCACCTAAGCGGTAATTAAATAGTTCTTTTTAAGTTGTAAAATATTGGAATTTAACTTGAAATTTGAAGGTTGAAGCTAGTTCCAAACTTGATTGAATTTTATTGTTGAGTAAATTACATTACAGGTCATGTAATGTCCTAAATTTTGAGCATTTGTTTGGTAAATTTTGTTAGTAATTGAACATTTGCTTCTATGCTTAAATGTTCTATTCATGTGTTTGAGACTAGGGGTTTGAGTCTTACTTCTTGAATTTTATTGTTTATTTTGGTTTAACCCCTATCCTTGAGCCCTCGACCTAAGTTTATTTAATTTGGCTCAAGAATGAGCCTGTTGATTCAATGGTTAAGTTCTGTATTACCTATGGTCCCGTGTTTGAGTTTTTGCGCAAGCAATGAGGAATATTTTGCACTGGGTGGTAATTAGCTATATTTTTTCTTCTTTTACTATTAACTAAATTTCATTTTCCCTCTCTTTACTAAAACGTTCTTTTATTATTGTTTTCTTTTCTTTTTCAATTTTCTCCTTTTCATTTTTACTTTTACTTTTCGTTTTCTTTTCTTTTTGCTATCGTGACTTTGATCTTTCTTCAACTTTGTTGTTATATTAATTGTTGGATTGTATCGTTCCATAGTCGATTTTAGTCAACAAGGTAAGTTTTTAATGGTTTCAATTCGTTCACTGTTAATTGGTTCGCTATGGAATTGGGGTTTTTTCTTCAAACTCCAAAGTTGTGGTTTTAATCTTTTTCGTGTTGTTTGTTACTTGGGTATGTTATAGGGAAAAATTAGGAGACGCTTAATGGTCCTCCAACTATCTAATTACGAGTAATTGTTGTTGGTTCATAGGTAAGCGTGAGTTTTCACTATGGATGTTTTGCGTCAAAGTTTTCGACATAGTTGGTCTAAATGTTAATTGTGAGAATTACTTCAGTTAAGTCGTTTAATTAAACATTGATTGTCGTTTTTAGGCTTGGGGATTACTTTTGTTGCTTCGACATCAAACCCATGTTAGGTGTATAACGAAAAGCTGAATTTTTGTAATTTGTGAATGCCGAAAAACATCGCTATCAACGCCACACGGGCGCGTGCTAGACCGTGTGAGACACACGGCCATGTAACTCATTGTTTGTGAGTTAGGGTCACACAAGCGTGTGACCAGGACTTGTAACTCACTATTTTGAAATTAGAGTCACATGCGTTAGAGATACAAGCGTGTGTCCAGATCATGTGAGAGATATTTTGAGTTTTGAGTCATACGGGCTTGTGTTGATCATGTGCTAGGCCGTCTAACTCACTGTTTTGAGCCACATGGTCTTGTGTCGGGCCGTGTGATAGGCCGTGCGTGACATTAAGTAGCCCAAACGGGCGTGTACTAGGTCCTATAGACCACACGAGCCAGCCACCAAGGCCGTGTGAATTCACACGAGTGTGTGGGCCAAAAATCAAAATTTTTCCTTTGGGTCGTAATTGTCGTTCAAATCGAATGTAGGCCTATCATAGAGTCAGTATGATCTAAATTAAACAATGAAACTGTCGATCTGTTACTGAATTATCTATTATTTATAAATATATAGTTGACATGAAATATGATAAGTAACTGTGATAGCTTTATATGAGCATGATCTGAATTGGTATTTCTGTACATGCATATTTGACATCTGTTAATCTGCATCTGCATTGGGTTGGGATTGTGAAAAGGATGAAGTGTGGACAGTTTAATAATTTGTCAAGCTTAGTGGCTAAGCACAAACTTATATCTGACTTTAGCAAGTTATTGCATTCTAATTCGGTAGCTTGACTACAATATTTCTGAAAGGTGACACGTAGTCACGATGCGGTGTGTAAGGATGGATAGGTACTTAATACCCTATATGATGTGTAGGGATGGATGGAGATGGTGTGTAGCGGTTGGGGGTAGGATTTTGCATCTATATCTGAATTGTTCTGCAATTGTATCTTATAGCCTTTGTTTTTGTTTTTGTATCCGATTCAGAGAATTGATTAACTAAAGACAATCTGAAATCAGATTTGTTATTTTACGGTTTAGTTGAGAATTTAAGTTACACACTGAGTTATTAAACTCATTAGTTGTTTCTTAGATTAAAAGTAACCCACAGACTTAGGCAGGTTGGCGTGGCAGGAGCTCAATCATTCCTCTTTAGTTATTTTATCATTTCTTTTATAAACTTATGTCAGTGCGTGTTTATTTTGGATTATGTGTCAGAAGTTGAATTTTATGCTTGACCTAACTAATTACATGTTTTTCGACTATTGAATTTCCAAGTAATTAAAGGTTGGTTTGATCTAACATAATTTGATGTAACCTTCAGACTTGATCTTAACTTCTAGACCGGATATGGAGTGTTATAGGTTACATAATTATGGTTAAGTTTTATGTTCACTTAATTATTCAATTAATCATTTTTGCCTTTTTTAATCACCTACCAATAACTTTTGTTAATTGGATAAAGGAAAGATGATGTAACAATTTTAAAATTGACATAATAACATATTTAATCCTTAACATTGATGCATTATGTTCCCGTGGTCTTAATTCTAAAAAAATTAATTCCTTTACTTTTAACTTCCATTGTTTTGAGAAGGAATGTGGAGAAAGTTGCTTTGGAAGATTCTAGAAACCAAATTTTCTAAGTATAGAAATTCAGGTAGAATTCTTTTAGCAACTCAAATGGTGTTTTGAGTACTAGAATCTTTGAAGATTGCGTGGATGTACCAGTTGCATGTTTGGTCATACATTGCACATTTGTACAAATATTTGGTCTATAAGATTCCATCATTTTATAATTTATCGATTCTCGTTGATAGTTGTTTATCATGTCATATTTAAGTTATCCATATATGGTAGTTATATTCATGGTTAGAATTTTATCTATTTATTTTAAATATGATTTATATGATATTTAAGCTAGCATTTAACAACTCAACTAATAATTAGGTTGACAGAAATACTTAATTAATACAATATTTGATAATTTGATGACTCAAATAAAACTTTTTTAAGTTTGAAGATTTGTATAAAATCTAGATAATAATTTGAAGATATCTAATGCAGTTAACCAGTATATATTTAAAAAGGTAAACTACTAGTTTAGTCACTTGTGTATGCTTTGAATTATGCTTTAGTCATCAATTTTTAAAAATTACAATATAATTATTAACATTATTGGTTTGCTACATTATTGTCTTTTAGCTATTAATTGTTATTAATGGTGTAACAACAATTTAACGTGGCTATTAACAATGTTTTTGTTATTATTTTATTTTTCTTTCTCTCATTTTTCACGTAAACTTCCACTTTTTTTTCTTCGATTTCTTTTTATTTTTTTTTTCTCTTTTCTTTTTCTCCCTTAGCATTGTTGGTCAAAAACCAAGCATGGTAAAATTACAATGTTGATGGCATTGTTGAAGTCATTGGGCTGCTCCGAGGGATTCCAGAAGCAGCAATACATCCAAACTAACTTTGAGAAAATTAGATCATGGAAAAAAAATCGAAACAAAAGGAGAGAAAGAAAAGATAAAATATTGTTAAAGGCCGCATTAGATATTTCATTACCAGTGGTTACCGACTCAGTGTTAATAATGTAACGAATCGATGACATTAGGGATTATATTGTAATTTTTTAAATTTTAAAAATCAAAACGTAATCTAAAATATATATTGGCTAAACTTATAGTTTACTCTATTTAAAAACACATAAGACTTAAAAGCTGACCCAAAATACTAAGCCCGACCTTACAAATGATAGTAAAGTCCAAAGTTACCCAAATTTGCCATTTTTCTTGCTAAAAAAGTAATAGGTTACTTTCAAAAGACAAATATATTTTAGATATTTTTGTTATTTTTTATGCGATTAATATTTTAACATTTAATCGTTGAATTTATCGATATAATTAGACTTAAAGTTATAAATAAATAGAGCGTTCGATGAATAATTCAATTTCTGATCATTTATTTTTGTTTACCAAACTAAACAAATGAACACAAACAAGATTTTGAGGCTCTTTTGTTATATGTACCAAACATGAACAATATTTATTCGGTTCATTTATATACATTTAAAGTTCGTTTATTATTCAATTATTGTATACTAATAAAACTATGTTTATTGTTTATGTGCTTATTTTTATTTATAATATAAATATATGATTATTTTATATCTAAAATTTAAGATATATGGTTATTTATTATTTGTTTGTTTGTTTAGTTGTTTAGGAACATTGTTCGTGAACATGTTCACGAACATGTTGGTTTAATGTTTGTAAACATATTCGTTTAATATTCGCGAATATACTCGTTTACCTTAAATTAACAAATATGAACACACATATATAGTTTTAGATAAATGAACACAAATATAATTTTGAAATTCTTAACGAACATGGACAAGCTTAAAAATAAACAAACATGAATAGAAGTTTATTCATTCAAGCTCAGTTCATTTACAGTCTTAATTATACTTGTCATGAATGTAAATTTTGAACTAGTCTGATATCTCTATCATGCCCATCTAAAATATTTTATATATATATATATATGAAATGGTTGATAGTTATTTACATAAAACAAATTGTTAGAAAATTTTATATTTATGCCAAAATTAACATGCATAATTTATCTATAATATATATATATATATATATATATATATAAAAGCATGAGTTTATGAAAACTTTTTAACTGACGAGAATACTCTTTATTTTCTACCATATTACTAAATTAGTTTTAAAATAATTATAATTTAATTTAGAATTGTGAGTTAAAAGAGTTGTGCTGATTTAAGATAGAGTTATTACTTGAATAGAACTCTAAGTATAAATACAAGAAATTTTTTTATAATTATAATTATAATTAAATTCAAAATCATTAGTTAAAAATTTTGGCATAAAAAATTTGTATTAATTTTATTTTTAAAAAATTGTGCTAATTTTATTGATGTAAAATATAGTTATTACTTAAATAGAATTCTAAGCATCTTAATTATCACATTGAATAAAACTGTAAGTATTAGTTAAAAGAGTTGTGCTAATTTTAAAATAGAGTTATTACTTGAATAGAACTCTAAACATAAAATATAAATAAATTTATGATAATTAGATTTAGAATTTAATTCAAAATTATTAGTTAAAAATTTTGACTCTTATTTTTTAAAAAATTGTACTAATTTTATTGAGGTAAAATAGAGTTATTACTTGAATAGAATTTTAAGTATCTTAATTGCCACTTTGAATAGAACTTGAAGCATAAAATAATTATAATTTAATTTAAAATTATTAATTAAAAATTGTGCTAATTTTCAAATAAAAGTATTACTTAATGTAACTATAAACATAAAATATAAGAAAAACTATGATAATTAAAATTAGAATTTAATTCATAATTATTAGGATTGAGTAGACCTACTCATGGGACCGTCCGAAAAATAGGAGGGTTTGGGTAAAAATATAAGCCCGAAAAATAGGTTTTTTTAAAAAATGGGTCAGGCCTTGGATAAGACATTTTTTGCCCAGGCTCGACCCGAATTCACAAAAGGCCAAAAAGAATTTGGTTTAATGTTATTTTCTTGTTGTTTTCTCCCTATTTTGCTACCATTTCATTATTATGTTACTACTTATTTGTTGTTATTGTTTGGATATTGTAAAACACTTGTTTTATTGTTTATTTTGTTATTATTTTAGAGGCATTTGCTTGTTAAGTTGCATCTATATTAGTTTATTTAAGTATATATATTTATTAAAATTTATTTTTAATTTGTTAAGAAATATTTATTTTAATGTTTTTAGTATGTTTGATGTATTATATATATATATTTAAAAATTATATAAAAAAATACGGACAGGCCAGGTTGGGTCTGAGTTTTAGTATTTTTATTCGAGTCGGACTTGGGTAAAATTTTAGGCTCATATTTCGGGCCAATCTAAGCCTAACAAACATGCCTAAATTTTTTGTTGGGTCGGGCCTGACCCATAAGCACCTTTACATATAAGCAACCAATGAAAAAAGTTAAAAAGGGTAATTATGTAAATATTTATTATTATTTTAATTTTTTTAAGTTATTTTTGTTTTGCTTTTAAACAATTATTAAAATGGTTTGATCCACACTTGTTTTCACATGTTGATTTAAAATTTGTATATATTCACTTGCAAAATACTTTTTTATTTATTTTTCATGCATTTAAAATAATTAGTTCACACGCTAGCTGACAACTTAAAAATTAATATTAATTATAATAAATTTATTATATAAATAATAAAAATTGAATTGAATTAAATAATTATTATTTAATAAAATACTATTAATTAAATAGTTTGTTAAAAATTTAAAAATATCCCGCGTTAGGGGGAGTTCATGCCTAATTGAATTGGTATCACAAATTAATTAGGTATTAATTTGGTTAGGAAATTATAAAAATATCTTTTTGTAATTAAAATAAGTTATATTATTTGAGAATATTTTAGTCTTTTTATTTTAACAAAACAAAGAAAAATATGCATACGATAATATTTAAACCCACATCAATCGAATTAGTAATATCTTAAAATTTACCATTCAATCAAAAATTTATTTTGAAATTTCTTATACATTTTTTTAATATGCATAATTTATTATCTCTACCAGTTGTATATCTATACTATTAAATTAACTCTTCAACCAAAGATTTATTTTGATGTGTTTAAAATCTGTTTTACTCACAATTTGATTTATTTATTTTATTTTAATATCGTACATATTTCATGTGTTATTATAATTAATTAGTTTTAAATCATGCATTTTACTATTTATTGAATTTTTTTTTCAGTAGAAAGTATAACAACATTAGTCGAAAACAATAAAATTAGACAACATTGTTGAAAATATATCTATCAAACTGGAAAATCTCCTTAACCGAATTTGGAGGATCGTCAAAAAGCGTCAATCCTAAAGAATTGTCAAAAACACATTTCGCCATTTGATCAATAGCTAGGTTCTAAGTCCTAGGAATATGTCGAAACTTTAGCTTCCAACTGTTGGACAAAACATGTTAGCGAACAAATATTTAAATATAAATAAATAAATATTTATATATAAAATAAATAATTTATATTTAAATTATCAGATACGAAAAATCAATAAATAACATAACAAAAATCAGAAATTGAAAAGAAGAATTGAGTTTTACTAGATGCTAAGGTCTGTTTTACACAGTTCCCTTAAGACAAATTCGGTAGCTCCTACAGTACTTGGAGAAACGTTGGTTGACTGTTTCCTAGGATACAACAACACGATGATCAAAGAAGTAGCACCTCTGTAGTGATCAATGAACAAACATTGCCTTTTTCTATCACCGAAATGTTGGAAAATAAAGAGAGGAAAAGAGAAGAATTTTAGAGAGCAAAATAAACTCGGTGTGAAAGAGTGTGATTGCCCAAAAAAATTCTTCATACGCATTCAATATGGAGGAATTTTAGAAATATCCATGAATAAGGATACAAAATCTGCATTAAGGAGCAATTAAATCAATTTGAGAATGCCTTAAAGTTTCCAAAAATTACATTTTTTCCAACACCAACTTCTATGAAGGTAACCATTGATTATTCGTAACTCTGCTAGATTACTATTGCTGCACTACCTACAAAAAAAGACTCCACGATGAGAGCATTATCACATTTTATTTCCAATTGTCTGTAACATTTCTCCCATACTATTTGAAGACCTTCGAGAATCGCTTGAGCTTCAATGTGAAAGATCGTTTCCTTGCTCATTCTCAAGGAATAACCACATAACTATTCACCGTCTGCATCCTTAAAAACTCCTCCAACTAAAGCTTTATCATCGTGAAGTGACACAGCGCTATCTGAATTCATCTTAATCCATCCAGCTTTCAAGGGAGACCAACAATGGGAAAGAGACGACACAAACGACTGAAAACCTCACGAAGAATGCAACAGAAAACTCCTAGCCCAAGTAATACCTGCAACCACAAGATCCTGAACACAATTGTTACTACTAGTAAAGACATAAAAGTTGTGATTTTTTTCCATAACATCCAACAAATAAAGCAAAGAAAGAATGCCACTCAAAATCCTCCTCCCTCCACTTCATGGTGTTCCTCAAATTCCACAATATCCAATTGTTATGTGATAAAGAGAAAAACGATCCTTGAAAAGAAATTGGAAGCACAGACAACCAAACCGCTTTAGAACAAGGACAATCCCTAATCGCATGAAGATTTGACTCCACAGCATTTCCGCATCTAGGACAGTGGCTATCACTTGTCATATGTCTTCTCAGTTTTACTTCATTAGACAGAAGTCGATCTTGCTAGAATAACCAAAGAAATGATCGGACTCTTTAAGGTGCTTTTGGTCCCCAAATTAACTTCCAACAACTGGAAGGAGCAACTGTATCCATTTGGAAGAAATTATTGTAGGTTTCTGTAGTAGAAAACATGTCTTTATTCATCCATTTCCAAGCTAACCTATCATTACCCGCATCACTCGAAGAAGGCATAATGGAAGTAATAAGAGCAACAACATTATTAGGAAAGAAACTGCGTAACCGATACCAGTCCCAATCACCACTAATAGTTAACATGTCACATACACCGAGTATCATCAGGTGCCCTTCTCCCTGAAAGAAATCCCTCACCCTGCCTATTTGATGGACCCAAACATCATTCCAAAAGTTTATCAAGCAACCATCACCTAATGACCAATACATATTTTTTAAGACATCCAGCCATACATTAGCCAAAGACCTCCATATATAAGAACAGTTACTCTTAGCAATTGTAGTTGGCATCATCCCATATTTTAAACACACATTTATGTTTTAAATTTATAATTTTAAATTTATAATTTCTATACATATACACATGTATGATAATATTTCTAATTTCTAATTATACATTCATTTACTTGTCTTCTATAAAAAACTTACTAGTTACCTTAAATCACTCTTTCTTTTCCCCCCTTTTTTTTTCCCAAAACTATTATTTAGTTTAGTTCCTATTTATAAAGCTTCCACTTAGAGAGTATTGGCTTTGAAGGTTTTGCTAGCCATTCAATAATTTTTTTTTTATGTATTCTTCGTTTATGTGTTTTTTACTTGTTTCTATTTTAGTGATACAAGGTTTTTTTCCCATGAATTAATTATATGTATTAATTAAAAAATAATTTATTTTTAATTTAATATTAAAAATTAAAAATAATTGATAAAACAGAGAAAAATATCTGAAAGTAAAAACATAGAAAAAAATATGTTAAAAAATAAAGAAATAAAAATACTTTTCTTTAAAATAATATTATATAATAGTTGCGGGCATTTATATAATTTTTTTAACATTTTAAAAAATAAAAAAAAATTATATATCTAGTTATATTACATTTGAATTTGAATTAAATAATACATAAAAGATTAAATAATTTATTTATGATAATATTATTTTTCTTTATGATAATTTATTTTTTTATTTTCTTACATAAAAATTATCTAAAATTTTCAAAATTTATCTAATTATTTCAAAGTTTACTTAATATTTTAAATTTCTTTATTTAATTTTTTAAATAACAATTATTCATGTGTCAATTGAGTTAGCTTTGGGGTTGTTTTTTTAACAGTAAATTTTAGACCTTCTAATATACAATATAATATAATGTAATGCACGGGTTAGTTGTATGTATTGAATATAATATATTAAATTTTTTTTGAATTTTCATTTTAAGAAATATTATATAATAATGTATTTTAAAAATAGTATAAATATTCCATATGGTATAATTTTTTAAATATTATATTTTAATATTGTAAAAATACTAAATACCATATAGTATTAAAAGTTTATCATTGTATAAATACATTTTAAATTTTTAAAATTTTGTAAATAATGTCTTATAAATTTTGTATAATTTTTTTAAAATAAAATTTAGATAATATGTTTCTAAACTATTATTACTTTATTTTAAAAATTAGAATAAGTAAAATTTTATACTAATTTTAAGCTTTAACGATATTGCATGTTTTCAAATTAGTTGTAAGTAAATTTTTATATTTATTATAATTATCCTTGTAATGAGTTCAAATTAGAATTAGAAATTTTTTTAAATGAAAAAATACATTACCATAATTTATAATGTGAAACAAATTTAAAAAATAAAATAAAATCCGCTATGAGCTTCATTAAAATATAGAACTTTTAGAACTTTTAAAAATAAAAAAAAATTATATATCTAGTTTAGAGTTGCTCATGGACCGGCCAGGTTGGGCCCTAATAAAATTTTAGGCCTGGACTCGACCCGCCTTGAAAAATGGTTTTAAATTTTGCCCAAGCTTGACCCAGATAAAAATGTTAAAATTCGAGTCCGACCTGCCTATATTAATTTTTTATTTTATTTTTTATATAAAAAAAATATAATACATCAAAAACATTAAAAATATTAAAATAAATGTTTCCCAAAAAATTGAAAATAAATTTTAAAAAGTCTTTATACTTAAATAACACTAAGATAATTGCAATTTAATAAGCAAGCCTCTAAAATAGTAGTAAAATTAACAATAAAATAACAGTTATACAATATCCAAATAATAACAACGTAATAGTGAAATAGCAGCAAAACAGTGGAAAAACCATAGCAAAACTATAACACCCCTAACCGGTCTCTACCGTCGAATTTGGGTTACAGAGTATTACAGTGCAATTCAAAACATTTAATTTCAAATAGAAACAATTATGCAAATTATATAATTAACTCATTTTAATCAAGATAGAAATACACTTATGGGCCTTAAACTGAACATACGGAACTTTAAAAACAGTTTGGAAACATTCGAAGATCATTTTGAAACAAATTAGAAAAGTTTGGAAAAATTGACAATTTTTTAAAATAGGGGTCACACGACTGTGTGAGAAAGCTCAAGTCGAGTGGCACAGGGACATAGCCGTGTAGCCAACAGTGTGACAGACCATGTAACTTTCGAAATAATTTCACACAGCCGTGTCGCAGGCCATGTGTTAGACCATGTGTATATTCGAAATGTGGTCACATGACCGTGTCGTAGGCCATGTGCCAGGTTGTGTGAAACCTACAACTAAAGAATATAATGAAACAAGGCCTTGTGGGGTGGCTGTGTGTGGTGGTTGTGTGTGGCACACAGCCATGTGACAGCGTGTGTCCCAAGCTGTGTGCTTCACAAAGCCCCTAAAACAAGCCATTTCTACCCATTTGCTTACAGACCAAGGCAAACCAATTCCATATATATTCATATGACTAAACCATATTCAACCAATTTCATTTTCTACCCATTTGCTTACCCATTTCTACCCTTGTTGTAACACCCCAAACCCGGCCTAGACGTTATGGCCGAATTTGGCGATGTCACATACTAGGGTGTTTGAAAATTACGTTGTCGCAATAAAAACCATTCCCGTTTAATTACTTTTCTTTTCCTCCTAATAGTTCCAAAACTCGATTTACTCATTTAATCGATAGTGTAAAACGTATCTTGTTGCGAAAGCTTTAAAACAATTTAATCACTCATGTGTTTAGAGAAAACCTTAGCTTTTTGAAAATTAAGTTTTCCTATAACTAGCAGTTATAAATCCATAAAACCAAATAAAATCCCAAATTTAAGCAAAGTCTAAAAAGTTTCAAAATTACATAAAAAAATTTCCCAATAAAAATATAACCATAGGTAATAATTTAAAACCATAAAATTCAGAAAATGTGGTCACCGTTGAGTCCTCTGCTGCACCGATCCGTCTAAGTCTAGGGATTACCTATACACATTAAACAGAAAAGGGAGTGTTTACGTAAACTCAATGCGTAATCCCCACAGAAAACCAATAACAGTAAATCACAGAAAACAATCAAACATAGTCTAGGCCTAAGCCCTTTTCCAGTATTAGTAGTAGTTTGGGCTTTGGCCTTTTGCAATTTCAGTATCAGATATGCATTAGGGCCGTAGCCCATCACAGTAACAGTCATGTATGCAGTAATCACAGAACAAAATCATACCCACCAGCTTCTGATATGCCATCTCCGTCCATTCCTACACTAATTGTGGGGTTTAAAACACCCACCCATCCCTACACTTACAAGTTGTACCGAATGCGACACATATTAGTATAATGCAGCTGAGCTGCTAGTCAATAGGCTTAAGAGCCTCTCATTATATTTTGCAGCTGAGCTGCTAGTCAATAGGCTTAAAGCCTTTTAGTACACCTCCTCCAATATCATTATCCCAACCCCATGCAATGCAACATACAAAAAAATGACATATATTCATGGTTATCAGTTCATACATTCAAATCAGTATACATGCATAATAATGACATGCTCAGTACATAAATCAGACAATTAGTTTCAGTCATTTAGGGGTCTAAGTAGTGCTTACTGACCCTACAGTAGGTTCAAAGCCGACTTGGGTGACCCGTGCAACCTTAGAATTCAATTCAGTAAAAACGAGCTTACATGCCTGTGTGGCCTACATGTGCGGACCCACACACCCGTGTGGCCCACATGGCCCAAATTGGCCTTGGCCATGTAGATCACATGGCCTGGCCCAGAATCTCACACGTTCGTGTGGACTACCCGTGTGGACTCACACACTTATGTAGCCCATACGGCCCAATTCAATCTAGCCCGTGTGTTGCACACGGCCTACTTGGCCATCAGACGGCCGTTTCCTTCATGCACGACCTTGCCTTGTTGATCACACGCCCGTGTCAGGGCACACGACCTACTACACGGTTGACCACAAGCCCGTGTAGCGTCGACAGTGGGGTTTTTAGCTTTCGCTGAAATCCTATTTTCTATGTAATCGGGTACACATCTAATTTCAATTGATGCTAAAACAATCCTTAAGCACTCCAGAACCTAAAAATTGATATTCTAATGCCTGAAATCAGTGTTAAATGAAACTTAATTGAAACTAAATCAAGACGCTAAACCCAAAACCTTCATAAACCTTACCTTCAATTGAGAATTGGAAAACCACAAAACTAAGTCTCCAACCGGTAATTACGAGACCTTGAATCTTCTCCTAATCAAGAATTTACACTAACTTCCATTAATCATAAAAATCATGAACTATAAACATGATTTCGTTAATTAAGAACTTATCGAAGAACTAGAAAGCCAAAATTGAGAGGCAAAATTTTGACAGAATTTCCACGTAGAGGAAACAAAAAGAGAAGATAGAATAAAATCAGAATAAGGAGAATGGTGAAACAAAGCCGAGAATTTGGGAAGAATAGGGGAAAAACCAAAATTTTGCAAAAAGAAAATAAAAGGAAAATAATCTGACAACTTCCCCCTAAATTCTCAACTAAGCATTTGAGTTCACTTCAAACTCCCACACGGCACTCATAGCAAAAATAATTTCCCCTGCTTACACAGGGATTCGAACACAGGACCTCCATCACACCAACACTCCAGTTAACCACCAGACCAGTTGGCCCATTCTGATAGAAGCTTACAAATATTTAAATAAAAACCTACTAACCAAAGATAGGGCTCTATTCATAAAAGTATTAAAATTTTCCCAAGTCACGGTTTGAACTTGGGACCTAGCACAAACACTCAAAACCCATAACCATTAGAGCAGACAGATATTTTTATGTCACATATTCACAAAAACAAAAATTAAAATTTTGAGGCGTTACAATTCTATCCCCTAAAAGAAAATTTCATGCTCAAAATTTACCTGATCAGAACAGATGGGGATACTTCTGACGCATCGCATCCTCAGGTTCCCACATTGCCTCCTTAGTGTTATGATTACACCACAACACCTTCACTAGTGGAATAGATTTCTTGCTCATAACCTTTACATCACGATCCAAAATCTGAACCGACTCCTCCTCAAAAGTCAAGTCTGGAATAACCTCAATCTCCTCAACAGGAACAATGTGAGTAGGATCAGAGCGGTAGCGACTCAACATAGAGATTTGAAACATGTCATAGATACGATCCAACTCCAGAGGTAGCTCTAACTAATAAGTAATAGGTCCCACCTACTTCAGAATACGGTAAGTCCAATAAACCTAAGACTCAGCTTGCTCTTACGACCAAACCTCAGTACCTTCTTCCATGGTGAAACTTGAAGAAACACAAATAAGATTTTTTCGCTGTAAACTTAAACATTTACAAAATATACAAATACATATAAACAACTTTTTTTATTAAATTAGTTAAGAAAGATTTTTTTCAAATAAATCAGATATTTACATATCAAGAGTTAACAATGTCTTTCTAAAACAAACGAATACTGGGTTTTTGAATGAACATATAGTAACATTTTCATATTTGGCCATAAAGTCTAGGCCGAGTTTGGGGTGTTACATTTGGTGGTATCAGAGTCATGTTGCAAAACTAAAGATGTGATTTTGGGTTCAAAATTTTGTGAAAACTATTTTAAAACAAAATTTCTTTCTGTTTTAAATCTAAAAAACTCTACGAAAGTTAGAAACTATAATAACTTCGTAAATTCTTCTGATAACTTTTTAAGCATAAAATATCTTTTAATAAACATCAAAAGTAATACATAAATCTCTGTAATATAAATAACATGCAGCTAGTGCATGTGAAACTCATGGAAAGGTACTCGTTGACGCAGCGGGTGTCGAAGAAAGGCTCAAGCTGAGCTGTCCTCGATGGGCAGTATGCCCAATCTGGATATATGTGAAATGTCGAGTACACTTACTATTGAGAGACTCAGACAATTAGGGAAAAAACATTGTCTCAATCCATATTGAGGGTTTTAAAGAGGGTTGTTGGGCCCTATTTTAAAATTGAGAGTTGTAGGCCAGTAACTCAATGAATCAATCTAACGGCGTGGAACTATTTAAGGGTGTCACTGGAGTCGTCTCAACTGTACCTAAATATGGGTTGAAGGCTACAGAAAGAATCATGAATGATATATACTGCACCCATGAGTAGAAATTAAAGGGTACGGTATATTTGCTTCGCAACGAGACATACCAATAGTAGTTGACGGTTGAGGAGGTTACTCAACTTGATAAGATTTCTTGGTAGTCTTTTAAGAACAACTTCTAGAGTAAGTATGTAAAAGCGAGTTATACACAGGCTCGTAGATGATAGTTTATGGGCCTTACTTAGGGAGATAGGACTATGGCTGAGTATGAGGTTGAGTTTCTAAGACTAAGCAGATATGCTCGTGGGCTGGTGTTAACTGATTACGACAAGTGTATCCGTTTTGAGGAAAGATTGAGGTATGACCTTAAGGTTTTGATAGCTCAACAAATGGAGTGAGCTTTTATCGTCTTAGTGGATAAGGCGAAGATTACCAAGGAAGTTAAGCGTACTAAGCTAAAAAAAAAGACTAAGAAAGGGGTAAGAATAAAAAGGATTCAGAGCCTTAGGCCTAAGAAATGGGACAAATTTAATAGGCCTCCAAGGGTTGAAGCTTTTGTTGCACCTACTGTGGTTTAGACATATGGATATTATGATAGATGCCATCTGAGAGAACATTAGAGGAGGTTGGGAGCTTGCTTGTGATGGGGGTCGATGAAGCACCACATCAAGGATTGTCCACAATGTTCTGGTCAGGTGCAAGCTTCAGATTCCGGTTTGGTTCAACCATAGAGGGCAGTATAGCAGCCACTTAAGGGTCATAGTCCGGCCAGAGGTGGTAACAGATTGGGTAAAGGTCAAAGAGCACTAGGCAAATGTGCTAATTAGACTGAGGCTAGGCAGCCTACACTGGTTTATGAGGCTAGGTGTCGCGAGAACAGAGACATCGCAGATGTTATTGCTAGTACATTTTTTATTGATTATGTACCGCATTTTGCATTGATAGATATAGTTCAACACACTTTTATATAGCTAGATCTATTTCTGTGAACTTAGGTATTTCTGTTGAGAGCACTTCTAGTGAGGTTACTGTGATCAGTCCACAAGGTCAATCAGTTCGAGTTGATAAGATTTATAAGATAGTACCGTTAGGGATACTTGGTGTTATGTTTCTGACTAATTTGATGGAGTTACCATTCGAATAATTTGATCTAATTTTTAGAATGGACTAGCTCGTGGAGCATCAAGTCAGTTGGATTATGCTACCAAAAGGGTGGTTTTGTAATTTGAGGATGGTGTGGAGGTTGTTATGTTTAGCGAGTATCGAGATTACCTATCCAATGTAATCTCCACCCTTATGGCCAAAAAGTTAGTTTGGAAATAGTGTGAGGTATTTCAGCCTATGTACATGACTTGACTTCTGTGGGTACATCTATTAAGGACATTCGAATGGTTAAATAATTTTTGGATGTCTTTCCTGAAGAATTTTTGGAGTTGTCTTTGGATAGAGAGGTTAGGTTTGGTATCGAGGTACTATCGGATACAACTATAGTGTCCATTGCTCCCTATTGTATGGCACTGAAGGAGTTTATGGAATTAAAGTCTCAACTTCAAGAAATTCTTGATCGAAGGTTCATTTGGCCAAGTATGTCTCTGTGGGGAGTACCAGTTTTATTCATAAAGAAAAAGATGGTGCAATAAGGATGTGTGTGGACTACCATCAGCTGAATAAATTGGCAATAAAGAATAAGTATCCACTTCGAGGGTTGACGACTTGTTCGATCAGTTTCATGGGACCTCTATATTCTCTAAGATTGATCTCTATTCTAGGTACCATCAGCTTAGTTTTAAGGAGACTGATGTTCATAAAACTACTTTTAGGATTCGTTATAGGCACTACGAGTTTCTAGCCATGCCTTTCGATTTGATGATTATTCTGGCTATATTCATCGACCTTTTAAATTGGGGGTTTTCCAGTCGTATTTGGATCAGTTCATCGTGGTATTCATTAACGACATTCTAGTATACTCTAAGACTGAGGGTAATCGTGATGAGTATCTTAGAGTGGTTCTACAGATATGGCATGAAAAAAAACTTTATGCTAAGTTGAACAAATGTGAGTTCTAGTTAATAGAGGTAACTTTCTTGGAACACGTGGTGTCTACTGAGAGGATTCGAGTTGATCTTAAGAAAATTGAGACTGTACTTGAGTAGAAAAAACCTAGGAATGTGTCTAAAATTTGTAGCTTTCTCAGTTTAGCGGATTATTACCGAAGATTTGTTGAAGGGTTTTTACTTATCGCAGCTCCTCTAACTAGGTTGTTGTGTAAGAACTAATCACTTGTTTAGACTGTTGAGTAGCAATTAAGTTTTCAAAAGCTCAAATCTATTTTGACCTAGGCTCCTATTCTAATATAGCCTGAATCTGGTAAGGAGTTCATGGTTTATAGTGATGCATCACATGTTAGTTTGGGTTTTGTTTTTATGCAAGATTGTAAGATAGTGACTTATGTGTCCTGACAGCTTAAGTCACACGAAGGCAACTATCCCACATATGATATTGAATTAGCTGTGGTTGTCTTTACCTTAAAAATCTGGATGCATTATCTGTATGGTAAGAGGTGTATCATTTACACTGAAGACAAAAGCCTTAAATATTTCCTAACTCAAAATGAATTGAACCTTAGGCAACGTAGATGGATTGAGTTACTTAACGACTACGATTGTCCAATTGAGTATTATCTTGGGAAGGCTAATGTGGTGGCTGATGCTCTTAGTCATAGGGTAATGTCTAATTTGAGGGCGATGTTTGCTCGTCTAAGTCTGTTTGATGATGGGTGTCTGTTAGCTGTGTTGCAAGTTAAGCAGACTTGAATTGATAAGATTCGTGTTAAACAATTAAGGGATTACTCTTTGATTCTGTGATTCTATCAGGTTGAGGAAGGTAGAACTTCTAACTTTGGGCTAAACAGTGATGAGGTTCTATGTTCCCGAGGCTGGGTTTGTATGCCAATAATTTTGGTTTAAGGTAATCTATTCTACGGGAAGCACATAGTAGCCCTTATGCTATGCATCCTGGCAGGAATAAGATGTATCTGGATCTCCAAGAGTTATACTGGTGGCCAGGTTTGAAACAGAAGGTAACATATTTCATTTCTCGTTGTTTGACATGTCCGCAAGTTAATGTTAAGTATCAATTATCTTTGGGTTTGCTTCAACCTGTTAAGATCCGTCTTTGGAAATGTGAACGAATGACTATGGATGTCGTTAGTGGGTTGCCCTTAACACCTACTAAAAAGGATTTAGTTTGGGTCATCGTGGATTGTTTGACCAAGTCTGCTTATTTTATTCCTATCAGGATAGACTATTCTCTTTAAAAACTGGCTAAGTTATATATTTCCGAGATCGTTAGACTTCATGGGGTTCTAGTCTCAGTTATTTCTGATAGGGATCCTTGCTTCACTTCTTGATTCTGGAAGAAACTTCATGAGGCTCTGGGTACTTGTTTGGACTTTAGTACTGCATTCCATCCTCAAACAGATGGACAATCTAAAAGAGTGATATAGATACTTAAGGATATGTTACAGAGTTGTATGATCGACTTTTGAGGTAGTTGGAAAGAGTTTTTACCACTAGCTGAGTTCGCTTATAATAACAGCTTTCAGTCTAGTATTCATATGGAACTTTACGAGGCTTTGTATGGTTGTAAGTTTCATACCCCTTTGCGTTGGACTGAGTTAGATAAGCGACAGGTTTTGGGTCCTGAGTTAGTTTTTAAGACTGAGGACAAGGTTAAATTGATTCGGGATTGTTTGAAGGTAGCTTCTAATAGACATAAGTCATATTCAAATATTAAATGGAAAGATATCAAGTATTCTATGGGTGATTATGTTTTTCTTAAAGTATCTCTGTGGAAGAAGGTCTTTCGGTTTGGACATAAGGGTAAGTTGAGCCTTAGGTTCATTGGGCTATACTAGATTCTAAAATGTGTGGGACCGATCACCTATCAGTTAGAGCTACCTCCAGTGTTGGACCATATTCATGATGTGTTCCATGTCTCTATGTTGAGGCGGTATCGGTCTGAGCCATCTCACATTGTATTTGTTAAGGAGATTGAGGTAAGACTGGATTTGACCTTCGAGGAGGAGCTGGTTCAGATTTTGGGTCAAGATGTTAAGGTCTTGAGGAGGAAGACCATCCCGTTGGAAAAGGTTCTGTGGCAGAATTATGGCAATTAGGAAGCCACTTGGGAACCTGAGGATTCAATTCGATAGTAATATCTGCATCTATTTAAATCAGGTAAAATTTCGAAGCTGAAATTTCTTTTATTTAGGGGGAGAGTTGTAATGCCCCAAAGTTTTAATTTTTTGATTTGTGAAATTCTGTCATATGATAAGTACTTGCTTCAGTGGTTGAGTGTCTTGGATGTGTGTATTGTGAGTTTTAAGTTTGAATCCTTGCGTGAGCTATAAGAATTAATATTTTTTTGTTAACATTTTGTAGGTTGCACGGCTAGGGGAATTTGAATTCAATATGAAGTCAAAGAAATTTGTTTAATGTGTATTAAGGTAGTTAGGATAGTGGGCATAGTTTCTTTATTCTATTTTATCTATTTTTTATCCTATATCATTTTGTTTTGTAATTAAAAAAAAAAAGATATTAATGTTCTTATAAATTTGCTACCCTGGTCGCGTCTCCCTTTCTTTCTTCCCAAATTTCCCTTTGTGTGATTCAATTGGTTTTCAGTAAAGAAAAATATCAAGATCTTTCTTCTACTTTCTTGCTCTATCTTTATTGTCTTTTATTTTATCCTAAGCAAGAGTTGTTCAATTCTTGTTTTGTTTATCTCTAATTGTTGAAGCGGTGCTGCCATATTTTTGTTATTTTTTATTCTTTCTTCGTGATTTCGTTCTCATGTGTTTTCACGTGTTAGGTAAGAGATTGATTCATCTATTGAACATTTGATATTTTGTTCTTTTACTGATTGTTATGCCCAATCGAACAAGTTGTTGTTACTTTGGGTTTTGTTTGTAATTATATCGATGTGCTTTTAGGAGAGGATCAAGGGGCACTTGGTATTCCTCCAGGAACTTGAATCACGTGGTTACTATTTATTCTTTGGTAAGGGTTCGATTATGTTTTGGGGGTCAGTTAAGGACGGAGCATTTAATACTTTTGTTTAAATTAATTTCATGAATCGTCACTAAGTTAATCAATTGAATCCTGTTGTTTGGTTCTGAAATTCTTGTGAGTGATTTCGCATCAGAATTGAACTAGGTGTGTAACAAAAAACCTAAAAAAATAGCAAATGAAAAAAGTCAAAAATTTGAACTGTCGACACTATACGACCGTGTGGTAGGCATTGTGCTGAACCATGTGAGACACACGGTTTGCACCCATTAGGCTGTGTGGGCTACACAGGCGTGTGTGAGGCCATGTGGGCCTAAAATTTTGAAATTTTCTTTAAGGCTTTATAAGTCGTTAGGATTGAACTAGGCCTTCAGTAGGGCAGGTATGTTATAAATTAAGCTACAAAACACAAATTTTTATTATTTGATAGTGTAAAATTAGATATATGTATGCATGTTTGGAATGGTATGTGATATGTAAATTTTGTAATATATTATGTGTGATTTGAAAAATGTTATGTATGATCTATATATGTTATGAAAGATTTTTTATTATGATAGCTGGTAAATTCTGTATGTGCATTGAGGTGGGATTTATGTATATGGAGGAATTGTGAGCAGATATACTCTATCGTATCTGATGGCACAGCCTCACATATTTCTGTAAATGGTGACAAATTGCCCAATAAACTGGCGCTTAGCTGCAAATATTTTGAGAAGTGTCATATTGACACTAAGCGGTGTGTAGGGCTCGATGGGTATTTAATACCCTATATGGTGTGTTGGGATGGTCGAAGATAGTATGTTGCGAATGGGGGTGGGATTGTAAATCTAAATCTAGTATGTTTTGATTCTGTTTCTGTATATGATATATATCAGTTTGGCTTCTAAAAGCATGACTGAAAATTTTATCTAATATTTCTACTTATATTTGTTACACACTGAGTTTCGAAACTCATTCTCTGATTGTTTGTTACTTTCAGGTAACCCTCAGACTTAGGACGGATCGATGTGACGGGAGCTTGGTTAAGTACTTTTGTTAAAATATGGCAAATGGTTTTGTCTATAGTATTTTGATTTTGATGGACTGTTTGAGACATTTTTAGGACTGTTTAAATTTCTAGATTTTATTTTCTAGTTTAACTGTTTTATCGTTTTTGGTGGACTTAAAATTTAAGCCGCAAAATGTTTGATTTTACAATAACAAACCATGTTTTCAAAACTAGACCCAAATAAGATTTTCCCACTGCAAACTCAAAAGTTTACAAAATATACAGATTTATATAAACAACGATTTTATTAAATTAGTTAAGAAAGATTTGTTTCAAATAAATTGGATATTTACATATCAAGAGTTAACGACGTCTTTCCAAAACAAATGAATACTGGGTTTTCGAATGAACAAGTAGTAACATCTCTAGATTGGCTATAATATCTATGTTGGGTTTAGGGTGATATAGCATGGAATTTATTGTAATTGCTAAAGTGATCAATTTCAACAGTATGTACTTTTCCTATTTTGATATTGTTGATAGTGATTAATGTATACTAAAGTTCAATACTTGTTTCATGAAAGCATAAATACATGTATATATATATATATTAAGCACATATATAATATTAAATTTATGTTAGACAAATTATTAGTCTTCTTATATAGATAATCACCTCTATAGTTTAGTGCCTAACAAAGATGAGGTTAATTTTAAGCTTTAAAATTAAGAGTTTTGTGATATCCCGAGGTTAAAATGGAAACACTATGATAATAGATCATGAAGCGGTCAATATAGCGATGAAATTATGGCCGTAAGTAAATTAAAGATCTCACAATTCACTTCATTTGTCTTTTATGCTAGTTGAAAGTTTAGTTGTTGAATTTATTAAGAAAGTAGAATTATGGAATCAAATTATATATCAAATATATCAAAAGTATCACTTGTACAATATTGAAATTTTTAAAAAAAGCATGTACTCTAAGGAAAAGAAGAGATTTATATTGTAACTTGTGTTTCATACCACATGTGCAATATTAAACTGATATGGATAACTAAAATTGTGATTTCTATTTCGAAATTGTGTGAGACCTGTGAGATAAGTGTAATAGCCCAAATCAGGGCCTAGTAGGAATTGTGGTTTCTAGACCACAATTCCGAAGTAGAAAGTATAATTTATGATTATTTTAGGTTTATGACATGATTGCATAATAGTGATAAAAATTCATGAAGGAAATTTTGAGAAAATATGACTAATTTCTCCTTTAGGACTAAATTGCAAAAGTTGCAAAATTAAGTTTCTAGAAGCTTTACGGATGAATTAGTATTTGAAAAATTATTAGGAGTCCTTATTTAGCAATTAGACCAATTTTTGGCACTATAGACAAAAATGCCCATAGAAGGGTAAAATTTTAAAGAAAGGGTGTAAGGGCATTTTGGTCATTTGGTAAATGAAATAAAAAGGGAAAAAGAAAGAAAGAAGTGTCCATCTTCTTCCCGTTGAGTGCCGAAAATCACAACCCCTCCATAGCTAGGGTTTCCTTCATTTCCAAGCTCCAAATAAGTGACTCCAAGCCCCGTTTTTCAGGTTCTTCGTATTTTTGAAATCCTCGTAGCTTAACCTAGCTATTTCTACCACTAATTTGAGCTAGGGTTTATATTCAAAAATATACCCTATATGACATGCAAGTATTTTAATGTCTAGTGGTAGATTATGAAAGTTTAAAGTGTAGTAAACACCTTTCTCTAGGTGATTTTTCATGAAAGTCCCTAATAGGGACCAAATTGCAAAGTTAGTAAAATGTGTAGTAAATGTGCAAATTGATGAGAAATGTGGGCTGCTATGAGAACATAAAAGGTTCAGTTAGGCTTGGATAGTCAAGAAATTAAGTGCATTTCATTTTACGAGCCTAGGGACCGTTTTGCAAATATGTAAAAGTTTAGGGGAAAAATTATAAATTTTGCCAAAGTGTAAATTATGGGCCATTTAGTCAATGTGGGTACTAAATAAGCTAAATTGTTATTTTAGATAAAGAAACACGAAGCTCAAACTAAAATCGAGGGAAAAGTAAAGTAGTGGACTAAACCGAGCATTCACCCACATTTTGGACTCGAGGTAAGTTGTATGTGATAATTTAGCCCTATGAATTATTTAAATTTTATGATGATGAAATTCTATGTGATTATGTAAAATTCCATGAAATTTAATTACATGAGTTCTCACCAAAAGATGATGGAAACATGAAAGGAAAATTTCATGTAAGTATCAAGGATATGAAGGATACAGTAATCATGTCATGAGCATTGTAGGTCCCGTGTAAGACCATGTCTGGGACATGGCATTGGCATCCACATGAGGTCCCGTATAAGACCATGTCTGGGACATGGCGTCGGCACCGATACAAGATATAGATCTCCTGTAAGACCACGTCTAGTACATGGCATGGGCATTTAAAAGAAATCCCGTGTAAGACCATGTCTGGGACATAGCATCAGCATCAGTTTACGATCTCGTGTAAGACCATGTCTGGGACATGGCATCGACATCGATATGAGATCCTGTGTAAGACCATATTTGGGATATGACTTTGACATCAGTTTAAGGTCCCATGTAAGACCATGTCTGGGATATGGCTTTGGCACCTTACTATGAGAATGACATTACGAGTATCCTTCGATATTCTAAGCATGTTAATAGAGAATTTATCTAAGTTGTTTAGCTAACAGGAGAGACTAAAGTTTCATGATGAGTGTTACAGGTACATTTGAGTAAGTCATGAGAAATTATGAAAATGTAAGGCATAAGAATGAGCAAAACAAGTGAATGAGTAAGCCATGGGAAAGAGTAAGTCACGAGAGTAAGTAAGTCTTGAGTGAATATGTTATAAGAATGAGTAAGAGAAGAGAAGGAGTAAGAAGTTATATAAACTAATGATGCCATGTTTGAATGACTTTTCATGACATTTATTGCTATTTTAGTTCATGCAACTTACTAAGCATTTTTATGCTTACTCTCTTATTTTTCCCTTCAATGTAGATTTGTCGAATTAGCTCGGGGATCGCTTGAAGTTGGAGCTTGAAGTCACACTATCAAGGAATTCATTTTGGTATAGTAAAGTAGTATTTTTGTTGTATGGCATGTATATGAAGTCTAGTCATTTTGGCATGTGTTATTTTGAGTAACCAAATGTGTTGGCTATTATTATCATGTAAGTCAAGTTGTAATGGCCTTTGAAATTGGTTAATATTGTTTAAATTATATTTTATGCAATGAGAATGAAATCCATGATATGCATGATGACATGTGAATGCCTCAATGATGAATGTTTTTAATGTATGTTATACCTCGATTTGTGAGTTTGAAACTGGTATGAGTTGGGTGTGTTTCATGCTGGCAAAAAGGCTTGGAAATTAGCCTATAATTGTCCACACTGATGGGCACACGGGCGTGTACCTAGGCCGTGTGTGATACACAGTCAGCCTTAAGGGCGTGTTAATAGGCCGTGTGTCCCCTGCATCCAATTTAGTTAAGTTAGTGTTGAGCACGGGCAGAGCACACGGGCGTGTGCTTTAGCCATGTTAGACCTAAGTTGTTTTTAAGGTTAAGCCAGTATTGCACATGGGCTAAGCACATGGGTCTGTGCCTTGGCCATGTGAACCCAAGATGTTATAGTGTTCCAAGTCAGAGTCCTTCACGGGATAATGACACGGGCATGTCTAGGCCGTGTCCCTAGCCCATGTGAGGGACACGGGCCATAGACACGTGCATGTGTCTAAGCCGTGTAAAAACCCTTGTAGGTTCAAAATAAAAATAAATTCAGCACGGGCTAGGAACATAGGCGTGTGTGACCACACGGCCTGCCCACAAGGGCATGTGGCCCTGTTTTAGGCAAAAAAATTTTAAGTGCCCGAAAGTTCTCGGACTGGTTTCGGAACACACCCGATATACGTTCTGGGCCTCGTAAGCCCTTAATAAGGATAGTAAGAAAATGCATGAAGGGTTTTGACATGGAATGAATTTTTAGAGCCCGAGTTTACATATTCAAGTATGTTTAAATATGGTAATGCCTCGTACCCCGTCCCGGTGTTGAACTCGGGTAAGGGGTGTTACAATAAGTACTATCTATATTTTAATACCTTTATATCCTTTCAATTGTTTCTTGAAGTTTCAATTCATTATTATATATCTTAGAATATTATTAATGATTATAAATGATTGGATCTAACGAGACATTTAGCAAGTAACTAAATTGAAATAAACAAATTCTAGGAAAAGAAAAGACATATTTTATCTTTTGGACAAACTTGAGTATTCTAAAATTTTCTTTGCAACTAATATTATTATTAAAAAGTTAGAAATGTATTATATGTTATATATAATTATAATAAAAATAATCCAACCTGATTAATCACCCTATTATAATAAAATTTCAAAGACTCTCTATGGGGAGCATTCCAGACACAGCTCGATTACCTTTTTTCTCCCTACTTCTTCATCAGGACATCGACCACCTCTTTCTCCACTTCTATTACACCATGTATCAATAATTGGTGCGGTGAGTGTGAATAAAAAACGCGATCTTCATATTATAAATGTACCTTCAATCTAAAATCTCTCAATCGATAGGTTCTGCACCTTATAAGACCTTCGTTCAATTGGATTTGAAGAAGACCTATCAAGCTTGTTGGAAATTTTCCAAAACCCATCACTATTCAGTACCTGGCATAATGACCCTTTGACACCATTGATGGTTATCATTGAACCCATAATTAGTTTCTGCATGCAACTAAATTGAACTGTTGGACACTGGCCTCACATCATTTCCCAAGAAAGTCCTACTCTCTCTTTTTATATGTAAGAATGAAATGCTATAATTTTGTGAATTTATGGAATTAATCACATGAGCAGCCCTACAAGGGTTCTGCTTTGTTAAATTTGTTATGTTGCCATGTAGTGTAGTTAAAAGAAACTGAATTTAAAAAAAATCCCTGGAAAACCAATTTGAATCGTTTGTAATATGAAAATCAAAGAGATGATGAAAACAAACTCTAGGTATTTTCTGTTTGTTAGGGTGGGAGAAGAAATGTCATATTAATGGGAAAATTTGAACTTTAAGAGAAATTGGTTGCCTATCATCCTTGAGAAGAACAAAAATTAGGCTTTGTATTGTATTGTATTGTTGCAAGTTTTCTATTATTGTTGTTGTTGTTGTTGTTGTTGTTGTTGTTGTTGTTGTTGTTGTTGTAGTTATTTTGTTGTTTCTATTTCATTTCCTCACCAACCTTTGAAACTTGACAAGGTTATAGTGTGGAAACACAACCTAACCAACAAGGTCCAAAAGAGCCCGTGTAAAATAAGTTTGATTAATGCACCAATACATGAAGAACCTTCTTATTCCAAATTACCTCATATTCAGTATGCCGCTGAGTTTTACATTTTCTATTTGTAGTATAATAGTTTAAAATTTCTAATACTTCCAAGTTGACTAGGTAGTAATATTACTTTTGAGGTCATCTCTTATTCTGGTCTACTGCTATCAGAGTCAAACAACTATAACTTGCTGCTATCAAATTAACTAAAAAATTAAATTATCTAGAATCAAGAAAGGTACTGGTTTATTTATAAAAATTGTTGTTATCAAATTGGATTATTAAGTGTCCATTACACGATAGGTAAAAATCAAAAAATTATAAATGTGCTAGAAAATACTAGTTAGTTTATAGTTATGTGAGTGAATACATGAATCTTGAATGGAAGAAATTCCTCCTACTATTGTTGGTGGATATTATATATTTATCCCTTAATACCTTTAGAAACTCTATGGATTTAGTTCTCCTTTCATTTATGTTTGAAATTTTATTTAATTGGGGATTTTTTATTTATTGCTTTATTTTTTAAATATGCTTAAGTTCCTTTTAAGGAGGTGAATTTTTTTTTACTTGTTTTTCTCTAGACTTAAAAGAGAAGTTTGTCATGTCGAATGTGGTTTATATTGTTTTTATTTGTTATTTTTTTCCCTTGTTCCTTGTTCTTGACTTGAAGGATAGTAGAATGGTAGATCTAGACATTTGCTTGCAATAATAAGTATTTTTCATTTATATGAATTCATAGTAATAGAATGCTAGCATCATATCAATAGGTTGTGATTCAAGTTTTGCAATTATATGATCCATATTCCTCCAATAATTAGTTTGTTCAAACTTGGATCATTAATTTTCTTTTTCCTTCTAACTTTCCCTGCCTTATGTGATAAAACATGTTTAATCTTTAATCTTTTTGGTTTGTTGTGAAATTCTTCAAATAAAGCCTTGTAAGTGTCTATGGGTTGGTGGAATTAAGCAAACTATTTCGAAGGAAGAATTGGAAGAAGAATTTTCCTAGTTTGCTAAAATTGAAGACTTCAAGTTCCTTAGAGATTGTAATACTGCATTTGTAAAGTATTTTAGATTGGAAGATGCTTCCTATGCCTTGAGAAGCATGAATGGAAAGAGAATAGATAATGCACAAATACGTGTTGATTTTTTGCGATTCTAACCTTCAAGAAGACGATTTTAGCTTTGAAAAAGGAATCAATGCATCAAAAAAATTGTGAAAAACATTAGTGAAAACAACAAAAACAACAATGAAAAGTTGCTACAAGTAGATACAATTAAGGCTGATAGTGAAGCCAAAATCCAAAGTGTAACAGCCCGTTTTTAGTGAAATCGAAACTATAGTTTCGGGACCATAAACTCGAGTCATAAAGAAAATTTATTTTAAAATTATTGTATGGTCTGCATTATGATAGGAATGTTATATGAAAATTCTGATAAGAAAATTTTACCGATTATGTGTTTAATTATGGAAAGGACCAAATTGCGTAGAATGTAAAACTTGAATTCTAGTAGCTAGAAGGATTAAATAGCTATGGAATTCAAAATTTGAGGTCCTACTATAGTAATTAAACCATTAAGAAAAAGTTAGTAGATATTTTTGATGATTCATCCATGGAAAATTAGAAAAAAATGACTAAATTGGAAATGTAAATAATTAAAGGATGATAAATAATTAAAAAGAAATATCATCATACTATTATCACCACCATCCCCAAAATTCTATGGAAACCCTAGGAGAGAGAAAGGAAACTTTCTTGGCTTAATTAGGTATGTTTTCTTGTCCTATTTTTAGTAATTTTTATATTTTTGAGATCAAAATAGTTTAATTTATCTATTTTTGGGATTAATTTGTAAAGTTATCAAAGTATTAAAATTTTTCCATGGATGAATATGCTGAAATTTTGAAATTTATGGTAGAAAATGAAAGGTTATTGATAGATAAACAACTTTTACAAAGTAAATTTTTATGAAATTGTGATTTAAGGATTGAATTGTAAAAATATAAAATTCATGGAAAATTTTTTTATTTTTGTGAAATATAAGGACTGTTATTGTTATATATAAAATTCAGCTAGGCTTGGAATAAGGATTAAATTGCATGAATTTCATTTTCCGAGCCTAGGGACGAAATTGGAATTTGTGAAAAGTATAAGGGCAAAATGGTTATTTTGCCGAGGGTGTAAATTGAATCCAATTGTATATGAAATGTGATAAATTGATGATTAAATTCATTTATATAGATCTAGAAAGACCAAATACGGAATTGGATCAAGGAAAACAAAAAGTGGCGGATTAGTAGATTTTCTAATATGTACGGATATCGAGGTAAGTTCGTTTAACTTAACTATGAATAGTAATATGTTTAAATTTGCATGTTGTATTTGTGTGACTTTCTTAAATGCTTAATGTATGAAATTATTCACATGTCTGATATTGCACGAAGTCCTGTTTGAATAATGAAAATCGATGGATACTGTAACAACCTGGTTTAGGCCCTAATCGGAATAGTAGTTTCGGGACCACAAATTCGAGTCTAAAAAATATTTTAATATTATTTTTTGTGTTTATAGTATATGATTAAGCATGTATAAAATTTTCGTGAATTAATTTTATCGTTCGTGTGATGATTTGTGAAAACGGACTTAATTGCAGAAAATGCAAATGTTGTGTGCCATTTGTTTAAGTGCTGAATTGACATGACTTTTTAAGTATGGGGTCCTCATGTTGTAGATGGACGATTAGAATTATGAATGGACTTATATGCCAATAGTTAGTGGATTTTTAATAATAAATAACTAAGGTTAAAATTGGTATTTGATAAATATTTGATAATTAAATAAAAAAATGCACAAATTAAAGCCATTATCATCTATATTGCTGAAAATTAGAAAGAAAAGAAAAGAACAAAAGAGTGCTAGGGTTCGACATTATTTTTGGCCAATTAAGGTGATCCATTTTTTTATGATTTTTATGTTTTTGTGATTGTTGCTTAGTTTACTATTAAGCCCATGTCTTAATTTGAGAAATTGATGAAGATTTTGAAATGAGCCATTGATGAAATTGGAAGCTTTATGATGATAATTGGTGAAAAATAAAAGATATATGATAGATTAATATGTTTTGTCTTTAGATTTTTTGTGAATTTGAGTATTATGGGCTAAATTGTGAAAATGATATTTTGAGGGATTAAAATGTGAAATTTATGAAACATATGGGTTTATATAGACTAGAGGAAAATTCAGCTAAGCTTATGTGTAAAGAAATTTTGCTTATTTTGTGATTTTGTGAATTAGGGACTAAAATGTCAAAATGTGAAAATGTGAGGGCTAATTTGTAAAATGCCCTAAATGTGTGTATAAGGATTGAATTGAATGATTTGTTGAAGAAAAGAGTTAAATTTGAATGTGTTTAGATCAAGAACCAAAGAAAACAGAATTAGATCGGGGGAAATCGAAAGTAGTTGAATAGCCGTTCATTTCCGTTCATTCCCAGTACGAGGTAAGTCGATACAAATAAATGTGTTGAGTTGATTTAATTATGCTTATATGATATTTTAATTGTGATGAATGGTTATTAGATCTAAATAGGTGAGATCGAGAAAGCTCAGTTAATGTGACGACGTCCAAAAATCCCTGTACGAACCTAGGAATAGTTAGGATACATATGTCATGACATAGGATCCGATATGTGATTTCGTGTAAGACATGTCTGGGACGTTGGCTTCGATTTGTGATTTACGTGTAAGACCATGTCTGGGACATCGGCATCATATTTGATTCGTGTAAGACCCTATCTAGGACAGTGGCATCAATATTTGATTACATGTAAGACTACGTCTAGGACATTTGTATTGTACGCGCTTTCTGAGCTATCCAAGTATCCTATTTGATTCCGAATGGTTCAACGGGAAATTCCAAGAAAATGAATGAGTATATGAATGTTCATCCGATTCAAGTACGTTTGAATTGTATATGAAATTTGACAATGAAAGGTAAGTATATGTGTACTTATGGTTATGTGATAAATGTAAGAATTGGATGAGGGAAAAGATAGGTTATATGCAAGTCAATAATGAATATATAAGAGATATGTGAGAATTATGGATTTGATATTGTGTTATGCCATTAGATTCATGAATGATTTGGTTTATAATTGAGTTATGTGATAGATTTATTTGTATATGGCTTACTAAGCTCTTTGTAGCTTACTTTGTGTGTGTTTTCAATTATTTTATAGATATCAAAGCTACCGGGAGCTCGGTTATTCACCACACTATCAAACCCTATTTTGGTACCTTTTGAAAATGTGAATATTAAAATATGGCATGTATAGGCTAGAAGTATATGTTTATGCTTTTGAAAGCTGTAAATCTAGCTAAGTGATATGGCTTGGCAATGGATGTGATTTTGGTATATGCTTTATGTTGAGAAATGGTAAGTTTTGATGTGTATATATATGGCCTAGTGAGAATTGATCAACTCGGTAAGTTAGTTATGGAATTGGCATAATTTTGGTATAATTTTGACGTGGTAATTTGAGTTGTTGATCAAGTATGAATGAATGAGTTTGGTTTGTGAATTTAGTATGTTTAAATATGAAAAATGAGTATGAAATTGGTTATTGATGACATGGTTTAAATGGTATATGTTTTGTGATTGGAATCGGTTGAAAATATGGTATATTTGATGCTTGTATTTGGCTTGTAGGGATGACCCAAAATGGGTGGCAACATGGCCTTGCAAATGGCTTATTTTTGCCCACACGGGGAGGGACACGGGCATGTGTCTCTACCGTGTTGCTCGAAGGCCAATTTGAATTGAGCCTGGGCGCACCATATAGCCTCACACATGGGCATGCGCAGGCTGTGTGGCTTAAGTCAGTATACCCTACAAGTTTAGCACGACCTAGCACACGACCTGATACAAGGGCGTGTAGGCCATTTTGAAAGGGCACATGGGTTGGCACACGGGCGTCTGGTTGGCCATGTGACCCAAGTCAGTATACCCTCCAGTTTTCACACAGCCTGGCACACGGGCTTGTCCTTGGCCATTTGACCTAAGTAAAATGTATGCCCTATTTTGCCACGACCTAGACACACGGGCTTATCTAATGCCGTGTGAGGCACACGGCCTGGTCACACGGGTGTGTGACCTCTGAAACTTTGAAAAATGTTTAAGTTTTGAAAAATTTCATACATGTTCGGTTTAGTCCTGACCCTTTTCTAAAGTATGTCTAAGGTCTCGTAGACCTAAGAAAAGGGACTTATTAGTGATATTAAAATATGATATGATGATGTGTAATCTATGATTGTGAAATGTTCCGTTTTTGTCCGGTAATGCCTCTTAACCCTAGTCCGGTGATGTATACGAGTTAGGGGTGTTATAGATACAAGTTCCCATATTGGTTGTAGTCTTGCATATGTTACAGACACACAATAGCTTAAAAAGAGAATCCCAAATTGGCCCTCTCGAGCTTCCCGTATAAGGTTCTAGTGAGCTTCCTGTTATAGCTCTTCAGAGCGTCCTGATAGGTTGTGATTCTACATTTGTTGTGGACACACCTTAGTTCTTATGAGCATATCGATTATAGGCTCTTCATGAGCTTCCTAGTAAATTGGCTCTTTATGAGCTTCCCGATAGTGCTCACTTGAACTTCTCAATATTTGGCTATTTAAAGCTTCCCGTTGCATGGCTCTTCGTGAGCTTCCCGATATGATTCTTTGTGAACTTCCTGATTATAGCTCTTATAAGCTTCTCGTTATATAGCCCAGATAAACTTCCCGATAGGCTCTTTATGAGCTTCCTACAATGGCTCTGTGTGAGCTTCTCGTTACAAGGCTCGAGAGTGTGCTTCCCGATTATGTGCCCTAATTGGGTACCCTTGGATATGAATTGACGAATTTTAGTTTTGCACACTAAAGTGTACTATATGAGCGTATCCATCGATATTTCAAATAAATTCAACGGGTAAAATTCTTGCATGACCAAACTGTACTTGAAATGAGTTGTCATTAAAATGTGCATGTAATATAGAATAATGATATGGAAAACATATGTAAAATAAAAGTCATTAAATAATGAGCTCATCCATATTCTTAATATTATGTGAATTACTTGACTAACATGATTGGTGAAGTTGTGTTTTAGGCTATAAGCCAAATTGCTTGGATGCATTTTTGTATGCTTATCTTAAATGTAAATATATGGTAAGTTGAATTCCTATTATACTAATTTACTAAGCATTTAAAATGCTTACTCGCTTTTCTTTTGTTTGTTTTATAGTGTTCGAAAACTTGTAAAGGTTGGAGTCGGTTGGAGCATTATCACACTATCCACCAGCTCGTTTTGGTATAAATAGTAAACTTATTTTGGTATAATGACATGTATAGATTAACTTGGCTATTGTTGGTTTGAAAATGGTTGTTTGTAATCTAGCCATTGGATTGGCTAGTGATAGTTGTTTTGGTATATTTATAAGGTTAAATCATGATAAATACATATGTGTTTAGTATGGTTTAATTGAGTTGTGTTAAACATGTATGTTTATAAAGGGTAAGATTATAAATATGAATGAATGTGATGATATATCACGCTAGATGATAGAGTTGGCTTTGTTATAATATTTGTATTGGTTGGTATACGATTGCAAGTATTGGTGTACGTTGTTGGCAAATTTGGGTGAGAAGTAAGGCTAGGAAATGGCCTTATTTTGTCCATACTGGTAGACACACGGGCATGTGTCTTGATCGTGTATGACACACAGCCTGGCATATGAGCATGTGGTTTGGCCATGTGCCCCCTGCATCTTAAAATTGAGAAACAGATTGCTCAAAATTAGGCACATAGGTAGAGGTACGGATGTGTACCTCAGCCGACAATCTTGTACACGAATGTGTGCCATGGTCGTGTGAATCTTGCACCTAATTTTTGAAAATTAAATTGTCCACATGGCCTAGCATACGGACGTGTGACCTGGCCATGTGACCCCTACACTTAATTAAGTTGCAAGTCAGAGAGTTACACGAGTTAGGGGCATGGACGTATGCCCTACCCCATATACCACAAGGCCTGAGACATGGGCATGTCACTTGGCCGTGTGAGCCACATGGGCGTGTGACCCCTGTATATTTGAAAAATTTTGGAATTTTGTGAAAAATTCCCTGAGGTCTCGATTTAGTCCCGACTTGTTTCTAATGCTTAAATTGGGCTTCGAGGGTCCAATCAAGGGACGATATGAATAGTTTCAGATATGAATAGTAAATGACATGAATTATCTATATTTGTTCTGTAAACTCCAGTAATACTTCGTAACCCTATTTCGACGAAAGATACGGGTTAGGGGTATTACATTTGTTGGTAACAGAGCTATGATTTAGCCGAGTTTGAGACTAACGTAGCAAGTACGAGTCTAACTATACATGCCATTATATAAATTGTGATAGTGTGATATCTCTTGACCATTTTAAACATGTTTTTCATATAGTAATGCCATCCAACCAAGCTAGAGTTGAATCCGAGGAAGCTAAGAGCAATGCTTAAGCTTTAGTACAAAGAGCTGTATCTAGTAGAAGTAGAAGGCCCATATCTGAGGGCCGAGGTAAGGAGGAAAAAAAACCTTCTTTTAAACGATGAACGAGTGGTTGACAGAATTTTTGAGAACAAATCTTGTTGTACAACAACCTCCCCCTCTTGCTCCTTAACCAGTTCCTGAGATGCCACAGGGTGCTAAACCTGTTAGCACCAGTAAGCCTCCGGTAGATAAAATCTGTAAATATGAGGCAGAATAATTTAGGGCTACTACCAAAGATGATCTAGAAAGGGCTGAATTTTGGTTGGAAAATACCATTAGGGTTTTGGATGAATTATCATGCGCACTAGCTGAGTGCCTAAAATGTGTTGTATCACTGTTGAAAGGCACATCTTATCAATGGTAGAATACTTTAATTTCTGTTATGCCAAGGGAAAATGTTACATGGGAGTTTTTCCAAACAGAATTAAGAAAGAAGTATATTAGTCAGAGATTTCTAGATAAAAAAAAGAAAGAATTTTTAGAGCTCAAATAGGGGAATATGACAATATTTGAGTATGAACGAGAATTTGTTAGATTGAGCAAGTATGCCAAAGAATGGGTTCTGACTGAGGCTGATATGTGCTAACGTTTTCAAGAAGGATTAAACGAAGATATCAAGTTATTGATTGGAATTCTTAAATTAAGGGAATTTATGGTACTGGCTGATTGAGCACACAAAGAGTAGCAATTAAGCAAAGAAAATAAATAAGCAGAGGGAGAAGCCTGGATTTTTAGCAAGAGATCTATGGGGAAGTCACAAGCATCTGTTTCAAAGAAAATAAAGAAATACTATGATCATTCTACCATATTTACGGGGTATTCTGGAAGAGAATGAGGCTTTCAACGCTCTAATCTGAGATCTCCGTCTCCATCCGTTACAAGTGTAGGAAGTGTTGGAAGTCCTAAACCAAGATGCAAACATTGCAATAAATTGCATTTCGATGAATACCGTATAAGAAGTGGAGCTTGCTTTAGATGTGGTTTTTTTTACCACTATCTCAGAGACTGCCCAAAAAAGTCTGCAAAAGATACTGTTCAAACCTCTAGGTTGAGCAATCCCGCCTTGACAGGCAGACCACCTCGACACCCTGACAATCTTAGTGGTAGTCGAGGTGTGACAAAAGAATCAACAATCAAATCTGAAGCTAGAGCATCGACAAGGACATAAGCTATACGTGCAAGAGAGGATGTCGCTACACTAGACGTTATTACTGACACAGTTGCTCTTCTTGACACTGATATAATTGCTTTGATTGATTCTAGTTCAACACATTCATACATTTGCACGAATTTAGTGTCTGTTAAAAATTTATCTGTTGAGTTCATTGAATCGATGTTATGGTGGATAAAGTTTGTAAGAATTGTCCGTTAATGATACGGGGTTACTGTTTTTCGGCTGATTTGATGTCATTACAATTTGATGAATTTGATGTGATACTAGGTATGGATTGGTTGACTCGGCATGATGCTGTAGTTAATTGTAGACAGAAATATATTGTATTGAAATGTCAGAAGGGTGAGATACTTTGTATTGAATCTGTAACACCCCAAACCCAGTCTAGACGTTACGGACGAATCTGACGATGTCACATGAGAATGTTTTTGCAAATCGTTTTGATACTTAAAATCATTCCAGTTCTTATCCTATACTTAAGCCCAGAAACAAAACTGTTCAATTTGTTTAAAAACATTTCTTTTACGCGAAAGCTTTGAAAATGTTCATTCATAGAAAAACTCTTAGTTTAGTTTAGGAAAAGTGCATTTTTGTGGTGTTGCAGTTTATAAATCAAGAAAAATGTTATAAAACCCCTAAATTAAAACAAAACAGTCCTAAGTCCAAAATACAAAAGAAATATTCCCAAAATAATTAATAAAACAGTAAAAACAACAAATTCATAAACCAGGGTACATTTAATCGTGGTCATCTTTGAGTCCTCCGTTGCACCAATCCATCTATTGCTGGGGATTATCTGACAGATAAACAAATAAAGGGGTGAGTTTTCACAAACTCAATGTGTACATCCCCACAGAACAGTATGCATATATACAGATAACATTAACAGATAATAGTCACAATTCGGGCCTAAGCCCATTATAGAATCTGTATGGACCATAGTCCACTCAGAACAGAATTAGATACAGTCTTAGGGCTTTAGCCCATCATAGATATGCATATTAGAATAGAATAACAGATCAGAATGTGCCCACCAACCCTGCACACCATCTTCATCCAACTCTACATACCATGTGGGGATCAAATCGACCCACCCAGCCCTACACACCAAGTATAGGGATAAAATCAACCCATCTAACCCTACACACCATAAGGTACCGTAAAACGATACATATCAGATATATGCAGCCTAGCTGCCAGATAATAGGCTAATAGCCTTTCAGACATCCTTCACTCCAACAACAATCCCACCCCAATGCAATGCAAAATGATATCATGGCATGCTATAATGCAGTTAAATAAATCATATACCAGTATACAGAACAGATCAGATACACATGCTAGTTATATCATGTTAAGGCATACATCATAACATCAGATCAGAAAAATAGGGGTCTAATATATCCTTACCGACCCTACATCAGGTCACAGTCGGCTTAGGCAACCCATGCAACCTTACAGTTCGACACAGAAAAATGGGCTCACATGCCTATGTGGTCTGTTCGTGTGGACCCATACACCCGTGTGGCCCACACAGCCCAAACTGACCTTGGCCGTGTGGATTACATGGCCTGGCCAAAAATTCCACACGCCCGTGTGGTTTATCCGTGTGGAGCCACACGTTCGTATGGCCCACACGACCCAATTAGCTTAGCCCGTGCCTCGCACATGGCCTATCCAGCCTCACATGATCGTGTCTGTCGCGCCCGTGTCTCACTATTAATCACATGACCGTGTCTCACCACACGACCCCCACACAGGCAATCCACACGCCCGTGTGGTGTCGACAGTTTCATTTTCGATTTTCACTAAAATGCAATTTCAGTGCAATCGGAGTACACACCTGAGTTCAAATGAAGCCTAATCAAACACCAAGCACCACACAACCTATTATCGAACAAAAACACACCAAATAAGTCACTTATATGACACTCTAAGACAATCATTCATAACGACTAACACCCAAACTTACAAGGACGTTACCTACTGTTGATCCATCAAAAAATTGAACACTTGAAACGTCAATTAGAGATCTCCAGCCCTTTGATTGCCTTTAGCAATAAGGAGGGATGATTTCACGAAGAAAAGAAGGACAAGAATAAAGAACCAAAAACGGCAGCAATGGTGGGTTCAAGGAGAGCAAAAATGGCAGCAAGACTTGAGAACAAAAGTAAATGCCAAATTTTCAAGAAGAGGAAGAAGAGATAGAAAGAAAAATAATTTAATTTCCCTCCTCAATCCGTAAATTCTCTCTACCAAACACCCATTATTAGAATTTCAGTCCATCACAAACTCTAATCGTCCAAAGCAGCAAAAATTTAACCCCCTTATTGCGCATGCCAAGGTTTTAACCTTAACCCTAATGTATCACTAACACTCTCTCAACCACTAGACCAGCAGGCCTCTTCTGACATATTTTACCAACAATTAAACTTAAGCCCAACTACCCAAGATAAGGCTTTATTCACTAAAACCCAAAATTTAGCCCAAATCTTGACTTGAACTTGGGACCTCCCCAACACACCTAGAGCATATAGCCACTAAAACAGACATATATTTGTGTCAAATTATTGCAAACCATAATTAGATTTTTTTAATACCACAAATTCATAAAAGCCGAAAATACAGAAATTTGGGGCGTTACAACTCTACCCCCTAAAAGAAAAATTCGTCCGTGAAATTTTACTTGATCAGAAGAGGTGAGGATATTGCTGTCGTATCGAATCCTCTAGCTTCCAAGTAGCCTCATCGGTGCTATGATTCCACCACAGCACCTTCACTAAAGGAATAGATTTCCTCCGTAGAACCTTTACGTCGAGATCTAAAATCTGAACTAGCTCATCCTTGAACGTCAGATCTGGTCTAATCTCAATCTCTTCCACAGGTACAATGTATGTGGGATCAGAGTAGTAATGTCTCAACATCAAAATGTGGAACGCATCATGTATGTAATCTAACTATAGAGGTAGCTCCAACTAATATGCGACTGGCCCCACTCGTCTTAGAATCTGATATGGCCCAATAAATCGAGAACTCAGCTTGCCCTTGCGACCGAACTGTAGAACCTTCTTCCATGTTGAGATCTTAAAAAAAACCAAGTCCCCCACAGAATACTCAATGTCCTTCCTCTTCAGATCAGCATACGACTTCTGCTTATTAAAAGTCGCTTCCAGACATTCTTGAATCAAATGGACTTTGTCTTCAGTTTCTGATACCAACTTTGGACCCAGTACACGCCGCTCACCCAACTTAGTCCAGCACAAGGGAGTGCGACACTTACGACCATATAATGCCTCGTATGGTGCCATCTGTATACTGGACTAGTAACTATTGTTGTAGGCAAACTCTGCTAAAGGCAAGTACTCATCCCAACTACCTCGAAAATCTATCACGTAGCTCCTTAACATGTCCTCTAATAACTGAATCACCCTCTCTGGCTGACCATCTGTTTGAGGATGAAAAGCAATACTGAAGTAGAGCCTCGAATCCAAAGCCTCAAGAAGCTTCTGCCAAAATTGAGACGTAAAATAAGGATCCCTATCGGAAATGATCGATACAGGAACCTCATAAAGCCTCACTATCTCTGAGATGTAAAGTTTCGCCAGCTTTTGTAGGGAGAAATCTGTCCTAACAGGAATGAAGTGAGCTGAATTGGTCAATCAATCCACGATGATCCATACAAAATCCTTCTTAGTGGGTGTTAGAGGCAACCCACTAATGAAGTCCATTGTTGCTCGCTCTCATTTCCACACCGGTATCTTCACTGGCTGTAGTAACGTGAAGGCAACTGATGCTTAGCCTTAACCTACTGACAAGTTAGACAGCAAGCCACGAAGTCAATCACCTCACTTTTCAAACTAGGCTACTAGTACACCTCTTGGAGATCTCTATACATTTTGTTCCTACCGGGATACATAGTATAAGGGCTACTATGCGCTTCCCTTAGAATCAACTGTCTCAAGTCTCCATCATTAGGTACACAAATCCGATCTTGAAAGTACAAAACCCCATCATCACTCAACCCAAAATCTGAAGTAGTCCTAGTCTCAACTTGACGAAACTGCAACTCAAGAGACTTATCCCTCTTCTAATTGTAAAAGGTGAAATGTGGTGTACTTAAATTGTGAAGTGATAGAAATTGGAGACTGTTATAAAAGGAAAAGTGGTTTGGCTAGGCTTGAAATGCATGAAAATTGAATGAGAATCATAAACCGAGCCTAAGGACTAAAGTGTAAAATTGAGAAAGTTAGGGGTAAAATTGCAAAATTTGCTATAGGAAGATTTTGAGTTGTTTTGAATAATGTGATTATTAAATGAGCTAAATGTGTCGTTCTAGATTGAGGAATCAACCTTGACCGAGGCAAGGGCAAGGGTTCGGACTAAATTGCAAATTATCGCATTTTGTTATCGAGGTAAGTTTATATGTAAGTAATACATCTATTTTAATTTCATAAATGTAAATTATTGTATGATATGGGAAATGTTGGATAACTTTTAGATTTGGTGAATTATGGAAAATTGGTGTTCCTAATTGAACCATTGTAAAAACGAAAGATACGGAGAATGTGTAGCTAGGTCATATGTGTGTTTATGAGGTTAGGACACCATGTGCACAAGAGAGCTACGAGATGCTATGTGGTAGCTAGGTCACATGTGTAATACGAGGCATATACCATGTGTACAAGAAAGCTACGGGATATTCTTACATATGTAGCTAGGTCAGATGCTAAATACTCTATGTATTCCATGTAGATACGAGAGCTACAGATGAAAAATAGCTAGGTCCCATGTATGTTACCGGGGGTACAACATGTAGACACAAGAGCTATGATATATATAGTAAGGTCGCATGTGTGAGTCCGAGTGTTGGACACCATGTAGACACGAGAGCTATGGGATTTAATGGCTAGGTCACATGGGTGATGATGAGAGTTCACCATGTGTACACGAGAGCCAAATCATGTGTTGGTGGAGCTATGTGCTGAAACCACCGAGTATCGAATGTTATTTAGAAGGGTTCAACGGGAAAGCTTACAAATGATATTGGTGTGGTTATGTGGTGTGTAAGTGTAGGTGTAATTATATGAGCAAGCGATATTGTGGGAAATTGCATGTGTGTGAAAGGGTCCATGTGAATTTGAGTAAATGAAAATATTGTGCTTGATATGTATATGGATAATGGTAAGATTAGGTGGTAAGTTGATATGTTGAGATATGATTCTTGACATTAAAAATGTTGGTATGATGTTAATTATTTGCATATAGACTTACTAAGCTTCTTAAAGCTTACTCATTTATCTTTTTCCTTGTTTTATAGATTAGTCAAGCCAACTCGGAGATCGAAAAGTGTTGGAGGATCACCCACACTATCCACAACGTTCTTTTGGTATTATAATATGTACTCTTTTGGACTATGGCATGTATAGGGACTTAGTGGTGTTGTAAATGTCATGTTGGTTTGGCTATATTGTGGCAATTGTCAATGGATAAGTCATTTTGTAATTAAGTCCATGTGATTTGGCCAATGATGATATTGGTTATTTATATATCCTTATGAGGTAATTTATGGAATGCTTAGTGTGTGGTTAAGTTGAAATGGATGATTGATGGTTAAATGAGGTCATTTAGATGCCTAAAAATGTGCATGGAATGTGGTAATAAAATTGGTATAATTTGTATGTGTTTTGGGACAAAGAATGGCTTGGAAAATAGCCTAACCTAGGGCCACACAACTAGCCCCCACGACCATGTGTGTAGACCGTGTGAACCTTGTATGAAAATTTCGGAGAATAAGGACGTCACACGGCCTAGTCACACGAGTATTTCCCGTGGCCGTGTGACCAAAATTGCATGCTGACATCATAAATAGAATGTCCCAGTTTTTCACACGGGGAGGCCACACAGGCGTGTCAAGGCCGTGTGAGGGACATCGGCATGTGCTCGGCTGTGTGAAAATCCTGTAGGTTCGAAATGAAAAATATTTTTTCAAAAATTCAACACTGGTTAGGGACATAGATATGTGTGACTACACGGCTTGCCCATATGGGCGTGTCCCTATCTCATATGGGTGTGTGCCCTATTTTTGACTTAATTTTCCAAAATTTTTCTAAGTTCTCGGTTTGGTCCCGGACCGTCCCCAAATTTTGTTTTGGGCCCTGTAGGCCCATTTTAAGGATTGTATGATATATTATGTAAAAGTTTTAAATCGGAACGAAATTTATGTCTCGATTTTGTATGATTGGTCGTGATATTGTCCGGTAATGCCTCGTACTCTATTCCAGCATCGAAACTGGGTAAGGGGTGTTACACATATATACTGACTTAGTCACACAGCTGACTACAAGCTCGTGTGTCTAGGCCTTGTAACTTACTGACTTGGTTTTTAATTAATCATCAAGGGACACATGGCCGTGTACTAAGGTCATGTGCCACACACGGTCGAGCCACACGCCTGTGTGCTCAGCCGTATGGACAAAAATAGGCTAGTTACAAGCCACATTTCACACTTAAAAGACCAACACCTACACAAGCTCAAATTGCATCAAATACATACTCAATTGAACAATCAAATAGTACTATTTCATGCATAATTCCTACCATATCAATCTCAACCATTTCAATATACACTTCAATACCATTTGCTTAACCAAAACATACCAAATCATTATACATATTCATCAACTTAACCTATTTCAAATATGCATTTTCTCACCATTCCAACAACCAAACCAAACCTTAAAAGCATACCAATTCATCATCTCAATTTTATACCAAGACATGTCATTTCATAAACCACAATACATCATCACGATAACCATACCAAGTTTGTCAAATCACAAAACAATTTTATACATCACATACCATATATCAACTCATAAAATAAGCTAATTTGCATAGCCAAAATCACTTACATCAACTACACCATTTACAAGCCAACTTACATGTCTAAGTTCATAACTCAAAACATACCTAAACGACCCTAGCTTATACATGTCATATACCATATATACATAACATCAAAAGGTACCAAATAGATGTTCGATAGTGTGATGACATTTCCTGACGATTCCTGGATCCGAGATAGCTCTATTCTCTATAAAAAAGGGAAAAAATAAATATAGTAAGCTTAAAATCTTAGTAAGCTCGTATGTAAATGAACTTAACAACTCAAATAAGTATCATTCAACCATTAAACATTATAAATAGCACTTCACATGTAAATGCTCAAACCTTTCCCATGTTACACATGATCAAGTATCAATTCATGAAATTTCTCCCATTCAATATTCATATAAGTTTCATACGTACCTGAACCACTTAATTCGATTGTACTTTCATTCTCGTCATAACCATGCCCGTTGAACCATTCAAAATCGTTAAGGATACTCAGAAATCTCGTATAACTCATACAATGTCATATCCCAAATATGGTCTTACATGTTATCACATATCGATACCAATAGCCCAGCTATAGTCTTACACAAATCCCGTATCGATACCATGTCCTAGACATGGTCTTACATGTAATCTCATCTCGGTAATCCTAATGTCATGACATTTGTATCCTATACTATTCCTAAGGTTCATACGGGACTTTCAGACGTCGTAACTCTGTCAATTCTTGCTCATACTCAACCATTTAGCATTTTATGCAATTCATTGATAAATAAACATTTCTAATACAATTTAAGAACGTTATTTAGCATATGAACTTACCTTTTATTCGAAATTGACGGAATCGGGTCGACTACTCGATAGCCTTGCTTTTCTGCCAATCTAAATCCGAATTCTTTCTTTTTTTTATCTATATGAATTCAAAATTAACTTATTTATTCATCTACCCATTCAATTTAATCCAAATATACACATTTGGGCATTTTTACACATTAGCTCCTAAAGTTCCACATTTTACCAATTTAGTCTTTATTTCATAAAAACACAAATTACATCAAATTTTAATACACCCATGTTTAGCCGAATTCACTATAGGTCCCTAACAGCCCTTAACTTTTATTTATTTCACATTTCAACTCCTCAATTTACATATTTCACAATTTAACCCCAAAATTGCATTTTCAATAAAAATGACTTTACAAAATATGATGATCTATCAACAAATACTCATTTTTCATCATCAAACATTCAAGAGCTCAAGCATTCATCAATAGCAACTTTTAAAACATTAAGCAGTTTTGCAAAATAATCCATGGGCTAGCTAGTACTCAATGCAATGATCACAAAAACATAGAAATCATCAAAAACCGAGCTAAAACCGTACCTTAATTAAGCTTGGAGTGTGCCAAAATGTTTAAACCCTAAATGGTTGTCTTCTTCCTTTAATTTCGGTTCAAAATAGATGCTAATGGGCTAATTTCATATTTGTTTTATTTTATTTTACATCATTTTAAAAAATTACCATAATAACATTTAATATAAAACATGGAAACTATTTAATTCATGCCCATAATGGTCCACTCAAGCTATTAATAGTATAATAACATCATAAGGACCTTTCAATTAATAAACCATAGCAACTAAGCTCTTCAAACAATTAATATGGATCTTTTGCATTTTACACAATTTAATCATTTTATCAAAATTAACCATCAATCGATAAAATTAAATCACGAAATTTTCACACATACTTGCTGTTATGCTGTAAACACATAGAACAATATTAAAGTAATTTTCTGACCTCGGATTTGTGGTTTCGAAACCACTATTTCAATTTAACAAAAAGCAGGCGGTTACAACCAATCCTTGATGCTCACACAGAGCTACGGTAGTCCGTAACTTATGCGGTATTACTACCAATCACTATTTTTATACCTCGATGCTCACAAAGAGCTACGGTAGTTCACAACTATGCGACTACCAATTACTATGCTTGTACCTTATAATGCTGGAGAGACTTATCAAGATTACTCGTCCAAGCTAAATCCTATTTGCAACATATGCAAAATCACCTTTACAGTAATCCATCGAATTTCCTTTATTCAACTGGGACTTATTAATTCTCAAATAATATCATTTTATCATATCTATACATTGAACATACAATTAACATCCATATCATATAACATGCATTTCAAGCATTCCAAGATTCAATATTAAGTTACACGAACTTACCTCGATACTTGTTTGTATACAAAAGTCTACTAATCTGGGAATCTTTCCTTTCCTCGATCTAGCTTCATATTTGAGTTTTTCGGATATAAATAAATAAGTTTAATCATCAATTTAATATATTTCATATTCATTTGGACTCAATTTACACTCTAGGAAAATTTATTATTTTGCCCCTAAATTTTTCATTAATTCCAATTTCGTCCATATTACACAAAACTTTTAACTTATTCTTCAATTTAATCCTTTACCCAATTCTAACTTGAATTCTATCAATTCAACCCCTAATTCATCAATTAATTCAACATAAACCATATCCAATAATCTACTAACTTTCAAATTTTCAACATATACTAAGTAGTATTTTGTTCAAGGATCATAAAAACTCAAAAATTACAAGAAAATGAGTTAAATTGACTTACCAAATTAAATTTGAACCCTTAAACCCTAATTTCTCCTTTTTCTTTTTCTTTCTTTCTTTCTTTCTCCACTGTTGGTTTCAACCTATTCTGTTTCTTTGCTTCTTTTTCATTTGTTTTACATATATATATATAAAATAATATAATATAATAATATAATAATATAAATTAATATATTACTTATTTATTAAGTTAATATAATATAATATTTTTTAATTAAAATATCTTTGATATTTTTATTGTAAATCACCTTAACATTTTAAAATGGCATAATTACTTATTTGGTCCTTTTAACTTTCTTTAATCTATAATTAAACTTTCACCTCTTTTGTAATTTAGTCCTTTCCTATTTAAAGCTAATTCACCTAACAAAAACCTAATTAAACTTACAACTAACTTTGTAAATATTTATTAAAAATATTTACGAATCCGATTTACCGGAACGAAATCCTGGGAATGCACTTTTTTTTCAATTTGGTCCTTTTTAATCAATTAACCATATTATCAATAAAATTTTCTTATCAAAATTTTCATGCAACCTTTCTATCATAATATAGACCATGTCACAATATTAAAATAAATTTTCTTTCTAGCTCAGATTTGTGGTCACGAAATCACTGTTCCGATTTCACTGAAAATGGGCCATTACATCGTTGATCATTCCTTGCCAACCAATAATCTTGCCAAATTGACACCAATGTTCTAGAACCAATCCTCTATTTCAAACCCGAACCTAGAAGACCCTTTGCACACCAGATACATTTCCATACAAACGATGGATTCGCCCCTAAAGAAGCCTCCATAAAAGAAGGACCATTAAAATACTTGGCTCTAAGAACACGAACAAATAGCGAACTCAGATTTTCCATAACACGCCATCCCTGTTTTGCTAGAAGAGCAATATTGAATTTGGACAAATTGAGGAACCCCCTCCCACCCTCCTCTTTTGGTACAAACAATTCTTTCCATGAACACCAATGAAGGCCTTTTCTCTCAACACTCTTCTACCACCAAAATTGGGCTATGAGCGCTTCCAAATCTTTGCACACAGTCGACGACAACAAGAAATAATTCATGGTATACAACGGAATAGCCTAAAGCACAGTTCTAATTAGAACTTCCCTCCCTCCCATAGATTGCAATCTCGAGCTTCAACTTGATACTCTCTTAGTTAGTTTTTCTTTGAGCTCCTTAAACGCCCTCCTTTTGTTACGCCCCACTATTGAAGGAAGACCATGATATTTTTCTAGGTTATTACTCCAGTCAACCCCCAAAACCCGACACACCTTATCTCTTCTATTCTATTCAACATTTGAACTAAAAAAGATCCCCGACTTATCAAAATTGATTTCTTGACCAGAACGTTAGGCATAAACCTCTAAAGTGTCTTTGATCGCAATAGCCCCAGAAACTGTTACATCCCCAAAAATAAGGCTATCATCGGTGAAAAATAAATGGGTGATTCGTGGAGTATACTTATTCACCCGAAAAACATTAAGAGCACCTCTAGTAGTAGCCATTCGAAAGAGAGTCGACAGCCTTTCGTTACAAATGAGAAATAAATAGGGACTAATAGGATCCCCTTGATGAAGATCTCTATATGAGAAAAACAAATTACCCACCTCCCCGTTCATAACTATAGAGTAAGATACCGATGTAACACAATGCATGACATTCTCCACCCACCTATCCGAGAAACCCATTCTTTAAAGCATAGCTTGCACAAAACACCATTCAACCCGGTCATATGCTTTACTCACGTCAAGTTTTAAAGCAAGTGATCCCTTTGACCCTACTCTTTTTCTCTTCATAGAGTGTAAAATCTCATATGCTGATATGATGTTATCAGTGATAAGTCTTCCCAGAACAAAATCACTTTGTACTTTGTCAATACACAAATGAAGGATCTTTTGAAGCCTATTCGCAAGCATCTTTGAAATTATTTGATAAAGAAAATCACAGACTAATAGGCCTAAAATACGTCATATAACGAGGAGAACTAACCTTGGGAATGAAAATAATTCTTGTACTGTTGATATCAACCATATTATGAAGCCTATGCAATGTCTCAATACAGAAATCAGCCACATCTTTGCCCACAATGTGCCAAAACCGTTGATAAAAAATCGCCCCTAAACCATCTTCCCTAAAAGCTTTTAAAGGGCTCATATCTTTTAGAGCCACACACACCTCCTCATAAGTAAAATCATTCTCGAGATCCTCATTCATAAGTTAAGATATGCACAATTCAACCTCTTCCAAGATTGAACTTGGATCGCCCACACCTTTCGACATAAATAAAGTGTTAAAAAATTAGTAGCCAGCACTAATAAATCTGCATTGCTGATAATGGCTCGCGATATTAAGTAATAAAATTTATAAAACTGATCACACCAAAACTAACTAATATCACGATAGTAAAGGCAAGCGCACCTATCGAACAATAGTATAGTTTAGCGGCAAGACCGAGTTATCGTACCCAAGGGAACTAAAAGTACTAATACTTACTTCCTTTCTATTATCTAGCCTAAAAATAAAAGAGGTTTGTTTGAAACTAATTCTAAAACTAACTAAAAGTACACAAAAAGTAAATTGGGGAAAACTTTAGGGAAAAGCTGATTGATATAAGCAATACTTAAGGGAGAATCCATCTAGACTTCACTTGTTATTGGTTCTTGAGCTAGACAATTTATTCACTTGACTTGATCCGTAGAGATCCCTAATTTATGCTAAACCCTACTAAAGTTCCTTTATTAATTAACACCCTAGGTTGCATTAATTCGATCTATGATTCCCTATATTAGGTTTGACCCTAATCCGGCAGATTTATGTCGCCCTATGTCTAGGGTTGCATGCAACTTTGCTTAATTATGGTAGATCTACTCTTATCACAGGGACTTTTGCTCCTCTGCTTTAAGCACATCCGTTTCTTGAATTAATACCTAGGCTTATTAACACAAGAATTAAGCACACATAATTAAGAACAACTCAAGTATTTATCATATAACTCAAGAATAAATAATAACAAGATTCGTTTTAGGTTTCATCCCCCTCAAGTATTTGAGGGGTTTAGCTCATAATAAAGAAAGAAAACATCTCAGAAGAATTAAGATAACAAAACATAAAGAACCCGAAAACCCCTGAAGGAATTTAGGGAGATCCTTTGTCTTGATGTAGAATTCTGGCTTCTGGGATGAATCAATCGGCTTCCCTTGGAGTAATCCCTTGCTTTCACTCTTTGTGTTGGCAGAAATATGGCGCTCTTTCCTGAGAAAAAAGAGTACATCCTTAGAGTTGCCTCTTGGGGTCTTTATATAGAGTTTAGAATGGCTTTCTTAGCCCCTAAGTATCCAAATCCGAGTGAAATTCCTCTTCCTCACGACTAGAACACACCCGTGTGCCACGCTTGTGTGCCACGACAAGAGGCCGTGTGAGAGTCTATCGATGGAGGCACGGCCGTGTGGCCTGGCCGTGCTTGTTGAGGGCTGGACCGTGTGATCTTCGTGTGGCACGGCCGTGCGATGATCCTTGGACCATGTCAATTACACATTTTGGCCCAGTTTCTCTATTTTTGGTCCATTTTCCGTTCTTTTCTCTTCCCTATGCTCTCCTGAGTGTAAGATATGAAAAAGAAAGATTAAGAGCACTAATTCTCACTAATTTGATAATAATTCATCCAAATAAAGGCTAAACATGGGGTAAAAATATGTATAATTTATCATTTATCAATTGCTCTCATGAATATTACCCTCACCATCCACCAACTCCTCCACATTATTCCTCCATCAACGGTCTGTTACCGTTTGATGAAAAAATTTTGTATTTCTATCCCCATTTTTCAACCAATTCGCTCTCGCTCTCTGCTCCCAATAAAGCTCCTCTCAATCAGCCTCCATGTTAAGTACCAGTTTAGTCCCCACTAAAGCCCCCAAAACGTCATCCATGGGAATAGCTTCATTAAAGTTAATCAACTACTTTTCCATCTCTTTCTTCGTAAGAGACTTATTCTTCTTAATTCTCTGAAACCAACTCTCAAGGCCCATTTCTATCGCCTTTACCTTGTTTGCAAAATCCCCCATACTCTCAGCCCAAATCCTACTCACCTTCCTCTCACACAATTCCTCCATAAGCCACGTAGCTTCAAATCTAAATTGCCACTACTTTGGGTGCTGGTTTCCCACAATCAAATTCAGCAATGAAGGACAATGATCTGAAAACACATGTGGCAAATGAGACAACTTAAAATTGGGAAAAAAATCCAACCAAATAGGATTTGCAATATGTAACACCCCTTACCCGGGTTTAACGCCTTACCTGAGCACGAGGCATTACCAGACAATATCGCAACCATTCATACATAATCAAGCCATAAATTTTCGCTCCAATTTAAAACTTAATCACAAAATATCATACAACCTTTAAAATGGGCTTATAAGGCACAAAACATGGTTTGTGAGTAATCCGAGACCTAACTGATAACTTAGAAAAATTTTGGAAAATTTAACATAATACAGGGCAGACGCCCGTGTGAGACAGGGGCACGCCGGTGCGGGCAGGCCGTGTGGTCACACACGCCCGTGTCCCCTATCCGTGTTGAATGATTAGATAATTATTTTTCATTTCAAACCTACAAGGTTTTCACATGGCCGAGCACATGCCCATGTCCTACCACAAGGCCTCGACACGCCCGTGTGGCTCCCCATGTAAAAAACTGTGGACACTCTATTTATGATGTTAGCATGCCATTTTGGTCACACGGCCACGGGACACGCCCGTGTGACCAGGCCGTGTGACGTCCTTAAGCTCCGAAAATTACAAGTAGGGTTCACATGCCCAACACACATAGCCGTGGGGTTTGGCCATGTGGCCCTAAGTTAGGCTATATTCCAAGCCATTCCTTGCCCCAAAACACATACAAACACTACCATATTTGACACCACATATCAACACATCTTTAAACATCAAAATATCACCTAGCATACCATGAACTACCTCAAAAGACATATATGAACCATTATCATCATTGGCCATGTCACATGGCCTTGTTTACAAAATGACTTATCAAATGACCTTTACCCACATTATGGCTGAACCAACATGACACCTACAACATCACTAAGTCCCTATACATGCCATAGTCTAAGAGTTTGTTAACTATACCAAAAGATAATGTCGATAGTGTGGGTGATCCTCCGACTCGATCTGATCCTGAGTTGGCTTGACTGAATCTATTAAAATAAGGAAAAAGAGAAAGGAGTAAGCTTCAAAAGCTTAGTAAGTCTATATGTAAATAATTAACATAAAAATAACATTCAACCACACCAAGGATATCTCTCATATACCAACTTACCACCCAAAACTTACCAACTTTCCCATACAATTCATACACATTATTTTCACTTATTTAAGTCCACATGCATCCTCACAACCACATACATTTTTCCATAATTTCACTTTCCCAAATATTATACCTGCACAAACATATCGAACTACCACACCAAATCTCTTTAGTGAGCATTTCTGTTGAACTTTTTGGATTAACATTTGATACTTAGTGGATTTTCCATTCATGATTCCACCAATCACATAAGTCCGACTCTCGGGTACACATGGTGAAAATCATTTTATCATCCATGTGACTTAGTCATTTATTCTCGTAGCCCTCGTATGCACATGGTGAAGGTCACTTTATCACTCATGAGGCATATTCATCAAGTCCCATAAGTATCATTGCACATGGTGAAGGTCACTTTATCACACATGTGGCTTAGCCACTGAGCTCCATAGCCCTCGGGTCTACATGGTGAAGATCACTTTATCACACATGTAACTGAATCATATTTTATCTGTATCACCCGTTATTCCGAAGGTTCAACCGGGAACTCTCATTCCTAACTCAACCAAACATCATAGAAAATTATAATCATTAACAATTCATCATAACCATTAAATATCATTAATGCATAATTAAAATAATTAAATTACTTACATATAAACTTACCTCGATAACAAAATGTGGTAATTTGCACTTTAGTCCGAAACCTTGACCTTAGCTCGGTCAAGATCAATTCTTCGATCTTCTCGATCTATAATGACACATTTAACTCGTTTAATACACACATTGTTCAATTTAGCACAAAATCATCCTACAACAATTTTTACCATTTTACCCTTAACTTCGTCAATTTTTACAACTAAGTCCCTAGGCTCATAAATTGAAATGTATCGATTTCTTTAATTACTCAAGCCTAGCCGAATGTCCATGGCACTCAAAACTGCCCATATTCTCACTAATTCATACTTTTACCCTTCAATTTATTAACTTTGCAATTTGGTCCTATTTTGGGACTTCCATGAAAAATCACCTAGAAATCATAGTTTACCATACCCTAAACATTTATATTCCACCATTAGACATCAAAATACTTACATGTCATACATGGGTAAAATTTTAGATATCAATCCTAGCTTAAAGTAATGGTAGAAATTGCTAGAGCAAGTTACGAGGATTCTAAAAATATGAAGAAAATTAAAAATGGGGCTCGATTGCACTTACTTGTGAGCTTGAAAATCAACAAAACCCTAGCTATGGCTTCCTACCATATTCAGCCAAGGAGAAGAGATTATGGACAATATTTTGCCTTATTTTTCCCTTTTGATTCTTTTATTAACCAAATGACCCAAATGCCCTTCATTAAAAACCTTTAGTATTCCACATTCCTTGGGCATTTTTGTTTAAACTAAGTTAAAATGGTTTAATTATCATACAGGGACTTATAATTTAAAAGCCTAATTTAATCAAGTACTTTATGAAATAAAACCCATATTTTTCACCTATTGCAATTTAGTCCAACATACCAAATTGGACACGCAACCAATAAAATTCACACACCAAAATTTCACATATTTATCCAAACACCCAATAAACATTAAGACTAAATCGGAATAATATTTTAAACCTCGGATTCATGGTTTCAAAACCACTTTTCCATTTAGCCCCTAATTCGGGCTGTTACACAATACCTCTATCAAGGTGTTCCTGAATATTATTGATTCTTGTACGACCTTTTTCCCAAGTAAGCCACTGTCCATTATGGCCAATATCAGTAAGAGAAAAATCCTCTATAACTTCCCTAAATCGACACATTTGCCTTTCCCTCCTTGGGAGACCATCCTTCTTCTTAGTTGAGAAAGTAATTTCATTAAAGTCTCCTATAACAACCCAAGGAATATTTGGAGAGTCATTCAATGTTCGTAACAAGTTTCAAGATGCTTCACACATATTCTCCTTTGGTGCTCTGTAAAACCCCGTACATCTCTAAGTTTTCCCCTCCAATCATAACATCAATGTACCTTCTTGAAAAAGATCGAAGAGTAATCTTGCAATCACTATTCCACCCTAAAGATAAATCCCCACTCTTACCATCTGAATCCACATCAATTCCATTAGGAAAACCACACTTACGCCTGACCTTTTCCGTCCTACAGCCCTGCAGCTTTGTTTCAATTAAAAACACCACCGTGGGATTTATATCTCTTAGCATATGCCGGAGACGATTAACAGTTCAAGGCCTCCCCAAAACCCAAACATTCCAGCTTAGGAGTTTTATTGCTCTCGACTAGCTTGTTTGGTAAGGCCTACCGATCATATATTGTTTTGTACCTAAAATGAAGTACCAAATTTTTCATTCGAATCCTCATATCCAGAAACTCATGAAATAGTAGATTGTACTTGGGGTCGTTTTAAACCATCACTATACACTATTGGACTGCTTTCTTCCTCATGGGCTACTATTTCCCCATCAAAATCCTCATTATGCTGGACCCTATCCCCAATTTTTAATGGGCCTAGAACAATAGTTGACTTTCCTTTATCTTTAATGGTAGCAGAAACAAAATCTTTTGGGATTGAAACCCAATTACCACATTTATTAACTAAATTTGGAGTTAGAATCCCTTCATTCCTTATTTCCCCCATTAACATCAGGTTACCAAAAATAGGAGATTTCCCTCCGTCATCTTCCACAAGCCATTTACTTTTCCATGACTGATTCCTTCTTGATTGAGCATGCAGAGAAATATCTCAGTTAAAAACATATTCTGACTATGGTTGTGTAACTCTAACCGGACAAAAACTTTCCTCATGTCTCAATCTTCCACGTAGAAAGCAGAATAAAGTCAATTTTTCATACTCAAATCGGACATAGACATATTAGCCATTCTTCAACACAATTTTCTTTTTTCTCTTGAAAGGCTTTCTAACATCCACTTTCACCCTGATTCTCATGATACGCTTATGTCCCAATTGAATTACAGCCATGTCATACTCACAAAATTCCCCGGTAAAATTTCCCAACTAGTTAGCAACAGAACCTGCCATAAACCCAAGGGGAAGATCATATATAAGTACCAAAAAATTCACCCAATTTAATTGAACAACTAAAGGATCCTCTCCCAGCTTCAAACAATGGAAAATAAGTAGATAAGAATTAAAATTCCATGACCCATTCTTCATTACCCTTTCTACATCCACTTCATAATAAAAACGAATAAATATCGCTCCCTTCCCATATCTGAAATTGAAACCCCCTATTGGATGCCAAACACTCACTAGAGTCGATCGCATTGCTTGAAAATGCACAACACTAGAAGTAAGAAATACTCCAACTAAATAGTTTACATACGAGATCTCTTGATTAGTCTCTTCCACCTCCAGTTGAATGATTTCTTCCTCTTCATCATCCAGTGAAAGCCCAGCAATTGAATCCTTCATTATCCTCCTACAGAAAAAATAGACAGCTTACCCTGAAATAGGAAAAAAAAAACGAAACCAATCCCAGAAAGAAAAAGTGTGTCAAAAGACAGAGAGAAAGCGGGTCAAAAGACAGATAAAAAACTCCGGGCTACTTGCCTATTAATATTTACTATTTTTTAATTTTATATATTCCATATCCCGTTACCATTTTAGATTTTAATTAATATAAAACAAAGACTATTTTTAGGATAACATTTGTAGAACAGTCACTTTCTCAATTTTCTTTTTAATTTTTTCAGTTGTTTGTTTCTACAACATGTTATCTCAATGATGATAAATAAATTTTCATTTTTTTAATTTTTGGTTTTGATAGAAAAAATTAGGATGCTTTTGTTTTGTAGAAAATAATTTACAAAAAAACATATTTTTTATAAAAAATAGTTTTTTGCTGAAAATAATTTATAAGTGAATGGAAAATAAAACTTTTTTATAAAACTTATCCTTTTGAAAAAAAAATCTTTCACAAAATAATTTTTATAAATAAATTTTATTTTTATATAAAAATTAATTTAAACCAACCCTAATATTATTATCTAAACAATAGTTTTATTTTAATTTTTAAAAATATTAAAATAAAATTCAATGTCATCAAACATACATAACTAATTTTTTTTATTTTTGATAATATAATAAAATATTAATATATCTAGTATAATTTATTATTTTAATAAATTTTAAATAATATTATTAATATATTATTAAAAATATTTATTAAAAATATTTAATAATAAATTTATTTTACAATTTATAAATATTTAATAATAAATTTTTATAGTATAAAATATGAATATTTTAATTATATAGTCCAACTTTAATGTTTTACTATTTACTCTTATATATATAATTTAAATTAAGTTTTAATTTATTATTGAGTTTATATATGATATTTACTATAAAATAAGTTTTGATGGTAAAAAAAGTAAATATTATTATAATATTTTGTAATAAATATATTTATATTTAATTTTATTAAAAGTAAATTTTAAAAAATAATTTTATGAAAATCTGTGAAATAATAAAAAATATTTTACATATAACTATTGAAACAAAATCATTTTCCAGGAAAATAAAGAAAAGCTTAGTGTTGGGCGCCTACAGGATCCCATCTTTCAATCCTGACAACTACCCCATTACTTTTTTGCCTTTAGTGTTATCTGTCTCTCTGTACGTTTAGTTTTTAAATGTCTAAAAATGTTGGGAACTTCGATAAATCCCATAAAACCACCTTCTTCTTCTGCCTCCTGGAATTGCTGTTATTGTTCTTGTGAAACGAGAATGGCAACGTTGTTGTCCTCCACCTCTTCATTTGATTATTATAACCACTCTCTTCATTTTCTTTTCTCTCCTTCCAAGTTACACTGCCCCAGAATTTTGGTCTCCAAGCTTCCTGGACTCAGGTTCCGGGTCTCCTCACCATCTAAATCTCGAGTTTTTTGTGAATCCAAGGTACGCTTTTTTTATAACTCTTTTAATTTTTACTGAATTATTGTTGGGATCATAGCGGATGATATTAGATTGTGTCAACATATGGTTTTGGATGTATTCAGCTCAGCTCGGCTCTTTGTTTCTAGGTTTGAATCACTTCTGTTCTTGGATCCTGTTTGAATGGACTTCATGCTTCTGAGTTTGGATTTAGCTAAAGTTAGCTAAAGTTAAAGTCACCAATCCTAGACATCACCCCTTGAGAGAGTGTCAGCCTGTCAAATGGTCCTTACTGGCTTTTATTTGTTATTAAGGCTTCCTTTATTGGTTTCCCTTTAACTATTTATTAGCCTTTTAAGGTAAATGAAAAACTAGCTTTAGAAATCAAAGTTCTAATTCATTAAAATGAATAAAATCTAACTCTAAATCTACTATAACTGTTCTGCATATGAGATATTCATACAAACCACCTCTGGAGTCCAAAAACTCTACTGCCAATATATGTAATTGTTGGCTGCTTCCAACCCCAACAGTAATAATAATATAGAAAATCATGGATTTTGTTTCCCACAATTCTCATTTTTGTTTCTCAAATTCTTAGTTTGCTTTTGTCTCCAAGTTCTTTTACCAAAAGTAACTACCAAAAAGTATCTTAAGATTTGCTTGCCTTGCTCTGTTGAAAAACAAGTTTTTTCTTCTCCTTGTAGGTATTACAATATTGATGCTGCAGTATTCCTAGTTAATAGGGGCATTGCTTGCATTCCATTATAGATGGTTTAGTACTTCATTTTTACTGGAACACCTTGTAGATCATGTCATTGCATTCACTTGTAATTTGGATTGGCTATTTTTATGCATCATTGCTGTCAATAGGTCTGCTCTTTGTCAGCTTTACCTGATTTAACTTTTGCTCCTTGAAACGATAATATTTTCAATTTCATGTCGATCCTGTACCATACTCTTATTCTTAACCGAGTTTGCTGATGGTATTGCAATTTTATTTTGTTTATTTATTTTTTCAAATGGATGTCAAAATACCTTTTTCTAAAGCTTTTAAAATATATGTTGTGAACCTTTTAGTCTTTCATACTTGTGCCTACGGAGTTAGATGGTGTTCTTACCATCTATCCATGTTATTTTTATCTGTCAGACACAGGAGGGCCAAATTAGAAGATGTTCACCTTTACTAGAAAAAGCATCACTGCCAAGTAATGGTGCACTTGCCTCTGATGAATGGAAAGCAGTCCCCGACATTTGGAGGTCTTCAGCAGAAAAGCATGGTGATCGAGTAGCAGTGGTGGATCCATATCATGATCCACCTTCTACCATGACTTATAAACAGGTAATTTACTTCTTTTCTTCTATATCAAGTTATTAAAGAACTAATTAGTGTATATATTGAAATAGATGAAGAGAATCCCGTTACATAATTTGTTAAAATAATATTTGAGTACTTATTTCTTTCATAATTTGTTTTCGTTTTATTATCTCAAAGTTTATTTTTAGTTAATAGAAAATGTTGCTTTTCCAGTTTCCAGTTTCCAGTTTTCATTCTATTGTTTCCTGTTTTGCAGTCATTATATCTTTTCGATTGCCTTATTTTCAACTCCTTCCATACTGCAGTTGGAGCAGGAAATATTGGACTTCACTGAAGGTTTAAGGGTTATTGGATTAAACCCAGAAGAAAAGGTTGCACTTTTTGCCGATAATTCATGCCGATGGCTTGTTGCAGATCAAGGTGTGTATAATTTGTGATTTTCCATTAACTGCTTAAGTTCAAGGCTAAAAGAATAGGGCTCCCTGGTTGTGTACTTGTGTTAGCATATATAATCTAATAATTTCATCACTAGTTTAAAATACTTGTATTATTATGTTAAAAGGATTCAATATTTAATGTTTTTGATAGCAGGACTCTGCTTTAGATAGATTCCTTTATTTGCTTTGAATCAGAGGCACATAAATCTGCTGCTGTAGAGATGATATAGGATGAAGAGATTATATGCTATATAAAAAGTGAGAGCAGATTGGCACACAGATTGAATAATATTGGTTCGTGTGCAATTGAATCAAGGGAATAAAGTGGGCATTTGTATTCAAGCAATAATTATGAATATCTGTTAAAGCTCATGCAGCTATGCTCCCGTACGTTCTTTTTTTCACTAAGACCTGGCCATACATCTTCTATTTCATTTCTAGATATTACACTTCCAATCAATTCAAAGCCCAAGCAACCTATCAGCCCCCATGAATTTGCGCTATCTATTTTTAGAACTAGGTGACTTGTGCTTGAGCCTTGTAGCATCACCAAATTCAGTTCTATCTGTGATGTTTTATACTAAAATACCAGGTTCACTTAAAGTGTTTTTTTACTGAATAAAATTGGAACTTTCTTGTGTGTTTTGCATGCTTTAAGTTATAACCATCAAGGCGTGTGTCTGGTTTTATGATCTGATTTTATCTTGTGGGAAGTAAAAGATTTTCCTATAGACATCAATTTGGAACTTATTTTTGTTATGGAAGTAGTGAGGCTATTCATTATTATATTGTTAAACTGCTATGAGTACAGTATGCAGGAACTCTTTTATCTTTCACTATTTACCTTATTACTAGTTAAATTTCTGAAATTTGAATAATTTGGGTGCATTAATTGACAAAGGTATAATGGCAATGGGAGCAATTAATGTTGTCAGGGGGTCAAGATCAGCTGTGGAAGAGCTTTTACATATATATAGTCATTCGGAAAGGTTTGACTACATTAGTGCTTTTATAAAATACTTCAGTTTTTCTTTAAGAAAAGTAAACTTGAATTGTCATGTTTCAAGTGAACTTCTCTAGTTTTCATGTTATCCTATCAAAAGATGTCCTGAAATTTTGTGTTTTCCTTAAATTGGATATAATTATCAGTAGGCTTCATTTCAATGTCATCCTATATATACTTCCTATCTCGTTTTTCTCGGGCACTCATGTATCAATTTGAATTCAGTTTACATCTACATGGATGTCTCTTAGAGCCTTCCTCCAGTGGGATTTATCCCTTAAATGGCGATGATTAGGATTTTCTACTGTTAATTTGATAATTTAATATTATCTGCATATCATCGTGAGAAAAGATGTCTCAATGAAGTAACAATTATTCTCATTAGCAGTTAATCATTTCTCATTTATGCATAACACACACTGGCACATAAGCAAAATCACACAAATCTATTATCTTCTGATCATCTTTTGTTCTTATTTTTTGTAGTTATATGTGGTTCGGTTGTGTTTCATTTTCTGAACTTTTCTGCTTTCATTGTGATTAATATTACATGTTTTGGCAGTGTTGGGCTTGTTGTTGACAATCCTGAATTTTTCAATCGTCTTGCTGGAACATTTTCTTCCAAGGCAACCATGAGATTTATTGTTCTACTTTGGGGGGAGAAAGCATGCCTGTCCAGTGGTGAAACACACGGTGTGCCTATATTCAGTTATAAGGATATCATAGAGTTAGGAAGAGAGAGCCGTGTTGCTCATTTTGATTCTCATGATGCTAGTAAGTTGATTAACCATGTTCAAGTTTCGGATAATGTATTTTACTTCTTCATATTTGATAATGTTTTTTCATATTCTTTTCCATGTTGTTCTACTATTTGTTGCCTAACGTGTAAATTGTATTCATTACTTTTTCTATCTACATCCACCGTGCTCTTCATCCTTATTACCTAAAATTTCATCCAGTTGTAAATATCCACTTCGTACATGATGACACTTGATAACTATGATGTTTAATAATTAAAATGAATATAACAGTTTTAGATATGAAACTAGGAGCATGTTATTGGGGGAAAAGGACACTATCAATAATATGAATTGCATATCGTTTAAGCTCATTTGCCAATTTCCTTGATAGAATTATAGCAATTGGCTAAATGTGATCCCAGGACAAGGTTGCAAATATGAAATCATTGGCTCAGATGATATTGCTACTATTGTATATACAAGCGGAACCACTGGTAACCCGAAAGGCGTTTTGCTTACACATAAGAATTTATTACACCAGGTAACTGATTACTACTGAATACATAGCTTTTTGGTATTTACTTTGGAAAGTACCATAAGAACAAAGTTTCAATCAAGTACTGCACCTTTTTGTATCATCTGATTTAGTATGCTAGTACATATTAAGGAAGAATTAGTTATCAGAGAAAAATGGCTGATGTTTCTATGAAATTGTTCTGTTGTTAACCATTGGTTTATGAAATTTCACCTTTTGTAACTTGTGTCATACTTATTTTAGTCCTCCAAGCTTAGGTTGACCTGTTGATCCACGGGTCTTCAAGGTCCAGGTTGTTTGAAAACTAGATTGACCCATGATGCCAAATGCCAAAATCTGAGAATTTGTGGCTTATATTTCAGTAGAGAGGATTCGACTATTTCATTTCTTTTCATTGAAAGTAACATCTTGTTTAATTTAATTTGCTATGTAATATTATTTCCTGTCTGAATTATTTTCCAGATAGAAAATTTGTGGGATGTTGTACCTACTAAAGCTGGGGATAGATTTCTAAGCATGCTTCCTACTTGGCACGTGTATGAGAGAGCTTGCGAGTATTTCACATTTACACATGGAATTGAGCAAGTATATACAACCGTGAAAAATTTGAAGGTATTGTTAATTAGTTGTATATGATTATAGGTTTGCGTTAAAAACATGAAAGTTCTTTAAATTCACTCTAAATAAATGGGGAATGACAAAACAGCTGTATTAGTGTCTACCCTTTTCTGCTTGGATTATATAATGGTTCCCTGCATGGCATGTTTTTTAGTTCATTACCTATTTATATGTTGGTTACATATTTTGGTTTTGCTTTGTAGGATGATTTGAGACATTATCAACCACAATACCTGATTTCTGTACCTTTAGTGTATGAGACACTCTATCGGTATGTCCTTTGGGTTTCTTCAATGTTGATTAACCACCTCCCGCTAAGTTAATTGGGATGCTTTTCTATGAAATCATTGATTCATATTTGTCACTGCAAATATCATGTGTTGCATTAGTTTCAGTCTTCTAGTATATACCATGAATATGATAAACTCTATCGTGGTATCATTATCTTGTGGAAAAAAATTTGCATGCTTTTTTTTTTTTTTTAATGTTATAAAATCAAATTTAATTTTTCTTATTATACAATCTTGTAAAGAGAACTCTTTCAAAGAAGTAATCTTTTGATCAGAGCTTAGATTGTACTCGTAAAGTTTCCTTGATGCTTTTTATCTCATATTTTTATGACATTGAGAAGCAATCGCTCATTAGCTTTTAAAACTTCTGTTGATGTACAATGTATGAGGAGCCAGTTTCATAGCACTCAGTTACACAGCTAAATAATTCTTCTTTTACTAGCTTGGTTGATCGGTATACGTTGTCTTCTAAAGATTGTTGGAAAAAATATCTCTAGTTTATGAAAAATATGTTCTAATTCAGCATGAAGCTGAATAGAACCGCATAGGATTGATTCATTTTCTTCGACAGTCATGAAAAATTTGTTCTAATCTTTTGATCAGAACTTTTTCTTTCAATTTTTCCATCTTTCTTACCATGTACACCTATGAAAAGAAAATTTATGTTTCTATCTTTCTATTTAAATTTCTATCTGTTGAGAATCTTTGATTATTTGATAACATTGAATAGTATCTTTAGAGATTACAACTGATTTTTTTTAGAGACTCTAATTAAGAGATATTCTTTCTTTAGTTGATTCAATGTTGCATGTATATATAGTTGTACATATTTCTAAGAAATACATACTTTGAGAGAGGTTTTTTTCTCAATACATTAGAGTATTCATCTCTAATTTCATCATGGTATCAGATTTTTGATCCTTAATTGATTCAATGCTGCATGTATATATAGTTGTACATGTTTCTAAGAAATACATACTTTGAGAGAGCTTTTTCCTCAATACATTAGAGTATTCATCTCTAATTTTACCATGGTATCAAATTTTTTATCCGATTTTTGAGATTCTTTTTTCAAATTTAAAATTTGTTTTTTCCAAAAACCCTAAAAACACAAAATTGGTACTTTCCACTCTAGCCTTATTTTTTTCTCTCCCCGTCCCTACCATTGGAGTCAGCATTCACTCGTTGGTGAAACCCCAGATTTCGGTGACCAGAGGACCCGCGCGTGGGCCCCATGCGCCATTGCATGCTTCTGCAGCTTTGTTTAACGTGCCGCGCGTGGACTTCACTTGTTGCCATCGTGTTTTTTTCGATGCCGTCGCTATGCTCTCTACTCTCTTCCGGTCATTCTCCTCTAAGTGGTGGTGTGTTTTGGCTAAATTTTTTGTGTGTGTGATCTATTTGGTTTTTTTTTTTTAATTCTAATTGTGCAAGCAGATATTTTTGGGGTTTAGTTATTTTTTTCTATCATTATATCTATTGACGAGAAGTTTGTGATTCCAACCGATAATCCCTCATTGCAAATTAGCCTTGTGAAGCTTGATGGACATAATTACCTTGCTTGATCAAGGTCCTGCTTGTTTATCAAGGCTCGTGGCTTGCAAGGATACATCACCAGTAAACCGTTGAAACTTGAACTCACTGATTCAATCTTTAGTTATTGGGATTCAACGAACTCTCTTGTTATGGCATGGCTTATCAACTCTATGCAACCCTATATTTCCAAAACCTATTTGCTGCTTGATACTGCGGAAAAGATTTGGAATGCTGCTGCTTTCATCTACTTTCGTGTTGGGAATGATGCTCAAATTTTTGAGATTCGTAATAAGGTCCATGGTACAAAATAGGGGAACTAACTATTTCTCAATATTTTGTTGAATTAAGTGGGTTGTGGCAAGAACTTGATTATTATTAAGATTTTCAAGCGAATTGTGCCAAGGATGCGGAAAAATTTTAGAAGATGGTGGAAAAGGAGCGTATTTTTTGATTTCTTGGTTGGGTTGAATACTGAGTGTGATCAGACTTGGGTTCAAGTTCTTGGCAAGATTCCTTACCTTCTCTCCATATGGCATATTCCTATGTACAACAGGAAGAGAGTCGTCGTGTTGTTATACTCTATAATCAACCTTTGGAGAAAGTTAACCTTATTGCTAACCAAGATGATCCATCGGGTGGTAAGTCTGTCAAGGATCACTTGACATGTGACTAATGTGGTAAATCTTGGCACACTAAAGATTCGTGCTGGAAGTTGAATAGTCGCCCCACTCGAGGTCGTCGTGAAAACGGAGGGGTAATTCTAAGCCTCAGGCAAATTTGTCTAACTTTGACACCAGAGGATAAATCCACTTCTGTTGGAAGTTTTACCTCGGATGAGATTCAACATCTTCGACGCCTCGTCTCAAATGGACTCATAAAGTGATGTTTTCTCATGTTTTCATTCTTTTCATAAATTGATTACTACTCAGTTTAATACTAAGGTTAAGATTTTGCGAACTGACAATGGAACCAAGTATAAATTTAATGATTATTTGGAATTATATAGAATTTTGCATCAGACCAGTTGTTCAGGTACAAGTGCTCAGAATGGTATTACCGAAAGAAAAAATCGGCATCTTTTAGAGGTTGCTAAATCACTTATATTCATTATGAATCTCCTAAAACCTCATAGGGGGGATGCGATTTTGATTGCGACTTATCTTATGGGTCCTTGATTTTAAAAGTCTCATCAAAACCTTAAAGGGCAAGACAAATTATCTAATTTCAGCGATGGTCTTTGGTTGTGTTTGCTTCATTCATCTTCGATATGGGAGCAAACTAGATCCTCGAGTAGTTAAATGTGTTTTCATTGGATACTTTCCCACACACAGAAGGGGTACAAATGTTATCATCCGCCATCTAGAAAGTACTATGTAAGTATGGATGTAATATTTTTTGAGGATGAACACTACTTTTCTTCATCACAACCATCTTTTTAGGGGGAGGTTATTGACAATGAAGAGATGATACCTTATTCTGTTACTCTTCTGAGGGAGAAATTAATTCCAGTAGGGACTTTGGTTTAAGAGAAGACTAACGGATGGTTGTTAGATAGGCATGATTTAAGGACATACACTAGAAAAAAACAAGAAAGAAGATGCCATCATACAATCTACTTTATGCCTTGACTCTTCACTATGAGTCTTTTTTACTTCCATTTTCTACTTATTCCTTATGCTCATCCTAGAGCTTTTGTTTTGTCTTTGTTCTCCATGCCTATTCCACAGGATTGGAGAAAAATTATCACTAATCCAAGATGGAAGAAGGTTATGAGTGAAGAAATGAGGGCTTTAGCCGAAAATGAGACTATGGGTGTTTACTATCAAGTGTAAGGTTGATGGTTCAATTGAAAGCCTTAAAGTCAGATTAGTAGTGCAAGGATCCATTCAGACATATGAAGTGGACTATCAAGAAACATTTGCTTCAGTTGCTAAATTGAACAGGATTAGGATCATTTTATCATGTGTAACAAATCTCGATTAGGACTTACAGCAATTCGATGTAAAGAATTCCTTCTTACATGCAGACCTGGAAAAAGAAGGGTATATGAAAGTTCTTATATGTAGCGGTGTTCAAACGGTTAACTAATCGGTTAATCGGACCAAACTAGTATTAACCGAATCGATTTTTTTCAAGAAAAATGAACCGAATCGAAATATTTCAGTTAATTTGGTTAGTTAACCAAAATAACCGAAATTTATATTTTTTTCTGTTAAAACAAGTATAAAACGTATAAAAAATAAATTTATATTGTTCATTTGACCGGATTAATCAAATTAGTAATAGCCTAATACATATAATATATAATATTATTTATTAAGTTCGGTTAATTACCTAATTTCGAACAGAATTAACCATTAACCGAAATTCCAAAAAACTTTTAACTGATCTCCGATCGAACTAGATCGATTAACTGACCGATTAACCGAATTAGATCGGTTCGATCGGTTAATTCGGTTTTAACCGAAGTTTGAACACCTTTACCTCTAGGATTCGAGGATAAAAATACTAAAGGGAAGGTATGTAGACTAAAAAATGCCCTATATGGATTAAAGCAATCTTCTAGAGCCTGGTTTGATGAATTTAGTAAGGCCATGGCGTCGTTTGGCTATCGACAAAGTAATGCTGATCATACCCTCTTTATAAAACATCCAAGGCACCAAGGTGTCGATCCTGCTTGAGGCTCCCGCACATCCAATGTTCTAGGTTGCTAATGGTGTCCGAAGCTCCCGCACATCCAAGCACAAAGGTGCCGATGCTGCTCGATGCTCCCGCACCACCAACGTCCTAGGTTGCCAATGGTGTACAAGGCTCCCGCACATCCAAGCACAAAGGTGTTGATGCTGCTTGAGGCTCCCGCACATCCAACGTCCTAGGTTGCCGATGGTGTTGAAGCTCATATGCTGGCAATATTGCGAATTTTGTGCTATTTGAAGTCTGCACCGGGTAAATGTATTCTCTTCTCAAAAAATAGTCATCTCAGGATAGAAGTATTTATAGATGCAGATTGGGCTGGCTCTCTTGATGACAGAAGGTCTACAACAGGTTATTGTATTCTTGTGGGAGGAAACTTAGTCATTTGAAGGAACAAGAGACAAAGTGTTGTGGTTCGATCAAATGTAGAGGCTGAATATAGGGCCATGGCTCAAGGTGTTTGTGAGTTTTTATGGCTGAAAAAGATATTGGAAAAGCTAAAGTTGTTGAATGAAAATGGATCAACCTTGTACTGTGGCAACAGCAGCTATCAGCATAGCTCAAAATCCAGTACAGCATGATAGAACCAAGCACATCGAAATAGATCGTCATTTTATCAAGGAAAAAGTAGCCAGTGGTGCCTTAAGTCTATCTTATCTAGCATCCGAGAAACAGTTGGCTGATGTTTTTACTAAAGGGCTCAATTGTAAGACTTATCATAATCTTCTTTGCAAGTGAGGCATACAAGATATCTATGCACCAACTTGAGGGGGAGTGTTGAGAATCTTTGATTATTTGATAGCATTGAATTGTATCTTTAGAGATTACAGCTGGTTTTGTTTAGAGATTCTAATTAAGAGATATTCTTAGTTGATTCAATGCTACATGTATATATAGTTGTACATTTTTTTAAGAAATACATACATTGAGAGAGTTTTTTCCTCAATACATTAGAGTATTCATCTCTAATTTTATCACTATCTTTCTAATTTTCTTTCCACTTTCTTAAACAAAGCGTAAATGATAATTATACAACTGTACAAAGTCTTCTGTTCAACTTATTTCGTAGGGAAAGCATTTGATTCTAAATGCAGCCTTAATTATTTTATTTTTGGATCACCTTGCAGTGGGATTCAAAAGCAGATTTCAACAAGCTCCAGCATTCGTAAACTAATTGCAGTTTCATTCATAAAGGTCAGCTTGGCATATATGGAATTCAAGAGAATTTACGAGGTGATAATACTGAGCAAGTCTTACTCATGTTTTCTAGCTTCTTACAACTTTATGAAACTAAAGTTAAATTCTGCAGATTCCTTGTTTATGCTTTATCTTCTTCTAATGCAGAGTCACTTTTTAATAGTTTTCATTGTGTTTTATGAAGCCCTAAAACTTGAGATAAGTGGGATTTAGATGCTCATTTAATTTGATACCGATGATTCTTTCAGTTCTCTGATGCGATATATTCAACCAAGGCTTCTGACACCCTAAAACTTGATAAGTGGGAATTAGGTGCTCATTTAATCTAATGCCATATGTTCAACTAAGACCAAAGAGACCCTTTAATACCACTCCCTTTTTAATAAAATTATTATTTACGCAATACCTCTTTTGAAAAAGTTATTATGTAGTAAAACATGGATGGAGAGGAAGATTGTACATTCTTATTCCTCTTAGACTAAGCCTGTTTATACATGTTACAGTGGTTACATGAGGTAATAAATTAAAAATAATAATAATCTATCAAACCCCTAAGAATCAGCTAAGAATCAATACCGATGGTTATGTGCTATTGATTCCTAGTGTCACGATACATCTACGTAACACTCCCCCTAAAGCAGGAGCATAAATGTTAATCACTATAGAGATATTCAACTAGAGTTTCATTTAGAGTCTTTGTGATGATGTCACCCAGTTGGTCTTGTCTTCACATATCCAATCGAGATCAACTTGTATTATATCAGCATATGGTGACTAGTCTAACAGCCTATGGAACAACCAAACTGACTAAAGAAAGTCAAAACTATCATCTATTTGTATCATGTACTGGATCTGACATTTACTGAGGTTCAGTGCACGGGTGTAGTTCTTCTGAATGCCTTTTCTGCTCTAACCATAAGACCCATTGGATTTTAATGTTCTTCAGTTACTTGTCTCTGCTCAATTTTGGCTTTTGATTTTGCTTCATTAACAGGGACTATACCTAACAAGGAATACGGAGCAACCTTCATATCTTGCATCCTTGTTAGATTGTTTATGGGCGAGAATTATTGCTGCAATATTGTGGCCATTGCATGTGTTAGCAAAGAAGCTTGTCTATCAAAAAATTCACTCTGCTATTGGAATATCAAAGGTTTGATCTATTCTCTATATAAACTTGTTATCAAAGTTTCTTCTCAGTTATTTATCAACGAGTTACAATCTGTATATGCTATTAAAAAAAGAATAAGAAAAAGGAAAGATGGAGAAAAAAATTGAGGAATCTATATTGTTGTTTGTTCAGTTCCAGTATATCTGTTCAGGGTTTTTTTTAATCTATTTTCAATCATTCCCCAGGCTGGCATAAATGGGGGTGGAAGTTTGCCTATGCATCTGGACAAGTTTTTTGAGGTTAGATGCTAATATGTTTTAACTCTTCGAATCAAAAGATTAGTAGTCATTATCTCTTAATTTATGGAGTAAAATACATGCAGGCAATTGGTGTAACAGTGCAGAATGGATACGGTTTAACAGAATCATCCCCTGTCGTTGCTTGTCGACGACCTTACTGTAATGTAAGGCACCTCTACCTTTTCTTCTGGTATAATTTTTAACTGATACTACTCTCTTTATTCCATGCCACCTGTGATATTGCATGTGGTTTTTCATAAGCAATGTAAAGAAATTCTCTAAGAGAATTAGTAGTTGCACACTAGCAACTGACTTTGCTAAACCCATAGCATTGTCTAAGAAACGTGTAAGAGGTCATTTGAAATGTAAATCTCCCAATTATGATCAAAAGAAAAGGATCTATGTGGGTGCTTTTGGATTAAAGTCTTAGTTGAGCGGTTTGGACCTTTTTCTTTTTAGCTGCACTGGGATTAATTGGATAATCTGAAGTTATGTTTCTCTGACTCTTCATCTTTTTTTTTGAAGTATCCATGTTTAAAACATATTTAGAATAATATTCTTGAAATAAAACCAAAACCTGTATTTTCCTGGTGCAACCTCGTAAGTATCTCTTTCTCAATTTTCTGAAGGTTTGCAAAACCTTGTTAAACATGTAATCGTTGAATTGCCTAGTTGCATTAACTTACTAATCTATGTCATTGTCTTCTTCTTGTTACACGTTAAATATATATTACTTAGTTCAACTGTGTAACTCTTTCAAAATTCTAAATATCTAAACCTTCTGCACATCATTTACCGATTTTCTATACTGAGTTGAACAACCATTTTGACCATAAACTCTTCTCACTATTTTACATTTTACCATATTTTTAAGGTTGTCTTCATGTAATCTGTCTTATTCATGTACTGTTCTTTATGTCTAAATAGTGTCTACCTCTTGAGAGTATTCCATTATATGACAATCTTTTAGATTTGACTTTTGAAGGTTATTGGTTCAATCGGGCATCCGATTCAACACACAGAATTCAAAGTTGTAGATTCTGAAACTGGTGAGGTTCTCCCGCCTGGCACCAGAGGCATTGTAAAGGTTAGGGGGCCACAGGTGATGAAAGGTTACTATAAGGTAAACATTGACTCAAAAATTGTCAAGATTTAACCAATGAAAACATATTTCTTGTGCAGCTCTTACAACATGCAGCCTGATTTAGTATTACTATCTGCTTTACTTATATTTCACGAAGAGAAGAAAAAAAAATCTAGAAATTTAGTCATTAGCCAATAGTTATTCAGAACGAGTGAGATATATATATGGGGTTAATTATATATTTAGTACCCAAAATATGATCAAATGTTGATGTCGCTTGGGTTTAAACGATTGCATTAGGTACTCAAATGTTGCTTCTCTTAAATAGCATGCATAAATCTTATTATGCATAATGAAAACCAATATTGTTTTCAGAAAGAGAAAAAAAAAGCAATATTGGACAGCATCCTAAGCAGGGCTGGCGGGAAAGTTGCATCTTGCTCAGGATGAGAGGGCTCCCTATTGTCAGATTAAAAAGGAAAAAATTCATAAGAATAGAATACTTATACTGTTCTACGAATTCCAAATCAAACTGTCATTGTTTATCAGTGTAATGTGACTTGCATATGAGTTATTGTCACATCTAGGATGACGTATTTTTGTTATGGTTTGGATTAGAATCCTTTGGCTACCAAGCAAGCTCTAGATGAAGATGGTTGGCTAGACACTGGTGATATAGGTTGGATTGCACCTCATCATTCGGCCGGGCGAAGTCGTCATTGTGGAGGTGTGATAGTTCTTGAAGGACGTGCCAAGGACACCATTGTTCTTTCTTCTGGTATACTTAAATCCTACTTAGCTTGTATAACAATATATGCACGACCTTCCTACTAGAAATTTGAAACAATCATCTCCTTGTGGTTTTGATTTGGTCATTTAGGTCCTATATGCTTATCATTTTAGTTTAGTTCGGTTAAAGAGTATCAAATGGTTTTCTGTATGCACTCTTCTCTCACTTTTAGTGTAAGACCACAGTTATCTCTTTGCTATAAGCCTGTAGTTATAGAGATAATTTTGACAAAGATCTTTCCATGATCTAACTGCTTGGGCCTTGAACTCATACTCAAGTTCCTCCTTCAATATGATTATAACGACATAAATCTTTTCTTAGCATATGGCGTGATTTCAATATCCTTCATACCTGATTAAAGTCACCTAGGCTCAATTCATGTGGTCAGACATGAGTTCTTTCTTGGAGATTATAGTTTGAGAGATTGTGCTGTGTCTTGTATGTGATAAGCATATTGTGGAAGTTAACAAAGTCGAACTCCAATGCTGCAACTGTACTTTGAAGTCTTTTTCTTTTTCTGAATTCTGTTAAACACATGTTCACTGTACTTTCCTTTATTAACTAAAAATATTTCTTTGGAGAAAATAGGTGAAAATGTTGAACCTTTAGAGATTGAAGAAGCTGCCATGAGGAGCAGTCTCATTGAACAGATTGTGGTCGTAGGACAGGCAAGTTGGACACCTTTCTTTCTCTGAAGTTTGCTTGTGGCTTTTGCATTTCTTTTATTTAGGTATTTAGAACTTCTCATTGTTAATTGACATCTTCCTTCCAGGACCAACGACGCCTTGCAGCTATCATTGTCCCAAACAAAGATGAGGTACTTCAGGCTGCAAAAGTATCCTCTATCGTAGATCCAGATGCTGTAGATCTTGGCAGGGACAAAATGACAAGCCTGCTATATGAAGAATTAAGCAAATGGTAACCTTTTCAAATTCAGTTTAAATCTTTATGTCAGGATTTAAGAGCCCCTACTGGTGTCATTTTGTCGGATACAAACATATGTCCAACATGATATGTTTTTTTTTTTGTTTTTAAGTTTTTCATATATTTAGAGGATTGTATCATTGTAACTATGTCCAAATTTGTCGGACGCGAATACTTTAAAAATATTGAAGAGTTGGATGACATGCTGCGTAGATATAGATTCCATTATTACCAATGCAACTTGCCCCTCTGACCAAATCACCAAACCGTTAGGGTTTGAGTGAAAGGCTGTTGTCTGACTTGATTCTTAACATGCAGGACCTCGGAGTGTTCATTTCAAGTCGGACCAATACTTGTTGTGGATGAACCTTTTACGGTAAGACTTACATGTCAGAAATGAATGTGCTTGATCTGCAATTCTGCATATATTATGTTAGATATTAAGTATAAATTCAAAACCTTGTTGCAGATTGATAGCGGCTTAATGACCCCAACCATGAAAATAAGAAGAGACCAAGTTGTAGCGAAATACAAGGAGGAAATAGCCAATCTGTACAAGTAAATTCCTTTTACAACATACGATATACTTGAAGACTACAATGACCATTCTTATGTAAGTTCCCCCCAACAATTCTGCATCTTTAGGGAACTCTAGTATTCTTCCTTTTTCTCAAAGTACCTGTGTCTACATCTATATTATATATATATATATGGGTGTGAGGAAATTACCTTTCAAATAAATTTAAATACTTAACATACATGTGCCGATACTTGTTCATATTCGACACTTGCACCCAAGATTGAGCAACATAGATTTGATTACTTGACTTTTGTGGGTCTAATAGATTTCATTTTGTGCTCTATCTAATCTAGGTGGGATTCTCAAAATTGATGCAAATAGCAAGGGGATTATAAAGATGAAATGAGAACTGGGTGTTTGGTTTCAAAATGACCTACCTTTAGTACACACTCTGTGATCTTTGGTGGAGACAAATTGATGGTGAACTACTAAAATGTTATTTGTAATTAGTGGACTGATTAAGCTGAGATTTTACAGAAAGAAAGATGTATCAAATGTATCTTGCTAAAAAATAATGAAAATAATAAATTAATTGTCATCCTATAATTATTATTGTCATCTTATAATTATTAAATAATCTGACTGGTGTTTATGCGAAATGTACTTAATATATGGTATGATTATTTGTTGATTTCGTAATATCTAAATAGAATTTTCATGAGAGACATTGTTATTTTTGTAATAAATAAATTGCGGCTTTTTTTTTTTTCTATTTTAAAGGTTTGAGGTATTTTCATTTGAAGTTTTGGAGGTTATTTGTAGAAGTAAATTTTGTATAACAATAGATAAATAAATACATTTTTCTCTGATTATAGTAGTAGTAAAATCAATGAAAATAGTCTTCTTTCTTTTTCATTTTTTTTTTAATTTTACAAGTAAATATTTATATCTCCTTTTAATTGAGCTATACATATTTCTTTATTTTGTACAAGATAGTTTAAGTCTTTTCCTCTACAAGTAAATTATAGATCTTTTGAGTTGGGACAATAGAATAAAAAAATACATTCTCAACTTGTTTCATGCATCACAATTATTTTTGTATGATTTTAATAGGTTGCTATAATATTTATTTTATTGAACATCATGCTATGATTATGCATATGCATGCAGATAAATATATCATTTGCAATTGATCTTTACGTAGATTTAATAAATATTCAATATCTACGTAACTAACTAGTTGAGATTTCGAACCATTTCAAGAAAATAATCTTATTTCAGTTGTTCATTTGAGATATATGGCTATATATTTAATCTATTCTAACTTTTCTGTATTCGAAAAGAACCAAAACTTGCTAACAAGTTTTGTGTTGTTTGCAAATAATAAACATTTATGACACTAAGATATGATATTTCAAGACGAATGAGTTTATCATTTTCACTAGAATGAAAGAGGCTTTCTTTCATTCATATATAGTGATCTTACAACCACTAGAATACTTAATGGATGTTCTTTGTCCATGTAAAAAAAAATTTAAGATATTTTTTGTAGAAGATGATTAATGGACATGGATCTCATCTTTTAAACATTTGATCTACGTAAAGTAAAACGTATTTTTTTTCAAGATCTTTCATCTCAATTTCTCTTTAAAAATTTACTACATTTTGAAGCTCCATGGGAGTTCAAATAATACTTAAATTGTCAACATAAATAAAAATCATCATGAATTTTAATCTAGATCCTCCTATAAAAACACGAGCAAATCGGATCATTTGTAGGTGAAAGTATCATGGAGACCCCTATACTTGGAGTTGGTTTGCCTTTTTCCTTTTTTACTCAAAAAATGAGTAAATTAGTCCTTATATTAGATTAAAGATCAAACTAATCTTTTTGTTAAAAATTTCATCCATTTCTATTGTTAAAAACTGGTCCTTGTATGTTAACATGAGGTACACACAGCACATTACATGTCATTGTTTGGTTATCCCGTCAACTACACAAATTTTTTATAGTATAAATGGATGAAATTTTTAACCAAAATGATCAGTTTGCTCTTTGATCTAATGTATAAAGGCTAATTTTTCATGTTTTGAGTTAAGGGGGCAAAATACAATCTAACTATTAGTACAATGGCCTCCATGGTACTTTTACCATCATTTGTATAACTTTCTATCAACAAATATCCAATAAGATGATTGCACCACATATAACTAGATTGTTTTAATCTATAAACATTTCTTTAACCTAGTTGGGCAATTTTCTTAGGGAACTTTGTAATCTATTAGTATTTTAAATCCTTCAAGGATTTTCATATAAATTTCACTACCAAGTGAGCCATACAAATATTTTGTAACAACATCCATTAAACACATGTCAAGTTATTTACATACTATCAAAATGCTAAGATATTTAAACATGACTGCAACCACCACATGAAAGTGCATCACTTCATAATCAATGTCAAGATTTTATAAAAACCCTTGTGCTACTCCTTGTGTTTTATATCATATGATTTCATTTTTATCATTTCATTTTGCACAAGCACCCTTTTGTATCCTAAAGGTTTGGCACATTTAGGTGTTTAAACTACATGTCCAAAAACCTCACTTTTGCAAGTGATTCAATTATGCTTGAATTGTGTCTTTTCAGTTGATCTTTATTCTCTATTTCTACATTCCTCAACATAGGTTCAAGATCCTTATTTTCTATTGTTATTTTGATAGTAGTATTATAAGCAAAAATGTTGCTAACAACTATATTTTTCTAGTTCCATTTTTTTTTTATAGTTAAATAACTTTTCGAGATCCCTTCATTATCATTATTTTTAAATACATGAATTCCTTCTAGGGTTTTATGATTAGTTATGTCCTTAGTCTCTTCTTGGGTGCTTGCCTACATAATATGACCATCAATATGTTTGCTCTTTCCTTTTACAAGGATTTTTATCTTTGGAATAGATTGGTCCACTATGGTTTCTTTCATTTTCACTTGTAGATTGTCCTAAAAGGACGTCAATACGAATTGGCATATTTTTAGCTTGTATATAATATTTAGTAACTCTTTTAAGGTCAGTAAAAATCTAACAAATTGATTTACAATATTTTACAAATAAATTATTTTGTGAACTTCTAGTTTGCATTGATTTGTTTAAGGATGTAAATGAGATAATAACGATGCATCTCATGTAATTTCTTTCACCAACTATATATTTTCTATAACAGCCAGATTTTGGGCTTAGTCAGAATAGTGGTTTCGGGACCACAAATCCGAGGTCGGAGAAATTATTTTCAAATATTATTTTATGTGTTATAGCATGAGTTTATGAGTGCATGAAAATTTTGGTGAATTAATTTACATGATTGTGAGCTTAATTGCGAAAAAGGACTAAATCGCATAAATGGTAAAAGTTTTATTTTTCTAGAAAATAGTGTTAAATACCTAGAGAACCTTAATTGGGGGTCTTTAATGAGCAAATACACCCATTTTAATAGGGGTGGCTGGCCATGAGACAAAAAGAATAGAAAAGTCAATGTTAGGTGAGTTTTTGTGACAAAATTGACTAAACTAAAATAAAATAAACGGAGGAAAATATCATTTTTTTCCTTTCTTCTTCTCCACCAAAATACTCAGAAAAGATAGGGGTTTCTGGAGCTTAAAACTCAGCGAAGCCATCCTCTTACAAGTAACTGATTTTGGTAGTCATTTTTGAAGATTTTTGTACTTTTGGAACCCTTGTAGCATGAGCTAGCTATTGAGAGGAGTATTGTGATAGCCTTAAATTGACCCTAGTCGGAATTTTGGTTTTAGGACCACAAAATCGGGTCATTAGAACAATTTAATATTTATTTTAAGCCTATTATATGTGCCAATTCATGTGTGCCATCTTTGGTGATTTAATTTAGTCTTATCATAGTGAATTGCACTTAAAAGGGCTTAGTTGTGAACTTTGAAAGTATGATGGGAAAATGTGTGATGACTAATTAATGCATGCATGTGAAATAATGGAGTTGCATGTCAATTTGACCACTTTTATGATAGTGGACGGTAATGATGAGTTTTTTTGGCATTTTGTGTGTTGTAATTTAGTTAAATAATAATAATAATATGAATTAGTAAATTGTTATCATAAAATTGGGAAATAAAATTATAATATGGGTGAAAATAACAAGGTGATCTCCTTGTTCTTCTTTTGGCTGAAAATAAGAAAGAAGAAAGGAAGATAAGGGCTCAACCATTCGGCTAGGAGAGGACATTGATTAAGGTAGGTTTTCTTGATGAAATTCTTTAATTTCTTTGAATTTGAGCTAGTCTTGGGGTTCTCTCCTTTGCCCATTATGGAATTCCTTGAGCTTTGAAAGATTGAAGCATTCGACCATAACAAATTTTGGCTAAGGATTGTTGAGTTGAAGCTATGAACTTATTAGAGCTTGTTAATGAACCTTATGGTGTTATATGCATGAAATTTTAAGTTGGACTTAGAAATTTTGTTTTGATTGATGATACCGAACCTTAAGAGCATTCGGTTCTTTGAGTTATATGATTTTTTTTTTGTTTTGTTTAGCAATTTGGTTTTTAGCATGATATTTGGTTTATTGATATTGATTTGGGGTGAATAGATGTTAATTGGATGAAAGAAAACTCACCACTTTGTAGTAAGACCTTTAGATTATCAATTACAAAGCAAGATGCCACTTTTATAAAATATATGTTGAAGTCGTGAATGACATGATAAGTGATAAATGGCTAGGATGTATATGTGTGTATAATTGCCGAATGTGAACTTAGGCAATTAATTGTGTGATGGTTACTTACATATACTTAAATGTATGGTTTGTGAGAAGTTGAATTATTGGTAAGTTTAATAACTTTGGTTAAAAATAAGATTAAGAGTTATGTGGCATGAGACATTAGTGTTAATTAGATGTCAAAGTGCCGAATATGTGTAATAATAGAAAATGTTTAAATTGATATGTGTTTATTTAGCTAAAAGTGAAAGTGCCGTATGTTCTAATTGAATGAGATTATTGGTAATTCGATTGAGATGAATTGTTAAAGTGATTAAACTAGTTTTGCTCGTTTTAATTTAGCTCAAGAGCTAAGAGCACCAAAGTCGGATAAAGGGAAAGCAAAAATAAATGAATAGCCATGGATATCTAGTCGTCGACCACTTCCAAGGTAAGTTCTTAAGTGTTTGAACTTTGGAAATATAAGAGTAAATTGTAATAAATCTGCTTAGGACAGCAGCAGTAACATGATTTCAGAAAATCACCATAAATTTTTGGAGTTGAATTAGAGGTTGAATAAAATATGTAATTAAAGCTTAATGAGTCTAATTTCTTATAAAAGAAACTGTGTAAGCAAAGGAATTGCCGATAATGAGATATTTAAAGTGGTGTGGCACAGAGTCAAAAGGGCTTTGAGGGCCCCTATTTTGTTTTTAAAAAATCATTATAAACGGTACAAAAATGATTATAAGATAAAATTTATATTCTTAGACTCCTTAATGAGTCTAGTTTCAAACAAAATAAACAAGAACATATTTTGAATTCTGTACAATGAGAAATTTGATTTGTAGTGAAGAGTGGTCAGAATAGTCAAATAGTAAAATAGGGGAAACTTTAAGAAAAATCTGGTATTGATTGGCCAAACCAAAAATTCTGAAAATTTTTTCGATAGAAGATATATGAGTCTATTTTTAGGTAAAATTAACGGTACTTGATTTGGAGTTTCGTAGCTCCAGTTACAAACAATTTAATTACTATTGCTCAGGAAGATAGCTTGTAGTGAAATTGTGATTATGTTGTAAATATTGATAAAACTGTTTGAGTTGCTTATAAGCTATTGATTAAATATTAGTAATCAAAGTACCAAATCCATATTAAAGTGAGGTTATAAGCCGTAAATGACGAATATACCTAGTCAATTTTGTTATGATGAAATTGATGTATAAGATATGTATGTGTGGTGAGGCCGAAATGGCTAATATTAAATGTGTACAAGTTATCCAAATGGCCTTTATGAAAATGTGTGCTATCTTTATTTGTATAGTGAGGCCGAATGGTTACTTAGAAATGTAATATGGCTTAGTGGTTATTTAAATGAAAGCAAAGTATGTGATGTATTAGCAAGTGATAATAAAAACATTATCTTATATATGTGCTTGTGTATATGGTGTGGCCAAATGGGCAAATGTGAAATGTACATATGTTTACGTGTATACAATGTGGCCGAATGACCAATTGTGAAAATTGTGTATTATTAGAAATTTGATGAGGCCAAAGTTAGTAAATATATATATATATTAAATGAATTGTGCTGAGATTGTATCCGAGTTAGAGACCCGCTGGCTTGGTGCTGGAATTGTATCTGGGTTAGAGCTCCGCAGGTTTCGTGCTGGAACTGTATCCGGGTTTAAAGTCCCGTAGGCTTAATGCTGGTGAATTAAGTAAGATTATGATTTTGAATGTTCGCAGTAAACTACCATCAAGTAAGTACTATACATTTAAGATGTTCAGGTACGTATTACCTCCTCATTTGTAAGTTTACCTCAAAGTGAATCATTAGCATTAAAGAAAAATGTATATGTGATTGATGATATTATTGCGAAAATGAGGATGACTAATCGGTCTTGGTATGTTTGTATAATGTAGTATATGCTAAGTTTTCAATTATGTACTCGTGTACATTCGGCCAACGATTCTGTGAATTATTAGTATTAAAGAACGATACATATGTGTGAATGATTATTATATCTTCGAATAAAGGAATAATCTATTTGGTCAATGGTTGTTAGTATGAGAAAGTATTTGATTTAAATTTATCATATGAGCTTTAAGTAAAGAAAGTATGTGCTGAGATATCTATATGTAATTGTGCATATTCAAACAAAAAGGCCTTATGAATTGAGAATGAATTGTATTCGGCTAGATGTGCAAATACAAGGTAAGGATTGTATTCTGTCAACCTACGTATATGTGATAGGGATTATGTTTGGTTCTTTGCGTACCTATACTGTAATTCAATACATGCCATGTTGAAATACTCGAAAGTTTTGATGTGATTATAAACTAAGGAATTAAGTTTACATATATATATATATATATATTCATGTATGTGCGTGAAACGAGTACATTTGAGCAAGTGATTATGATTATTGAAAGAGTTATATGTTATGCTAAATGAGTAGTGACTCTATGAACCTATTCATGATAGATTATGATATTACTATGTGCTTCCAAATATGGAAACTAAATGTGGTTAAAGTATTATGTTTTAGTTTGATTGATTGAATTAGAAGTAGCAATGAAGCTTTTAGATGCAGAAGAATATATGATCTCAATTTGGATGAAATAGTTAAATTATATGCACGTGCATGAGGCTTGAACTATTTGACCGGACGATGAAATCTCTTGATATTGTTAAATGCGATTTGTACAAGGTTTAAAACGATGAGTCCTAGTAATGTTCAACAATTAAAGATGTTCAGTACATTAAGTTAGCCAGGTATGTATCATGGACTCATATATGATTTTAATTTGATTGAATTAAAAGCATATAAAGTAATGCATATGCGAATATTCGACCATCTTGGTTATTATTGTGAAAGTATATATATGTGCTAGCTAGGTGGTGCGTTTATTGAAATTGTAGTTCGATATGAAGCTTAGATTAACTGCATCGAATAGAAGAAATGAATGACCAATGATATTGAATGAAAACATTTTGTGACATTAAACTCAAGGCCAAAGAAATGTAAATTAAACTATGCAAAATTCTGGTTAGGTATATTCGGTCAAATGGGATCTTACTTAGATTTAAGTACATGAGATAATCTTATTTGATTCAGTAAAGTTATTGTTTTCCTTAAAACTTACTAAGCTTATGAAAGCTTACTCTATTTGTTTCGTGTCTGTGTTTTATAGATTGTGGACTCTGACTAACAGCTCGGGGATCGTCAGCGCTTCGTCACACTATCTGCTATTACGGTAACCATGTGATTAGACTTAGCTTATGGCATGTATAGGATAGATGCTAAGCAAAAATGATATTATGACTTTTATATATAAGTCACGCGAATGTGGCATCTTATGGAACTTACTTGTGTAAGTCTTAAATTCGAACTTTGATTGTGTATAGTAATTAGTAAATTAATGATCTTTATTCAAGAAAATGTTCAAAATTTTTCTGTCCTGATCCGATTCCTAGTTTCTGGTAACGCCTCTTCCTATTCCGGCGATGGTTACGGGATAGGGGTGTTACAAGTATTTTGCAAAATGATTGAGAGTTTAGGCTTTTTCCATGAAAGCATTTGTGATGGTTGCTGAATTTTTATGGAAGAAAATGAATCTTGGTTGTTAAATAAACAACTTTTGTGAAGTGGTGTTCATGGAAAACATCTAAAATGGACCTAGTTGTAAAGGTCGTAAATTGTGTAGTAAATGCATGAAATAATTGAAATTTTGGAATGCTATGAGAGAGAAAAGAATTTTTTTTAGGCTTGATTAATAAGGAAATTCAATAAAAAATCAATTTCCAAGATTAGGGGTAAATAGTCATTTTGTGAAAGTCTAGGGGCAAAATAGTCATTTTGTAAATTTTGAATTTTGGATTGTCTTATTTAATATAGTGATTAAATTAGTGAATTTTTATTCATTTTAGATCAAGAAGTACAAAATCTGAATCTAGACCGGGGGAAAGCCAAGCTAACGGATAAAACCAATATATACATCTACATTTTGTGTACCAAGGTAAGTTGTATGTAAATAAAGCAACTTTTTCAATATTATGCATAAGATTATTGATTTAGCATAAAATTATTGAATGTAATTATGAGTAATGCATGATAAGAATTTATGTGATAAAACCCGATTGAACTGTAGGAATAGATTGGATATTCATGCCATGATACTAGGGCTATACGAGAGCTACTGTAAGACCATGTCTGGGACATGGCATCGGCCTCGTTATGTGTCAGTGGAAGACCATGTTTGGGACATGGTATTGACACCGATATGTGCAAGCCAGTGTAAGACCATATCTAGGATATGGCATCAACGTTGATACGAGTGCTAGTGTAAGACCATGTTTGGGACATGGCATTGGCCTCGACATATGAGCTAGTGTAAGACCATATCTGGGATATGGCATCGGCTTTGAGATGTGTCAGTGTAAGACCATGTTTGGAACATGGCATCGGCACGGATAGAGGAGAGATAGTGTAAGACCGTGTCTGAGACATGGCATCGGCCTCAATATATATGAGAGTCAGTGTAAGACCTTTTCTGGGACATGGCATCGACTTGACATATGAGTCAATGTAAGACCATGTCTAGGACATGGCATCGGCGTAATACCTTATGTTTGAGGCTAATTGAAAATCCTTTCATAATCTAAATGGTTCAACGAGAAATTTAAAGTTTATGTCAATAATGAGGATTATTATGATGACGTTGTGAGTGGTACAGGTACCTACATGAGATGTATGCTATGTGAGCTCAAAATTATATTATATGATTAGTAAGAGATAAAAAAGAGTAAATTGTGCTTGTAGCCATTTTGTATCATGTACAAATTGTGATATGTTGTGAGTATGTTAAAGTATGGTAACTTGTTGTCATTATTTACTTGCAACTTACTAAGCTTAGTGCGTACTCCCTCTTCCTTCCATTTTCTTATAGTGCCGCCTAATTAGCTCGTGGATCATTGGACGTAGGAGGCTTCGTTCACACTATCAACTAAAGCATTCAGTATAGTTAGTTTTTGATATTTTGAAAAATGGCATGTATAGGGACTTAGTCTTTTATTAAGTGTCATTTTGTTTTGGGCCAAATGTGTTGGCTTGATTGAGGATACTTTATTTTGTATATGGCCATGGATAATGGCTAATATTCATTAATGATATATGCAAATAATCTTTTAGTGAATGTGCAAAATAGTATGGATGATCAGGAGTACTAGGGTATTAATATTAATGTTTGGTTGGATTGATTATGTGAAGTTGTGTGGATGCCAAATCATGGTCATTGGTTGAGTATTGGTGTCTTGTGATGTTTTGGGTTTTATGTGATCTTGTTTCAGGGTGGTAAAAGGCTTGGAAGATAGCCTTATTTTTGTCCACACAAGTGGACACATGGGCTCGTGTCTAGGCTGTGTGTTACACATGGTCCGTCCAATGGGCATGTGGTTAGGCCGTGTGTCCCCTGTACCTTAAGTTGGCAAAATTAAATGCCTAGTAGTAACCACATGAGCTGAGACACGACCGTGTGTCTCAACCGTGTGAAAGACACAGCCTAGCACACAGGCGTGTGCCACGGCCGTGTAACCCTTAAGAGTTGTTGACGTCAGAAACAGAATGTCAAGGTTTTCACACACGGGATAGGACACGGGCATGTCATGGACGTGTGAGGGACACGGGCTAGGGACACAGGTGTGTGTCAGGCCATGTGAAAACCCCTGTAGGTTCGAAGTTAGAAAATAAATCCACACGGACGAGGGGCATGAGCGTGTCCCTCTGTGCTTAGGCTGTGTGAACAATAGGGGCCTTTAGCGCGGCTATGTAATAAGGCCACACGGGCGTGTTTCCCATTCACACGGGCGTGTTCCCTATTTTGAGTAGCTTTTATTGAAATTTTTCTAAGTACTCAGAATAGTCTCGGATTATTTCCTAATCATGTTCTGGGCCTCGTAGGTCCATACTAAGGACTGTAAGACTGTGTATTGAAAAGTTTTAAATTGGGACGAAAATTTATCTTCTCAAAAATGTTATGATGCTTGTGTTTGAGATAGGTAATGCCTCGTACCCTGTCCCGGTGTCAGATACGGGTAAGGGGTGTTATATTTAGTGGTATCAGAGTTATGGTTTAGTTTATTCTAGGACTAACCTATCTTGTGTACGAGTCTAGCTATACATGCCATAATTGTAATATGATAGTGTGACGACTCCTGACGATTATAAAATTGTGTTTTCATATAGTAAATGGATCCCGATGGAGTTATCGCAGATGACATGGAAAATAACGCGCCGGCTCCAGCTGAAGGGACCGCACCAGTTGAAAGTGGGCCCGTGATAATGAGTCAAGGCGGAGGCGCTAGAGAAGCCTACCTCCAGATGATGAATGCTTGGTATTCAGAGTTTATTCATGCCAATCCGAATACTCCACCTCCCCCACCTCCTCCAATTCCTCAGCTTGCCCTTATAGCTCCTCTAGGAGTAGAAATGGTTAGAAGAGAGAAACCCCCAGTAGATAGAATTAGAAAGCACAGGCCGAGAAATTTCAGGCGAATAAAGATGATGACCCAGAGAGAGAAGAGTTCTGGCTGGAGAATACTATTAGGGTATTTGATGAACTTTTTTACACACCTGAAGAGTGTATGAATTGTGTAGTGCCGCTTCTACGAGATTCAGCATACCAGTAGTGGAATACTCTCGTGTTAGTTGTACCAAGAAAGAGGATAAGTTGGGAATTCTTTCAAGAGGAGTTCTATAAAAAGTATTTTAGTCAAAGGTTCATAAACCAAAAGAGAAAAGAATTTCTCAAATTAAAACAAGGTCGAATGACAATAATAGAATATGAGCCCGAGTTCGTGAGACACAACAAATACGCCTGGAAGTGCGTATCTATCAAGGCCATTATGTGTAAGAGGTTTGAAGATGGATTAAATGAAGACATCTGGTTATTTGTTGGTATCCTAGAGTTGAGGGAATTTGTAGTGCTCGTGGAGAGAGCATGTAAGGCTGAAGAATTGGCCATGGAACAAAATAGAGCTGATATTGAGTCCTGTGACTCAAAGAAAAGACAGATGGGGAAATCACATCAGTCCTCGTCCAAGAGATCTAGAGAGTTTACTACTCGGTCGAATGCTTCGGTGGGGTTTTCGAGCAGAGATAAGAACAAGCAGCATACAACTTCTAAAGCTCAGGCCACTTCCATTGCAAGCGTTGGCAGTGCTCAACCTAATAGGCCGGAGTGCTCACAGTGTGGTAGATGACACTTTGGCGAGTCCGAGGAAATGAGATAGTCTATTTTAAGTGCGGTCCGCTAGACCACTTTATCCGAAACTGTCCTGAGATGGATGAAAAAGATAAAAGACAAGATGTGAGAGCGAGTAATACTCCTTTGAGAGGTAGACGATAGAAGAACCCGGGTAGTAGGGCTAGTAGCAGAGGTGTTGTAACAGCCCGAATTAAGGCCTAGTCGGAACAGTGGTTTCGGGACCACGAATCCAATGAGAAAAAAATTATTTTTATTATATTTTTATGGTCTACAATTTCACAGAATGATTTTGCAAAAATTTTGTTTTAAAATTTCGATGTTCGGGCACTCAATTTAGTCAAAAAGACTAAACTGTAAATAGTGCAAAAGTTGAGTTCTACATGTTAGAAGTGTCAAATTGTTATGAAACTTTAAACTGGGGGTCCTTAAATGGTAATTAGACCATTATACTTAGTTTGGAAAAAAATGCACATGGGTAGAAAAAAATCTCAAAAAAGGACAAAAGGGCATTTTAGTCATTTGAAAATTAAAAGAATTAAAAAGGGAAAATCAAGCCAAAAATGTTGTCCATCTTCTTCATTTTGTCGAAACTCCCTATGGACACCATGGCTAGGGTTTTTTCAAGCTTTCAGGCTCAATAGTAAGTGCACCCAAGCCCCGTTTTTAATGCTCGTTACATTTTTTAGATCCCAGTAACTCGGTTTAGCTATTCCCACCCTCATTTTAAGCTAGGGTTTCAATTTAAAATTTTAATCCTATTGAATAATTGTGTATTTTTATGATTTATGGTAGATTATGCATGTTTATGATGAGAGAAACGAGTTTTACTAGGTGGTTTTCGATGAAAACGCTTAAAATGGGTTAAATTGTAAAAGTTATAAATTGGTCATAAGTATGTGATTTAGTGAGAATTATGGACTGCCATAGTTATGAAAATGGTTTTTCTAGGTCCAAAATACAAGGAAATTGAATAAAAATTATTTTACGAGCCTAGGGGCAAAAGTGTAATTATGTGAAAGTTTAAGGGTAAAAACGTAAAATTGCCATAATTCGATTTTTGGGTCACATTGAATAATGTGACTAATAATTGAGCTAAATGTGACATTATAGATAATGGAAAACGAGATTCGGGCTTAGATCGGGAAAGACCGAAGTTAAGTACCAAGTCGAGAAAATTAGTTACTTTCGCGTCCAAGGTAAGTTGGTATGATATTAATGTGATGTTACTGTTGTTGATGCTTGAAATCTAAATTAGTATGTTAATTAGACTATGTTGGATTAAATATTATGATGGCATGTATTTGATATTGAAGTACTCCAAGAAAGTCACGTGGTATGCTATGCATACGAAATAATTTAGAATATGCCTACGATACTAGACGACATTGTAATAAATTGAAACTCATGTCATTTCCATGAAAATTAGTGATGTGATTTTTATGAAGAAATGATAAAGTTATTATAGAGAAATCCCAGATATATGTTAAAGAATACGAAAGATACCGTAGTCATGACATGAGTATTTGTAGGTCCCGTGTAAGACCATGTCTGGGACATGGCATTGGCACCGAACTGAAATCCCATGTAAGACCATGTCTAGGACATGGCATTGGCATTGATATGTGGTCCCATATAAGACCATGTTTGGGACATGGCGTCGACACCGAGATGAGACTTAAATCCCCTATAAGACCATGTCTGGGACATGGCGTTGGCATCTAAGAGTGATCCCGTATAAGACCATGTCTGGGACATGGCATCGGCATCAGATTATGATCCTGTATAAGACAATGTCTGGGACATGGCGTCGGCATCAGTTTATGATCTCGTGTAAGACCATGTTTGGTACATGGCATCGACATCGATATAAGATCCCGTGTAAGACCATATCTGGGATATGGCTTCGGCATCGACATGTGATCCAATGTAAGACCATATCTGGGATATGGCATTGGCATCGTATCATGAGAACAACAATCGAGTATCCTTCGGTATTCTAAGTACTTTAACGGGAAAAGTATGCAAGTTGTATGTAGTAAATCAACATTATGCATTATGAAGATAATGTTATGATTTTATGAATGAAGTGTTATGAGACAGTACAGGTTTGTATGCAAACTCATGAGCAATGTGCTCGAAGTATGAATGAATTTTGGTGAGATTATAAACGAGTAAGTAATGCCTATTAAGATGATCTTATGATGACTTTGTAATTGTAGATCAATATCTATGATATATGAGAATGTGACAAGTTTGATTGACGATATGTATGTCTAAAAAGAAGTTAAAATAATGAAATCATGAAAGAATGAAATTAGCTGTCAAATAGTATTGGACAGCAGCAGTTATGTGATTTTGAAAAATCACCAAAATAGTGTGAATGGAATTAGAGAATTAATAAGATATGAAATGAAAGCTTATTGATTCTATTTTCTTATAAAAGAAACAGAGTAAGCAAAAGAGCTTTATATTATGAGATATTTAAAGTTTTATGAGACATGGTTAGAATGAAAATAAGAAATCCCCTATTTTGACTTCAGAAAATCACCAAAAATTGTATAAAAAGGTTTAATATGTATAATTTATATGATTAAACTCCTCAAGAGTCTATTTTCAAGAGAAATAAACAGAAATGTAATCTGAATTTTGTATAATGAGAAAATCAATTTTTAGTGAAGAGAGGTCAGACCTGTCAGATAGCGAAACAGGGGAGAATTTAATGAATAAACTGTACTTATTGGCAAAACAAAAAATTATGGAAATTTTATGACAAGTAAATATATGAGTCTAGTTCCAAGGAAAATTTATGGAACTTAATTTTGAGTTCTTTAGCTCAAGATATAATTAATTTAACGACTAAGGCTCAGGAAGACAACCTATGATAAACATGAGTAAAAAGAGGAAACATGAGAAATAATGATTTTAGTTCCTTAAGATCACCTTGTGAGTATTGGTAAAAGTCATATTGATTAATTTTTCATTATTATTTACATGCCAATTTACTAAGCTATAATGCTTACTCCCTCATTTCCATTTCTCTTAGTGTTATTAGGTTAGCTCGGGGTTAGAGATCATGGGAGGCAACGTCACACTATCGAATTGTCGTTTTGAAGTAACAATAAAGTTTAAATACATATGAGTGATGTGGCATGTATAGAGACTTAGCTATTATTAATAAGCAGTCTTGTGAAATGACTAATGTATTTGCTTATATTGCTACATTGTATATAGCCATGAGATATGGCTCATATTGGCTAAGAATATGTATGCCTACATATGTATGCATGTGGAAATGTTTTGATATGATCACGTATGTTTATCATAAATGGTTAGTGAAATATGTATATATATTATATGTGTTTGATGATTAAATTGAGAATATTTGAGGATATTATACATGTTTATGAAGTGTACAAGAATGTAAAGAATTAAGGGCAACATAAAGGGCTTGGAAAATAGCCTAAGTGTTGACTACACGGGCATAGACATGGCCGTGTGTCTCAACCGTGTGGAAGACATGGCCGTGTGTCTCAACCATGTGGATGACATGGTGTAGCACACAGGCGTGTGACTCTCCAAAATTTGGAAATTTTAATTGTGTGTCAAAAGTTTTAAAAGTTTTCAGTTTAGTCCCAAACCACTATTGATATATGTTTTGGGCCTCGTAGGCTAGCATAAGGGACTTCAAGATGGAAATGAAAAAGCTTTAATTTCGTAAGAAAATTTTATGGCCCGGTCTAAGAAGTTTAAGTATGTTCAAGCACAGTAACGCCTCGAACCTTGTCCCAGCATTGGATATGGGTAAGGGGTGTTACAGGTGCCCCTAGAGATTCTACTGTGAGGTCCGAGAGTAAAGCACCTGCAAGGACTTACGCTATTCGTGCCCGTGAGGAGGCTTCGTCTCCTGATGTGATTACAAGTACCTTTTCTATCTATGATATACCTGTTATTGCTTTAATTGATCCGGGGTCTACCTATTTCTATATTTGTATGAAATTGGTACCTAGCATGAATGTGCATGTTGAGTCTACCGAGTTTGTAGTAAAGGTGTCAAATCCATTAGGCAAGCATGTGCTAGTTGACCAAGTGTGTAGGGATTGTCCCTTGACAATTAGATATAACTGTTTTCCGGCTAACCTAATGTTATTGTCGTTTGATGAATTTGACATAATCCTTGGTATGGATTGGTTGACTACTCATGATGTAGTGGTAAATTGTGGAAGAAAGTTCATTGAACTGAAATGTGAAAATGGGGATGTCCTTCGGGTTGAATCAAGTCATGGATAGCTTACCGATAGTAATGTCTTGTATGACAGCTCAGAGATACTTGAGGAAAGGGTATGAGTCATATCTTGCTTTTGTATTGAATACTCAAGTGTCAGAATCGAAGATTGAGTCAGTGCCAGTGGTTTGTGAGTACCCGGATGTGTTTTCAAAAGAATTACCCAGATTGCCTCAAACTAGAGAAGTGGAGTTTGGTATTGAGCTAGTCCCTGGTACGGTACCTATACCGATTTCCCCGTATAGGATAGCCCCGACAAAGTTAAAGGAATTAAAGGTTCAGTTGCAAGAGCTAATGGATAAGGGTTTTGCTTGACCAAGCTATTCCCCGTGGGGTGTACCAGTATTATTTGTGAAGAAAAAGGATGGTTCAATGAGATTATGCATAGATTACATCAGCTTAACAAGGTTACAGTGAAGAATAAGTACCCTTTGCCTAGAATCGATGATTTGTTCGATCAATTGAAGGGGCTACTGTGCTTTCTAAGATAGACCTAAGGTCTGGTTATTACCAGCTGAGAGTTAAGGAGTAGGATGTACCGAAAACTGCCTTTCGGACGAGGTATGGTCACTATGAGTTCCTCGTCATGCCTTTTGGCTTAACAAATACTCCTGCGGTATTTATGGATTTAATGAACCGCATTTTTCGACCGTACTTGGACAAGTTTGTCGTGATCTTTATTGATGATATACTCATTTATTCTCGTGATGAGAGTGAGCATGTGGAGCATTTGAGGACTGTATTACAAACCCTGAGAGATAAACAGTTGTATGCCAAGTTCAGTAAAAGCGAATTTTGGCTACGTGAGGTCGGATTTTTGGAACTCCTAATGTCGGGTGATGGCATCAGAGTTGACCCTAGTAAGATATCGGCCATTGTTGAGTGGAAATCGCCGAGGAATGTATTGAAGATTAGAAGTTTCTTGCTCTTGGTGGGTTATTACAGACGGTTTGTTAAAAAATTCTCCATGATTTCTACTCCAATGACGAGACTACCACAGAAAGATGTCAAATTTGAATGGACAAAAAATTGCCAACAGAGTTTCAAGAAACTAAAGGCTTTGTTGACCGAAGCCCAGTTTTAGTACAACTGGAACCGGGAAAAGAGTTTGTAGTGTATAGTGATGCATCCTTGAATGGATTAGGTGCGTACTCATGCAAGAAGGCAAGGTAATAGCCTATGCCTCAAGACAACTGAAGCCACACGAGAAAAACTATCCAACACATGATTTAGAGCTGGCCGTCATAGTTTTTGTATTAAAAATTTGGAGACACCACTTGTATGGTGAGAAATGTCTGGTAGTCACAGATCACAAGAGTTTAAAGTATTTGATGGCCCAAAAATAGTTGAACCTACGACAACAGAGATGGTTAGAGTTAATAAAAGATTACAAGTTGATAATTGACTATCAAATGTGGTCGCTGACGTATTGAGTAGGAAATCATTGTTTGTCTTGAGGGCTAAGAACACTCAGTTGACTGTAACCGGTGATGGTTCAATTCTAGCCAAGATGAGAGCTAGATCGATGTTCCTTCAAGAAATTTACGAAGCGCAAAAAGGTGACAAAGATTTGCAAGCCTAGTTAACTCAGCTTTAGACCAGTAATGAATCGAACTTCTGAGTTAGTACTGACGGTTAATTGATGTACCAAGACAGAATTTGTGTACCTAAAGATGATGATCCCATTCAAAAGATTTTGCAAGAGGCACATAATGGTTGCTTGTTTATCCATCCGGGTAGCGTAAAAATGTATAACGACTTGAAGAAACTATATTGTTGGCCAGGAATGAAAAGAGACATCTTAGAGTTTACCGCTAAGTGTTTAATTTGTTAGCAAGTAAAAGCCAAACACCAAGTTCCTTCGGGTTTACTTCAGCTAATGATGGTTCCCAAGTGGAAATGGGACCGCATCACCATGGATTTTGTTTCTGGTTGCCATTGACACCAAGAAAGAAAGATGCTGTATGGGTTGTAGTCGATAGACTAACAAAGTCGGCTCATTTTATACCAGTTCATACGGACTATTCACTTGAGAAACTAGTTGATTTGTATATCTCTGAGATTGTGAGACTTCACGGAGTACCCTTATCGAATATTTCAGATAGGGATCTGAGATTTACATCTTGACATTGGAAAAAGTTACAAGAGGCTTTGGGGACTAAACTAAATTTCAGTACTGCTTTCCACCCGCAAACTGACGGACAGTTTGAAAGAGTAATCCAGATCCTTGAGGATATGTTACGGTGTTGTGTTCTCGAGTTTCAGGGAAGTTGGGAAAAGTACCTGCCGCTAGTAGAGTTTGCCTACAACAACAATTATTAGTCAAGTCTGAAAATGGGGCCTTATGAGGCTTTGTATGGGCACAAGTACCGAACGCCCTTGTATTGGGCCAAACTTAGAGAGAATTAGATTCACGAGGTTGACTTAGTCAAAGAGACCGAAGAGAAAGTTAAGGTGATTCATAATTGTTTGAAGACAGCCTCAGATTGACAGAAATCCTATGCGGATTTGAAGCGAAAAGAGATTGAGTTTCAAGTCGGGGATAAAGTGTTTTTGAATGTATCCCCATGGAAGAAAGTCCCTAGATTCGGTAAAAAGGGAAAACTAAGCCCATGGTTTATTAGACCTTATGAGATGACTGAGAGGATTGGATCAGTAGCATATCGATTGACCTTGCCATCTGAGTTCGAAAGGATTCACGATGTCTTCCCTGTGTCTATGTTACGTCGTTACCGTTTTGACCCTTCAGACGTGATTACGCCAGCAAAAGTTGAGATTCAACCAGATATGACCTATGGTGAGGAACCAGTTAAGATTTTGGGTCAGGAGGTCAAGAGATTGAGGAAAAAAAGTATAGCAATGGTAAAAGTATTATGGCATAGACATGGAGTCGAGGAAGCCACATGGGAAACCGTAGAGATCGTGAAAGATCAATCCCCGAACCTATTCACCGGTAAGATTTTCGGGGACGAAAATCCCTAAGGGGGAGAATTGTAACAGGCCGATTTTGGGCTTAGTCAGAATAGTGGTTTCGGGACCACAAATCTGAGGCCAGAGAAATTATTTGTAAATATTATTTTATGTGTTATAGCATGAGTTTATGAGTGCATGAAAATTTTGGTGAATTAATTTACGCGATTGTGAGCTTAATTGCAAAAAAGGACTAAATCGCATAAATGGAAAAAGTTTTATTTTTCTAGAAAATAGTGCTAAATAGCTAGAGAACCTTAATTGGGTATTTAATGAGCAAATACACCCATTTTAATAGGGCTGGCCAGCCATGAGACAAAAAAGAATAGAAAAGTCAATGTTAGGTGAGTTTTTGTGACAAAATTGACTAAAATAAAATAAAATAAAGGGAGGAAAATATCATCTTTTTCCTTTATTCTTCTCCATTGAAATACTCAGAAAAGATATGGATTTGTGGAGCTTAAAACTCAGCCAAGCCATCCTCTTACAAGTAACTGATTTTGGTAGTCATTTTTGAAGATTTTTATACTTTTGGAACCCTTGTAGCATGAGCTAGCTATTGAGGGGACTATTTTGTAAAATGATTGAGAGTTTAGGGTTTTTCCATGAAAGCATTTGTGATGGTTTCTGAATTTTTATGGAAGAAAATGAATCTTGGTTGTTAAATAAACAACTTTTGTGAAGTGGTGTTCATGGAAAACATCTAAAATGGACCTAGTTGTAAAGGTTGTAAATTGTGTGGTAAATGCATGAAATAATTGAAATTGTGGAATGCTATAAGAGAGAAAATAATTTTGTTAGGCTTAATTAATAAGGAAATTTGATAAAAAAATTAATATCTGATACTAGGGTAAAATAGTCATTTTGTGAAAGTCTAGGGGCAAAATGGTCATTTTGTAAATTTTGAATTTTAGATTGTCTTATTTAATATAGTGATTAAATTAGTGAAGTTTTATTCATTTTAGATCAAGAAGTACAAAATCCGAATCTAGACCAAGAGAAAGCCAAGCTACAGATTAAACCAATCTATACGTCTACATTTTGTGTACAGAGGTAAGTTGTATGTAAATAATGCAACTTTTTTGATATTATGCATGAGATTATTGATTTAGCATAAAATTATTGAATGTAATTATGAGTAATGCATGATGAGAATTTATGTGATAAAACCCAGTTGAACCATAGGAATAGATTGGATATTCATGCAGTGATACTAGGGCTATATGAGAGCTACTGTAAGACCAAATTTGGGACATGGCATCAGCCACGTTATGTGTCAATGTAAGATCATGTCTGGGACATAGCATCAACATCGATATATGCAAGCCACTGTAAGACCATATCTGGGATATGGTATCGGCGTTAATACGAATGCTAGTGTAAGACCATGTCTGGGACATGGCATCGGCCTCGACATGTGAGCTAGTGTAAGACCATATCTGGGATATGGCTTCGACTTTGAGATGTGTCAATGTAAGACCATGTCTGGGAGATGGCATCGGCATGGATAGAGGAGAGCCAGTGTAAGACCATGTCTGGGACATGGCATCGGCCTTGATATATATGAGAGTCAATGTAAGACCATGTCTAGGACATGGCATCAACTTGACATATGAGCTAGTGTAAGACCATGTCTAGGACATGGCATCGGTGTGATACCCTATGTTTGAGGCTCATTGAATATCCTTTCATATCTAAATGGTTCAACGGGAAATTTAAAATTTATGTCAATAATGAGGATTATTATGATGATGTTGTGAGTGGTATAGGTACCTACATGAGATGTATGCTATTTGGGCTTAAAATTATATTATATGATTAGTAAGAGATGAAAAAGGGTAAGTTGTGCTTGTAGCCATTTTGTATCATGTACAAATTGTAATATGTTGTGAGTATGTTAAAGTATGGTAACTTGTGGTCATTTATTTACTTGCAACTTACTAAGCTTAGTGCTTACTCCTTCTTCCTTCCATTTTCTTATAGTGTCGCCTAATTAGCTCGTGGATCATTGGACGTCGGAGGCTTCGTTCACACTATCAACTAAAGCATTCGGTATAGTTAGTTTTTGATATTTTGAGAAATGACATGTATAGGGACTTAGTCTTTTATTAAGTGTCATTTTGTTTTGGGCCAAATGTGTTGGCTTGATTGAGGATACTTTATTTTGTATAAGGCAAATGGATAATGGCTAATATTAATTAATGATATATGCAAATGATCTTTTGGTGAATGTGCAAAATAGTATGGATGATCAAGAGTACTAGGTTATTAATATTAATGTTTGGTTGGATTGATTATGTGAAGTTGTGTGGATGCCAAATCATGGTCATTGGTTGAGTATTGGTGTCTTGTGATGTTTTGGGTTATCTGTGATCTTGTTTTAGGGCGGCCAAAGGCTTGGTAGATAGCCTTATTTTTGTCCACACGCGTAGACACACGGGCATGTGTCTAGGCCGTGTATTACACATGGTCCACCCCATGGGCGTGTGGTTAGGCCGTGTGTCCCTTGCACCTTTAGTTGGCAAAATTAAATGCCTAGTAGTAACCACACAGGCTGAGACACGATCGTGTGTCTCAATCGTGTGAAAAACATGACCAAGCATACGGGCATATGCCACAGCCTTGTGACCCTTAAGAGTTGTTGCCGTCAGAAATAGAATGTCAAGGATTTCAACCCTGGCTGAGACACGGCCGTGTGTCTCAACTGTGTGAAAGACATGGCCTAGCACACGGGTGTGTGCCATGGCCTTGTGACCCTTAAGGGTTGCTGACGTCAGAAACAGAATGTCAAGGTTTTCACACACAGGCTAGGACACGAGCGTGTCATGGCCATGTGAGGAGCACGGGTCGGGGACACGGGCATGTGTCAGGCAATGTGAAAACCTTTGTAGGTTCAAAGTTAAAAAATAAATCCGCACGGACGAGGGGCACGAGCGTGTTCCTATGTGCTTTGGCCGTGCGAACCACATGGGCCTTTAGTAGGGCCTTGTAATGAGGCCACACGGGCGTGTTGCCCATTCACACGGGCGTGTACCCTATTTTTGAGTAGCTTTTATTGAAATCTTTCGAAGTACTCGGAATAGTACCGGATTATTTCCTAATCATGTTCTGGGCCTCGTAGGTCCATACTAAGGACTGTATGACAGTGTTTTGAAAAGTTTTAAATTGGGACAAGAATTTATCGTCTCGGAAATGTTATGATGCTTGTGTTTGAGATAGGTAATGCCTCGTACTCTGTCCTGGTGTCGGATACTGGTAAGGGGTGTTACATTTTCTCCACCTAGTGTGGGAAATGTTATTTCATCAAAATGACAGTTGAAAAACCATACTGTAAATATATTTCATACCATTGGTTCAAGATAATTAATCCTAGAAGATGACTCCTAACTAACACATATTTTCAACCTTCTTTAAAGAGCCATATTTGTGCATTGTGGTGAATAAATATATTAGAACATATATTGTAACACCTTATACTCGATCCAATTGTCGAACTCGAGCTATAGGATGTTACAACTGTAAACCAAAACATTCACAAGCAATTTATTCAACATTACTCAATAAGCAATAAATACAAGTTAATTCCATGTTAAACATGCATTACAATTAAATCCAAGTTTTAGTCAGCTTACGAAAACCTTTGAACAAGTTCAAAACTAAATCAGAACCAATAAAAAACATTTACAAGATAACTGGTCAAATGCAAAACAGGGATCACCAACCACTCAAACAGAGCCAAAAAAAGATCAATTCATAACAAATTACGATTATTAGAATGTTCTTCAATTATATCGGGACCTAAATCGAACTTGTAACACCTCAAACCCAGCCTAGAAGTTATAGCCAAATCTGGAGTGTTTATGTAAAATGGTTGAAAATTTAGCTTTCTAGAAAATGTTGATAAAGAATGCAATTTCTATTACTCAAAAACTTCGATACAAGAGAAGTTATTTTAAAGTAGCTTTTTAGTTGAAACAATGTACATTTACATCTTCTAAAATCAGTTACTTTGTTGCGAAAATACTTAAGTTGTCGTTCTTTTGGAAAAACCGATTTGTTTATTCCAAAACTAATTGATTTACAGAAAAATCTATATTTTCAGGAAGTATGTTTAAACAACTATCATGCGTAAACTGAAAATATGTTCAAAAACTAAAAAAAAAAAACCAACCCCAAAGAGTCCAGAGAGTCCAAAACTTACAAAACTCAAATACCAAAATTAAAAAAAAAAATTTAGGAAAAGTATAATATTAATCGAGCTTCCGATTGCATCGATCCGCCTAAGTCTGAGGATTACCTAAAAATATCAGTAAAACAGAAAGTGAGTTTTCAAAACTTAGTGTATAACGAATAAATTAAAACGTTGATGCATATTAGTCAGATTTATCATAAACAAATTTATAGCGAAGCAGAATAGATACAATATATAATCTTACCCCCAATCGGTACACACCATCTTCAACCATCCTAACACACCATATCGTGTAAAACACCCATCCAACCCTACAAACACTTTAAAGAATTGTAGCAATTGAGCTGCCACATCAATAAGTTATTTATCGCCTTTTTTACAGATACACTTCCTCCATATGTCATTTCCAACCCAACTTAGATGCAGATACAAAATATAGCAAATATTAGACATATTTAAGGCAGAAATCAAACATGCTACAATTTTATATGCACAACATATCAGATACAAATCGTATACTTAACATTAATTTTCATGTTTACTTATCATTTGACATCTCAACTACTCCTACAGATAGCAGAAAATTATACTAACCGATGTCCTAAATTCATGTTTTACAGTACAATCAATCATATACTGACCCTATGGAAGGTCCACGGTCAATCGGAACTACGTGTACAGTCATAGGGAAAATTTTAGAATTTTAGGCCCACGCGACCCACATGGACAGCCCATGTGGTCCACACGGCCTAAAACAGCCTAGATTGTGTGTCACACATAGTCTAACGCATAAACTATCACATGGCTGTGTGTCACACATGGCCTACCAAACGGCTATGTGTCACACATAGCCTACACACGGCCTGGCACACAGCCGTGTCGCATCGACAGTGAACTTTTTTGGCTTTTGCTGATTACTATTTTTTTCACGTTTTCGGTACACAGTTGATTTGATTTCATTGAGAAAGCAACCATGATACTCCCAAAAATTAAATACGACATAAAGCACGATTAATTACAGTAACGTGACACAAAATAACCAAGAATCACACTCTTACAATATACCAAAACACCTCCAAACTCTTAACGTTAAACGAGCAACAACTTTACAAAATCACGATGCTGGAGGAAGAGTGAGCGCCTCAAAATTCCCACCAAAGAACGAAACTCTATGAAGTTAAATAACTCCCAATAAAACACTGATGAAACACCAACACAAAACCCATAAAAACAAGTCCACATCAAGATTCGAAAAGAAACTCTCAAAAATCAAACTTAGTAAAGAAGGCACAACGATTACCTGACGAGATTCAACAACAAGAACAATAGGAAGCAAGGATTGTTGATAAATAACAGAATAGAACCATAAACAAAACAGTGGCAGCCTAAAAGATCAAAGGAAATTCAAGAACAAGAAACAAAAGGAAAAAAATAATAAAACCAAATATCAACAAAATTGAAACTGACAGCTTAGGATTTGGGGAAAAATAGAAACGTGAAATATGGGTTAAGGAAAAACAAAATAAAAATAAAATAAAATAAAATCGAATTGTTTTAAAAGTAATAAAATAAATATAATGTATTTTATTTATTTAAAACAAAAACTAACTTAAAACTAACCCTAACTTGTTTTAATTAATCAGATTTTCCCACAGGTAAAGTTCAAACTAAGCTAATGAACCAACTTGGTAAAAAGAATAAAAATAATCTTTACGCATACGAAGACTTGAACGCAAAAACTCAAAATGCATAACCACCCCACAAAACAAATCATATGTCAAAAACTAACAAATCAAAACTAAAATTTTGGGGCGTTACAACTCTCTCCTCCTAAAAGATATTTTAGCTTCAAAATTTACCTGACTCAAATAGATGCAGATATTACTATCGAATCAAGTCCTCAAGTTCCTATGTGGCTTCCTCAGTGCCATGATTCTGCCACAGAACTGTCACTAATGAAATAAACTTCCTCCTCAAGACCTTAATGTCTCGCTCCAGAATTTAAATTGACTCCTCCTCGAATATAAGATCCGGTCTAACCTCAATCTCCTCAACAGAAACAATATGAGATGGGTTTGACTAATACTGCCTCAACATAGAGACGTGAAACACATCATGAATATGGTCTAACTCTGGAGGTAGCTCTAACTAATAAGCAACTGGTTCTACACGTTTCAAAATTCAGTACAGCCCAATGAACCTAGGGCTCAACTTGACCTTACATCTAAACCGAAAGACCTTCTTCCATGGAAATACCTTAAGGAACACATAATCACCCACAAAATACTCAACATCCCTCATTTTTAAATCTGAATAAGACGTCTGTCTATCTGAAGTCGTCTTGAGATGATCCAGAATTAGTCTAACTTTATCATCAGTTTCATAAACCAACTTAAAACCCAAAACCCGTCGCTCACCTAACTCAGTCCAACACAACTGAGTACGTCACTTATGACCATACAGAGCCTTGTAAGGTGCAATCTGAATACTAGACTAGAAACTATTATTGTAGGCAAACTCGCTAACGGTAGAAACTCCTCCCAACTACTTCAAAAATCGATCACACAACTCTAAAGCATATCCTCCAATATCTAAATGACCCTCTCAGTTTGACCATTAGTTTGAGGATGGAACGCAGTACTGAAGTCTAATCTCAAATCCAAAGCCTCGTAAAGCTTCCTCCAAAATCAAGAAGTGAAGTGAGGATCTCTATCAGAAATAACCAAGACCGGAACCCTATGAAGTCTCACGATCTCAGAAACATATACATTGGCCAACTTCTAAAGGGAGCAATTTGTCCTAATAGGAATAAAGTGGACAAACGTGGTCAATCGATCCACGATGACCCACATAGAATCCTTCTTAGTGGGTGTTAAGGGAACCCACTAACAAAGTCCATAGTCATCCATTCTTATTTCCATAGGGGAATCTTAATGGGTTGAAGCAAACCCGAAGGCAACTGGTGCTCAAACAAAATCTGCTACCTCTCGTTTCAACGCCGACCACCAATATAACTCACGTAAATCACAATATATCTTGGTTCTACCCAGATCCATAACATAGGGGCTACTATGTGCTTCCCGCAGAATGAACTGCCTCAAATCGAAGTCGTTAGTCACACAAACCTGTCTTTGGAAGCACAAAACCCATCACTATTTAGTCCAAAGTTAGACATACTACCATCCTTCACCTGACGGAACCACAGAACCAAAGAATCATCCCCTAATTGTTTAACCCAAATCTAATCAGTCCAAGTCGACTTAACTTGCAACTCAGCTAATAGACTCCCATCATCAAACAAACTTAGGCGAGCAAACATTACCCTCAAATTAGACATTGCTCTACAACTAAGAGCATTGGCCACCATGTTAGCCTTACCAGGATGATACTTGATAGTACAGCCATAATCCTTAAGCAATTAAATCCATCTACATTGCCTAAAGTTTAACTCCTTCTAAGCAAGGAGATACTTGAGCATATAATACTCGGTAAGTTTGTAATCATGAACAAAGCTTACTATTTCAATGCTAAACCTTATAAATTAAACATGAATCAATCCAACATAAGCTTGGCACAAGCCTAAGCATCATCAACAACACAAGTTAGTGCTTTAACATAAAACTCAACAAAATCATCATATACTTTCCATAGTCATGAATATACATACATTGGTCATTGACAATTCAGTCCTTTCCATAGGTTCATAAAATAATCGATTGGAACACTTACTGTTACTTCCCTTTACATACCTGATGAACCACTTAGAATTATATCGGATACATGGGAAGCTCACACAAAGTGTGCTAATCATATGGTCGAAACCATTCCTTTTCCTTTTCTTTTACATCATTGCTCACTTGAGCCATAAATGGGTCTGCTCACACAAGCTGATGACCAGAATTTTTCTTGTAACACCCCTTACTCGTATCCGACGCCTGAACAAGGTTTGAGCCATTACCAGACTTAAAAGATAACATTCATACAAAATTGGGCCATAAAATTTCATTATGAGTTAAAACTTTTCATTCGCATTCAAAACGTCCCTATTATGGACCTACCAGGCCATAAACACACTTTTGAGGTGGTTCAAGACTGAATCAAAACCTTTCGTACACTTAGAAAATTTTTACTCAAAATAGGGTCACACGCCCGTGTGACCTGGAAACACCCGTGTCGGTAGGCCGTGTGGTCGCACACGCCTATGTCCTTAGCCCGTGTGGGATTTATTTTTCATTTTAAACCTATAAAGATTTTTACACGACCTGGCACACGCCCGTGTCCATGGCTCGTGTCTCTCACACAGCCATGACACGCACGTGTCTTAGCCCGTGTATGATAACCTTGGCATTTTGGTTATGACGTCAACCAATATTTAAGGGCACACGGCCAAGTCACACGCCTATGTGCTGGGCCATGTCCTTCACACAGTTGAGACACGCGGCCGTGTCTCTGCCCGTGTGTTTATTACTGGGCATCCTGTTTTGCATATTTTTGGATGCAGGGGACATATGGCCTGACTACACGCCTATGGGCTAGACCATGTGTCACACACAGCCTAGACACATGCCCGTGTGTCTACCCATATGGACAAATATAAGACTATATCCCAAGCTTATTGCCACCCTGAAAACAACTCCAAACTTATACCAATTCCAATAGCTCATAATATGGCAATAATACATATCCAAACATCATCGATCATGGCATTCAAACCATAATATCATACCATATCCACCATGTATAAACTTCACACATTCACATTCAACTTTTTCAAGCTTACTCATTCATGAATTTCATCCTCATTGAATAATCATACTTAACTAGTATTGGCCAATTTCAATTAGTCATTTACAAAAGGAATGAATATCAATAATAGCCAACAAAATGGCCATTCAATATGATACATAACAAAATATGCCAAGTTCCTATACATGCCATACTTAAAGATAATTAAACTATACTATACCAAAATGAAATGCTTGATAGTGTGAACCGGGCTCCGACTTGCTTCGATCCCTAAGCTAGCTTAGCGATACTACAAGGAAAGGGAAAAGAGAGGGAGTAAGCATAAATGCTTAGTAAGTTACATGTAATAAATAACAAAATAGAACATAGAATAGCATCCAAATAATACATCATAAATCATTTCATACTTATCATGGATTTTTGACATAGCTTACTCATGCTCTTTCTTACTAGCATTACATACTATACTAGGCTTAATTCTCGTAAGTTTCTCATGTGTACCTGTAACACTCATCTCATGACTTTAGTTTTTCTCATCTTAAAACATAAAATTTATTTCTTTTCCTGTTAAACCACTTGGAATACTGAAGGGTATTCAAAATATCATTCTCATGATAGGATGCCAATGCCATATCCTGGATATGGTCTTCATGGGATCACACGTTGATGCTAATGCCATGTCCCAGACATGGTCTTATACGGGATCTCCTCTCGATGTCGATGTCATTCCTAGATATGGTCTTATATGAGATTGTATAATGATGTCGATGCCATGTCCCATACATGGTCTTACACGAGATCACATATCGATGCTGATGCCATGTCTCAAACATAGTCTTATACGGGATCGCTCTTAGATGCCAATGCCATATCCCAGACATGGTCTTACATGGGATCTCAATTCGGTGCCGATTCCATGTCCCAGACATGGTCTTATACGGGACCCTTTTCAGTCTCATGTCATGATAATGGTATCCTTCGTATTCTTAAAGTCTAACCGGGATTTCTACATACATTTCAAGTAATATCGAAAACATTAAATATGTAATATCATAATGTTAATTTATTACACATGAACTTACCTCGGATACAAAATACGGATGAATACGTAATTTAGTCCACCACCTTGTTATTTCCTCAATTTTGGTTTAGGCTTCGTGTTTCTTGATCTATAATGACAAATTAAGCTTATTTAATTACCAAATTGACTAAAGCAGTCCATAATTCATACTTTTGCAAAATTATAATTTTACCCCTAAACTTTCACATATTTACAAAATGGTCCCTAGGCTCGTATAATGAAATGTACTCAATTCCTTGATTACCCAAGCCTAGCTAAACCTATTATACACTCATAAAAGCCCACATTTCTCATCAAATCAAACTTTTACTACTACTTTTACAACCTTTACAATTTGGTCCCTTTCATGAATTTCCATAGAAAATCACTTAGAGAAATATGTTTATTAATCATCTAACTTTCACATTTTTTCATTAAAACACCAAAATACATGCATGTCATGCATGGGTATATTTTTGAACATGAACCCTAGCTTAAAGTATGGCTAGAAATAGGTAAACCGAGATACAAGGATTTCAAAAATACGAAGAACATTAAAAACAGGGCTAGGAGTCACTTACTTGGAGCTTGAAAATATCAAAAACCCTAGCTATGGACTCTTAGGAAATTTCGGCAGCCCTTTGGAGAAGATGGACAAGATTTTTGCTTCTTTTTCCCTTTTTATTTCATTAATTTACCGAATGCCCAAAATGCCCTTATGGCTTTTCTTTAAAATTTTACCCTTCCTTGGGCATTTTTGTCCACCATGCTATAAAATGGTCTAATTACTAAATAAGGACCTCTAATAAATTTTCTAATGCTATTTCATCCTTAAAACTTCTAGAAACTCATATTTTGAAATTTTTGTAATTTAGTCTTAAAGGACAAATTAATCACTCACTCATAAAATTTCTTCATGAAATTTTCTCACAATCATGAAATCATACCATAGACCTTAGAATAACTATAAAACATGTACTACTTTGGATTTATGGTCTCGCAACCACTATTCTGACTAGGCCCTAATTCGGGTTGTTACATTTCCACATGATGCCACTAATACAAGCTAGCGAGTATACGCAATAAATGCCGAAACTCAACCATTGGTAGGACATTCAGGACCAGCATCCAAAACATGGTAACCCTTTGACATGTCATTTGTATCCTATATATTCCTAAGGTTTAAACGAGGCTCGATAGTCGACATAACATCGTTGGATTTTTGTCGTAACATGATATGATAAATAGCATAATAGCATATCAATCAAATAACATTAAAACGTTATTTAAACATATGAACTTACCTTGAATATAAAGATGTCGAGATGGGATAGCTAATTTAAGACTTTATCTTTTCTTCGATCTAGATCCATATGTGGCTTAAATTGATCTAAATAAGCAAATTCAATCCATTTAATATACATACTATTCAATTTAATCCAAAATTCACATGTCTACAAAATTATAGTTTTGCCCTAGTTATTTTCACTTCTTTACAATTTAGTCATTAAGCTCGTAAATTGAAATTCATGCAATTTCTTCCACATATCATGCTAGCTGATTTACCTAGGGACTCATACCAACCCACACAAACCATCATTTCACAAATTTATCATGGTATTTTATTTCTTTTACTAATAAGTCCTTAATTGATAATTTCATCAAAAATATCTTTACAAAAGTTGTTCATTTAACAACAAAGACTCATTTTCTTCCATCAAACTTCCACAATCAAACAAACACATTCAAGGAAAACCCTAATCCTTTAACAGTTTTGCAAATTAGTCATTGGGCTAGTTAGATTCAGCTACAATGACTTCAAAAACATAGAAATCATTCAAAATGGGATGAAATTTCACTTACATGCACTCCCTCTAACTAGCTGAATTCAAGAACCCTAAGAATGGCTTTATTTCCTTCAAAATTCAGTGGTAGGAAGCTTTGGAGAATATGAGTACATTATTTCTTTTATTTGTTTTTAGTTTTAATTTACTAATTACTAAACTAACATTAATTTTTAACTTTAAAAATCATTTAAGTTATGTCCAAATATGTCCACCAGCTAATCAAATGGTCTAATTACCAATCAGCCCACTCATATTAAAAATTCATAACAATTTAGCACCTTTGGCTAATAGAATTATACTTTTACACTTTTTATGATTTAGTCCTTTTTAGTTAATTAAGCATGCAAACATTAAAATTTCTTAACGAAAATTTTATACGACCTTACTAATATTCTGAAGCCATTATAGTAGTAATAAAATAATTTTTTACTCTCAAATTTGTGGTTCAAAATCCACTATTCTGTTTTCACTGAAAACGAGTTGTTACAATCTCGTGTTGTAATGACCCAAAATTCACAGGCACCGAAAAAGTGAGTTATAGGGTCCTCATCTTAGTGAAATAAGTTAGAAAATAATTATTAAAAATATTCATGAGTCTAGTGGTGTGTCTAAATAGGTTTTAATTAGGTTAATTTAGCTTAATTTAGAGTAATTAGTAAAAAGAACTAAATTGAATAAGGGGTAAAAGTTTAATTCTAAAGTAATAGAGAATAAAAAGGATTAAAATGGTAATTAAACCATTTACAAAAGTTGTGGCGACAAATTTGTATTAAAATCTAAGATTTTATTTAAGTTATATTTAAATATTATATATAATTATTATAATTATTAATTAACATTATTGTTTTATATTAGATTATTATTATTAGTATTAGTATTAAATAAATTAAATAGTAGATAATTGTATGGTAATAAAAATATACATGTGTAAAAATTGCATTGGTACATTTGAAATTTAAATACTTAATTACTTATAATTTAAGTAAAAAGATATTTATTAATTAAATAATCAAATTATTAAAATTATGAGATTTTTGTTTGAGAAACAAATTAAATAATGGCAATCGTAATAAAATTATTGGTACAAATGTAAAAATAAATATGTATCCAACTGTAATATTAGTATTTGTTATTAAAATAGATATTTATTAAAATAATTAAATATAAAATATAACATAAAACAAATAAAAGAAAAAGAAAAAAGAAAAGAAAACAGAAAGCATTCGAACAGGAGAAGGAAAAAGAAAGAAAAGGGGAAATAGGATTTATAAAGCTTGGAGTTAATTGCTAACAAAGAACCAGAGAAATCGACTCGAAAAGGAAAGGAGAAGATTACCGAGGAATAAATCAAGAATTTCGGGTTTGTATTACTATAATTCAAGTTACTTATTATTAAATGTTAATTTTAAATTTATTTATTTTATGGTAAGTAAATATTGAGGTAAGTAACCTTATTGAATTGAATTTAGAAAATTGAATTGAATGATGAATATGTGTTAGTATTGAATTATAGATTGAATTACATGTGATTGGTATGAAAAGTATAATGAATTAAATTGTGAAATTGAATTTAGAGTGATTTGAATTGTGAATTTGAGATAGAGATTGAATTGATAATATATATATATGAATCGAATTTGATGATTGTGATCAATTGAAAGAGAAAGTGAATTTGAATTGAGAATTGAAAAATCCCTATTAACTAGTCGGGCTGAGTCGGATATAGTTGGCATGCCATAGGATTGGAAGAGTTCAGGGATACTTCGACCTCGAGTCGATGAGACATTGGGTGTCATTATTTGCTTCGGATAGATTCGATGAGGCGTTGGTCGCCACTTTACTTCGGCTTATCCGATGAGACGTTGGTCGTCACTTATTTGCTTCGAACTATCCAATGAGGCGTTGGTCGCCACTCTGGTGTGTTTGGTTGGATTCGTGTATTCGCCAAAGTCTGAGTCTTGTTAATAGGGGAAAATATATGAAATGATAAATCAAAGGAATTTGATCAATTAAGCTATTGAAAAGAAATGAAAAGTTGAATCATGAGTTGGAATGTGAAATGAAATTGAAATCGAGAATGAAAGGCATGAACTAAATGTTCATAAAGTAATTGAAATTCAAATTGATGATATGTGATAATCAGTGATGATTGGTTAGATTGAATTATTATTAAGGAGTGGAAGCTAGAAAATTTATTAGTACTTAAGAAATTAGTTGTTATATGTTTGATATTTAAATTTTATTATTTATTATTATAATTTGCATTATAGTAATACCACTGGGTATACATGTACTCAGCATACGGTTGTTTCTGTGAGCAGGTTAATAGATGTTCAGAGTCCTGGTTCTGCATTCAGACGATCCCGACTCCAGCTCAAAACTCGATGATGTATTTTCTTTTGATAAAAGTGGCATGTACATAGGTGTTATTTTGGTCACTTTAAAATGTTGCATGACTTTTGTTGTAAGGAATGATATTTAATATTTTAGTGTTTATACTAATGAAATGGTATGAAAATTTATATAATATATATGGTACAATTGGTGCTGAATCTAGAATATAATAAATAAAATAAATAAAATTATAAGTTAAATTTTAATGGTAATATGGATGTTTTTAAGGTAAATTATCATTTCAAAATCATAGCTATGATTTTAATGCAACTAGATATGAAATTGCAGTGGTTGAAATACATTGGTATTGGTTGTTTTCGGTTTGAACTTGCAGGGGGTTTTATATAAAAATAAACAGAAATGCTGCCGAAATTTCTATAAAAATAAAATAAAAATTTGAGTATTTTAATAAATTCCATTCCACTCCTAATACGTATTTTGGGCCTCGAGGGTCCATTATAAAGACTTAAAAATTAAATTATGCTATGTATGTTATTTATTTATGAATTATTCGTAAATTGTCCGATATGTTCGGTAATGCTCCGTAACCCTATTCCGGCAACAGTTTAGGGTTAAAGGGTGTTACACGTGTATCTAATGATATTCTAAACAGTTCAACGGGCATGAAAAGGAAAGCAATGGTAAGTGTCATGTATTTATGAAAATGTTTGAATTGGTAAGTTTCATTGAAAGTATGAAATGTTAAGGAAAATGATGAATTCAAATGAATTATGCATGTTAAATTCATGTGGGTTATGTTTGAATATCCTAACAAGTGTTGTTGATGATGCTTAGGAATGTGCCAAGCTTATGTTGGATTGAATCATGTTTAAATTATAAGGTTATGCATTGAAATGGTAAGTTATGTTCATAATTTACGAACTTACTAAGCATTATATGCTTACGTAGTTTCCTTTCCTATGTTTTATAGATTATCAGAAGCTGATGGTTTGGAAGATCGTTAGAGACCTATCACTAAAATCCAACAATCATATCAGTAGTTTTTGATTTTTTAGCCTAGGTTATAATGGCATGTATGGGTGGACTTATGTTTAAAGTTTGGGTTGAAAGCAAAATGTTGATTTTGATATGTATATATATGTTGATTCACTTGGGTGATTTTGACGCATGTGAGTAATGGTCCAAATGGTAAGATTATATTAACATGGTATAAGTCAAGTATGGTATGTTTTAAAATGGTAGCAATGTGTTCAAATATACATAAGTTTAGGTATTTTAGTTTGATTGTGATTGAGGTGCCTATATGGCATATTGGTTGAATAGAATTTGGTCACTTTACGCATGTTTTGGTATGTTTTGATGCCTTGGACAAGGGTGCAAATGGCTTGTAGGTGCATGCTTGAAATGGGTGAAGGAAATGGCTTGATTTTGGCCAATTTCTTGTCCACACGGCTTGAGATACCGGCCTGTGTCTCAACCTTGTGTGACACACAGCTATGCGACACGACCATGTGTCCCCTATAGGTTTTAAAGGTTGCAAGTTAGGCAATTACATGGCCTAGCACACAGCCTGGCACACGGGCATGTGGCTTGGTCGTGTGACCTAACTCAGAGAGTTGCATGAGCACAGACACAGGCTAGGACACAGTCTTGTGTCCCGATTTCAAATGCTACACGGCCTAAGACACGAGCGTGTGTCTCTGCCATGTGACCCTTGCAGTTAAATTTTTCTAACTTTTTCTTTAATGTTGTTCCTAATTTAGTCACGAATCATTTTTAAAGTGTTTCTAAAGCATCCATGGCTCGATTAAGAGACGAAATGTATGTATATGGATGGATTATGCTATGTTTCTTTTAAATTTTGCAAATGTATGTGTTATGTCACGTTTATTCGATAATACTCCATAACTCTATTCCAGCGATGGATACGAGTTAGGGGTGTTACATGTTCACATTATGATGTACCTAATATAAGGTTAGAAATAATAATTGCATTCGAGCTCCTTATCAATAAAGAGTATTTTTTAGCATGATTTTATTGATGCATGATTATTTTAAAGTGTTTCTCAAGCCTCAATGGCTCTATTAAGAGACGAAATGTATGTACCTGGATGGATTATGCTATGTTTCTTTTAAATTTTGAAAATTTATGTTTTATGTCACGTTTATTCGATAATACTCCATAACTCTATTCCAGTGATGGATACGAGTTAGGGGTGTTACATGTTGACATTATGATGTACTTAGTATAAGGTTAGAAATAATAATTGCATTCGAGCTCCTTATCAATAAAGAGTATTTTTTAGCATGATTTTATTGATGCATGATTATATGTGAAGATGGATGTTGCTTTATCATGTTGCTAAATTGCCTTAGCAAAAGTCGTGCTGTGCTTGAACATTACTCAGGATGAACAATGGTTTAAGTTTCAGGGTGTGTAAATTTGAAATTATATAGGGTTTTTCTATATATTTTTACCACCTTTTTACTTAATTTTTGTGTTTATCTTGACTAATTATATTGAAATAGGTGAATTCTACTTAATTAGTAATTTTGGACATGAATTTGGAAAGTATGTGAAATTATGCTTAATTACATATTTTCATGCATATTTTATACGAATTCATGTTAATTTATTAATATATGTGTTTTTCACTATGTAGGAGGTCCATTGGAAACATGATTTCAATAAATAAAAAATCGACATGCACAAATTATTCATGTGGATGACAAGACCATGAAATTTTATGCATGGGTTTGACTACTTGACCCAATAAAGAAGGTGATGAATGATGGACATATCTGCTAAGTTATTAGACTGAAAAAACCATCCAACAAGGGGAATTAAAAGCTCAATTTTGGCAATAGAAGAAGACTACCCAAAATATGTTTTGAGATATATAATGGAAGATCCCTGTAGTTGGAATATAATTAGAATTCAGCCCACAACTTCCCTCTTGAAACCGTCTACTACATAGCTATTTTTAGCTTGAAATTCAAATTCAAATTGAGAAGACTTGATTATTCCTTGTTCCTTAAAACATGGCCGGCCGCATGAGAGAAGGAAGGAAGGAAATTTAAACCTATCTTTAGTAAACTCAAACCCTTACCTTCACCTATAAATACCTTACTATCCTTCATTCATCCCTTATCCCTCAACATTCCTCTCCCACTCTCACTAGTTTCATCTCAATTCATTTTCCCGTTTTCCCTTGCATAGTTGTCCACCTCTCCTCCATTCTTTAGCCTCAAAAGCTTTGTAAAAAGCACTCCTTAGTCAACTACCCTTTAAACACTTATAAAATGAAGCATTAATCAACACGGAGGAGCGCCTCAATCAGAATAGACCCGAAAGGCTGTTGAACTAAATAGAGTTTACTCTTTCCTCTTGTTATTTATTTTAATCATGTTTGCCTTGAGTTTATTGTTTTTGAAATCTACAAAGATATTTTAAATCTTATTTTCTAGTATGATTATGTTAATTCAATAAGATCTATTTTATTCATGTTTAACATGGTTAGGCCCCAGTCAATCATATGTTCAATTAATATCATGATGCATTTCATTCGTACGTGATTAGGTGCACTCAGATTAGTTGAACGATCCTAACCAGACGATGGCTGGTAGACACATAATTGAAAAGTGCAATGCTTAATTTAGATCCTTAAACCTGATTAATTTGAGGTTCGTAATATCTTTAGTTAGCTCTATTTCCTTGCATAGTTTTTAGGTTTATGTAATTAAACTATTGCAAACGTAATGTCCCTATGACCTTACATAAATGCTAAGAATCCCTTTATTAATATGATCAGTAAAATGCATATCTAACTAAGTAAAAAACTCTGAAATGACTTAATTTGGTTTCCAAACACATAAAAGATCGAGTTGCCGTGGAAGTATTTCCGAACATTATTAAGCATGATAAAGTAAATTGAATTGATTAATTTAATTATCCTAGCCCATTTAATGTTGATTCATTTCATACATTTAGGTAAATTGCATCTAGATTAGCTTTGCATTCGGGACCACTTTTACATTTAATTAATCTAATCATTACTATCCAAATTTATTGAGTTTTTTACATCAAATTGTTAATTATAATTTTGCAATTAATTGTTTAAGCTTACATAGTCCATGTGGAGACGATAACTCATTTTTACTTATTAATTAAACGACGACAATTCGTTATACACTTGCGTAAATACGTTACAATTTGATATAGCAAACCCGATACAAAATCCATTGCGACTCACTCCCATTTCCATTCTGAAATCATTACAGGTTGTAATAACCCTGATGGAACTTGGTGGTCGGCTGTCACTTGTTGACATACTAAACATTTTGACACAAATTTTGAGATTTCTCGTTTCATTCTTGGCCAACAATACATCTGCTTCAGATCACAATACATTTTAGTACTACCTGGATGAATTGAATAGGCATTGTTGTGAGATTTGAATAAAATGTCCTGTTTCAGTTCTGGATTATTTGGCACCAATTATGAAATTAAAAACTACCATTATCACCAATGTTGAACTCGACCGTCTGGCCACTTTCTACTAGATTTTGTTTTGCTAACAACTTTGGATCATTTTTTTATAACTTCGGTATTCTTTGCAAGAATGTCCGTCTAGCTCTTAGTTCAACTAGAATTGAACTGCCATGTTCCAACTCAAACCATATAGTGATTTACTACTCAAAGCATCTGCCACAACATTATCTTTACCCAGGTGATAGTCAATAACTAAATTATAGTTTGTCAATAATTCTAGCCATTTGCGCTGTCTCAGATTTAGCTCTTTTTGTGTCATCAAGTATTTTAGGCTTTTATGATCAATAAATATGTGTGATTTCTCACTTTATAAGTAGTGTCACCAAATTTTTGAAGCAAAAATGACAGCAGCTAATTTCGGATCATGCTTCAGATAGTTTCTATCATGCAACTTCAATTATCGAGAAGCATAAGCAATAACCTTGCCTTCTTGCATCAAATCTCAAACTAATCCATTGAGTGAAGCATCAATGTAAGTGATAAAATCTTTCACGGATTCCGGTTGTGTTAAAAATGGAGCTTCTTTCAACATAAAATTTAACTTATAGAAACTTTGTTGGCATCTATCAAACCAAATAAAACTAACATCATTTTGCAATAGTCTTATCAACAGTAAGGCTATCATAAAGAAACCTTTAACAAATCATCGATAATATCTGACTAATCCCAGAAAGCTACGTCCCTTAGAAACATTTCTTGAATGGTTCCAGTTTACAATTGCTAAGATTTTACTCAAATCAACCTGAATACCTTCCACAAAGATCACATGACTTAGAAATCCAACCTCTTAGAGCCAAAACTCATATTTACTAAACTTTGCATACAACTGTTTTTTCCCGCAAAGTTTGTAACACTCTTCTCAAATGCTGAGAATGTTCCGTTTCATTCTTTGAATAAATCAGAATATTATTGATGAATTCTACAATAAATCTATTAAGATACAACTGAAATATATTTTTCATTATATCCATAAAAGTTGTTGGAGCAATAGTTAGACCAAACGACATTACTAGGAACTCATAATGTCCGTATCTAATCCTGAAGGCAATTTTTGGTACATCTGGTTTTTTAAACCAAGCTGATAGTAACTCGATCTGAGATGAATTTTTGAGAATATAGTGGCTCCTTTTAACTGATCAAATAAATTATTAATACGATGCAATGGGTATTTGTTCTTTATAGTTACTTTATTCAGCTATCTATAATCTATACACAGTCTCATTGATCCGTCTTTCTTTTTCACAAACCAAACTTGAGCACCCCAAGGCAATACACTCAATCTAATGAATCCCCTGTCCAGCTACTCTTGAAATTGTGCTTTCAACTCTTTCAGTTTGGTCAAAGCCATTCTACAAGGAGCAATCAAAATCAAAACAATTTTGGGTGCCACTTCAATTATAAATTCAACTTCTCTTTATGGCAATAATTCTGGTAATTCTTTCATAAATACATCAGTAACTTCATTAACTATTGGTACTTGAATAACCTTTGATTTTGATGCTCGAGCATCAAGAATGTAAGTAAGGTATAATTCAAAGCCTTTTTTAATCATTTCCTAAGTCAATAAGACTGATATGACGTTTGTCACACAATCTATTCTTTTAGTCTCACATCAATAGACTCACAATCTGTGCAATTCATTTTTGTAACACCCCAAACCTGGCCTAGACGTTATGGCCGCATCTGGCGATGCACACTGAAGTGTTTTTCAAAAACATGCTCTCACTGTAAACCTGTTCATTATTAGACCTCTTCGTGACATTATCGAAGAAAAACTTGTTGATCGTATATAAACTTTAAAAACTCTCTTTGTTCATTAATCTACATTTTATTTATCTTTCACCAAATTAAAGCGGCACGTTTATTTCAAAACAAAGCTTATTATCTGAAACCATTTACTTTTAAAATCGTTCACATTGTCAAAATCACATTTAATAGTGAATGCTTTTGAAACATTTTACGTAATCATGGTGTTTTGAGAAAACCTTTATCTTTTGAAAACCCGTCTTTTTCCTACATCAAGTAGTTTACGTCAAAGCTAGTAAAAATCCCAAAATTAAAATAAAACCCTGAAAGGCCTTATTACATAAAAATTTCTCAAATCAAAATTAATAGTAAATAAGAATAAAATATAAAACAAATGCCGTCCTGTGGCCACCTTCGAGTCCCTCACGGCTCCAATCCATTTATGGCTGGGGATTACCTGTACTGAAAAACAGAAGGGTGAGTTTACGAAAACTCAGTGTGTAATCCCTTATCAAAACAGTAGCAGTAACAGTCCGGGCCTGATCCCATTACAGTAACAGTAAGATGTGGGCCTAAGCCTAGTACAGTATCAATAGCAGAGCAATAATGCAAACAGAATTGCCACCTAATCCAACCAGACACACCACTCCGTCCCCCCAGTCACACCATGTAGGGATAAAATCGACCCACCTAGCTAAACACACCAAGATTAGCACCGGTTGCGGCACTAATCAATATCACAGCAGAGCTACCAGTAATCAGTATCGCAGCAAAGCTACCAGTAAACAGTATTGTAGCAAAGCTGCCAGTAATATGAGTGGCTTAAAGCCATCAGTACAGTACACTTCCTCTGACATTAACAACCCAACCCCGTGCAGTATGCCGTGTCATAAAATCATACGTGTGTATACAACATGTCATGCTCAACTACAGTCATACATATTATAAAATAAATCGGTCATTTTTACCCTATAGGGGTAAAACAATCATTTCTATCGAAATGGGGTCTAAACACACTTATCGACCCATCAGAAGGTCCACATTCGTCTCGGGTGACTCGTGTAACATTAGCAATCATAACAGTGTAAATGGGCCCAAGGCCCATTATGCGGCCCATGTGGGCCTACATGCCTATGTGGCCTACTGAACCCCGAAATAACCTTATTCATGTGTACGACATAACCAGGTCCAGTAATTTTCACATCTCCGTTAGACTTTCCCGTGTGGGGCCCATGAGTTCATTGGGACCACACGACCCATTTTGGCCTAGCGTGGCCCAAAACGGCCCAAACCCATGAGATTGCTCATGGTGGCCTCTATAATCATGCGCCCATGTTTCGTGGGCTCGAATCACCACACCTGCGTTCACACACTCTTATGGTATCAAATGACATATTTCTGGCTTTTCGGCTTTTGCCATCCTACAGTTAAAACAGCGTAAGTATACACACCTGATTACGAAAACGAACTATGCTCCGAATATTCCTGTACCTAAATCAAACCAGTATAATAACTAATTAGCTACCCAACTTATGACACTAAAGAGATCTAACGGAATCCCAAGTGGATTACAGCCTCCTTACCAAAACAACAACAACCGCCCCCTTAGTTCTTAGGAGATGCTAAACGTTGACGAACACCAAGACCTACATCCATACATGGCTTCTCATTAGTCATCTAACAATAGAACCAAACCCTTTTACACACTTAACCCAAAATAGCATTAACATTTGCCTCAAAAAACAAATGTGGCTTAGTCCACTTACCAATACGTGACCCAAATATGAGGAAAGGAGGCAATCGACCTTACCCTAGTATGCCCACACAATACAACAGAGACAAGGGCTAGCTTACACACCCCCTGGTCGATCGAAGAATCTACTGCCAGAGCTGTAGACATAGATGAAAAGAGAGACGGAACATTCGGTCAAATCCAAAAAAAGAGTTATTAGACGCATGATAACGACTCGCGATATTAAGTAATGAAATTTATAAAACTGATCACACCAAAACTAACTAATATCACAATATTAAAGGCAAGCGCACCTATCGAACAGTAGTATAGTTTAGTGGTAAGACCGAGTTATCATACCCAAGGGAACTAAAAGTACTAATACTTACTTCCTTTCTATTATCTAGCCTAAAAATAAAAGAGGTTTGGTTGAAACTAATTCTAAAACTAACTAAAAGTGCACAAAAAGTAAATTGGGGAAAACTTTAGGGAAAAGCTGATTGATATAAGTAATACTTAAGGGAGAATCCACCTAGACTTCACTTGTTATTGGTTCTTGAGCTAGACAATTTATTTACTTGACTTGATCCGCAGAGATCTCTAATTTATGCTAAACCCTCCGTCGAGGCGAAGAGCAACTAGGCCTAGGTTGTTAACTAAAGTTCCTTTATTAATTAACACCCTAGGTTGCATTAATTCGATCTATGGTTTCCCATATTAGGTTTGACCCTAATCCGACAGATTTATGTCGCCCTATGTCTAGGGTTGCATGTAACTCCGCTTAATTATGGTAGATCTACTCTTATCACAAGGACTTTTGCTCCTCTGCTTTAAGCACATCTGTTTCTTGAATTAATACCTAGGCTTATTAACACAAGAATTAAGCACACATAATTAAAAACAACTCAAGTATTTATCATATAACTCAAGAATAAATAATAACAAGATTTGTCTTAGATTTCATCCCCCTCAAGTATTTGAGGGGTCTAGTTCATAATAAAGAAAGAAAACATCTCAGAAGAATTAAGATAACAAAACATAAAGAACCCGAAAACCCCTGAAGGAATTTAGGGAGATCCTCTGTCTTGATGTAGAATTCTGGCTTCTGGGATGAATCAATCGGCTTCCCTTGGAGTAATCCTTTACTTTCACTCTTTGTGTTGGCAGAAATATGGCGCTCTTTCTTGAGAGAAAAGAGTATATCTTTAGAGTTGTCTCTTGGGGTCTTTATATAGAGTTTAGAATGGCTTTCTTAGCCCCTAAGTATCCAAATTCGAGCGAAATTCCTCTTCCTCACGACTAGAACACGCCCGTGTGCCACGCCCATGTGCACGATAAGAGGCCGTGTGAGAATTTGTCGATGGAGGCACAACCGTGTGGCCTGGCCGTGCTTCTTGAGGGCTGGACCATGTGATCTTCGTGTGGCACGACCGTGTGCCACGGCCGTGTGCACGGCCGTATGATCCTTGGGCCGTGTCAATTACACATTTTGGCCCATTTTCTTCGTTTTTGGTCCATTTTTCCGTTCTTTTCTCTTCCCTATGCTCTCTTAAGTGTAAGATATGAAAAAGAAAGATCCGCGCACCAATTCTCACTAATTTGATAATAATTCATCCAAAATAAAGGCTAAACATGGGGTAAAAATATGTATAATTTATCATTTATCAACGCAAAATGATTAGAAAGAGATAGGAGGAGAAAAGACAGAAAAAAGACAAGCAGAGATGGTAGCTTACCTTGATAGAATGTAGAGAGAGATTCGGCTTTCCAAAATAAGACTTGAGGGAAACCAAAAAATAATGTGGAAGGGAACCAAAGCACAAAATGCCAAGGAGAGAGTAATCGGTTCAAAGAAAAGAATCTAGATTGAAGAAAAAGAGTATTATGAAAGAAGAGGGAAAGAAACGGCCCTCAAAGCAAACTACTTGAGAAAGAGTGTGAAGAAGAGAGAAAAGTATTCGATTTAGCAAACCAAAGGAAGGAAAAAGGGAAGAAAACACTCGATCACTCGGAGACTCGGGAAAAACAACCTTGAACGTAGTCAAAATGAGAAAACTCGAAAGATTAGAAATGGCCCTAAGAAAAGGAAAACAAAGAAAACTAAAACAAGGGGGAAAAGAGAGGCATTAAACAAACCTCAGCCGAAATTTTGAGTGGCTAGAATACCAATTCGGCACTCCTACTCCCACTCCCTTCAAAATCCCATAAAAATCTCCTAAAATCCCTCCTTTAATCTCTCAAATCGATTCTCATCCAAGTCCCTCCATCAATCTTTCCAATTGACTAGTTCAATAACCACCTTAATTTTGTATTATTCCAGTTGAACTCTACTACTCACACGGCCATGAAGCAAAATAAACCCCCCATTGCATAGTCCAAGACTTGAACTCCAGCCTCCTGAGACTTATAACATGCCACTTATCCCCAGGCTCTTTTCTGACATGTTTCACACACAATTACTTAAGAAGTCTACAATCCAAAATTAGGGTTCACTCAAATAAAAACAAAAGTTTTTGCACAAGCCAAGGCTTGAACCCAAGACTTCTCAAACACTTTCCAAGGCACATAACCACTCAAGCAGACAGACAATTGTGTCATAAACATACAAAATTAAAAACATAGATTTTTTGGGCACTACAATTTTTGTCTATAATTAACCTCTGTGTCATGTTCCATCAACCAACCCATGCCAAGAATAACATCAAAATCATCAAATGGCAATAGCATTAAGTCAACAAGAAAATCACAACCCCATATTTTGAATGGATACCTTTTACAAATTCTACTAACTTATAGACTCTACTAACTAAGACACACTGTCCCAACGAATTTGTTACTTTAACAATATAATTAGTTAACTCTACTATATATTCTTTTTGTTTAGTAATATAGTGCATATATAGGAATGAGTTGACCCAAGGTCAATCAATGCATAAACATTAACATCGAAAAGATAGAGTACCAACAATCACGTTTGGAGCAGAAGCCTCTTCTCGAGCTCAAATGGCATTAGTTCTGGCAAGGGCTCTGGCTTTCGATCGTACAACTATATATTTGGTTCTGCCCCAGCCAGTTCCAGCATTGCTACTATTCTCGGGTTATCTCCATCTAAGCGGAGTTGTTACAAGCTTAACAAACTGATCCCCCATAAAACTAGATTTCTTTGGACAATCCCTTATAAAGTGTTCTGTAGAACCACATCAGAAACAAGTTCCTAAATTCACTCGACAATCACCAAAATGACTTTTACCATAGTGCTTACAAATTATTTTATTTAGGTTTCGAACACTGCCAACACTAGCAACCGACGTAGCTTGTGATTTTTGGTAATTCTACCTAAATATATCCTTCCCCAAATTCTTTACAGATGCAAAAGATTGATTCTTGAAATGTTATGTTTGCTTTAACAGAGTAATCGAGAATGATTTAGAGACACTATGTTTCTCAGAATCCCTATGTTTTAACTTAGCCAGTTTCTTTTCGTTTATCAATTCTTCCATTCTCTGAACTTGTTCAGTCAATGTGACAAACTCTTTTAACTCAAGCGCCCCAACAAGCATGCGAATTTCTTCATTTAAACCCCATTCGAACCAAGTAAACATTTCTACCTTAGTGGAAACCAATTCTCGAGCGTACTTGCTGAGCCGAGAAAATTCTCACTCACGCTCGACAACCATCATATCACCTTGTCTCAACACCACAAACTCTCTCTTTTTCTTTTTGAGATATAAGCGGCTGATATAATTCTTTCAAAACACAATCTAGAAAACTCCCAATTCTCTTGATCTCTCAACGGATACCAATGTCGTCCACCATTGATATGTAACATCCCTAACCCGTATCCGCCATCGGAATAGGGTTAAGGGAATGCTACAGCAAGTTAACAAAAATAAACAAGTAAAGTCATGATCATTTCACTATAATTTCCCAAATACCATAAAGCAATTGAATTACAATGATAACTTACATTTGCAAAGCTTAAATCGAGCTTTAAGGACCAAAGAATTAATCTTAAAACTCTCAGGGACTAATTTGAAACAAATCAAAAAATTTTGGAAAAATATGAAAAATTTCAAAAACATGGGACATACGGCCGTATGGAATGCCCCAGGCCGTGTAACTTTCAAAGTTGGAACACACGGTCGTGTCCCTGCCTGTGTAACTCACTTAGTTATGTCATATGGTAGTGTCACAGGTTGTGTGCCAAACTATGTAACTCTCTAACTTGTGCCACATAGCCGTGTTGCAGGCTGTGTAACACATTGACTTAACACATTGACTTCATACACACAATTCAATCAAAAATAATTCAACAACAAGTGTTTCCTGTCATCCGCAATGTAAAATTGGTGAATTGCATAATTTAATTCAAAGCTCAAACAATAGTTTTCGAGAAAAACATATATGTCCACAACGGAGTCAATTCAAGATGTCAAATACATGTCATGACATTCAAAGTCATTAAATAAGTTATAATACAATGATTTACGACCTGATGAACGACTTACAGATACGAGTACACAAGTAACCCAACTAAAACATGCCAAACGCTCATAAAATCTAATCCAACTGATAACACGCCAAATGCTCCAAAGAGCTAATCCAACCAATAACACGCCACGGCACTAAGTGCCTAGCCCGCGAGCTATACATCTGCCCCTATAACATGCCAGATCAAGGTAGTATAACACGAAAGTTCACAAAAAATGCTGAACCTTGATATACTAAGGAAAAATATATAAAGCACTCCACATCAATCTCTACTCCAACCTTACATAACACGTCATCATCCAATGGTACTCTATCTCGCGTTCACCCGGCCCAAGTATCGACATTTAACAACATTTTTCCCAAACAACTTATATCATCAATAGAATAATTTATATCCACTATTTCATATCATGTCATCATACAATTCATATAGATATTAAAATTACAATCCGTACAACCTTACCTAGACCGAATTGTAATAGTTGTAAAAATTCATGGACTATTCCGTAATTTTTCCTTTTCCACGTAAAACAACAGGGTCTTGATTTAAAACATAAAATTTTCCAATTATTAGCTTACATTTCATATTCCAATTTATTCTACATTTTATACCCTTTTATTTTTTAAAATTTACACAATTGCACCTAACTTTTACAAGTTTTACAATTTAGTCCCTTAACCCAAAAATCATCAAATTAACCATTTCCACAAGTCAAAATTTACAGCAGAATATTCAAGGATTCTAAATAGTTCATAAAACACCTCTTATTCCCCAATTAACCATGTAATTTTAACATTTTAACAATTTAATCCTTTAATCAAGAACTAACTAAAATCACTTTACAAAACAACCAAAAATCACAATCAAATCTTCAAACACATAATTATCATAAAAAACAACCAAGATTCATGAATGGAAACTTCTAAAATTTTTAACTGATTTAAAAACAAAGGCACAGGCTAGTTGGACCTAGTTGTAACGATCTCAAAAACATAAAATTCATTAAAAACGGAGCTCAAAAATTTTCTCATGCAAGGGAGTGAACTAGCTGAACTGTAACACCCCAAACTCAGCCTAGATGTTATGGCCAAATCTGGTGACGTCACATGAGAGTGTTTTTGGAAAATTATTTCAGTTATCAAAAACTTGTTCAAATTATTATCTTTTCTTTATCGCGGAAGCTTCGAAAACGTTCATTCATACTAAAATCTTTAATTAAGTTTAAAAACCACATTTGCAGTGTCACAGTTCATAATTCAATATCAATAATAGTTTAAAACCCTATAATAAACCAAAATCGTCCAAGTCCTAAATTACATATAATAGCCCAGTAAAATAAAATAAAAATAATAAGAACATTAAAGTCTTAAACTGTAGCAACCGTCCCAGTGGTCACCGACGAGCCCTCTACTGTGCCAATCCATTTACTGCTGGAGATTACCTGACAGAAAAATAAATTAAGGGGTGAATTTTTGCAAACTCAGTGTGTACATCCCTACAGTAAAGCATGCATGTAAACAGATAACAATCACACAGTCATAATTGAGCCTGAGCTCTTAACAAAATCAGTGTAGGCCTTAGCCAACTCAGAACAGTATTAGATACATTCGGGCCTTAGCCCATATGGATATATATGCATATCAATCAGTACAGTAAATACCCACCAACCCTGCACACCATCTCCGTCCACCCTACACACCATGTGGGGATAAAATCAACCCACCCAACCCTACACACCAAGTATGGGGATAAAATCAACCCATCCATCCCTACACACCATAAGGTACCGTAAAACGACTCGTAACAAGTAAAGGCAGTACAGCTGCCAGTCAAATGGCTAAAAGCCTTACAATCTTCATTCTCTCCAATATCAATCCCAACCCAATGCAATGCAGACATAATATCATGTTATGGCATGCTTTCATACAGTAAGCAGTTCACACATATCATACTCAGATCAAATCAGAACAGTATTAATAGACATGTTAAGTATAACATGCTAGCATACATCTCAGATTCATATTATAGAACAGGGTCTAAGTAACGCTTACAGACCTTTTAAACAGGTCACAGTCGACTAGGGCAACCCGTACAACCTTACAAAATAATTCAGATTAATGGGCTCACACGCCCATGTGGCCTGCCCGTGTGCGCCCACACGCCCGTATGGCCCACACGGCCCATCTTGGCCTTGCCCGCGTGGATCACACGACCTGGCCCAAATCTCATACGCCCGTGTGGCTTCACTCATGTAGGCCCACACGTCGGTGTGACCCATATGGCCCATTTGGCCTAGCCCGTGCCTCGCACACGGCCTAGCTAGTATCACAAGCTCGTGTCCATCGCGCCCGTGTGGCGTGAGCACTACCTCATTTGTCGACCACACGGTCGTGTCTCGCACACGGTCTCTATACAGGCAGTCCATGGGCTCCACACGGGCAATCTACACGCTTGTGTGGTGTCGACAGTCTCATTTTTAGCTTTCGCCAAAACGCGATTTCAGTGCGTTTAAAGTACACACCTGATTTCGATTGAAGCCTAAACACTCCTGAGCACTCCCAGAACCTAAAATCAGACTAATTAGCCCTTTAGAAAACCCAAAATCGAATCTCAACACTTAAACCCAAAACCGCAAAATTGTCTTACCACTACCAAAATCGAGCACAACTCCGATTCAACCGTCGAATCGCTAATTTCCAACCTCCAGATCTCCTCCTAAATAGTAGTACACAACCTTTAACCACTCAATCGAAATAGCATTCAAGATTGACAATCAAGAACTTACCCATGATTAACACGTCTAAAAATTGCAAAACCTGCTAATACGAAACAAAACGAACAAGAGGAAAACTAGGAAATTTTCGGCAGTAGAATGGGGATTTTAGGGAGAAACGGCAGCAATAGGGCAGGGAAAGAAGGGAAATCAGTAAAAATTGTTTAGGAAAAAAAGGTAATACTCAACAGAACTGCTAACCCCCAACCTAATCCCTCAATTCTCTCCACTCAGTCTTTCAATACAACACAAACTCCTTGCCGCAATTTACAGCAAAATAATGTCCCAATTTAGTTTCGAACCCATGACCTCCCATCACAACAATACAGCACCTAACCACCAAACTAGCAGGCCCATTCTGTCTTATTTTTACCAGCATTTACTTAAAAGCCACTTTACCAGGAGTTAGGCTTTATTCCATAAAAACTAAAATTTAGTCCAAGTTGGGGCTTGAACTTGGGACCTCTCCAAACACTCCCAGCACACATATCCAAACTATCAGACAATTATTAGCATCAAAATAACGCAAAAACAATTCCAGAAATTTTCATGCACAACAAAACACAAATGCCGAAATTTTGGGGCATTACACAAACCTCCAAATCTATGCTTTCATAGTGCTTTCAGCAAAACCATCCAAAATAATGAAGAATATGACATTTCTTTCAATTATGGTTTCTTTTAATTTTAAATGATTTATAAAATTGCCATTACCATAATTTTCTTTCAATTTTTCTTTAAATTTTAACCCCATTACCATCCACTATCTAATAATAAAGTCTACTTGCCTTATTGGCCCTCCCACATTTATTAGTAGAGCTATTAAATCATCCAAATACAATAATTAACATGTTTTGCACCTTGTACAATTTAGTCCTTTTTCTTTAATTAGCTATCTAAACGTTAAAATTTCTTAACCAAAAGTTAATACGACTCTAATGAATCTATAAATATTCTATAAATAATATTTATAAGCTAACATAATAGAAATTTGTGGCCCTAAAACCACTGTTCCGTCACCACTAAAAAATAGGTTGTTACATGATATGCTTCTTTTTTTAACAAAGATACGACACATCTCAGACAGTCTTCAAATGAACACATCAACTCTTCGAAAACTCACTATGTATTCTCTAGCCAACATTCGACTTTAACCGGATCATCATCTCCTTTGCCTCGAAACTCTTTCGCTCCATATTTTCAAATTTTATCTATTAAAGGTCTATGAACATTTACTAGATTTGAACTTTGAGGACCAGGGGTGTTGGGGGTGACGCAGTAAGGGGTGGAGGTTGTTGGGTCATAGGATTGGCTCGCAAACCACTCATTCATCATTTTAAAAAAAGGCACTACACACCTCACTTTAAGGCATTTAAGGAATTAGGATGCTAAGACTTGCTCTCTGATCAAAAGTTGGGACATTATTGTCTACTTTGTCAAATACAGCTCGATTAAACTCGATCAATATCTTTATATCTATAAGAAAACAAAGTCAAATTAGATAAAAAAGCATCACACTATCATAGGTTACTGTGGCAAGTACATTCCTAGACTCAGTACGCACTATGTTTAATCCTAAAATTGACTAAATCGTAGCTCTGATACCATGACCGTCGAGCCTAGGTTACAGGATGCTATAAACTTTTTCAGAGCAATTACTGATGTAAATAAAGAAAATGTATCAATCAACAAATATTTATGCTTTAAAAACATTCATAATATGATTCACAACTAAATTTGAGCCTTAATTGAGCTTACGAATGCTTTTTTATTTACCCGAGCATGCATGAGGACCAAATTGAAAAGTTTTGAAAACCCAGGGTCAACATTGTGACGTCGCCTTCTCCACGTCGTGACCTCACCAAAAAGTTTGTCACCTTGTGATGACTGGCCACTCGACGTCGGGATGTCACAAACTATTGGTTGATGTTGCAATGAGAGTTTCTCATCTCAACGTAGACTCTGTTTTGGTACACTTTAAGCCATTTGGTACCCATTCCATGCCAAGCCAAACCATTAGCTCAAATGGTGAAAAATGCACACTTATAACCTGTACAAAATCAGTTCAAAAACATGTCTAACCATTTATTTAACTACTTTTAAACTTTCATTCCAACATTTCTACAACTTTGGCAACCACAAATCAAACAAGTTATACCAATTCAACCAACCAATATTTGGTTTATATTCATCCAAAATAATCAAATGTACCATGGCTTATCATACTCAAAATACCATTCAAGTAATGTTTATGATAACACAACACATAACCAATGAATCCTTATCACCTTTAACATACCATATCAAAACATACTCAATTGTCCATTAAAAGATAGATTAAACACTACTACATGATACCAAACATTTCCATTATGGTATGCATATAATCATTCCATACTTCAAACATTAAACATCTCAAGCTAAATTATCCATCCAAGTAAACACATATAATAAAATCTATATACATGCCACAAAATCAGACACGGGATGTTCAAAAGGCTATCAATTCGATGACTAGATAGTGTGAGCCCAGAGATGATCCGACCGATAGGATTTTGCAAATGGACAAATACCAAAAAGAAAACAACAACAAAGTAAACATTCTGAATGCTTAGTAAGTTCATAGGTTTTAAAACGATAAACTTAGCTCAATTCACACTTAACAAAACAAATTAGCTAACTACACAACTTTCTTGTATTCACATTTTACAACAGTAAAAGAGATCATTAAATATGAGTCATATGACATTTCAATCTAAATTATACCAATTCAATTCAGTGTCTTCCATCAGAATCATCGAACGTACATATATATATATCATTTACTTCAGTCTATTTTCATATAGTCATTTCAGTACAACCTTGTAACAATTATCCATCATTTCCCTTTTAAACATTTAATCTAGTAACTTGATGAACTAAAATAAATAGATTCAAATAAATGGGTAACTACACCACAAAAGAAGGCATCGAAGTGCTAACGAAGGCATCGAAGTGCTAACGAAGGCACCGAAGTGCAAACCCTTACAAGTGTACAACTAACCCTACTGGCATGCCAATTAGATCCTATCCTTTAATACATTCACTTGGGCACATTTACCACATTTAACCATTTCTTTACAATTCAATCCAAAACTCACCTAGTTGTACCAATTTGTAAATAACTCAAATTTTATATACACATACACATACACAAAGATTATAATTTGAGTACTTATAAAAATTAAATATAACTACACCATATGAAATTTCTTGACAAAACTCAACAAATAAGTTGAACCATAGGGACTAGTCAACAATTTTCCCTTTTCTCCGATTATCCTTAACTCGATTCAAATCTTGACTTGTATGATAATTTAATTTCAATTTATCAATTCCAGATATCCTATAACACTTAATATATGCATATGAAACTTTAATTTTGATTTTTGAATGTTCTCTAAAGTTTTGCATTTTATTTAATTTAGTCCTTAAAATTGAAAATGCCCTAACTTTCAAATTTGAGCTTTGATTTCGAGATAGATCTCAATTTCATTCTTTTATAGACCACCAAAACCTATAATTATAGAAAATTCATGCCAAATTTGAAATTATTACACTTTAGTCCCTATGTCCAAAACTAACAATTTTCACTTTACAAATTAGTCCATTTTCATTTCTAAGCTTAAAATGTAAATAATTTAGTACCAAAAGCTTCAAGATTCAACAATAGTAACTTTTAGAAATTTTAAAATTTTCAAAAATTAATCCCTCAGCTAGCGAAATCAAGCTCTCTAGATCTCAAAAACATAAAAATTGCAAAAAAAATGACAAGAATTACATTAGAATTTTAGAGACTTGAAGCGTGACGTTAGACCCTATTTTTCCATTATGTTTTCAGTGGAGAAGAAGGCAAGATGAACATGAAATTTTTTGTTTTCTTTTGTTTTAACTAATATCTTTTTATAAATTTATAATTTTGTAATTTTAATTTTAATTTTAATTTTAATCATATAAATATATATTAATAAAACATCATTAACCATCCCTTACCAATAGAAACTGCTTATTTGCCATTTTAGACCATAGTTTAATTATTGGTTTAGTCCTTTAGTAAATAAAAATCTATAGTGATTAACTTTTACTAGTTTTACAATCTAGTCCTTATACATTAATTAGTCACTAATTCAGCAAAATTACTTATCCAAAATTCAATTCACCTATATAATAAAACCATAAATATTTATATTAAATATTTATAGGCTCATTTTACAAAAACGAGGTCTTGATACCTCATTTTTGCCTCTATTCCTCAAATATTTAATATAAAGTAAGGAGGAAACCAAAGAGGGAACTTCAATCAAAATAGGTCGATTCCTCTTTATAAACCACCCCATATGGCTAAGACTTAGGAGTATGAATAGAGGTACACAACCAATGAACCTACTACAACCAAACTGAAAGAAGAGATGTATTCATTGAAGGGTAATGTACAAAAGATACTAGTGAAAATGAACCAAATGTAACAACAGATGGATAGTCGCATGGCAAGTTTAAAGGCTTACACGAGTCAGTTGGCAAATTATTCTTAGAGGCATGGAAACACTAGGATCCCAAGAAACACTGAAAACAATCCTAGGAGAGATGGAACAGAGCACGTGAAAGCCATTACGCTCTACTCAAGTACACATCTGCAAAACTCGAGTGTTCCAAATCCAAAAGAAGTAGATAAGGAGAAAACTAATGGTCCTCTAGATGACTCCCAAGGGGATGATAAGAATCTAAAAATTAAGGTTGAAGTAGTTGTAGCTGAGCCTAAACAGAATGCCCATTCGAGTGGCAAGGGTATTCCATTCCTATCAAGGCTTGAGGACAATCAGAAAAGGGACAATGTGGAGTTTGTAAGTTTTTTGAATCTTTTCAAATCCCTCAATGTAAATTTAACCCTTTTAGAACTGATAGATAAAATTACAAAGTAAGCCAATTTTTAAAAAAAATCATGTCTAGGCATAGGAAAATTAAGAAATGGGGTAAATTAATATAAATGTAGAATATACTGTGGTAATAACTAAAAAGATACATCTGAATCTTAAAGATCCAAGGAGTTTTGCAATTCTTATAAAGATAAGGGAATTTAACTTAGGAAGACCCTATGTGACCTAGAAGCCAACATAAATCTTATGCCCTTGTTTATATATCAAAAATTGGGTTTTGAGGAGTTAAAGAACACATCATCACACTACAGTTGGATGATAGGTCCTTAGTACACCCTAAAGGTGTACTAGAGGATGTACTGATCAAGGTTAAACAATTTATATTTGTTGTTGGTCTTGTAGTCCTTAACTTTGAGAAAGATATGAAAATTCTCATTCTGTTGTGAAAGTCATTCTTAGTCACATCCAAATCTACCATCGATGTAGAAAAAATGAACTAATTATGAAAATTGATGGAGAGGTGGAAGTGTTTTAGTGTGGTAATTCTTTAATAGATATGGGAAATAATGGGTATTCGGTGGAAATTTGTATGATATATCTCTTTGTGCCACTAACAACCTTGATCGAAGGTATTTTCAAAGTTCTATGCATGTAGGGAAGTAGATTTGTGCTCGAGGAAAGGATAAGTGGAAAGACCCAGTTTCGAAGGGAGGCATTTGGAATGATCAGGATGGTCGAGCTCGAAGTAAGAAGTACCATTGGAAAATGAACTATTACAAAAATAGTGGAAAGACAACAGCAAAACAATAGTTTTTTTTTTTTTTTTTTTGCAAATTCGAGCCAAGTCCAGCCTAGGCCAAAAAAACTTACTCGAAGCCTAGACCGTTTTCTCAACTAGCCTTTTTTGGGGTCAGGTGGCCTGGCCCATAGACAAGTCTAATCTAATTATCTTAAATTTAAATTTGAATTAAATAATATGTATTTTATAATAAATTTTAAAGTTAATTAAATAATAATAAATTTCTAAACAAAATTTAAATTAACTTTCAAAAAATATAATGATAAAATTTTAAATATTAACATAAATAACAATATGATAATTAATAATATTTATATTTATGATAATATTATTTATCAAAAAAATTTACTTAAAATTTTCAAAATTTATTTAGCCATTTTGAATTTTACTTAAATTTTAAATTTTATTTATTTAAAAATTTTAAAATAATAATTATCCATGTGTTCAATTAAGCAAGTTGTTTACATTATCTTTGAGTCTTAGATCTTGTATACTATATATATATATAAAATACAATTTCCATTTATTATTTTTAATTCAATATTATATATGTTTATGGTATTTTACTCTGATTATAATAATTCATTTCTCTTTTATTTTGTTATTATTTCGTTTTCTTATTTCTCATATATGATCATCATTTATTCATAATCTCATTTAATTGAATTTTTTTTATTTCTTTTATTTTCAAACAAAAGTCTACCTAAATAGATTGAAACTAAACCCATTCCAATGATTTCAAACTTGAAACAGGTTTAAAATTCCAATAATAATAAATCTTGAATATAAATTATAAAATAAACACAAATAATATTAAAAAAAACAAAAATTCTCCCTCCTTAAAATAACATTATAAGTATCATCTAATAAAAGTAGTCACATAATATATAATTTTTTATTGAATTAAATATCATGTACACACCACATGTTTAGAACTTCTATATATTGAAGGTATATGCACACACATATGCAAAAGATTTTATATAAAGAAAACCCTAGTATTTGATTTATTGGTTAAGGGTGTATATTTACATACTCACGTTGTGGGATTAAAGCACAAAAATTGCCTACTAGTGGTTGTAAAAAAAAAAAAAAAAATTACCTAAAGAGGTGATATTTAAAATTCATTATAATTTTATTTCATTTAATACACATAATCTAATCCTAAATTAAAAAAAAAAACTTAAATCATTTTATTTATTTTTAATATATACTTTTAAATTTTATATTATTAAAAATATGTATAAAATTGTCCAACTGTAATAGTAACAACATTACATTTTTTATATTATTTATTTTTATATCATTAATCTAAAATTAAAATTTTAATTTAATATTAATATCACATACATAATACAGGCTTAAAATTTGATATGCATTATCTATATGAATGAAATATGATAATTAAATTATTTAAATATTAATTATATAAAAAGATACAATAGAGTGTAAAATTAAATTGTTAAAATATTAATTATATAAAAAAATACTATAGGGTATAAAATATATCTTCTTTGTATATATAGATTCTTTAATCTAAAGAGAACTCTAGTATTTGATCCATTGACCAAGAGTATTCACTCCATACCCACTTCTTGAGATCAAATTGCAAGAATAGGTTGCTTAATTATTGTAATAAAAAAAAAAAAACAAAGATTATATCTAGAGAGGTGATTTTTTCAAAATTTTTCATAATATTATTTCATTTAATGCTCATTCTAAATTAAAAAAAATAAAAACTTCAAAATATCATTTTATATACTTTTATATTTTATATTATTAAAATATTTATAATTTTTTATAGATCTAATAGCAATAATATTACATATTTTATATTATTTATTATTTATTTTTATATCATTATTCTTCTCTTATATTTTTTAATTTAATATTAAAGACCCGTAATCATTTTTTAATTTAATACTAGTTTTATGGCGCACACATTTTGGGTGAAAAAATTATATATAAAATATATTTATAAAAAATTATATCAAAATCAAGTTAGGCCTTGATTGAAATGATCATGTATCCTAACTTCAAATTTTTATTATAAGCATTATTTTATTACAATAAACTTTTATATTAATATTTGTTACTTTATAGAAATAAAAATATTTAATAATTTCAACACTACTGCATTTTAGTTAAAGCCCATAGCCAAGCAACTATGACTGGAACTTTATCTTCTTCTTTTTTTGAAAAATATATTACTATTATTATTTTAGTTAAAATACTTTTTCAGTGAAAAAAGTTATGTAAAAAATATATATTAAAAGTTTATGTAAAAACGAAAATTTTAGTTAAAATTATAAATTTGAATATTAAAAATTATGGTGTTTTAAGATTAAATTTCAAAAATTATAAAATTTTATTGATTTTATATAAAAAATATATATATTAGAAAGAAATAACTGTTATAGAAAATTAATAAAACAATAAATAAAATGGATGAAAATACGGGAGAATTTCATTGTGTTATCTTCACTTACAATGTACTATTTATAAGCTCATTTACATTTAATTAATAAATGTATTACGTTTAATAAACTAAATTTTATTAATTACTCCATTTAATAATCTCCTGATTATAAATGAAGTAATGAGTTTTATCTCATTACTTTAATATGCTTAAGGGGGTTAGACATCCATTAATTTACAACACTCCCCCTTGGATGTCTTTTAAATAAAAATGTGCCTCATTAAAACCTTTATTAGGAAAAACCCTATGGGATAAAAACCTAATGAACGAAAAAGAGTACACAATCTCCTATTACAAGTTGCCTCGTTAAAAACCTTTACCAGGAAAATCCAATGGAACAAAACATTGGTTAAAGGAAAAGAGTACAACGTGTTTTAGACTCCCCCTAATGACGACATCACATTATGCCTTTGAGTTGACGCATTCCAATCTTGTTTCGTAGTCTTTCAAATGTTGAAGTTGGCAATGCCTTGGTAAAAAGATCTGCTAAATTATCACTAGAACGAATTTGTTGAACTTCTATGTCACATTTCTTCTCAAGATCATGAGTGAAGAATAATTTTGGTGAAATATGTTTTGTTCTATCACCTTTGATATAACCACCCTTTAATTGAGCTATACATGCTGCATTATCTTCGTATAAGATAGTTGGCATATTTTCCTGTAAAGGCAAATTACATATCTTCTGGATATGTTGGGTTAATAACCTTAGCCAAACACACTCTCGGCTTGCCTCATGCATTACAATTATTTCAGCATGATTTGAAGAGGCAGCAGCTAATGTTTGCTTTGTTGAACGCCATGATATGGCAGTACCTCCACATGTAAATAAATATCCCGTTTGAGATCGACCTTTATGTGGATCTGATAAATATCCAGCATCAGCATAACCAATTAATAGGGATTTTGAATCATTTGAATAAAATAACCCCATATCAGTGGTCCCTCTAAGATATCTAAATATATGTTTAATTTCATTCCAATGTCTACGTGTTGGAGAATGACTAAATCTTGCTAACAAATTTACAGCAGAAGATATATCAGGTCTTGTATTGTTTGCAAGATACATAAATGCTCCATGGCACTTAAATATGGTACTTCAGGACCAAGAAACTCTTCATCATTCTCACAAGGACGAAATTGATCTTTATTCACATCTAATGATTGTACAACCATCGGGGTACTCAATGGATGTGATTTATCCATATAAAATTTATTTAAGATCTTTTTCGTATAAGTTGACTGATGGACATGAATTCCATCTTTAAAATGTTCGATCTGCAGGCCAAGACAAAACTTTGTTTTTCCAAGATCTTTCATCTCAAATTCTTTCTTTAAATAATTTACTGCATTTTGAAGCTCTTCAGGAGTTCCAATAATATTTAGATCATCGACATAAATAGCAATTATTACAAAGTTTGATTCAGACCTTTTTATAAAAACACATGGGCAGATTGGATCGTTTTTATAACATTCTTTTAACAAATATTCACTAAGACGATTGTACCACATACGTCCAGATTGTTTTAATCCATATAAACTTTTCCTTAATCTGATTGAGCAATTTTCCCGGGAAACTTTATATCCTTCAGGGATTTTAAATCCTTCTGGGATTTTTATATAAATTTCATTATCAAGTGTACCATACAAATAGGCTGTAACAACATCCATTAGATGCATGTCAAATTTTTCACGTACTGGTAGATTAATAAGGTATCTAAACGTGATTGCATCCACCACAGGAGAATATGTCTTTTCATAATCAATGTCGGGCCCTTGCGAAAATCCTTGTGCTACAAGTCGTGATTTTTATGTTACGACTTCATTTTCTCATTTCGTTTTCGCACAAATATCCATTTATATCCTACCGGCTTTACATATTTAAGTGTTTGGACTATAGGTCCAAAAACCTCACTTTTAGAAAGTGAATTTAATTCTACTTGAATTGCGTCTTTCCATTTTGGCCAATCTTTTCTATTTCTACATTCCTCAATAGATTTAGGCTCAGGATTCTCATTTTCTTTTGCTATTTCAATAGCAACATTATAAGCAAAATTGTTGTCGACAACTATATTTTTTCGGTTCCATCTTTTTCCTAAAGTAACATAACTTATTGAGATTTCTTCATTATAATCATTTTCAGGTACCTGAACCTCTTCTGAGGATTTTTGTTTAGTTATATCTTTGGCCTCTTCTGGGGCACTTGCCTCCATAATATCACCATCTTGAATAATTGCTCATTTCCTTTTACGAGGATTTTTATCTTTGAAACCAATTGGCCTTCCACGCTTCAGGCGTGGATTACTTTCTTTTGCACTAACAATTTGCCCTATTGGGATATTAATTCGTATTGAAGCATTTTCAGCTGGTATGTGAGATTTTGTAATTCTCTTTAGGTCAGTAAATGAATCTGGCAGTTGGTTGGAAATGTTTTGCAAATGTATGATCCTTTGAACTTCTTGTTCACATTGACTTGTGCGAGGATCTATTTGAGATATTGATGATCCATTCCATGTAATCTCTTTTACCAGTTGTACTTTCTCTCCCCTTAATGTTGGGAATTTCATTTCATCAAAATAACAATCAATAAATCGTGCAGTAAATAAATCTCCAGTTAATGGTTCAACATATTTAACTATAGAAGGAGATTCATAACCAACATATATTCCTAACCATCTTTGAGGACCCATCTTTGTACGTTGTGGTGGAGCAATTGGAACATATACTGCACATCCAAAAATTCTAAGATAGGAAATATTTGGCTCCTGACCAAAAGCCAATTGTAATGGGGAGTATTTATTATAACTTGTTGGCCTTAATCGTACAAGTGCTGCTGCATGCAAAATAGCATATCCCCAAGTTGTAACAGGGAGTTTTGTTCTCATAAGCAATGGTCGAGCTATTAGTTGAAAGTGTTTGATAAACGATTCAGATAAACCATTTTGTGTATGAGCATGAGCTACAGGATGTTCAACTTTTATCCCAATTGACATACAATAATCATTAAAATCTTGGGATGTAAACTCACCAGCATTATCAAGACGAATAGTTTTGATTGCATAATCTGGAAATTATGCTCTTAATCGGATTATTTGAGCAAACAGTCTCGCAAACGCCAGGTTGCGAGTCGATAATAAACACACATATGACCACCTACTAGATGCATCTATGAATACTATAAAATATCTGAATAGTCCACATGGTGGATGAATGGGCCCGCATATATCACGTTGAATATGATCTAGAAATGCAGGAGATTCAATCCTAACTTTAGTTGGTGATGGTCTAATCATCAATTTTCCTTGAGAACAAGCAACACAAGATAAATCCTTGAATTCAAGAATCTTTTGGTTCTTTAATGGGTGTCCAATTGAATTCTTGATGATTCTTCGCATCATAATAGATCCGGGATGGCCTAATCGGTCATGCCAAATAGTAAAAGTATGTGGTTCTACAAACTTCTGGTTTGTAGTAACATGTGACTCAATTGCACTAATATGTGTATAATATAAACCTAATGAAAAAGCAGGTAGCCTTTCCAAAATATATTTCTTTCCACGTTTAACATTTGTAATATATAGATATTCAATATTTTTCTCATTCATAGTCTCAATATGATATCCATTAAGACGAATATCTTTAAAACTTAATAAATTTCTTTGAGACTTAGTGGAATATAAAGCATCATCAATGGCAAATTTTGTACCTTTAGGTAATAATATAATAGCTCTTCCAGAACCTTCAATAAGTTTTGAACTACCCGATATTGTATTAACATGGGCATTACTCATTGTCAAATGAGAAAAATATTTTTTATCTTTGAGTATTTTCGAAACCATTTTATTCTATGTTTTGAAAAATAGGGGATCGTCTTTAAAATTATAAAAAGGGAGTCGCCACCGACCTTTTCCGAGGTGCGATCGGGTCACCTTAAATTATTTTAATAAAACATTTTAATTTATTAAAACAATTAATTTTGGTCTTCGAAATTCGAAAAACGGGCTCGGGAGTTAATTACGCACGAGGAAGGGTTAGCACCCTCGTAACGCCCAAAATTGGTACCTAATTGATTACTTAGTGTCCTGTCATCAAATGATTGAAAAGTTTTTAAAAATACGATCCTTTTGTTTAAAAGAGCATTTGAATATATCGAAGTGAAAATCAAGGCTCACTTATCTCAAAGAAATAAGAATGCTATACCCAGAAAGTTAGGATGCAACATCTCAATTTTTGAAATTAAGCTCGCCTTTTTGTTTTAAAGAGACCCATGTATTTAAATCGAAAAAGGATATTTAATTATTTTGGATCGAACGAAAAATCGGAACCCAGTAAGTTAGAGCTCGATTTATCGAAGTTCCAAAACATAAATATTACCTTGATTTTGAAATTCCTATCTCGAGACACTAAACGCCACATTCAGTAAGTTAGGATGTAGCATTTCGAGGATTCGAGAATATGTTTTATTTGAAATTTTACATATTTTAATTTTGAAAAGGATACTCGATGGTTTATGTTTAATAAGGAATATCGGAGCCTAGTGAGTTAAGGCTCGATTTCCTCGGAGCTCCCAAACTTGAGATAGGTTTTTTTTTTTTGAAAATACCTTTGAATGAAAATTTTATTAAAATGGTTCTAAACACGAGGTAATGATATACAAAGTAAAGGAATAATTCATAAACAATATATTGCATCAATGAATTAAAATAACCAATAAATGCAAACCAATGTATATAGTAACAACAATTATACAACATGCTACTACATGCGAATAACAATATTAATATCCAAAGACTAAAAACACAATTAAAAGAAGTATAAAACGAATCAAAATAAATGAAATTTGAAAGACTATTAAGAATGAATGATTATGAAAGAAAACTTGGAATCATAAAAATTCAAATAAAAATTTCAATCAAGCAATATGTTATATAATAAAAGATAAGGTCTTTAAAGTAAATAAAATCATATACTTATAAAAAAATGTATATACATACATAGTATAATGTTCAAAAATATTTACCTAGTATAATATAAAAAGTACGTAAAAGATGGCAAATACATAATATGAAAAATATAGTACACATAATATATATAAAAATGTTAAAATATGTATACGCAACACACGAAAACATTTGTACATCATAATATATATAAAAAATAATGTTAAAATATATATATATACGTAACACACGAAAATATTTATATATAAAAAAAAAGATGTTAAAATATATATACACGTAATACATTAAAATATTTATACATAAATAATATTAAAGTATATACGTGAGATAGTATAAAAATATATGAACAATATGATACTAAAATATATATTTAACACATACATGTTAGAAATAATAATAATGTTTACAACAAATATTAGTCATGCTATATGAATGTATACACTTATATGTAATAATAAAACATAACATAACCAAACTAGATATAACATAATAATGTATAAAAATAATAGTAGTAACAAAATATAATAATTAACACATGACATTAACATATATATATGTCTAACATATTTAAATAAATAAAAGAGAATGGTAAAATAAACTGTAAAACAAGATAAATAGAAATACAAATGAAATAACAAATTAAAAGGATGGTAAAATAAACTGTAAAACAAGATAAATAGAAATACAAATGAAAATAACAAATTAAAAGGATTAATTAATAAGTGGATAAACTATGAAAATTGAACTGAGGACCAAATTTAAAATCAGGAAAGGATTTAGGGCCCAAATTAAAAATTAAATGCGGTCAATGGACCTAAGCGAAACATGGGCTCAAAGTACAAGGACTAAAATCAGAAATAAACCGATCCTCTGAGTGCTGCGTTTTGATGCGGACCGATTTGCAATGACACTTGAATCTAATGGGCGGATTTAAGAAGGAAAATAAGACCCGTAAGGGGCCCAATCAAAAGCTAGCACAAACGAAGGGGACCGAATGTGAAATAAACCCTTAAAGACCCAAAAACAAGCGGGTCACGCAGTGCCTGGGTTGGGTTATCGGGTTAGAACCGGATAAGGGCCTATACGGCACTGTTTTAGAGCCACCAAAACAGGCCCTAAACGGTACCGTTTCATGAGCTGTATAAAAGCCTAAAAAACCCTAAAATTTGAAGCCCTCAGCCACCTTCTTCAGATCAAAACACCAAAAAAATAAAACCCTATCCCTTTTCTGTTTATCCGAACCCACCAGAGACTAGACCCTAGCCGTCATTTGACCATCCCAAACGGCGGTCGACGTAGGGCTGTTGGTTCGCACTTTACCTCTGTTCGAAGCAAATCAAAAGGCCGAAGCCTTCCTAACCCCTAGAAGGCTGAAACCACCTAACCTCCGACTATCCTTCTGCCCGATTTCGGTACCAGTAAAGGAGATTCCGACGAAGAGGCAATGAGGTCGTTCAAGTGAGTTTCGATTCACTCTTTCCTTTTATACCTTTGCAATTCTGATTCGAGCATTCTTTAAACCAAACTAAGTGAAGATGAAATGAAAAAACGAAAAGGGGTTTCAGTCTCGTTGGTTTCTCTGTTTGGGCCCTTAACACGCCATTTTTCATCGGAAATGGCCAACCTCGGCTGCCAAATACCGAAAGTCAGGTATGTTTCTAACCCCTTTCTTATTTCTTTCTTTATTTTGAAACTTAAAAAAAAAAAAAAACGAAATTGAAACTAAGTAAGGATTCGAAAATAAAAAGGTGCAACCTTTTGATTGTTTCTGTTGTTTGTATTCTGTTGTTCGAAAATAATATTTGCCTTTGAACGTTTTCTTTGATTGCGTCTGTTTTTGTATTCGGTTTTCTTTGATTTCTTTTTTTTAGAAATAGAAAAGGGTCCCCCTTACAAACATTTGGTTCTTGGGTTTTATACCCGTTTTACAATGTCCTAATCCTATTGCTTGCATGTTTACTTCATTTTGCAGGTCCGTTGATGGCGATGGAGCAGGTGGCTGACGGATGCTGGAGGTGACGGGCAGGTGGTGGCAGAGGGTTTCAATTTTCGAAACCCTAGTCTGACCATAGGGTTGGTTTAGAGTTTGGGCCATCCGAGTTTGGGATTTTGGCATTTGGGTCAGTGCTGCTGTGGGTTTAATCTTGTTGGGTTTGGGTAGTTTAGGTTAGTTTAGGGTCTGATGTATTAGGACATTGTTTATTTGATTTTGGTTTTTTATTCATCTTTGTATTTATTGGGCCGGGCAAAATTGCCCTATTAAAAGTATCTTATGTGTTTTAGCACTATCTGCAAGACACACGTCTCCATTGATTTTGGGTCCATCAAAATTTTGTTGAATATTCATATTCTTCATAAAAACAAACAAAATATAATATGAGAAACATTACAAATATTTATTAAATATATAAATTATTCTTTATGAAAGAAAATAAAATATACTTAAAACAATATAAAAATGTCAAAATAATATAAACTTTTTCTAATGATTCTCAAAGAAATCTGCCACATCTAGGTGAGTTATATTATTAAGGTCATTAAATTTATCACCCTCGTAGGCATGGTCAGTTTTAGTATTATAATGAATATCTTCATCTTTTGCCTCCATTTCATCATTTTGGGATATGAAATTTGTCTCCATATGCTTTCCCTTCTTTTTAATGGATGCTTGATAAAGTTTCACTAAATGCTCAGACATATAACAGGTACGTGACCAATGCCCCTTCATACCACATTGGTAGCATATATTTTCAACAATCTTTGAAGGATTATTTTGACTACTTTCTTGCCTTTCATTGTTATTCTTTTTCTGGTGGTTAGAAGTATCATTGTTATTACCACCATGATAACGATTACTAATATGTCCTCGACCATGTCCCCCACTACGTCCACGACTACGGCCGCAACCTCTATATTTTCTATTTTTGTAATTATTGTGTACTGCTACATTCACTTCAGGGAATGGTGCAGAACCAGTGGGACAAATTCCATGATTTTTCATCAACAGCTCATTATTTTGTTCAGCCACCAAAAGGCATGAAATCAATTCAAAATACATTTTAAAACCTTTTTCAAGGTATTGCTGCTGCAGGAGCACATTAGTAGCGTGAAAGGTTGAAAATGTTTTCTCTAACAATTCCTCATCAGTTATGTTTTCTCCACATAATTTTAGTTGAGAACTAATTTTGAAAAGTTCTGAATTGTATTCACTTACAGTCTTAAAATCTTGCAACTGTAAGTGCATTCAATCATAACGAGCTTTAGGGAGTATCATAGTTTTCTGATGGTCAAAACGTACTTTCAAATTTTTCCACAACTCAAGAGGGTCTTTCACTATGAGATTTCCACTTTTAATCCTTCATGCAGATGATGACAGATGAAAATCATTACTTTTGTCTTGTCTTGATTAGATGCTTCTTTATCTGCTAATATAGTATTTCCTAGACTTTTAGTATCTAGGTGAATTTCAGCATCTAACACCCATGACAAATAATTCTTGCCTAAGATATCTAAGGTCGCGAATTCAAGTTTGACAAGATTTGACATTATAATCACTTGAATCAAAATAAAAAAAAAATAGTAAAATAATAAGTATTCTCAATTGTAAAATAATTCAATTATATATACCAAATTTGATAAATAATAATATGTATGTCAAATATTGGCATAGAGAGGAATAGTCATAATAACAACTTAACACAAATTACATTAATTGAAATTTCACATGTATATATAATTATCATTATTAGATATTAGTTGAAAAAAATAAATGTGCAAATGTTACCCAGAGCAAATATTTCATCTAAAAAATAAAATAAAAGAATTATGAAAATAGTATACCGTATATAGTTTAACGGGAGTTATACGGGCAAATTATATAAAGTCGAAATGACGTGAACTTCACTATGAACTCGTAGAAGCTCGTGTTGATAATGTGTTATAGAAAATTAATAAAACAATAAATAAAATGGATGAAACTACGGGAGAATTTCATTGTGTTATCTTCACTTACAATGTACTATTTATAAGCTCATTTCCATTTAATTAATAAATGTATTACATTTAATAAACTAAATTTTATTAATTACTCCATTTAATAATCTCCTGATTATAAATGAAGCAATGAGTTTTATCTCATTACTTTAATATGCTTAAGGGGTTAGACATCCATTAATTTACAACTATAACATTTTCATAATAATATAGTTTATTTTATATAAATAATAATTTTTAGTTATTTTTTAATTTAAATTAACGTTGAATTAACTTGTAACATCAACTTAATCCAAAGTTTAATTAATAATATAAATTATTATTATTATTATTATTATAAAATCTTAATCTTAATTACAGAAAGGTTATATACAAAAGATCTTAATTTCAAATATATTTAACATAATTTTGAAAAATATATTTCAGATTCAATTTCTCTATTATTTTTTTTAAAGTTTAAACTTACAATTATATTAATAGATGGTAGATAGGTAAAAGTACCACAACACTGTATGTATTATACTTTAGATTGCATTTTAGTTTTACTATTGAAAAAATGGGTAAATTAGCCCTATACATTAGATGAGTTAGCAAAACAACCTATCCGTTAAATTTTGGTATTTATATATAAAGTATAATAAATTTAGCTCTCAATTTTTACACCTTTATTCAATTTGACCCCTAGAGTAGGGGTCAAATTGAATAAATGTAAAAAGGTTGAGGGTCAAATATGTTATTATACTTTATATATAAACACTAAAATAAACATTTAATGGTGCGATTGTAACAGAGAGACTATTTCTCTTATTCATCTAATGTATAATAATTTTACTCTAGTAATTATTATAAAAAATAGTTATTACAAATACTTAATTGAAAACTCTCTCACGCACAATATATACAATAAATCTCAAATTCTTTTTGTTATAAAATATAAACTTATTATTAGCAAGGTTTATGCACGTGTATTGTATTCCTCGCCTTGAATAATAAATAGAGAGGAGAGAGACCCACCTCCCTGTCTAGAAAGTGAGATGGCACATAAGCCGATGACAAATGGCATCAATTTCGTGGGGCCTTTGCACTCCGATTCTATTATCCGCCCAACATTGCAAGTTTGGCAGTACATTACACATTTGCGTATCTATAGTACTTTTAAATATTTTCCTATTAATTTGATAATATAATTTTCATATTTTATGATTTATTCATATTAATTTTTAATGCGACATGCAGTGGTGACCAAGGGACATGCCTCCTAAAGTTTCAGATTTTTCAATTTCCTCCATTATATATATACTATGGCCTTCTTTAATATACAAATAGGCCCTTCAATTTTTTTTATAATAATAAAATTAATATTAAAAAATTATTCTTGATAAAAATAAAAGAAAAATTTTCTTGAAGAAACTAAATTGAAGTATGAAAAGGGCTATCCTCACTCTTTTTAAATATGTATTCATGATATCTTTTTTAATTTATATATATATATAGAAATATAATGTGGAACAAAATTTTTATTTAATTTTTTGTAGTATAATTAACATATATAATATATGTTATACAAAAAAAATTTACATAGCACATCTAATTTTAATTTACCCTCTTAGTGTTAACAACCTAATTCTGCCACTGATCACAAGTTTTACACATTATTTTATGAGTTTAATTTTTTATTAATTTTTAAACAACATATTTTTAATTATTGTTATAGTGATAATTTATCCTGCATTGATTAAGGAAGGAACTGGATAGTAATTCAATGGGATTAGAATAGAGAATTAATAGGTATTGATAATAGTATTATCTTATTTGGTTGGTTAAATGGTTGTTGAGGAATATGTATAAAATGATAAATTTATCCATACTTTATGTGGATAATATTTTAATAATATATTGAAATTATAATAATATCTTAATAATATATATTAATATTGTAATAAAATATATAAAAATAATTTAATATAATAATTTTATTTGATGATATTAAATTATATATAATTTTATGTAATAATATATTTTAATATTTTTCCTTCAAAAAATACATATTTTTATTTTTTAAAATAGTATTTAATAATATATATATATGGTGTTAATATTAACATTAATATTTATGATATTTATTTTTTTTTAATTTTAATCTGACCTATCCAGTCAATAACTTATTTATGATATAAATAAAAGAAAGAAATGGTTTTAAAAGTGTTTACTATACATAGTATAAATAACTTACAAAAAAAGTTTGAAAGAAATATCATAATTTTATATTACCTCATCATTAATTAAGACAATTTTATATCACTCTCCCGTATTGTTGTTGTTTGAATATGATTTGATATTTCTTTTTCAAATAACTATTATTTTAATAGTCTATTTTTTTATATAAATGTTAGATTTGTAAAATAAATCTAAAATAAAACTGAATAAACCAGGATCTATCATGTTAAATTATCAAGAATAAATTAAGAATAAAACTAAATGCGGAAGCGTACCTGAATCCATGAATTCCTTGAAGTTTTATCGGATTTTGGGGATTTGATCTTCCAAATTAGCACATAAGAAATTCAGAGAATATCTGCTCTCCCTTCCCTAATGATGGGATATTAAAAAAGATATATTGTGTATAATTTGGGGACCATAACCCTAATATTTATAACATTGGCATATTAGTTCTAATCAAATTCTAATTAGCCCATCATTAATTAGAATTTGAGTAGAATTCAATTACTAGAGTATCTACACATATTTGACACATACTTTATTTAATAATTAAAGCCTAATAAAACTCTAACCAAATTAGATCACTTTTAATTTGGGCTAACCTATAATGATAGTAAATAATATGTAATTACCCTTATTATATATGTGATGCCCATATTTTCCAACAATCTCCCAATTGGACCACATATATATACTAATTACTCTATAATTACATGTCATTATATAACCTTATGAGCTCAAAATTTTACTATCATATCCAAAAGGTATTCCGAACAATCTCGTCCATTAATTATGTTAACATAGAACCAATGCAACTTTCGTTACATATATCGTAACTAAATCCATCCATGATCACGTATATTAACACAACCAAATGACATAGATCAAGTATGGATGCGTAGCATGGAAATTACATGCAATAAACATGTCTATTTCCAACTGGTCCTCCTTAGTGAGATCAAACCTTACCAAAATCAAATTGTGAATAAACTAAATAAAGTTTATTTTTGCAGAAAATAAACTTAATATCTTTAAACTGAAATAACTGAAAATGTTTCTATAACATAAAAGAATTTAAAAATACAAACTCCCATTAAAACAAAATATCCTTTAAATAACATTACACCCATATAAGCAATGTGCTCTTATAAAACCTTAGGTGTAGTTCCTTAGTAAGCAGATCTGCAATCATGGAGTTTGTCCTAATATGCTTTATAGGCACCTAGCCACTCTGAACTTTTACTTTAACAACCAGTAACTTAAAGTCTATGTGTTTTGACTTTGATGTTCTCCTGTTGCTATTGGAATAAAAGACTGCAATTTGTTTTCACAATTTGCACCTTAATGACAAAATATTGTATCAATATTCCATCAAAATCGGAGTTCTGTATACATGATGATCTTTAATTGATTAGATCACGGATATGTGAGCATGTAATCTTTTGTTCTCTAAAAATACCTTATAACTCTCTTGGATGCTATCCAATGGTCCAAACCAGGGTTGCTTAAAATATCTACCTAACATCACAATAATGTATACAATATTCCAATGTATACAAACCTGAATGTACATTAAACTTTCCATTGCTAAAATATAAAAGATCTTATGCTTTTTGTAATCTCAAAATCATTCTTAGGGCATTAATTGAGGCTATACTTAATACTAACAAGCAGTATGTCATTAACATATAAAACCAAATATAAAACCTTACTCGCACTAAACTTATGGTATATATGATTATCAACAAAATTCATCTCTAAATTGAATAAGATAATCAGTTGTTAAAATTTGTAATATTACTGATGAGAAATCTGCTTAAGCCCATAGATGAAGTTTTTTAATTTGCAAATCATTACCTTTGCATCATTAGACATAAAATTTTCTAATTGCACCATATAGATGTATGATCTATGTTATCATTGAAAAACCATTAACTTAATATTCATCTGATGTAGCTTAAGGTCAAAATATTTCACTAAAGCCATTATAACATTTTCTCTAGTGGACCTTTTTAATGGCATTCATTTTTGAGGTTGTTGAGTTTGTTCTTCTAGAATAATTACCTCATCTTGAATAGGGAGTTGTTCAACATTGTCTTACTGAGGTTTTAGATTCACTTCTTAATCAATGATAGATATGAGAACCTAAACATCGTCAAAAGTGATAGTAAAAACTATTAGAATTCAATTCACACTTAAAAGCAATGTTTCTAACCTTATTTCTCCCTCCAAGCTCAACATCCTAAAAGAATGTTGTAATTCTCATCTCAAAGATATTCCTAACTATGGGATCATAAAACTCATAGCCCTTAGATCGCTCAAAATTTCCTTGACCCTTATATTTTATAGACATCAAAGAAGTCAAAAGTGATGTCATTTCAACCTTATCATTTTTAGCAAAATGTTTCTCAATTTCGCCAAGGAAACCTTGACCTGAGTAATCTCTTTAGATTCTATGCCCCTAAGGGCTTCTAAAATGTTGTGCTTTATGATCATTAAACTCATGCAATTTAAACTATCCCACCCCTTAAAATCCCTTTTAATATAAGGGGTGTCTGCCGCAGTGAGAGGTGTGGGTTGTTCTTCCCTTAGTGCAATGTCTATGTTCATACAACCAAACACTATAAGTAAGTGCCTTTTCCATTCATTGAAATTAGTCCCATTAAGCATGGATATAGAACTTATATTAGCAGATATTGTGGCAGTAAAAGATGAATTAGCTGAATATAGAACAAAAAATAAATAAAAATAAGCTCATATCAATATTCATAAGTAAACAATAAATTTAGGATAATGGCTAATCTTATCTCAAGATAGCAAACACAACATTAATATCAAGTCTTTGGAGAATAATATTAACTGTAGCTGTACTCTTGTTGTAGCAATCAAATATTGACAATAAATTATATCAAACAATGAATTAATCATTGGACTAACATATTGCTCACATAAAGTACCTTATAATTGTCACACATTTATCACCACAGATGTCGTTGAAATTCTACCAAATATTAACTTACCTTTGGGTCAATTAGTAAACGCATGAATCACAAAAACATACAATCATCTTAATATTTTAAATAAACTAATCTATACAAAAGAAGTCACTTTGGCGGCATTTTGTTTCAACTAATTTATTTAAAATATTAGACATCCTTAATTAAAAGCCAAAGTCTAAATTTATTTGTTTCAAAATATTTACCTTAATTTCATCTTTCAATCAAATTAAAAGACAATCATATATATTTATATAATTTTCCAAACAACATGCATTAAACTAATCAAAGCATGCATATATTATATATTTACATAAACAAAACATGAATCAATTTCTATAAAAAAAAAAATTTAAATACCTTATATGATTTAAAAAATAATAATAATAATAATAACCACATGTTTTGCAAATATATATGCATATATACATACAACAAATTGAAGCATAAATTAAAACAAAACAAGATTAATACACATAGCAAAAGCATCAACTTTAACATTCATGCGACTGACGAATTAAAATATAGATCGCTCAATCACCTAAATCACCCAAATTAAAACAAAACCCTAAAATTTTTAATATGAATTCAAGATAATCAAGATCTAAAATAATACTTTAATATAAATCTTCAAAGATCAACATAAATATCCGAAATATAAAACCCATGAAATTTCATGAATCTATCATTCAAATGAAGAACCTTAATCAATTCCCAATGATTTGATATGACGATTATAATGCCGCAATTTTCTTTTTTCAGCTTTTGTGAATTTTTTACATAAATTTGTATTTGTTTCAGTGGTTAAGTGTGATGGGTATGTGTGAGAGGTCCCAAGTTCAAGCCTTACCTTTGGTGAATTTTGGCATTTTTCTAAATAAAGCCTTAACCTTGCTCAAAGGGTTTAAGTTTAATTGCTTGTAAGTAAATAATAGAATGGGCCTGCTAGTCTAGCGGTTAAATTGTGTGTTGGTATGTTGAAGATCCTGTGTTCGAATCCCTGCATGAGCAAGGGTGTTGATTTTTGCTCGGTGGATGGTAAAAATTTCAGTTTATCCGAAATATTGAGGTGGTTGTGTGTAGTGAGGATTGTGGGAGTGAAAGTAGGAGGGAATTAAGAGATTTGTGATCAGAATGTTAGTTTCTTGATAATATTTCTTTCCCTTTTCAAAAATTTTGGTTTTTCTCTTCCTCTTCAAACTTTTTTGACTCCACTTTTCCCCTTTTTCTCTTCTGTTTTTCTTTTTTGCCCCTCTTTGTTTTTCCTGCTTGAAACTCTTTCGAAATTGTGTTTTCCAATCTCAAGTTCTGGTTCTTCGGTACTTTTCTGCGAGTTGGTAAGTATCGTAGGGGAATTGTAGTTTTGATTTTTGTTTATCCAATTGAAGATTGTTAAAATTCTGTTTTGGTCAGTAGAGAATCGTGAAGAGCGGAGTCCTCTTCGTGCTATTTCATAATTAAAACGGTCGTAGTGTGTTGGGTAAGCGTTTGCGCTTGATTTGGGTTATGTTAGGTTTCAAATGTTTGGATTAATCGATACTTAAGACTAAAACTTGAGTGTTAATATGTCAATTATAGGTGCTAGATATCTCGGAGGGGTTTCTACATCGAAAACATACCAGCTGTATACCCAAAAATGTAGGAACGGGTTCGGTGAAAGCTAAAATTGTATACTGTCAACGCTACACTGGCGTGTGGTAGGCCATGTGCAACAATATGGCCGTGTGTTTGACGAAGGTCAGGCCATATACTGGACACGGCTGTGTGATGGCCAAGTATGGTCGTATGCGACACACGGGCTAGATCGATTTGGGCCGTGTAGGCCACATGGGTATGTGGGTCCACACGAGTAGTCCACACAGGCATGTGGGATTTTGGGCCAGGCTGTGTGATCCACACGGGCTAAGACTAATCTGGGTGTGTGGGCCCATTTATCTGAAATGAATCCTAGGGTTGCACGGGTCATCTAAATTAATTGTGAACCCACTGTAAGGTCGGTAAGAGCTATTTAGACTCTGAATTGTATGATTTGCATATCTGATGTATGTATCGAGCATGATCGATATACGTATGCTTACTGATCTATATATGTATGACTGATAGTTGCATAAAAGCATGTTATTCTGTATGTTGCATCTGCATTGCGGTGGGATGATGATTATTGGAGGAAGTGTAATGAAGGCTCTTATGTTTATTATCTAGCAGCTCAACTGCAATATACTGTTATGTGCCGTATTCGGTACAACCTGGTGTGTAGGACTGGGTGGGTGTTTTAAACCCCACATGGTATGTAGGGATGGTCGGAGATGGTGTGTAGAGGCTGGTGGGTAGGATACTAATTTCTGTTACTGCTTGCATACTGTATCTAAAATAGGCTAAGGCCTAAACTGTATCTGGATCTGTAATGGGCTTAAGCCCTAGACTGCTTTTGACTGATAATTGTTGTTTGACTGTATGCATATTTTCTGTAGGGATTACACACTGAGTTTATGTAAACTCACCCCTTTCTGTTTTATCTATACAGGTAATCCCCAAACTTAGACGGATCGATGCGGCAGAGGACTCAACGGTGACCACATGTCTATTAAACTGCTTTAATTTCATTTATGGTTATTATTTCTAATTTTTGGAGTATTTCTGATGTAATTTGGGAATTTTGGACTGTTTGCTTTTATTTTAGACTTAAACTGTTTTTATGGATTTTTAAATTGCAAAACTCAACGGAAACTCGATTTTGATAAAATCAACATTTTCCTAAAACGTGAATGATTTTCCTTAAATTTAATGGTTTCTAAAGCTTCCGCTAAAAAGAGATACATATTAAGGCAAAATTAATGACTAAACGTTTTCCGAATTAAATAGAAGCTAATGAACTAAAATGGTCATAACTTCGATTTTGAGTTTCATTCCATGTGACATCGCCAGATTTGACCATAATGTCTAGGCCGAGTTTGGGGTGTTACAACGATACTCGGATACCACTTGTTAGATTTGTAAAATAAATCTAAAATAAAACTGAATAAACCAAGATCTATCATTTCAAATTATCATGAATAAATCAAGAATAAAACTAAATGCGGAAGCGTACCTGAATCCATGAATTCCTTGAAGTTTTATTGAATTTTGGGGATTTAATCTTCCAAATTAGCACACAAGAAATTCAGAGAATATCTGCTCTTTCTTCCCTAATGATGAGATATTAGAAAAGATATCTTCTGTATAATTTGGGGACCATAACCCTAATATTTATAACATTGGCATATTAGTTCTAATCAAATTCTAACTAGCCCATTATTAATTAGAATTTGAGTAGAATTCAATTACTAGAGTATCTACACATATTTGACCCATACTTTATTTAATAATTAAATCCCAATAAAATTCTAACCAAATTAGATCACTTTTAATTAAGGCTAGCCTATCATGATAGTAAATAATAACATGTAATTATCCTTATTATATATGTGAAGTCCATATTTTCCAACAATAAATCTAACTTATTAATTCTAACTATCTCTATTTTTTTATTAGTAATTTTCTTATATTCTATTTATAAACCTAAACTTAAAACTTAATTGATCTATAACTCTAACATTAATTAAATGATAATTAAAATGCTTAGAGTTCTATTTAAATAATAAATCTATTTTACATGAATAAAATTATCACAAATTTTTAAAATAAAATTAACACAATTTTTTAAAATAAAATTAACACAATTTTTTTATGTCGAATTTCTTAACTAATAATTTTGAAGTAAATCCTAATTCTAATTATCATTTTTTTTTAATAAAGTAAAAAATAGATCACATGTATTACTATTCGCAATGAATTCGCTTTCTTGCTATGAGCAACTTAAGAGATTAAATTTAATTTCTTCGAATTATTATTAAATAATTAAAATTTAAATAAAAATTAAATTATTTATTTATTAAACAAGATAATTAAATTTTTTTACTCATAGATTTTGGTATGATAAATTCGTCATGACTTTAATGAAATTAAAATTGAGTTGAAAAAATAATTTAACTGAGTGGATTAATTAAATTTAGTTAATTTAATTAAATAAATAATATTTTAGGAATAAAAAATTTGTTATTGAGTCAGATAAATTATGAGTTTATTTAAAATTTAAATACCAAATATAACTATGCACAATATATGAGACAAGCCCAATAGCCGGTCTAATAAATGATGGGCGACAAACCCTAGTCCAAGAAGGGGGTGGCTGCCCATAGTACAATGATTTTTCTCTTGTTATTTTGTCATCTCATGTTCAACTAAAATTCTTATAATTTTTCACTATAAATAGAGACTATGAGCTAGGTCAAAATATACCACTGTGATCATTGTTATATTGTGCTTTTATAGTGAAATTTATTCTTCAAATAAATTCTATTCATCAAGAGAGCTCAACATAGGCTTCTAGCCTATAGAGAGAATTAATTTTTCTCCACTTAACCGTTTTCATTATTTTTCTCCACTTAACCGTTTTCATTGTGGGCAATCGGTGTGTAATATTCCATTTTTCAGGGGTGCCGGAAATAGTAGTTTGAGGCCACGAATCTAACGAGTAAGTTCATAAGTATTATTATTTGATATTTACAAGTCAAATATGATTTTTAAAAGGTTTTTGATATGATAATTTATGTTATATGAATGATTAATTAAGTTCAAGTGATAAGACCTTAAAGTTAAGTGATTTTAATAAGGTATCGGGACCTCATTTCTATAAACCAAGCCGTAAATATTTATAAAAATATTTACAGAGTGTTATTAAGGTTGTATTAAAGTTTCGTTAAGAAATTTTAATGTTTCAATAGTTAATTAAGCAAAAATGACTAAATCGTAAAAGTTAAAAAAGTCAATCGCTATTAGTTTAAAGGTATTAATTGATTAAGGAATCATAATTGGATGACCTTAATGGATAATTTACCCATACCTAAGATGGTGGGACGGTTTTAAGGTTTAAAATCTTTTAATTTTATATGTTTTATAATTTAATTTATTATTATAATAAAGAAAAGGTTAAAATATATCAAACAAAAAGGTTGTCTTCTTAATTTATTCTCTTTTACATTGAGCGAAAGCCATTGTTGGTGATTTGAAAGCTTCGGCCAAGCTTCAATGGACGCATGTGAGTCCGTTTTTCACCTGTTTTTTATAATTTTTATATTTTTAAGATCGTTATAACTAGATTTAGTTATCTTGTACTTTCGTTTATAAAATTGTTAAAAATTTTGAATGTTACTATTGATGAATATTTGTGATTTTAGATATTAAAAAATAAATTTGAAGTATTAGTTGTTATTTATAAGTATTTTGTTAAGTAATTTTTGATGAATTTAACGATTAAGGATTAAATTGTTAAAATAGTAAAAATGCAAGGACTTGATGTGAAATTTTTATAAATATGAGCTGTATTGGAAGATATGAACATTTGGTTGGCATGAGTTTGCAATAAAAATGGTTAATTTGCATGTTTTAAGCTCAAGGACTAAATTGAATAAAAGAAAAATGTTAGGGGCAGTTTTATAAAAATTTCAAAAATGACTAAATTGCATAAAATGAATTGGTTTTACTATCTAAATTAATGAATTGAATGAAATTATTAATTTAGATAAAGAACGAGTGAAAAATCGAGGAGAAGAGAAAATGACCAAATAGCCCCTGTACTTTGTCATTGCTGCAATTTAGCTAGGTAAGTTCGTATGAATTATAAACACTTAAATGTTAATTAAATTGAATGTTTAATGTGTTGTTCTAATGTAAATAGATATATATATATATATGTTATGTGTTATTATGCAATTTATCATGTAAAGAACTGATGGAAATCCAACGACGTTTCGACGACTATCGAGCCCCTTGTGAACCTTAGGAATATATAGGATACAAATGACATGTCATTAGGGTTACCATGTTTCGGGTGCTAGTCCTGAATGTCCTACCGATGGCTAAGTTCCAGTATTTGTTGCGAATACTCGTCAGCTTGTGTAAGTGGCATCGTGTAGCTACATTTTGACTGTGCGCTTGTGTGAGCAGACCCATTTATGGCTCGAGTGAGCAATGATGAAAAAGAATGATTTCAACCATATGTTTAGCACACTTTGTGTGAGCTTTCCCGCGTATCCGATATTATTCTAAGTGGTTCAACGGGCATGAAAAGGAAAGGAATGATAAGTGTTCAAAAGAAACTATGTCATGTATTTATGAAAAGGTTGAAATGGTAAGTTTCATTGAAAGCATGATATGTTAAGGAAAATGATGAGTTCAAATCAATTATATTCATGTGAAATGGCTTATCTATGTTAAATTTATGTGGATTGTGTTTGAATATGCTAATACGTGTTGTTGATGATGCTTAGGCTTGTGCCAAGCTATTGGTTGGATTGTATTATGTTTAATTTTAAAAGTTATGCATTGAAATGGTAAGCGTCCAAATGGAAATATGCTTATGTTCATGAAAGGGTGGTAAGAACCAAGGTATGTATTTTCTAATGAAATGGTTTATCATGTGGTTGATGTTTATACTTACGTCTTATATTATGCAAATGAAATAGGAAATAAAAGGTAATGAAACGGTAAGTTCAAAGTTGGGATGAAATATGATGAAAAAAGGATTGATGAGTTGAATTATGTGCTTATATGTGAGAAACTTACATATGCTATGGATGAATTTACCTAATTCATGAACAAATATGCTAATTAGTGAATTGATGTTGTTATTTAAGTTTATGCTAAGTAAATGAAATGGAAACTAAGTAAATGGAATGGTAAGAAAGTAAATGGAGTGGTTCATAGTATTATGAAAAGGTTAATGATTGAGTAGTATGTTTTATAAAGCCTATTATGTTAGGAATGAAAAGCACATGTGATATTGATGAACTTACTCATTTATGAGTTGATGGTTATAAAGTTTGATAAACTTTATGGTATTGATATAGGTTTATAGATACCCCATAAAGTTCATTATTGAAATGAATTGTTATGTTTAAAGTTTATACGAGCTTACTAAGCATTCATTGCTTACGTAGTTATTTTCCTTTAGATTATTGGAAGTTCGATCGGTTTGGAAGCTCGTCGGAGAACTATCACACTATCCAAAGATTATATCAGTAGATTTTGATGTTATAGTCAAGGTTAAAATGGCATGTATAGGTGGACTTATGTTTAAGGATTAGTTGATGTTTATGGTATGTAAGTGTTGATTTGAGTTGCGCTACTTTTGGTACTTTGGTGCCTTGATGGTTGATGTTATTATGGCTAAGTTGATGCAAATTTTGAATGAATAATTTGGTATGTCATGGTGTAGTTTTAATATGGTCAAGTTGAAGCATGGTTTTATAACCAAAGTGGTAAGTGTTGGTATGTTTGCAATGTGATCAATTATGGTATGCTTTGATGTGGAATTGATTTAAATGTGTTTGGATGGAACAAGACTAATTAGACATAAGTTTAAGTATATTTGATTGTTTGTGTTTGAGGTGTCTATATGGCATATTGGTTGGATGGTTAAATGGCTTATTGAATTGGTCTTATTATGCATGATTTAAGTATGTTTTAAGGTCTTGATTATATGTGCAAGTTGCTTGTAGGTTCATGCTTGAATGAATGAAAGAAATGGCTTGAATTTTAGCCAATTTCTTGTCCACATGGCCTAAGACACAAGCGTGTACCTTAGCCGTGTGTGACACACGACCATGCGATATGGCCATGTGTCCCTTGTAGGTTTTAAATGATGATTTTTGAAAGTTGCACGGCCTGACACACAGGCGTGCTAGGCCATTTTGAGGGCTATACTGCCTGGCATACAGGCGTGTGGCTTAGCCTTGTGACCCAACTCAGAGAGTTACACGGGCACGGACATGGGCTAGGACATAATCGTGTGTCCCTATTTCTATTGTTACATGGCCTGAGACACGGGCGTGTGTCTCAACAGTGTGAGTCGCACGATCGTGTGACCCTTATAGTTTAAATTTTTCGAACTTTTTCCTCAATGTTTCAAATGTTTCTGTTTTAGTCCTGAATTATTTCTAAACTGTTTCTAAGGCCTCGAAGGCTCGATTAAGGGATGTTATGTATTTGTATGAATGGACTTTGCTATGTTTAATAAAATAATTGGAAATACATGTTTTTATGTTATAGTTTTATGGTTATGATCTGTAACCCTATTCCGGCTACGGATATGAGTTAGGGGTGTTACACGGTGCATGTAATTAAAGCATACTCTCTAAGCAAATTAAGGATTCGAGAATAACGGAGAAGGTTGTATTGGTAGAAACTTGGGAAACAATCAAGTCCACTAAACCCAAAATACATGCACTAATTTGGTAAATATTTATTTATCTAAATTACACAAGAGCTCGGGTTTTGGAGATTTATCAACAATGATAACTTGCTAAAAATTTAATAATTGAAAAAAAATTGATACATAAGGTAGTTAAATCAAACTCTCGTAATCATAAATCTATAAAAGTTACAAGAAAAAGGGTTTGTTTATCTTATTTAGTTGGCGGCCGAATGCAAGGAAGATTTTGAAGCTTTCATCTAATTTTTATCTGTGGTGGATGGTGGGAGGATAACGAAGACGATGAAATCTCTCACTAATTTACCTATTTATACTCATATTAGTTTTAATTTAATTTAATTAACCTTAACTATAATTAAGCCATAATTAAACTTATTTTAATTATAACTTAATCTAAGTGGGACAATTGGTTTAATTACCATTTTGATATTAACTTAGTTAGTTAGTTAATTAAGGCATAATTAAACTTATTTTAATTATAATTTAATTTAAGTTGGACAATTGGTTTAATTTCCATTTGGTATTATTTTAGTTAATTAAGGCATAATTAAACTTATTTTAATTATAATTTAATCTAAGTGGGATAGTTGGTTAATTACCATTTTGATATTTTGAATAATTCTTATTTAATTAAAATTCAATAGCGATCGGACTTTTGCAATTTAGTCTTTAAGCTTTAATTAACTAATTTCACGGTTAAATTACTTAATCGAACTTCATTGTATTTTTATATTAACTCCGTAAATATTTTTATTTTATATTTATAGACTCGGTTTATGAAAATAGAGTTTCAATACTGCATTTTCTGGTACCATTGAAAATTAGGTCGTTACACTTGTACCGTTAGGTTATTTGAACTGGTGATCGTTCTCGATTCCCAAGATATTAGAGAACTGTCACAAAATGATACGCACTCAACGCTAGATCTCCCACCTACAAAATGAACCCTATGACATGTCAACTATACCCGAAGCTCTATTCAACACTGTTAATAGGGCATTATTCGTTATTAACAACCATTAAAGCACATTATAATTCAAGATAACATGGCATTGTCATAATGCAATCTTATAGTCACAAACATACATCTACATATGCATATTTCAAACGTAACCCAATCGACTCAATTGATCAAGTTTATAAGTACCTCGAATTGTGTTTGACATCAATATTATTCAAATATATTAAAATACGTATTTAAGCATAAATTGAAGTCAAATTATGAAAACACAAACAAGAATAACTATTCATCAATGACTTTCGCTTTTCCTTTATCCCTCGACGTCCCAGCATCACCTTTAGCTACGTTCAATAAATTCGATTAAAGAAATTCTTTAGTTTCACCCATTACACATTAAAACATACAAATTAAACATGGAATGCACTTGTTCAGTTTATTCCCTCAAAACCCTAATAGTCGAAATGCTCATATCTCATGTTCTACTCGACCAAATTTAAATCCGACTTCATATTTTTCACTAGGGACCTCAACCTTTCAATCTACAACATAAATTTTCAACAACTTTTATTTTATTCAATTTGGTCCTAATGTCACACAATTAACCTTATAGCATAACTTAGAATTCAAACTATATTCACCACTTTCCACCATGTTCTAACATGGTCTTAACATAATCTAAGCTTATACCACTGAGTATATCATGATTTCAAGTTCCAAATTTACTAACACTCAACAATGGTAGCTTGAATATAACTTTAATAATAGGAAAAACTAACACTTGGGTTAACTAAATTAAGCTTGGATTAATATGAATCCATAAAAAAATTCAACAAAAAGAACATGTTTACCTTGTGAATTTTGAACTGAAAATGAAGAAGAAACAAAAATTATTCAATTTCTTTGGAAAAGAAGAAAAATAAAATAAACTAAGCCCTTTTCTTATTTTATCTCTCCCACTTTTCAATCTCATATTCGACTTGTGGACTTTTTAGTTTAAATTTTCGGACAAATTAATTTAGCAAATTCAATCTCAAAACTGACTTGTCTAACAACGACGAAAATAGGGTTGTTGCAAATGAGACTCACCTCAAGTCTTCATTGACCTATAAATGCCACCTCTTTGAAAATCAAGAGAGAAAAGCATACATATAACCTATGCTCCAATACCTCAACATCTTTTACAATGTGAACCACCTCACCTTTAGAATGAGGTTGAAAAGAAAATCTCTAATCAAAATATAAAGGTTAGATGTGATATAGTCCCTATAGTTTTTGAAAATTAGAAATTTAGTCTTTGTACTTGTATTTCAAGGAATTTAGTCTCTCTACTTTTCACATTTTAAAATTCAGATTTAACTATTAACACTATTAGTTTTTTTTTGTTAAATTGGTCGGTGTGACATTTTGAAATAAAAAAAAAACTACTCACTTGGTAGCCATGTAATTAAAAAAATTGTTGTAATTAACCTGAATTTAACAAAAAAAATTAACAGTATTAACAATTCGACCTAAATTTTGAAATATGAAAAATACAAAAACTAAATTCGAAATACAAGTATAAGGACTAAATTACTAATTTTAGAAAGTGCAGGGACTAAGTCATATTTTAACTAAATATAAATGGATGGAAAAATTATTCAAGGGTTTAACCCGTCTAATTCATTATCATTGCAATACCCTTTGAAGATACGGTGAGAGAAAACAAAAGAGTGGTGACCCACCCGACAAAGTAACGGACCGGGCGGTCGCGCCACCAGTCCATACTTTTGGGCACGAATCCAGACGTCGAAGCTCCCTTTGTCCAACGACCACTGCGAGCATTTAATTTCAATGGGTTCCCTTTCAGTTTCACCATAAATCAAGCCTCTCCCCCCTCCCTCAAGCCCCAGATCAAGGAAACAAGCTCTTCACTAAACAATCCACTGCTTCTCACTTGCTTTCTTTTCTTTTCTGTTTACTGGACTTCTCAAAGCATTCCCCAATTTCCTCCCTGTTTCCAGCTCTAGTTTCCAAGCAGTTTCAGAGGAAAGAAAGTAAAGCCTGTTTACCGAAGATGGAAAACCCCATCACTTCAAAATGCTGCAACCATCAGCCCTGGTTTGTCTTACTTGTCTTTTTCGTTTTCTGTATTGAGCTATTTTCCTTTGATTACTCTGGTTTAACTGCTAAAAAATCTGCCCTCGTCACTGTTTTGGATGATAATCATGGAAATGTAATCAATACCCAAAGTTCTTTCTCTCATGATTTCACTGAAATTACCAATGCTAGCGTCTCTCCATTGCCCAAAACTGATGAAATGGGAGATTTGAAAGTGGGAACTGAGATCGATTCTTGTGTGGGGAGATATATATTTGTTCATGATCTTCCCAGTAGATTTAATGAAGATTTGATTAACAATTGCCGGTTGCTCACTAGGGGAACTGATAAAAACATGTGTCCATACTTGGACAACTTGGGTTTTGGTCCTGAAATTGAGAACCCTGAAGATGTTTTGATGAACAATAGCTGGTTTTTAACGAATCAGTTCTTGTTGGAAGTCATCTTTCACAGTAAGATGAAAAGTTATGAATGTTTAACCAATGACTCGTCGATTGCATCGGCTATTTACGTACCCTTTTATGCTGGTCTTGATATGAGCTTGTATCTATGGGGTTTCAACACTACTGTGAGAGATTCTGCATCTCTTGGCCTTGTAAAGTGGCTATCAGAGAAGCCTGAATGGAAAAGAATGTGGGGTAGGGATCATTTCTTAGTTGCTGGGAGGATTGCTTGGGATTTCCGAAGACAAAGCGATAACGAAACCGACTGGGGCAGCAAGCTTCGGTTCTTGCCTGAATCCAAGAACATGTCGATGTTGTCGATCGAATCGAGCTCCTGGAACAATGATTATGCAATTCCATATCCAACATGTTTTCATCCTTCAAAGGACAGTGAGATTTTCCAGTGGCAGGATCGAATGAGAAGGCAAAACCGGCAGTATCTTTTCTCCTTTGCTGGTGCCCCTAGGCCTGAATATCAGAATTCGATCCGGGGCAAGATTATCGATCAATGCTTAGCTTCAAAGAGCCAGTGCAAGCTGCTGGATTGTAATTATGGTGCTACAAACTGTGATAACCCGGTTAATGTGATGAAGGTGTTTCAGAGCTCAATCTTTTGCTTGCAGCCCCCAGGGGATTCTTACACAAGGAGATCGATTTTCGACTCTATTTTAGCAGGGTGCATTCCGGTGTTTTTCCATCCAGGTACAGCATATGCTCAATACATATGGCATTTACCAAAGAATTATACTGCATACTCGGTGTATCTACCAGTAAAGGATTTAAGTGAGTGGAAAATCAACCTCAATGAAACATTGCTTCGAACGCCAGAAGACAAAATATTGAGGTTGAGGGAGGAGGTTATAAAGCTCATTCCGAGAGTGGTTTACGCAAGTTCGAGATCTCGATCGGAGACTCTTGAGGATGCATTTGATTTAGCAGTTAAGGGAATTCTTGATAGAATAGAGAGTGTTAGGGTTATGATTAGAGAAGGGAAGGATCCTAGTATTGGATTTGCAGATGGGAATGATTATAAGTATACATTTTCTACTTATGGTAATGGTAATGGCAGTTAAAGTTACTACACTAGAGATTCATTCGTAATGGTTTATTTTAGGACAGAAGAAAGCCTAATTTTTTTTTAAAAAAATGGTTGATAAATAATTAAGTAATTTTGGTTTTTTTTTCCCTTTAGCTGAAGTGAATATAGATATTGATACACCCTTTCATCTCATTCTATCTCAATGATTGTACTTGTGAATTTTAAGAGTATAATTTTGTAGTGATGGAGGAAGCATTGAATGTCTCCATGATCTTGAAATTTGGTCTTTTATTTATTTATTTTTTTTTTTGCTTTTGGGGTTTCAGTTTTTCTTTATTAACAAAATTGAAGGAAAGAAAACTCTGAATCCTTCATCATCAGATGAGTTTTTGCAATTGGGCAAACAGCATACATGAACTGACTATTGAACAATGTTCTTGTCAGATGCCAAGATGCTAAACCATTTTAAGATTTTTCATATGGTTTGAATATATGGGAGCTGATAGGTGGGGGATTGCGTTAATTGAAGGGGGGATTGCGTTAGGCGTTTGATTCCACATTACAATCAAATAAATGGGGAAATAAGCATTAGTCCACACTCAACTTTTGACCGAAAAGGGGAAATGGCATTGACAAGATGCTTTTAAGGTGAAGTTTGGCGGATGACGTGGTAATTCCTGCCGACACTTGAAAGGGACTTATAATGGTTGTTGCATGTGGATGCCATAAATGAAACATTAGGGGTCGCTTTGATTGCTATCAAAATTTTTTATTCTATGTTTATTTTTTAAAATAAATTTGATTAATGTAATTTTTTTATAAGTCAGTCTAAATTTTCCTTGTTTCTTCATAAAATATTTTACCAAAGCTTTCTCGTGTAAGTTAGATTTTACAAAATTAGATAGCCTTGTTTTTTTTTTTTTTTTTTCATTTTTCTTGCCATAAGTTGATTTTCATGACATGAATTCTTTTCATGCCATTTTCATGCCTCTTATATATATATATATATATATATATTATCAATTTTATATATGAATAATATTTGGTACAATACTAATGAAATTTTAGACTTCACAAATAAAGTAAAGGAATTCGCAAGTGTTCTATAAAGTATAATAAAATATTAAAAAAAAGAAGACATGTGACAAATTTTTAAGGTTACTTGTGGAATAAAAAATGTACACTACCAATGTACCAAATATTATCATTTTTATATAATTTGATCTATACTTCTCATATCATTTGCTTTTCTTTCCCCATTTTTTTATATTATCAGTTTTTATAATATGAAAGTTTTAGATATGAAATTAATTATGATTAAAATTGTATTTGTTTCATTGAAAACATCTTTTAAAAATGATTTTAAAAAAAATTACCAAATAGTGAAAAATATCAAAAATTTTTTAAAAATAAATATAATTTTCAAAAATCATTTTTCGTAAAATTTGTTACATCAAACAAATAAACCCTTAGAAAAAAAATTAAACATAAAAGGACATAAATAATAGGGATATGAAAGAAAATTATTAATATATTACAATTTATATAAATTATATATAATCTATAATAATATATAAAAGCATCAGCTCCAAATTTATAAATAGTGAACTAAATCCATGTCATTGGTAATTTTAAAAAATAACTATTTAAACCATAATTATATTTATAATAAAAATTTAAATTAATTATTAAACTAGTTATTAATTTTATTTCTATTAAATTAAATATCAATAGTACTATTTGAATTATTATATTTTTAATTAGTTGTGATTTATATTTAATTATTTTTTTGTCTATATAAATATAACTAGAGCTACAAGCTGCCAACAATTAAGGGGAAAGTATGGAGAAATTTGTTAAATTATAGGTACCTCCATCCCATATGATAGGTACAATCAGAATGTAAAAGTTTAAAATGATGAGATTAGGGTAAATTTGAATGGGTGGTGCGTTTACCTACTGTTAGTATAAAAATAGAGGTGGCGGTAAGATTAAATACTGTAGTAATACTGTAGCGTGAGACAAATAGTAGGCTAAACGCACCTCACCGCATCGCACCCAATCGCCCATCCAAACAAGTGGCCTTTTCCTCAAACAAATAATCATTATCTTTAGTGCAGTATCAAATTGATTATTCAAATCAAGAACAAGTTGGAATATCAATTTAAAATAAAGGGTTGGATTAATTGATTATAAATCGGAACGAATCGGTTGAACTTGAACCAAGTTAAAAAAAAATTAGTTCAATCAATTCTTTTAATATATAATTTAATTTTTATAATATTTTAATAATTTATTCAATTGAAATGGAAAAACTAGTCAGATCTATTGAACTGAGAGTAATTCTAGGCATTATATAAAAAAACTTATATCGGTAAATGTACAATAAATGCTCTTGTACTAAGAGTTAGATTGCATTTTGCCTCATTTATTAAAAAAATAGATAAATTAGTCCCTGTACATTAGATTAAAACGTATATTGATCCTTTTGTTAAATATGTCATCGATTTTTACTATTAAAATTTAGTCTCTATACATTAAAATGAGGTACACATAACACGCCACATATAACTATTTGGTTATTCCGTTAGTAATGCCAGGTTTTACAATATAAATAGATAAAAATTTTAATAAAAAGGATCAATTTACATTTTGATATAATATACAAAGACTAATTTATATATTTTTAAAGTAAAAGGAAAAAAAAAATAATTTAACACTTTTACCTTATCGTATCTTATTTATTTAGTACATAAATTGTAAATATATTTGTTAGAGATGTAAATCATCAATTATAAATATATATTTGAAAAACACAAAAATCTGTCCTATAATTCGTACAACTTACCATCATAATCAAAGTATTGAAATAGCATAGATTGCAGTGTGATGGGCTATAGTCCAATATCGAGGAACTGTACCATAATAACCAGCGCACTAAACAGAGTAAAGAACTTTCGTCTACGGAGTTCGGCCCTCCTTGTTGGTCTGCAACTTCTGTAGTCACTAGCGGGTAACAAATGGCAACCAACACAAGTTTCCAACTGTTTTCATCATCTAACGATAAACCCAGTTTGGGTTTAGGGTTCTTGGAGTCCTCGGAGCCGCAGCTGCCACCTCCTCCTCCCTCTGTTGAAGTCCTCTCCTCAGAGGTACCGATTTCTAAGCTTTTTTTGTCTTTGATTTTTGAGTAAACCCTTTTTTTTTATTGGTTGGTTTTGAATTTGAAGTAGGTTTCTTCTTCTGTGAAATACACTGTGGAGCCTGTCAACTTGGATGGCCTTACTTTACTCAAGGTGAACCTTTTAACTTCTGTTTATTGAATGAACTTGTTTTGTGGTAGCTTTTAGAAATAATCAAGATTCCATAAAACTGATCAAAGCTCTCTTGAATGATTGATATTATTTATGCTAAACTATAATTTTGCCATCCTTTAGGGAAGGGTGAGTACTAAAGAGGTTCTTGGGTTGCCTAACTCGGATTTAGTCCCTGGAATATATGAAGGTGTGTAATGATCTTTCTTCCTTTCACCTTGTATTAGATTTCATTTTTAGTTTTCGCATTTGAGTTTCCTGCTCATGATGAATGCATTTTTAGGTTTCTTCCAAATGATGAAAACTTGGTAATGTGTGTGTGTGTGTGTGTGTGTTTTTTGTTTTTTGAGTGTAGGGGGACTTAAGCTATGGGAAGGTTCATTAGACCTTGTTAAAGCTCTGCGCTCTGAGATTCAAAATGGTTGTCTATCATTTGAGGGAAAACGAGTGTTAGAGGTGGGCTCTGAGATTCAACCCTTGTTGACACACTAATTTGCTTGATTGGTCAACTTATGTATTACCAAGGATGCTAGTTGACACCCACATCGATGTTCAGTGAAAAATTTCTTTTGAGCTGGTTATATTATATGGAAACTTTTTTGCATAAATCAATCATAAGATAAGATAAAGGACCATCATTCTGGGCTCTCAATGGTTGTGCTTATGTATTACTAGAATGTCCTATGAATTTTTGTAGTACACTATTGGCAGACTATTATTTCTAATATAACTGGTATTTTGCTTAGGTTTCTCGTTTGGTTCTTGTCAGCCATAGTAATTTTACCAGTGAAGAAATTGCTATTATCCCTCCAATAGATTTGACTTGTAATAATAATGCCTTGAACTATTGAATCTGTAAACATATATTTAGATAGATGTAACTAATATCTTGGCTTGTCTTTTCTTGCAACTGCTTGCTGAGTTTCTTTTAATTGTTTTCAGCTTGGATGTGGTCACGGACTTCCTGGGATATTTGCATGTCTCGAGGTAAACTCATTCATGCTTGATTACGCCATGTTGTGACTGGGAGTATTTGTTAAAATGTCATTGTCATTTTTTTCCCTTTCAGAGTGCAGCTGAGGTGCATTTTCAGGACTTCAATGCTGAGGTCCTACGGTGTCTCACTATCCCAAATGTAAACGCAAATCTCTCGGAGAAGGCTAAACCTGAAACTGTATCAGAAGTGCGCTTCTTTGCTGGTGACTGGGGTGAGATTCATCAGTTACTTCCTCATGCACGTGAAAGTGAAATAAACTTGACTTCTAGCTCAGAACATGGCCAAGCTTCTCCTTACGATGTTATTTTAATGGCTGAGACGATTTACTCAATCTCAGCGCAAAGGAATCTCTTTGGACTTATAAAGAAGGTGTTTCTTTATTGAGTAATTCAACCTCTTCTGTTAATTGTAAATTCATAGATTCCTCACTTCTAAGCATTCTCAATTTACAGTGCATGAACCAGCCAAATGGAGTTGTATACTTGGCTGGAAAGAAGCATTATTTTGGTGTAGGAGGGGGAACACGACAATTTCTTTCCATGCTTGAGAAAGAAGGTAACCTGATCCCTTATAGACGTGATTATGTCAGTGGAACTAGAATATATTCTCTTCTGATAGAGTAAATTAAAAAAATGCATATGTGAGTTAGGACTCAGTATATATTCATGAGGTTTTCCTTTCTCCTTATGCAGTTCACAACACTGTTGTAAAAGCCTGACTGGACTAGCCAGTTAAATGGGAACCGGTGGTCCATCCAGTCTGGAATCTTTTGAACTGGCTAAGAACTGCTTGAACCATAAAAGCACTAGTGAAAGCTGGAAAAAGCAAAACAAAAAAAGGGGAAACCTGTTTTAACTTTTTTTTTTTTTTTAAATGGAAAAAAATTATTCTATGTGATGAGATCTGGACATTTAACCCCTTGAGTGTATTATGTTAAAATCTGTACCATTTAGTAAAAATAAATATCATTATTAATTTTTTATTTATTTTTAATACTTATTTAGTATTAAAATTACTTATTATTATTTAATTATTTTTTAATATAATCAACTGGTTGAGCCAGTAATTGGAGGCCTCACTGGTTTGACCTCTGGCCTAGTTTTTAAATAATTGCTTTATAGGTGGTTAGAATGTTTTGCAAAGAGCTTTCCTCCTATGAAAAGTATGATTAAAGAGACATAGATTCTAGGGTATCAAAGAAGCCATTTTGGTTCAAGGGAAATTGTTCTCAAGTCTGCATTGTGATTCATCAGAATGAATCTTTTGAGGGTCATTGTTTCAAGGAATAGTTTGGTAATTTTGTACTTTGCTGGAATGGACTTATTTTCCTGGAGTTCTTTGAGAACTCATGGTTGAGTGATTCATTAGTTTCTCCTTTTGCTCTTAGTTCTTCATTGGTGGAATATCTGGAGTTTCCCTTTACAGTGAAGGAACATCACCAAAACAAATTGAAAAACTTTAAATTAATTATTTTGTAGCCTTAATCATATTATATGCTGTATTGTTCTTCGTGTTCTTGGTGGAGTCTTGGAGAAATTCTTAACACTCTGTAAACCAGGAGACTAATCGGTTGGGATAACTTCTCTAACAATCATATTCTTTTGTTAGCTAGTCGATTTAAGCAAACTTTTCCCTGTCAAAACTTCATCAGTTCCAAGTTTTATTCCTTGTAACATTTAAGCCCTTCAATGCAGACGTAGACCCTATATCCCCGAAAATTTTTTGAAGGCTGTTTACTCATATGCATGTCTACTTTCCAAAAGTCTGTTTGTTCAGTTTCAGTGTAACATATTTTCATGGAGGATACGCATGAAGTGTTGCATTTCATTCATTTTCCCGAGGCTGTCCATGTATAAGATATGGACTGCTAGATGCTGATTAAGTGATTCTTTTTGGTCCTACAGGTGTTATGGCTGCAACTCTTGTTACTGAAGTTGCCGATGGTTCCTCTAATGTACGGGAGGTATGGAAGCTTTCGTATAAGTAGATCCACAATTTTGGTTCATTGGGATATTGACTATGCTACAATGCTGAACATGATTGATTTTCGGGAAATGTTATTCTACGTATGTGAACGATATATCTGATTATTATATTTCATGAATATTCCCAGTAGTTATGTTTAATAGTCTTCTTATTCTCTATCATAGTCCAGAAATTTATCATTGGAACTAAAAATGAACAACTCCCTATCCAAAACTTTGTTTTCTTTTGCAATACTTAGCTAAGAGCTGGGTGGTATGTAGGAACATCTATTTTCTTTTTTTAGTTAAAAGAGTTTTTCATATATTTAAAAGTTTATATATTGTCATATATGTTTGAATGTGTGTTTAACATAAATATCGAATATATATATATAAATGAAAGATCACAAAAAATGTAATAGTAAATGGAAGATCATGGTAACATAATATGGTAACATAATAGTAACAGATATTGACCTTAAACATTCTGAGACGGCAATATGTAGGCCACCCGTGAGACGAGGTGTATAACGGTGACAAAAAAACCGGAAGTGAAAGATTCAGAGGAACTGAATCAATTTAAAAGTCTTACAATTTCAGTGCGTGCTGGCTGTCTTTCACTTCTATAAATATTGACCAACAAGTTTGTATGGGAGTGTTGGTATATATATATATATATATAGATTTAAAAGATAAGCATTGGATAACTTTAACTCGTGCTTATCTCACAGACGCATATTACTATATGGTATCACTTCACCTAATTAACTCATGGAAAAGATTAGTTATGTTTTGGTTGGTGGTTTGAATTTTTGTGTGTGTATTTTCCATTATTAATATTTTTGTTTTCTTCATGAGATTAAGGGGATGTATCTATTCTATCAATTGAGGAGTTTAATTTGTAAATTCATACGCCTTTCTACGGAGTTGGAAAACAAAACCCTAACAGAGAACAATGCTTTTGATTGTTGAGGGCAACTCTTAACTACCTACTAGATGACGCTTTGAAAATTTTTCTCGAAAAAATTAGTTTTCCTCGATAAAGTCTAAATAGATAAAATCATGTAAATTAAAGAGTTGAGATTCTAACTCATGCTTCGTTGAGAGTATGGATGTAAGGTGAAACCTTTAGGCTCTCATTATGACTTTGAGCACGATTTTGCTGTGTAAACCATTGTGGCTCTCAATATTATTGTGTAAACCACCCCATTATAACTCTCGATGTGGTCGTGAACCGTTAAATTCTCGGCACTGTCGTGTGAGCCACCCTCATCGAGATTAAGCTTATATTAGCAAAGACAAAGATATAGATAACATTGAATAATTTAAGGATGATAATTGATACACTCTTCGTGTTGGAGAAAATATGTTTTAGAACTCGTTAAGAGTTAATTAACAATTATAAAGATTAAAGAATACTGTAAAAACATGGTATACTTGGAATGTAAATGAATATTAGTTGAACAAGAAAATTTCATATTTTTCGTTGTAATGTGTGTGACCGGCTTCGGATCATGAATCAGACCTACAACGATAGTACTTGGAGCATCCTCGGTTGTAAGGGTTGGATGGTTCCGGGAGGCAGCCGCCACTTTTACTATAAGCTTCACCCCCAGCACCGCCGCGGCAGACTGGTTGATCTCTTTTAAGTGCGCCGGGAGATATATACCTTTTCTGTTCTAGAAACCTGCGGCTAATTTCTGACTCCATTAGCATCTCGTTTGCTTCATTGCACTCTCTAATAGATCCATTGCAGTGCATAAGCACATCATTAACGGTCGAGGACCCAGTTTGGCTAAAACAACTTAAGGTGAAGAAGAACAGAAGGAAGAAGAAATGGAGAGATTTCATAATGTTGGATTTGTAGGCTTTGGTTTGACCTTGAAAATTGAAGTAGTTGAGCACTTTATAGAGCTTTAAAACAACATTTTCTTTTCTCGGAAAGTGGCACTAGTGGAAGCTCCATTACGGACTAATAAGGTCAGGGACCGCACTTCACCTAACTCCAATCATACCCTTTTTTCTTTAGACGCATATGATCATATGATTAAAAGCAATGAAGTTTTTAGGTTCAGGTTTGATTGGAATAATAAAATTTTCCTCTCCGTTAGATATGGCCTTAAGTATCAGTTTGGCAATGTTTTTAAAAAATACTTTTTGAAAAGTACTGTAAAAAAATATTTTTGAGAAGTGCTTTTGAAAAATTTAAGTGTTTGGTATTGCTGTTAAAAAGTACTTTTGAAAAGTAAAATGTCCATTTTAGACATGATATTATAAAGTAATAAATATGTATTTAAATAATGTTCAAATTAGTTAATATTATGATATTTTAGCAAAAATATAAAAAATAATTTATTATAACTTATTGTTAATATTTTAATATATAATATTAATTTAAATATTTCTAAGTAATTAATATTAATTATTTATTAAATTTAATTAGAATATATAAACTATATTTAAATATAATAATTAAATATTTATAATTAGATATTGACACAATTGTATTATTTTAAAAATTATTTTTTATTTTTAAATAATACTTTTAACACATTTGTAAAACTCATATTAGATATTAACATAATATAGAAAAAGCAGCCAAAGTTAAAATAGTAAAATACCAGTCAAGAAGCACTTTTGGCTGAGAAAAGCCAAAACTTTCTGCTTTTTCATCTGGGCAAAAGTGCTTAATTTAAGTTAAAAAAATTTCTAAACTACTGTTTATTCTCTATTACTTTTAAAGAAAAAGCACTTTTTTGAGCAAAAGCCCATAAAAAAAAGAGTGAAGATTTATGTTACACAAAGTATGAAATAACAAATAATATTTAATTTTACAAATAATTATATAATATATTAAAGATTTATGTTTTCCGTTTTCATGTTGAGATGGGATGAAGGTGACCTCACTGGCTTGAAATGGAAGAAAGCTGTTACGTGATATTTGTCGCATAGGCCAAAATTTTTAATCCATGACTAATTATTAGACTTGGTGAGTATAATCCATACTACGTTTGATTGAATAGTTATCACTTATTAATTTATTCTAAATATAATACAATTATGCCCAAAATAACCTTTTAAATCATGGCAAGCACTGTCAAAATTTGATGGCTTCAGTTTTCAAATCGGCTTTCTCTTTTATTCAATAACAAGAAAAAAAAAAAAAAAAGAAGAAATAAACTTGGAGTTAAAGAGTGAGTTTTCCATGAACTCTTATTACACAAACTATTTCTTAATTTCATAAATTATTATAACTTTTATAATATTTTGTGTAATTACTTAATTGTTGTAATATTTTGTGTAATTACACAAAAAAAATCAATCACACAAATTATTATAAATTTCGTAATGTTTTTTTATCACTCATTACACAAAAAAGGTTATCCAATTATATAAATTATTACAATATGTTTTTTTAACTACACATAACATTATTCATGTAGCGACGTAAAATTTGCTTGTTTGGTCGCTAATTAAGGCGATTTATTAAAAACTTGAAAACCGAATTTCGATTTTATTAAAAAAGGGAGTCGCCACCGATCCTTTTTCCTAGGTGTGATCGGACACCTAATAAATCCTCTTTTTAACAGAAAAAATTATTTTTGGATAAAAAGAAGGCCAAGTTTAGGTCTACGTCAAAACTCCAGAGAAAAATAGGATTCGGGAGTCGGTTACGCACGAGGAAGGTATTAGCACCCTCGTGACGCCCAAAATTGGTATCCCGTTAAACTCGCGTTGTCTTAATTTTGAAAAATACGAATTCAATTTAATATTTAATCATGATCCGATTGAAAACGGGAATTTTTAATTTTTTTGGTTTTTTAGAAGGACGTCGTATTTTTAACACGAGCCAATGATATTCACCCAACATAGCAATGAAATCAACGACTTAATGTTAAAATCGGTACGTTACCTTATTTATTGAAATTAATTAAAAAATATGAATAAAAGTATTTCTTAAAATAATATAAAAACTAATAATGATGTTGAAATAAGATGTGATCTAATATTTGCTAAATTCGAAACGGGTAAATAATAATAAAAAGTTAAGAATATACGAAGCAAATAATAAATATAATAATAATATAAAAAAACAATAACAATGCATAAAATATTAAACACAATAACAATAGAAATAATACTAAATATGAAATAATAACAGTGAATATATATATATATATATATATATATAAACATATAATAATAGTAAGTAAGATAATAAAAACATAATATTAAAAGCACATCAAAACGATTATCATATATAATATAGTAATTAATATTTAAGAATAATAACAAATGTTAAAAAAATAATAATAGAAAATAGTAATAATAATAATAATAATAATAATATAAGTGCTAAAAAGAAAATATATATGTATAAAGTTGAAAATAATAACAAATAGAATACAAAAGGTAAAAAAGATGTAATAATACATATAAAATAGAATCATAAATAATAATAGTAATAACAACATAAAATAGTAAAGTTATAATAATAATAATAATAATAATAATAATAATAATAATAATAATAATAATAGTAATAAGAAGATAGGAAATAATAATAGTAATACATTAATCAAGAGAAAAGAAAAAAAAGAAAAAAAAATAATAAATAAAGAAATATAAGGATAGAAAATATAATAATAATATTGGTTGAAACAATAGGAAACAACAATATTAATAATAATAATAATTGGTGTGACAATAATAGTAATAAAGTAAAAACAATAATAATATTAAATAAAAATATGTTAATAATATATTTTAATAACAAAGATAATAAATTAATAAGTATAATAATAATAATAGTACACTAGGAGAAAAAGAAAAAAAATAATAACATAATAATTAATTATAATAAAAAATATAATATGAATAAAAATATAATAATATTAGTTGTAATAATAAAAGATAATAATACAATAATAATAATAATAATATAAATAATAACGAAATTAATTGATAAAATATCAAAATAATGAAAAAGGATTAAATTGAAAATAAAATAGAAAGTTTGGGACAAAATTAAGAAAAGATAAAGAGAAATGGATCGATTTGAAACGCGCACAAACAGTGAGGGACCAAAAGAACAGTAAACCCATTCGGGCTAAAACGCACAGCAACAAGGGGGATTCAATTGAAAACGGAATAAAATCTTGGGGCGAAATTAAAAAAACAAAGAAACTTAATTACATAGTATAGAAAAAGCGGAAGGGCCATTTGCACAATTAGACCATTATACAAAAAACGTGGATCCTAGTGGGTAAGGGTCGGGTCGACCCGATCTAGGGTAAAGCGACGTCGTTTTAGTGCCTAAGTGCTGGGCCTAAAACGATGCCGTTCCAGACCCCTATAAAAGTCAAATTTTAGCTTTTTTTTTTCATTTGTTTACCGTTTCTAAAAAAAAGGAGAATGTTCTCTCCTCTCTCTCGGCTCTCCTCTTCCGGCCCCAGAGCCGTCCGCCGTTCGGTCGCTGGACCGTGGCTGTACGGTGGCCGGAAATCGTAAAAGGTAAGTTTTTATATATATATATATATATATATATTGATAGAGAAATATATAGACTAAAAAAAGATTTAAAATAAATGGAAGAAAAAAAATGACGAAATCACCTTTGTTTAGATTCCGATTTTGGATGTTATTGCTCTGTTAGTATTCGGAATCACTGTTTATTTGTGCTTGAGTGCTTCTCTTTCTCTGATTGACTATAAAAACATCTCTTGTTTTTATTAATGAAAAATGGCCGACCTTTTATAACGTATTTCCATTCGGCTTTTATAGCCTTTTACATGTTATTTATATTATTTGATGTCTTTTCCCTTGCAGGTGCAAGTGGGCGACGGGATGGTGGCATGCTGCAGGCGTGGCCGGTGGAGCAGGTGGTGGCAAAGGCAATTGGCTAGGTTTGTCGCCGAAAGTTAAGGGCTAGGATTAAGTTTTTTGTTTTTTCTGATTTTTTTTTTGTGTTGGGCTAGGGTTTGGTATTGGGTTAGTCTAAGTTTTGGGCTTAGTTGGGTATTGGGTTTGTTGGATCTGTATTGGGTTTTGAAATGGGCCATTCGGGTTTGATTAATTGGGCTGCGGGTATTTTAGTTTGGGTCTTGGTTTTTTGTTTGGGTTAAATGTTGTAAAATGGGCACGGGCAAATTATGGGTATTACAATTCAATCATACAAATTAATATAAATCTTATAATAATATTTAATTACATAAGACATTACTTGCTTTTACAAATTATTACAATTTTTATAATGTTTTATGTAGCATTGAAGCTAATGGAAAACTCATTGTAAGTAGTGTGAGAGCAGGAAAGAAGTGACATACGAAGAGAATGCATTTTACTAGTAATGAATAAATATCTAATATTTGCGAGCTAACATGTAAAATTGATATAATTTTAAATATGCGCAAAATTTTTGATACAATGTTGAGGGAAGGAACGGGATCATACAATTTAAACCTGTATTAAACGAGTGTCAGATAAAAGTTTTAATCATCATTTCATTCAAGTTAAGATGTCAATGTGATTTTTTAATAATGATAAAATATATTAATGTATAAAAACTTCTTAATAGCTTATGTAATTTTAAAATTTTAATTATGAAATATATAAGGGTAATATACAAGAATAGACACCCAACTATTCAATTTATTCTATTTTGGTTACCTAACTATTACGTTTTTTGATTTAGTCACTTTACTTTTTGAAACTAAATATTTTAGAGACTCTTGTGTTAACTTAATAACAAAAATCTTGCATTTTTTTATTGGTCTAATAACAAATTTAGCCCTCTAATATTTACACATTTTATCAATTTGATTCTAAATCTAAAAAATTTTAAAAAAAAAAATTAGCCCTCAATGTATACAAAATTTGTCATTTTAGTTAATTCTAAAATATATTTTAAAAATATTTTTATATTTTGTAATTTCTTTTTTTTCAATTTATAATTACTTTTTTTTCATCAACCATGTTCATTTTCTCATCAACCAAACATGCGAAAAACCCATAAATTAAAGTTATTTTTTTGATTCAATCTCTTTTGATTTATCCCCTTTTTCTTTTGCTACATAATTAATCTCAAATGCTTAATTAAAACCTGAAAAAAGAGAGCTCAAAATTAACAAATTTATAAACCTCAAATACGGTTGGTTGACAACACCAACTCTAGAAGTCTTACTCTTTGCTACAAAGATATTACCAAAAAAATAAAAGTACAATCATTTGATAATTTCATTATAACAAAGTCGAAAAATGAAAAAATAATTACAAATTATGCTAAAAAGCTTTTCATATTTCACATACACGATAGCTGCAACTTTGATTGGAACGTAAACAACATAGACTCTATCCCTTAGTACGCAGTTTAGCCTTTCTATTTGTAACTCTATAATATTTAGTTTATTGTTTATTTTCTTTGATATATATTACAACAAAAACAGGTTTTTGGCGGCCTTTTTTTGGGCCTATAATGGCACTTATAAGCGCCGCTAAAACAATTTGTAGCATTTTGATAAGCGCCACAAAAAATGCCATTATACATAACTCCGCTAAATTTTGCGATGTTTATATGGTAAAACGCCGCTATAGAACATGACATTTAGTGGCGCTTTTCCCACAAATGCCACTAAAGAACATGATCTTTAGCGGCGTTTTTCCAACAAATGCCACGATAAAGCATGACCTTTAACGACACTTTTTTCACAAGCGCCACTAAAAACTTTAGCGGCCCTATCCTCACAACGCTGCTAAAAAACACGACCTTTAGTGGCGCTTTCCCCACAAACGCACTAAAGGTCATGAAAAATAAAAAAAAAATTAAAATATTATAAAAACGCCACAAATCTATTCTTATCCCTCTACCCGCTTAAGCAAACCCTTCAGAAATGTTGTTATTAATACATGCATCACTCCATTATTTGGTTAGAGAATGCAGTAGAAGTGGGATTCCACCAGTAGAGCATTGAAAAGAACGAGCAATGATTCTCTTTGCAAAAAAAAAAAAAAGCTACCTTCTCATAGGCAGCGAGAACTGAGGAATTTGAACTAATCGTACTCACATCATAACAACATGGCTAAACATATTGTGGTTTGATAGAACTTTGGGCCATAAAAACATCATCCAACTAAAAAATAAAATGTATATAAATAATAATTATGCCAATAGTGTATTGTCTTAAAGTCACAACAAAGGGTTAATTCTTCGAGAAATTTTAGATTTAAAATTAACAATGGTATCGATTTTACCACAGAGAGGAACGTTAGTCTAAGGAGCCAACTTTGTAACAAACTTACCCCAATACGTCATGCATAGCATGCTCTAATTCATTTCAAAGAATTTGCACCTGCATTACCAGCAGCATAAGCCCCACTTGAATCTTGAGTGTAGTTTGAATACTGCTAAGTAGTATAATTTGCATAATTGCTCCCATTCCATGTGGTAGTCTGATGTGTGTAACTGCTGCTTTGGTAACCTCCAGCTGTCTGGTAATCTCCATGATTGTAGTAAGTGCTTGAATAACTTGTAGGCCCAGCATAAGAAGGCAAATGAATGTCATATCAATTTTGAGAAAAAAGAAACAAAAGTTAATGAATGACATATGAAGGCAAGAACCAACCAAAATAACAGAATTAGATTCCAGTTATTATGAAAGTTGATAACTTATCTAAGATAAGGTTCTTCTAAATTCAGAACCTTAAATCAAATTAATAATAAAATATGCAATTAACAAGTCAACATTAACGCCTCATATAACATCAAATTGCATAGCTTAATATACTCAATACATTAGCATAAATAACATCACATTGAACAATGAATTTAACACATTTGAATAGATCAATTTTAAGCTCACTAACGGTTAATTTAGCATGTGAACAACATATACATGTTTTATATTTACAGCATGGTTTAATCAACTTCAAGCAGGAAATTAAATGCTGCAAATTTCCAGCATTCAGAATCATATATGGACAACATTAATATGACATTTTTGAGCACCTTAAAGATACATTTGGAGAATTTGAAGAACCATTCGAACAACCACATTCGAACATCTTAAAGACAACTAAATTTTATCTTGTTTTGGATAACCTTATAGGTCAGCAATGTATGTATTAAACCACGCCTAACATGTTTATTTCATCGTGCTTTGAACAACAATAAACAACCATTATGCATTATATTAAATCAACTCTTTAACACATTCAAACAACATAAAATACATCATTTGAATATCATAAATCACAACTTTTAGACACCATAAATTGCAACATTTAACACCTAAATTTTCAGTTTACTAACATCATATATTCATATCCATTTGGACATTAGTTAACATTTAACAATTTAGTTTCACATTGTTCAGACCATTTTAATTTCCTGATCACTTAGATGATCTTTAATTATTATTTGGACAACAATAAACAACCATCGATCAGACCACCTAAATTGGTAAGAAGTTAGACAACATGCATGCAAACTGCATGCTTCAGCAACTCCCTCGACAACTAGAAATTTCACTAAAATTTCACTTAATTCCATCACTCATACCAGCATAAAGATGCAACAAAACAACCAAGGAAGAAAAGGTAAAGAACTCAGTATCATTTATTTAATTAATTAAATAACATTTGCAATTGTTGCATTTTTAGCAAGTTTAAAACATATTTAAATAGGGAAATTAAATGCTGAAAGTCCAACATTTGGAAAGAGGCCAAAGTTACAGCCTACTACTTACCTTACTTGACTCTGCAGTGCTTCTTGCAATTGGTCCCAGACCAAATACATTTAGCTATGCTGAGTTGAAAGCTGCAGCAGAAGACTTTAGTCCTTTAAACAAGTTAGGAAAAGGAGGTTATGGAGCTGTCTACAAGGTATGCTATGTTTTATATTTTTAGGATGCAATAATTATATTGATTGAAACACTTTTGAGAGGATGACATATATTTCAACATTGCTCAGTTAGATTACCTTGTAGGGTACATTATAAGATGAGAGGGTGGTAGTTGTGAAGCAGCTTTCAGTAGCATCTCACCAAGGAAAGAGTCAATTTATTACTGAAGTAGCCACCATATCTTGAAAATAAAAGCCTTGATAAGGCACTCTTTGGTATGATCACACTGTAATATATGATTAACAAGTGCAAGATTCTTTTCCCTTTTCAATTCTTTGCAGGAAATATATGATGATGAGCGTTTGAATTTACTCCATTGTAAAAGTCTACAAATCCAAATCAAATCCATTAAACTGCTGCCAAACAAAAATTAGAAGAAAAAAAGGGAGAGAGAGATAAGAAAGAAAAAGTTCGTGCCTGGATTGAATATATGTTTGTTGTTTAGGATGCTAGAGAAAGGGATTTGCTTGACCATTCTCTTAGAAGAACCTAGATATTTGTTTTTACGAACGAGGCAACTACTGACATTGTTGCACCATCCTTCTCCCTAGGAATCCAATGCAAGAGCAATTATTGTGAGTGATAGTAAATACATTAGGAAGTTTGGAACAGAAAAATAAAACTAATCCTATTAGTATTGTCAACAACCCCCAACATCATGAACATTATTACATCCTGTTTAATGATGTAAATGGATTTCGACAAGGGTGACAAACCTCAAGCTGAATTAGCCAACTATTTATATTGGTTCCGTATCCCTTGTCCCAATAGTAAGCTGGTAGGATTCCGTCCAAACAAACTACAGTTTCATCACAATTTAAGCATATTTCCATCAAGCTTTCAATTTAAGCTTCATCACAATTTAACAATAATATTTTAGCAAACATATTAACAAGGGAGAGTAAAATTTTACCTAAACAATATCTTTGATGTTGCAGGAACTTCAGCTGGATAAATTCATCACACACACTGTGCCCTTCTCAGAGATCAATAAGGCATTTGAGTTGATGTTGGCGGGTGAGGGACTGAGATATGTGATTCGCATGGATGAATAAGGAATGGCTGGCCTGGATTGTTTTGCAAAGAGTGATCAAGGAAATAAATAATATATGCTATACATGGTTTTGTTGTTTTTAATGGTAAATTTTAACATTGAACGGTCTAATGGAAATAATGCAAATAATGCAAATAAACCAGCAGCTAAAGTTGAAATTGTATGTGGACACAGATTCATTAAAGGGATTATTAAATTTGGAGAATTAAGCCTACTTGATTAATCAATCACCCAATCTCACCTAACACCACCAATTTTATTGTAGGAAGTGACTTGATTTGATTAATTAAATCATTTTTCTTTTTGGCTAATATAAATTAGCTGTTACATTAATATGATTTGGTTTAGCCATGTAACGCCCCAAATTTTTAATTTTTGGCTTTTGGTGAATTTGTGATTTGAAATTTTCTGAATGTGTTTTTGCATTATTTTGACATAGTTATGTGTCTGCTTAAGTGGTTATGTGCCTTGGGAAGTGTTGGGGAGGTCCTAAGTTCGAGTTTTGGCTTGGGTAAAATTTTGGATTTTTATTGAATAAAGCCTGGCTTTTGGTGTTTAGGCTTTTAAGTAAAATATGGTTAAATTATATTAGAATGGATCTGTTGGTCTGGTGGGTATGTGGTAAGGGATTATGCTTGAGGTCTTGGGTTTGAGGATGAAAGAAGGCAATGTTTTTGCTACCTTAGGCATGTGAGAGTTTGAAAGGAAGAGCGATGCTGATAGTGGTTTAGGATTTTGGGGAGAGATATTCAAATTAGCGCTATTTCCTTTTGAAAGAAATTTTTCCTTTCTTTTTCTTTTTTTCCTTTGACGTGAGTTTTGGTTTCTGCCGTTTCCTCTTCTTTTTCTCACCATTTTTTCCTGTCAAAATCTGTTCTTGCTGTCCTTACTCTTTATTATTCATGATCAAATCGTGTTCATTCGCTTCGGTGGTTTTTCTCGGTTTGGTAAGCGATCTCTCTCTTTTGGTGTAAGTGTTAAATAAGTAGGATGTTAACAAAGGATCATTTCACTGTTATTTAGGAGGAGCTCTAGAGGCTGGAAATCAGCGATTCGACGTTTGAATTAGAATTGTGCTCGATTTTATAAGTGGTAAGTCGATTTTGTGATATCGAGATTTAGTGATTAAGACTTGATTTTGGGTTCTAAAGTAGAATTATTCTGATTATTAGGTTCTGGAAGTGCTCAGGAGTGTTTAGGCTTCAATCGAAACTAGGTGTGTACCCCTAACGCATTAAAAACGTGATTCAACGAAGGCCAAAAATAAGACTTTTGACACTACACGGGCGTGTGGACTACCTATGTGGAGGCCGTGTGCGGGGCACGGCTGTATGGTCAACGAATGAGACTGTGCACGCGCCACACGGGCGCGACGAACACGGGCGTGCGATGCTAGCTAGGCCGTGCGAGGCACAGGCTAGGCTAATTGGGCCGTGTAGGTCCATACGGGTGAAACCACACGGGCCTGTGGGGTTTGGGCCAAGCCGTGTGATCCACATGGGCACAGTCAAGTTAGGCCGTGTGGGCCACATGGGCGTGTGGGCCCACATAGGTAGGCCACATGGACGTGTGAGCCCATTAATCTGAATCGTTCTGAAAGGTTGCACGGGACGCCCTAGTCGACTGTGACCGATTGTAGGGTCGGTAAGCGTTACTGAGACCCTTATTCTATGATGTGATAATGAAAAGTATTAGATAGCATGTATATTGAAACTGCTCTGATATATATTTGCATGATCTATTCTGATTATATATTAAGTATGATCTGTTGTCTGTATTATAAGTATGCCATCTTATTTATGTTGTATTGCATTAGGTTGGGTTGTTATTGAAGAGAAGGAAGACTGTAAGGCTTTTTAGCGCATTGTCTGGTAGTCTCGCTGCCTTTATATCTATTACGTGCCGTCTTACGGTACCTCATGATATGTAGGGTTGGATGGATTGATTTTTATCCCCATACTTGGTGTGTAGGGCTGGGTGGGTTGATTTTTATCCCCACATGGTGTATAGGGTGGACGGAGATGGTGTGTAGGGTTGGTGAGCATGTACTGTTCTGATTGATATGCATGTATAACTATAAGGGCTAAGGCTTGAAAGTATCTGTTTCTGTTTTGAGTGGGCTAAGACCTACACTGTATCTGTAAAGGCTCAGGCTGATTCATGACTGATTACTGATTACTGAATATATGCATGCTTTACTGCGGGGATGTACACACTGAGTTGCGATAACTCACCCCTTAATTTTATTATCTGACAGGTAATCCCCAGCAGTAGATAGATCGGTGCAACGGAGGGCTCGACGGTGACCACTACTAGCCATGTGTTGTTTTTATGTGTTACATTCTATTTTATCTGTTTTCATTTAATATTTATTTCTGGGATTATTTATGTAAATTAGACACGAACTGTTATGGGTTTATTTGGGATTTTAAATTTTTAATATAATTGATTTATAAATTACGACACCACAAATGCGTTTTAAAAAATTAATTAAAGGTTTTCGTATGAATGAATAATTTCAAAGCTTCCGCGTTAAAGGAAAGATAATAATTTGGACAAGGTTTTGATTATTGAAATAGTTTTGCCAAAAACACTCTCATGTGACGCCACTAGATTCGACCATAACGTCTAGGCTGGGTTTGGGGGTGTTACAAGCCAAATCCCCAATTTAAATTTCAGCTCCTACATCTCTATAATTATTATATTAGGCAACGCACAGGATATTAAATTTCGTTAAAGCTCCGATTACTAGAAGCATGAAAGCACGAAATAAAAGCATTACATAAGTCTAACAAGGAGCGTGAGCAAAATGCTAGTAATTTTAACTAAGGTATAAAGCAACTTGAAACATAGAAATCACAAAACGAGGTCTGCTTGATCACTCATCGAAGGTCACCTTGCTCTTCACCTTAGACAATTCTCCAATCTTGTTTGCTTCAAAAACTAAATTCATCATACTAATTAAAAATGAATCTATATAAATTAAATAAAACTAAATTGACGAGTAGGAAAACAACCCTAAAACTTGCTGCCAAATCTGAAATCTACCCAAATCCATTTTGAAATTGCTTTGAACGATGGAAAGATGATTTTGATTACTTGAAAACTCCATTACCAATCTAATAACAATATTAAACTCGAAAAGTATAAGGAAAAGAAGGGAAACTTGATTTTTGCTTTCGCCAAACTGAATTGATTGATAGATGGAAGAAAGAATCGAAACAAGTATAAGGGAAAAATCTTACCGATTGGTTGCAAAAAAGGAGTGTGATGGCGACGCAGCAGATGGTCGGGTCGACGGCGAGGTAGTTGATGGTCAGGTTCGGTGATGCAGAGATGGGTTGGGATTTTGATTTGGGGAAAATTTAGGGTTTGGGGGAAAATTTTTAGGGGAAAAAATTAAGGTTTTTCGGGTATATGGGTTGGGATAAAATTGAGGAGAGGAAAACAACATCGTTTTGTCTAAACAAAATAACCTTTTGTGGTGTTTTTCCCCTAGCACCGCTAAAACCTGACCTATTGCGGCATTTTATCGAAAATGCCACTAAAAAAGCCAATCAAAATGGCACCATATTGATTAAAACAAAATGATTTTTTACGGTGTTTTTGATTGCTTACCTTTTGCAGCGTTTATGAGAAAAATGCCGCTAATGCCTCTGATACTAATAAATATTTAAAGATTCAATCCAATTTTCTTATTTGTTTCTATATTTGAAAGGTTTAATTATTTCTTAAATTCCTTTAAATTAAGTTTGTTTTGTTTCAACCAATATATTTAATTTATAAAATTTTATAATGGTGTACGAAAATAATTTTAAATAATACGAAAACTCGAGCTGGATATGTCTTCTTGATAAAGAATACGTAGTTTTTTTGTATTAAAGAAGATGGAGCTTATGATGTTACGATAGAATTGAACAAACCATAAGAATCAAATCAATCCGAAAGAAGTTCATGGTTGGTTAATAGAAAGGTTAACTATAGTCCTTTGACTCTTTATTTTACTTGAAGTATTCGTGTCTAAAACTTGTTTTTAACACAAGCACAGACATATGATATTCTAAGAACACTACAAATAATGGTGAAAAAAATTTGATTAAAAATAGCTCAGTTCTGGTTGACATTGGTTAACTGATTCATTACCAAACCGTTCTTTAGTAGCATTGGCCTCTCCTTCACTTCCGTCTTTATTTGATCTTCCTTAAACCCTAAACCTTATTCCCTAAATCTTAAACCATAAATCCAAAACTCGAAACCCTAAACTTCAAACACTAAACCCTAACCCTAAAACCATAAACCCTAAACCTTAAACCATAAAACATAAACCCTAAACCCTAAATCATAAACCTTAAACCCTAAATTAATTAGATAAAATTTGAATATTATATATTCTTTCAATATTTTAAGAAATTTAAATAACATTTTCAATTTACTAATTAATTTTGTTTCTCTAGAGATGCATGGGTCAACAATTTTTTTTAATTTTAAAATATATAAAGTTTATCTATTATCTCTTAAATAATTTAAACTATAATGATAATTTTAATATATTCAAATTAATATTATCTCTTTTGCAATTATAGAAGAAATTATTTAATATATAAATTAAAAACAATCAGTATTTTATTTTTTCATTTTTAACATATATTTTTCTATGTTTTTACTTTCAATTTTTTTCTACGTGTCATTAATTTTTCTAAAAATTTTAAATATTCAATTAAAATAAATTGTATTTTAATTAATATAAATAAACTAGTTAAATAATAAATAGATAGGGAGCAAAACGGTGTCGTTTTGTTTAAAATAAAACAAAAACGCTACTAATGCTTAACTTCTTGTGGCATTTTTCACATAAATGTCGCTACTGCTAGACTTTTTGCGGCGTTTTTCTCATAAACGCCACTATAGCTCTAACCTTTTGCAGCGTTTTCTGATTAGCGTCACTAATGTATACCTTTGGAGGTGTTTTTGGTCAAAACATCGCTAAAAATGTGGCTAAAAGCCTGTTTTGCTATAGTGATGTACCTAGAAAAGAAAAGAAAAGTTTCATATAGTGTTATGAATATCTTATTAAGTGTATATCCATCAAGATCAAGATAAGTTTTAATGTACTTTAAATTCTAATAGTGATTAAAAGTAGATCTATACTTCATTTATACTTCTTATGTCTATAAATAGAGACTTTGGAGAAACTTTGTAAATACCCCGATTGATCAATAAAAATATGTTCTCTGTTTTGCTCTCCCATTTTCTTTGTTCTTTACTCTCTGTCTTTTATTTTATAACATGCTATCAGCACGATTCTCTTTTAATTGTTTTTCTCCATAAGTCACAAAAATATCCCAAAATTTGCTATTTTTGATTGCCTCTAGAGTTGTTGCTATTTCAATTGAGGCTTGCACACTATGGGTAATCATTAAAGCCTTTAACCACTCAGGTACACATAAGTCTCTAAATTTTTTATGCCTTTTTATGCAAAAAAATTTATATAATCCTTACGTGGGTGATGATGATGTTAAAGATTTTTAGGTATATTTTACTATGATTTATTTATTATACCATGTTTATTATAATTGGAGATTAATCATGACAACATGAATAGATAGATTTTAATTTGAAATTCACACATATTTGTGATTGTGATTGTGAAATAAAGAATTTTTTAGAACATTTATAAGTTCATCATAATAAATCTATTGCATTCCCCGAAGTGAACGCAAAAGAAAATATAAACTAATATTATTCCAATATTTGGTAGTACAAAATTAGTCGAAAGCTCTAGAAGAACTAATCTATTAATATCTTGTGATGGTTAATCCATTGGTTTTAAAAGATATTTATAATGGATCTCATATTGAGATTGTGAATAAGGAAAATATTATATTTCATATGAATCAAAAGAGGATTGAGTTATTGATTACTCTTGTTATTAAATTATATTGATTGTTACTATCTTTATGATTTTCGTTTGTCATTATCCCCATTAAGGGATTGAAAGCATAATATTTGACTGTAAAAGATCTACTTATGATCAATAGAATATGGTAATTTTATCTTAAGTTCTTTATAATTGAATGCACCTGAAGTTGCAAGTTCTTTTTAAAACTGTGAGTATAATTCTATAGTATTTAGAATAAGTTCTCAATTAAAATTATGTAGAAAAATATTATTAATGAGAACTTGCAAGAGAAAAAACTTACGTATGAAAAGTCATTGGTTATGTACTTGTTGTATACCTAAGAAATAAGATTCACTCTCAAAGTTTGCTATTAATATTTTTTCTTGGATATTTGAATATTTTGACCTATTCCCTAAAGCGAATATTACATATAATTTTTTGGGAATTATATTTATTTTGTTGACGTAGTGACATTATAAACTTCACATTGATTTAGACATTTACAATAGTAAATGTCACAATAGTACTTATATATGAATACAAAGTAAAAAGGAATGACAATAAAATTATCAATTTGTCACAATTTATATTGACATTATTAGTACAATTGAAATGCATGTTAAAGTAAACCAAAAGTTTACTGATACAAATGCATTTACTACTTGGCGTGACCAGTTAGACTATTGTGGATCCTATATGATACAAAAGTTAATTGAGAATTCATATGGACATTCATTAAAAAACCAAAAGATTTTTTTAATTTAAATAATTATCATTTGTTACTTGTTCTCAATCAAAATTGATTATTAGAAACCCATTAGCTAAAGTTGAGATTTAATGTTTTGCATTTCTAAAATGAACATGGTCCCTTTCATCCACCATGTGGATGATTTTGATATTATATGATTCCTAGTAGATGCATCTACAAAATAATCACGTATGTGTTATCAACTTGCAACCTGTTGTTTGCAAGATTTCTTATTTAAATAATTAATTTCAGATCATGCAATTAAGACAATTCATCTTGCTAATATTGATGAGTTTATATCTCAGTCTTTTATTGATTGAGCTTGAAAAACTTTAGTAAAGTTTGTTATTTATATGCATAATGGTTTAGAAAAATTATTGATTGAACGCCTTTGGTTAACATCTGAACCATTACTTATGAGAACTAAACTTCCTATTTCAATATGAGATTATGTTGATTTATGTGTTGTACACATCAAGTCAATAAGTTATAAATACTCCCCATTACAATTGATTTTTGGTCAAGAGCTAAATATTTCTCATCTTTGAATTTTTGTATGTGTGTATATGTTCAAATTGCTTAACCACAACAAAGATGAGTGAATACTCAAAGCAAGTTGGGAATATATATTAATTACAAGTCTCCTTGTATTATTATATGTTTTAAATGTATCAGAGATTCAAGTATGACATGATTTGTGATTGCTATTTTAATTCGATAGTTTTCCTAACATTAGGGGGAGATAAATAATAACTTGTAATGAGTTAGGAGGAGAGTAATTTGAACCAGAAGTTCAACAAGGATAACTCATTACAAGTTTCAAATATGAAAATTCTCATAAAAGAAAATAATAAATCTAAATGGTCATATAGTGAAGGTGGGTGCTCTAGAAGAGACCCGAGACATAATAAATAAGTAAAACTTCAGAAGATATTTAGGTACTTGAAACTAAAGATTAAAATAGTGAAAATAAGATATCTCAATAAGTTATGTCAATTCAAGAAAATGTCAAACCGATAATAAAAATGGTCGACAATGATTTTGCATACGATATTATTGTTGAAATAATGAAATAAAATGAGAATCTTGAATAAATCTATTGAGAAATATAGATATGAAATAGATTGATGAAAATAGAAAGATGCAACTCAAGTTCGTGGAGTTTTTTGGACCAGCAGTCTAAATATCTAAAAGTATAAAGCTAGTGAGGATACAAATAAAGTAGTTTTGCAAAAAGCGGAATGAAAATATGAAGTTTTCGCTAAGTCTTGATATTGATTATGAAAAGATATAATGTTATTTTGTGGTGGATGCAAAAACCTTTAAATATATTATTAAACTGATAGTTCACAAAGGATTTAATTTGCGTCTAATGGTTGTTGTTACAACCTTTTATGAATCACTATATAGTAAAATTTATATTAAAATCTTTAAAGGATTTAGAATGCCAGAAGCATATTGAAATTCTCGAGAAATTGTTCATTTATATGAATTGAAATAATTGAATATTTGTCATAAATTTGACTTAGTCAATAATAGTTTGTTATGATTATTGTTGAAACTCCTGGAGAGATCAAAATATATTTTCCCAAAATTTTCCCTTACTAATGACTTTCAAAAGAATGATGATCTAAATGCTTAGTAAATACATTCAAATAGTCATTTTGAAAAGCTAGTATTCAAGATTGAATACATAGAATATGAGAAAGTATGTGATATTTTCATGAGGGGGAGTAAATATGTGTTGTACTCTTTTTCCCTTAACTGAAGTTTTGTCCCATTGGGTTTTCCAGGTAAAGTTTTTAATGAGGCAACATATTATGCATATTATAGATATATGTACTCTTTTTCCTTCACTAAGAATTTTTTTCCCACACGGTTTTTATCTTAGTAATGTTTTAATGAGGCACATTATCTACCAATAGACATCCAATGGGGAGTGTTAATAATATCTTATTAAGTGAATATCCATCAAGATCAAGATAAGTTTTGATGTACTTTAAATTCTAATAGTGATTAGAAGTAGATCTATACTTCATTTATACTTCTTATGCCTATAAATAGAGACTTGGGAGAAGCTTTGCAAATATTTTGATTGATCAATAAAATACGCTCTCTCTTTTGCTCTCCCATTTTCTTTGTTCTTTACTCTTTGTCTATTTATTTTACAACACATAGTTGTATGTGAACTATTGTGTATTCATTTTCTATCATTTTATTCATAAATTAATAAATATCCAAAAATTTCTTGTAATTTTTTTGAAGAGAAATTTATTAATTCATTCAATGAATACGACCATACAATTTGCGGGGAAAATAAAAAAAATTCATTGTATGTGCTAAAGGACAAGCTCCATCAACACAACACAAGCTTCAGCTTCAACATGAATAGAACATTATTGCACATTGACAATCAGCTCTGTCCCAACTCAAGTACTACATATCAGGAGTGATTGCAAGCACTTAATACAATAAGAAAATCAATCTCGGATGGTCCAAAGTGACAAGCAAAAATAATCAAAAGAATTGAGCATCCACCAAAATAGAGGGGACGGCGATAAAACCAACCCTAAAATTACTCGCAAAAGCAAGACTACATGCATAACCAAGACTAAAAAGTGTACTACAAGAGTAGACAAAAGCTTCTAAAAGTGAAAACTTATTAAATAATGGAAAAACAAACAAAAAAACATATAAAACTTAATATAACATGAGTCCAAACCGACTCATGAAATTATTTATTATTCTAAAACTCTCAAAACAAAAACAGATTAAGAAGTCAACGAAAAGCTACCCACTTTCTAAAAGAAACTGTCAGTGGTCGGTGGTGTTTCAACGATGATAAGCACTGTCATCTGTCCATCACAATTTGTGAAGACAACAAAGATACCTACAAAATAGATCTATAAACTGAAAAGAAAGAAGACACATGGAGTGAATGAGAAGAAGAAAGAAAAATAGGGTTTTGATGGGCAAGAGAAAAAGGTGGGTGGTAGCTAGCCCAAAGGCTAACACCGCTGATAAGCAAAGATAAAAAGAAGCTGAGAAAGAAGCAGTTTATGCAGCGGGGAAAACCCAAAGAAAGCAACAGCTGAAGGAAAAAAAACGCCGAGAGGAGATGCAAAAGCTTGAAAAGGAAAGAGAAGCAGAAATAAGAAGCTACGAGGATCTGATGGTCTCTGAAAAGATGACATCAAACAAACAAATTGCAGCGACGAGCAAGTCTTTCCAAGAAGTAGAAGAGGATTTTATGTGAATATTTCATCGCCAATTAGATTCTTCTTGCTGTCCGTCAAACACTAGTTATTTCTTTTTCATCGCAAGCTTAAGTTATTTGCCTCCATTAAGTCTGTTCACTCAGGATTTTAACCTCCATCATTTTGGGTGAGATGAACTTCTATAAAGTATGATTCAAACTCCATTGTTGATTAAGGTGTTATTTCTCTTCCTATTTATATTTATTCTGATTCCAAATTCGCAAATGATAAAGCCATATGGTAGAATGTTATTTATTTATTTATTTATGATTTTTCAAATATCCAAAATCTGAAATAAATAAATAATAAATGTAATATTATATTTATATATAATAAAAATTAAATTTAAAAATTTAACTCAATATTATTTAAACTCTAATTAAAGCTTAAAATTTATATCTGTCTTTACTAAAAAGCTCATAATAATTAAGAGACAGATCTTCGATCGATATGAAGACATCTTAACTAAAAAATAACTGAATTACATCCAAAAACTCATCGCAAGTCAATTAATTTTCAAAACATTTGATAAATGAAATTTAATAAATTTCACCCAATCTTATATCATTAATAGAAATATATATATATATCTAAAATTTAGAATAAATAACTAATAAAATAATAAAATTTAATAAATACAATATTGAGTTCATATATAATAAAAATTAAGTCTAAAAATCAAATCCAATATGATTTAAACTTGAACTAAAGCCCAAAACTCACTCATATTTTCCCGTAATAATCCCATCCAAAAGTTTTGCTCATGTAGTCTTCAATAAAACGATCAGATCTTGAGCTTCCGAACTTGAAATTGAGTGATTCAAAGTGTATTACGAAGATAGAGAGATCTTTTATTGATATGTAGACATCTCAGTTAAAAAATGTTTGAATCCCATCCAAAAACTCGTCGCAAATTAACTAATTTTTCAAATTTGAAAATTGCCACCTCTAGTGATTAGAATTTAATAAATTTCATCCCATCTGTGCATTTGTCAAGGTGTTTATAAGCTTCCTTGGCCATCACCCTTCTTATAAGCCTTGGTATGTGTCTAACTTGGTCAAATCTTGGCATGCCTAATAGGACTAGTGCAAGCCTTTGGTCAAGTGGTGATTAGATTAATGGATTAGCAATCAGGCAGTGATCATACTTGATTAGACTTGGAAAAACCTTATGTGTTGTGTAACACCTCTAACCCTTATCCTTCACCGAAATAGGGTTACGAGCATTATCAGAGTTTTTGTAACACCCCTAACCCGTATCCGTTGCTGGACTGGGGTTACAAGGCATTACCGAACAAAACACAGCTCATTATAGTCATTTATTACTATTCATATACCAAGGTTCACATTTCAAATCATGCTTCGAAATACATTCAAATATTACATTTTTTATCAAAATAAACTTTGACTCAAACTAATATCAGTACATAACAGATAACGTATACTTAACAAAATATAAATTACATTAGTTGATTATCAAATATACCATATCAAAACCTAAGTATGTGCACATCTTAAAATCGATTAAAAACCAAACACAAATACAAAATTAATTGCAAATCCATAAGGCCGAATAAAATTTTTAATGCTATCATACAAAGAACACATTTTACCAAATTTGCATGTTCTTTAATCAAGCTAAATGACATTTATAAATAATTATCTAACAATCATTATGTCATAACCAATTATACCTTTATACTCACCCTAGATATATGCGCATATAACCAAAACAATTTGAGCCATTTCGAGAAACCATATTGAACCATATCATGCTTAAATATGATAACCAACCATTCAAGGAATTATCAATTTCTCCATTAACATTGGTGTCATATGAATATGTATATTTAATGTACCTATCTTTAGCCGATTACACATATGTATCATGTAAAAAAAATCCATATGCTTATTTAATTATACATTACGTACGTACTTAACCAATACAACTAAATCAAAATTAACCATTATACCATCAACTATAAATTCATCATCTATACCAATATAAAACCGAATCACAAAACCAACCACATAAACAATTTGAACCCTATATCAAATTTATTTATTTCATTTTCGGTCATTTAATAAACCTTATAAAACATTCAATCATATACATTCATGCCTTTATAAACCGAACCTAATTGGTCAAATAGCATAGCCGATCATACAATACATATATATATATATATATATATACTAATTTTTCAAATCATATCAAAGTTATCTAGTAGCTTATAGATACATGAAACATAAATCCAAGACTTGTCCATCCAATATCATATTATTCAAACCAAAACACATGTTCAACCACACATACAAACTATACCCTAAAAAGCACTTCCAAATGAGCTAATTGCATAGCCAAATAACCCTTATACCATTCACTACTCAAAACCAAATTATAAACCCACCACTTCAAACATATAAACCATGAAAACATGTCTTAAAACAATTTAAATCACAACTAATTACACTTAAATATTAACCATCACATAAAACTAATTCATCAACCATACTAAATTTACTTCAATCAGAATATATCAAACCACAATAGCAAATCATACCAAGCACATCACACATATATACCATAACCGAAATTGTATAAACTTAAGCATCATTTCTAGCCATTTTCGCATGGCTTTATATTTACAACATCAAAGCTAACCAAAACATAAGCTAGCCTATACATGCCACAGGTTCAAATTTAAACTTATAAAATACCGCAAGAGTGACTGATAGTGTGATGGATTTCTCTGACGATCCCCGAGCTCGTAACTAGCTCCCAAAATCTATAAAACAAAGAACATACACACACACAAAGTAAGCTTGAATAGCTTAGTAAGTCATAAGCAAATAAATCATCTCAATGACATTCATAATTCAATTTAACTAAACCAAATCATGCTAATCATAACCACATATACATTTATCAAGCTTGCAACTTCATATATCAATACATATACTTTAGCATTATTTATCGACTTGACCGAATACACATATATTCATAAGCATATTTAATTCTCACTTTCATAATGCACATTTCATATATTCATATAAAGTATATGCTTACCTTACTACTCAATCATTTAACTTAGCACATACCTGACCTTTTAGCTCGATTTCACATTTGATCTTAACTCGATATTGCCCCTTGAACCATTTGGAATTGATAAGGATACTCGGATAGTTAAAAAGCTCGTACAATGCCAATGTCCTAGACATGGTCTTACATGTAATCACATATCGATGCCAATGTTCTGGACAGGGTCCTACACGAATCAAATATGATGCCGATATCCCAGACATGGTCTTACACGTAAATCACAAGTCGATGCCAACGTCCCAAACGTGATCTTACACAAAAACACATATCGGAATCCTATGTCATGACATATGTATCCTAACTATTCCTAAGGTTTGTATGGGGCTTTCAGACATCGTAACTCGATCAATTCAAGCTCGTAAATACTCCTCCCATACTTATACAAATTTGGCTACAAGTAATAATTTAATTCGGCACAAATAAAATATATACAATTGAATTTAACGACATTTATTTACTTATAAACTTACCTCAGACAAAGACGGACTAACCGGGATGACTATTCGACAACTATAGATTTCCCCCGATCCAATTTCAATTTCCTCTTTTCTTGATCTAAATTAATACAAATTTGACTTATTCAATCTCACATTTATTCAAATTAATCCAAAAACACATTGTAGCGATGTAAAAATTTTGCTTCGGTCGCTAATTGAGGTGATTATTTGAAAATTTGAAAACCAAACTTCGATTTTATTTAAAAGGGGAATCGCTACCGATCCTTTTTCTTAGGTGTAATCGGACACCTAATAAATCCTCGTTTTAACAAAAAATTTTATTTTTTGATACAAGAAGGCTCAATTTAGGTCTACGTGAAAATCTAGAGAAAAAAATAGGGTTCGAGAGTCAGTTACGCACGAGGAAGGTATTAGCACCCTCATGACGCCCAAAATTGGTATCTTATTAAACACGTGTTGTCTTAATTTTCAAAAATATGAGTTCAATCTAAAATTTTATCGTGATCCGGTCAAAACAAGAGAAATCTCAAGTTTTTGGATTTTTAAAGGATGTCCCGTTTTAACACAAGCCAACGTGATTCATCCAACATAGCGATGAAATCACAGACTTAATGTTAAAATCGGTACATTGCCTTATTTTTGAAATTAATTTAAAAAACCTAGAATAAATATGTTTAAAATGATAAACAAAAACTAAAAAATGCAAATATTGGTGTAATTAATGAAAAATATTAACATAATATAAGAGCATTAGATTAATAATAAAATATTTACAATAAAGAAAAAGTAAAAATATATATAATAATATAATAAGAAAATAATACATAATAACACGTACTTTAAAAAATCTATATATAATAATAATGTTTAAGAATAAATAATAAGTATAATATGGTATTAAAAGTATATGCATAAGGTAATCTATATATAAAAATATACATAAATAATATAAATTTAAAAGTATATATACATAATATATATAAAAAATATATATGTAATATACACATGTTAGAAATAATAATGTTAAAAAAAACAAACTATTAATAAAACTACATAAATATATGCATACATATATTAAAATATATACACAATAATAATATTAAAAAGTATATACGTGAAAAAAAAATATATATATATATATTAGAAATAAAAATAGTATTAAAAATATACACATAATATATTTAAAGTATTAAAAAATTTAATATTAAAAGAAAACGTAATATATATATAAGTATTAAGTAAAAAAAATATTAATACTAATAATAGTAAAGCATTAATAAATAATAGATTTAGTAATAATAATAATAATAAGGATAAAATAAAAATATAAACAAGTGATAAAAATATGTATTTAAAAAGTATAAAAAAACAATAAGTATAATAATAATATGTATAATAATAAATAATATTAAAAAAATAAAAACATAAAAAAGTTAAATCTGAAAAAGGGACGAAATTGGAAACAAAAATAAATATTCGGGGCAATTTTAAAAAAAGAAATAAAGAGAGAAGGACTAACTTGAACACGCGCAAAACAACAGAGGATCAATGTAACATCCCAAAATAGGGCCTAATCGGAATAGTGGTTTCGTAACCACAAATCCGAGATAGAAATAATTATTTTATAATTATTTTGAGGTCTATATTATGATTGCATGATGGTGTGAAAATTTCTTGAAGAAATTCTATGCGTAAAGTGCTTAATTTAAAATTAGGGACTAAATCGAATAAGTTGCAAAACTTGCATTCTAGAAGTTTCTAGTATGAAACTGTTTTGAAATATTAATTAGGAGGTCTTAAATAGTAATTTGGCCAATTTTAAGTTCATGGACAAAATTTGGACATGGATGGAATTTTTGAAAGTTTAGTAAGGAGGGGCATTTTGGTCATTTGGATATTAACATGAAATAAAAAGGGAAAAATAACACAAAATTGATCATCTTCTTCATTACCCGAAATTTCAAGGCTTCTCCATAGCTAGGGTTTGTTTCAAGCTTCCAAGCTCCATAGTAATTGATTCCAAGCCCCGTTTTTAATGTTCTTTACGTTTTCGTAGTCCTGGTAGCTCGATAAAGCTTATGTTAGCAATATTTTAAGTTAGGGTTCATATTTGGAAAAATACCCATAGGTGAAATTTGTGTATTTTGATGTTTTATGATAGAATATGAGGTTTTAAATTATGCTAGACAACTTGAGCTACTCGGTTTTAGGTAAAAACGAGTAAAAGGGCTTAATTGGTAAAAATACCTATTGTACATAAGTGTATGTTATAGTAGGAATTTGAAGATGATGTTGGTAAATAAATGATCAGCATGTCTTAAAATACAAGAATTTGTGATAAGTTTTGATTTCCGAGTCTTGGGGCAAAAGTGTAAATATGCAAAAGTTTAGGGGCAAAAATGTAATTTTTCCAAAGTTTGAGTAAAGGGCTGTTTTGATAAATGTTGATATTAAATAAGTTAAATTTGCTATTATAGATCAAGAAGAACGAAATTCGGGAGTAGATCGGGGAAAAGAAAAAGTAAAGGACTAAATTGTAAAGTTTAGTCACATTTGGTATCGAGGTAAGTTTACGGTAAATAAATGTAATATTCTGTTATTTTACATTACTATTGTCATTTTCCAGCATTTATATATTCATTTTATGAAAATAATCAAGTTGAATATAAGGTGATATGATAGAGAAAAGCAGTAGAAAGTCCCGATTGAACCTTAGGAATGTTAGGATACGAAATGTCATGACAGTAGGGGTCGACAGGACAGGACAGAAATGAGCCATGTAAGTCCGTACTAGATATACGGCTTTGGAGACAGGAATGAGCCATCTAAGTCCATATTAGATATATGGCATTGGAGACAGGAATAATTCATGTAAGTCCACGTCAAAGACATGGCATTGGCAGGATATTGTTAGACAGGAACGACCCTAGTATCCTTAGTATTCCGAGTGGTTCAACGGGCCATTATTCAAGTAAATGTACAGTGAATTATCAGCAGAGGAAAGGTAGATTGTAATCATGAATAATGAAAGGTCAGGTAAGAAAGAAGGTAAGTGAAGAAGAAGAAGGCAGAAAATGAGATGTAAAGAAAGCTTATAATGCTAATTGATAGTTTGCATACTTATCCCATATGATGAATGTTGTAATTTATTTGCTTGTAAACTTACTAAGCCTAGTGCTTACCCTCTTTATTTCTTTCTTCTTATAGTTCTTTCCAAGCCACTCGGGGATCAAAGGAAACGTCGAAAATTCGATCACACTATTGAGGAATCCTATCGGTATAGTTAGACGTTTCTTTTCGTGTATTGCATGTATAGGGACTTGGCTTCTTTTGATATGGATGTCTTATGACATGTTCAATGAATGGGATGTAAATACTTGATAGTGAATAGCTAATGAAATGGCTAATGATATACAAGTATGACAGTATGAATGCTTGAGTGATAACTGTCACATGGAAATTAAGGAAAAATGTGAAAGTAGCTTAAAAATAGAACATTGTAACAGCAGTGACGTGAGTTTGAAAAATCACTAAAAATAATAGAAACATGGTTTGATGGTGAATAATATATGAAATTAAATCTTATTGTGTCTATTTTCATATGGACCAAACAAAACAGGTAAAGGTATTGTATTATATGAGATATCTGAGTTTTAGTAAAATAGGGCCAGAGCGATTTCTGGATCCCCTGTTCCAACTTTGGAAATTCACCATAAATTGTAAAAAAATAATTAGGAGGATTACTTTACATTTTCAGAATTCTTATTGATTCTAGTTTTAAGAGAAACAAATGGCATGGTCATATGAATTTTGTACAGGTAGAAAAGTGGTTCGTAATAAGTAGAGGTCAGTGCAGTTGAGTTCTGAAACAGGGGCAACTTTAACTAATAAACTGTACTAATCGGCCTAGCCAAAAATGCTAGAAAAAATTTAGCAGATAGATACATGAGTCTAGATTCAGAGAAAATTTACGGATCTTGATTTTGAGTTTCGTAAGTCAAGATATGATTTTTTAAGCGACCATGATGCAGATAAACTACTTATTCCGAAAATCAAAATAGATAATCTAAAGTTGTTTAAAATGGTAAATTATGTGTAGTAACACCTCAAGCTCGACTCCGGCGACGGTCTCGGGCATGGGGGCGTTACATTTATTGGTATCAGAGCAGGTTTAGTCGGTTCTCGGAATAGTTAGCACGAGTAAGAGTCTAGCTATACATGCCATACTTATATTTTGATAGTGTGACGACTCCTGATGATTTTTAAATATTTTGTTTTATAGTAATGGATCCCGAACGAGCTGGTGATGATGATATGGAAAGTAATGTGCCTGCTCTTGCAGAAGGGGCAGTGCCATCTGAGAATAGGCCAGTAACAGTTGATCAGGGAGGAGTGACTCGAGAAGCTCTCTTCTAAGCTTTGAATGATTGGTTTGCCGAGTTCGTACGAATCCGGCAGTTAGACCTCTACCCCCTCAGAATTCTCAGGCTACCCATGTAGCTCAAGCTCCCCCAGTCACAGGTAGAGTAATAAGAGAAAAGCCACCAGTTGATAAAATTAGGAAATATGGGGCAGAAGAGTTCCGGGCAACAAAAGACAATGATGCAGAAAGAGCAGAATTTTGATTAGAAAATGCCATCAGAGTCTTCGATGAATTATCTTGTACACCTGAGGAATGTATGAAATGTGTAGTATCACTTCTCAGAGATTCGGCCTATCACTGGTGGAATATCAGTTGTACCGAAAGAGAGGGTCACTTGGGATTTCTTTTAGGAGGAATTTCGTAAAAAGTACATCAGCCAGAGGTTTATTGATCAGAAGAGAAAAGAGTTCTTAGAGCTGAAACAAGGTAATATGACAGTGACTGATTATGAGCGTGAATTTGTTAGACTCAGTAAATATGCTCGAGAATGTGTGTCCACGGAGGCTATTATGTGTAAAAGGTTTGAGGATGGGTTAAATGATGATATCCGACTATCAGTGGGTGTTCTGGAAATAAAAGAGTTTGTCATTTTAGTTGACAGAGCTTGTAAAGCGGAGGAGTTGTTAAAAAGAAAAGATAAAACTGAAACAGAGACGCGAAATACGAAGAAAGACAGATGAGCAGATCATTTCAGGCTACATCCAAGAGGCCCAAAGAGTTTTCTACCAGATCTAGCTTTTCGGCAAGGCAATCTAGTCAGAATAGAGGTAGCAGATTTAAAGATCCGAAAGCTCAGACCACTTCGACCGCAAGTGTGGGTAATGTTAGATCGGGTAGATCGGGATGTCCACGATGTGGTAGACTTCATTTTGGTCGTTGTCGAGCAGGCGAAAATGTTTGTTATAAGTGTGGTGCTCCAGATTATTTTGTGCGAGAGTGTCTGGAGGTGGCTAACCGAGAAGTAACACAGAGTGCTAGATCCGGAAATGCTCCTACCAGAGGTAGATCACCGAGACAACTAGGAGTAGGAGCAAGTAACAGAGGCACCTCTAGAGATTCAACGGTGAGACTAGATGCTAGAGCCCCTGCAAGGACTTATGCTATTCGTGCTCGCGAAGAGGCATCCTTCCTCGATGTGATTACGGGTACATTTTCTTTACATGACATTAATGTCGTTGCTTTAATTGATCCGGGTTCGACCCATTCCTATGTTTGTGTGAAACTGATGTCTAAAATGAGTATGCCTATAGAATCCACAGAATTTGTGATAAAAGTATCGAATCCACTAGGCAAGTGTGTATTGATAGATAAAGTATGTAGAAATTGCCCCTTAATGATTAGAGGTCACTGTTTTCCGGCCGATCTCATGTTATTGCCGTTTGATAAGTTTGATGTTATTCTGGGTATGGATTGGTTGACGGCACATGATGTGATAGTGAATTGTGGAAGGAATTTCATTGAGTTAAAATGTGAAAATGGTGAGATTCTTCGAGTTAATTCAGATGAGTCAGATGGTTCATTTGCTATGATTTCTGTTATGACAGCTCAGAAATATTTGAGAAAGGGGTATGAGGCTTATCTTGCTTTTGTATTGAATACTAAAGATTCAGAATTGAAAGTTGAATCAGTGCCTGTAGTGTGCGAGTATCCAGATGTATTTCCGGAAGAATTACCAGGTTTGCCTCCTGTTAGAGAAGTTGAGTTTGGAATTGAGCTGATTCCAGGTACCACACCTATTTCTATTACTCCTTATAGAATGGCCCCGTCGGAATTGAAAGAATTGAAAGCTCAGCTGCAAGAATTAACTGATAAAGGTTTTGTAAGACCCAGTAGTTCGCCATGGGGTGCACCAGTGTTATTTGTCAAAAAGAAAGATGGTTCAATGAGATTGTGCATAGATTATCGGCAACTTAACAAGGTAACTATCAAGAACAAATATCCGCTGCCCAGAATTGATGATTTGTTTGATCAATTAAAGGGAGCCACCGTGTTTTCCAAGATAGATTTGAGATCCAGATACTATCAGATGCGAGTTAAGGAGTCAGATGTTCTGAAGATTGCATTCCGAACTAGGTACGGTCATTATGAGTTTCTTGTGATGCCGTTTGGCTTAACTAATGCTCCTGGCATTTTTATGGACTTAATGAAGCAAATATTTAGACCATATTTGGACAAGTTTGTAGTTGTGTTCATTGATGATATTTTGATTTATTCTCCTGATGAGACTGAACATAAAGAGCATTTGAGAACAGTTTTACAGATTCTGAGAGATAATCAGTTGTATGCTAAGTTCAGTAAAAGTGAGTTTTGGCTCCGAGAAGTTGGATTCCTTGGACATATTGTTTTAGGTGAAGGTATTAGAGTTGATCCAAGCAAAATTTCAGCCATTGTTGATTAGAAGCCTCCTAGGAACGTTTCAGAGGTCAGAAGCTTTCTTGGTTTAGTTGGTTATTATAGACGATTTATGGAGGGATTCTCTATGATAGCTACCCCGTTGACGAGATTGTTGCGGAAGGATGTCAAGTTCGAATGGACTGAGAAGTGCCAGCAGAGTTTTGACAAGTTAAAGGCATTGTTGACTGAAGCTCCCATCTTAGTACAGCCAGAACCTGGTAAAGAATTTGTGATTTACAGTGATGCGTCTTTGAATGGGCTCGGTTGCATACTCATGCAGGAAGGAATGGTGATTGCTTATGCCTCTAGACAATTGAAACCACATGAGAAAAATTATCCGACGCATGATTTGGAGTTAGCTGCTATTGTATTTGCATTGAAGATTTGGAGACATTATTTGTATGGTGAACGGTGCCAGATATTCACCGATCATAAAAGTTTGAAATACTTGATGACTCAAAAAGATTTGAACCTGAGGCAAAGAAGATGGCTAGAGTTGATTAAAGATTATGAGCTAGTGATTTATTATCACCCAGGTAAGGCAAATGTAGTTGCTGATGCTTTAAGCAGAAAACTTTTATTTACATTGCGAGTTTTGAATACCAATTTGGCCACGTCGGATGATGGTTTTATTCTAGCTGAATTGAGAACTAAACCGGTATTTCTTGAAGAAATTTGTAAAGCTCAGAAAGATGATAGTGATTTACAAGCTAAAAGAGTTCAATGTGAGTTAGGCATAGAATCAGATTTCCAGATTGGTTCTGATGGTTGTTTGATGTTTAGAGACAGAATATGTGTACCAAAGAATGATGAGCTTATTCGAAAGATCTTACAGGAAGCACATAGTAGTTCTTTGTCTATTCATCCGGGTAGTACAAAGATGTATAATGACTTGAAGAAATTGTACTAGTGGGTAGGAATGAAAAGAGATATTTCAGAGTTTGTTTCCAGATGCTTGATTTGTCAACAGGTAAAGGCCGAACACCAGGTACCCTCGGGATTATTGCAGCCTGTGCTAGTTCCAGAGTGGAAATGGGACAGAGTTACTATGGATTTTGAGACCGGATTGTCGTTAACACCGAAAAAGAAAGATACAGTATGGGTTGTGATTGATAAGCTAACTAAGTCGGCTCATTTTATCCCAGTCCGTATGGATTATTCACTTGACAAGTTGGCCGAGTTATACATTTAAGAGATAGTTAGACTACATGGAGTGCCATTATCGATCATTTCAGACAGAGATCCGAGATTTACTTCACGGTTTTGGAAGAAGCTACAAGAAGCTTTGGGCACCAAGTTGAGTTTTAGTACGACTTTTCATCCCCAAACCAACGGTCAGTCAGAGAGAGTTATCCAGGTACTTGAAGATATGCTTAGATGTTGTATATTGGAATTTCAAGGCAGTTGGGAAAAATATTTACCATTGGTAGAGTTTGCTTATAATAATAGCTACTAGTCGAGTTTGAAGATGGCACCTTACGAAGCTTTGTATGGACGTAAATGCCGTACACCTTTATATTGGACAGAGCTTAAAGAAAATCAGATTTACGAGGTTAATCTAGTTAAAGAAACAGAAGAAAAAGTGAAAGTTATCAGAGATTGTTTGAAAGCAGCTTCAGACAGGCAGAAGTCATATGCAGATTTAAAAAGAAAAGAGATCGAATATCAGGTTCGCGACAAGGTATTCTTGAAAGTATCCCCGTGGAAGAAAGTTCTCAGATTTGGCAGGAAAGGCAAGTTAAGTCCTCGTTTTATTGGACCATTTGAAGTGATTGAGAGAGTTGGACCATTAGCATATCGATTAGCTTTGCCGACTGAGTAAGAAAAGATTCATGACGTGTTCCATGTGTCAATGTTACGACGTTATCGATCAGATCCGTCACATGTGATTTCTCCGACAGAGGTTGAGATTCAGCCAGATATGACTTATGATGAAGAACCGGTAAAAATTCTAGCTCGTGAGATAAAACAATTAAGGAATAAAAGTATTGCTCTTGTAAAAGTCTTGTGGAATAGACATGGGGTGGATGAGGCTACATGGGAACCCGAAGAGGCCATGCAAAAACAGTACCCAAACCTCTTCACAGTTAAGATTTTCGGGGACGAAAATCCCTAAAGGGGGGAGAAATATAACATCCCAAAATAGGGCCTAATCAGAATAGTGGTTTCGTAACCATAAATTCGAGATAGAAATAATTATTTTATAATTATTTTGAGGTCTATATTATGATTTCATGATGGTGTGAAAATTTCTTGAAGAAATTCTATGCGTAAAGTGCTTAATTTAAAATTAGGGACTAAATCGAATAAGTTGCAAAACTTGCATTCTAGAAGTTTCTAGTATGAAACTGTTTTGAAATATTAATTAGGAGGTCTTAAATAGTAATTTTGCCAATTTTAAGTTCATGGACAAAATTTGGACATGGATGGAATTTTTGAAAGTTTAGTAAGGAGGGGCATTTTGGTCATTTGGATATTAACATGAAATAAAAAGGGAAAAATAACACAAAATTGATCATCTTCTTCATTACCATGAAATTTCAAGGCTTCTCCATAGCTAGGGTTTGTTTCAAGCTTCCAAGCTCCATAGTAATTGATTCCAAGCCCCGGTTTTAATGTTCTTTACGTTTTCGTAGTCCTGGTAGCTCGATAAAGCTTATGTTAGCAATATTTTAAGTTAGGGTTCATATTTGGAAAAATATCCATAGGTGAAATTTGTGTATTTTGATGTTTTATGATAGAATATGAGGTTTTAAATTATGCTAGACAACTTGAGCTACTCGGTTTTAGGTAAAAACGAGTAAAAGGGCTTAATTGGTAAAAATACCTATTGTACATAAGTGTATGTTATAGTAGGAATTTGAAGATGATGTTGGTAAATAAATGATCAGCATGTCTTAAAATACAAGAATTTGTGATAAGTTTTGATTTCCGAGTCTTGGGGCAAAAGTGTAAATATGCAAAAGTTTAGGGGCAAAAATGTAATTTTTCCAAAGTTTGAGTAAAGGGCTGTTTTGATAAATGTTGATATTAAATAAGTTAAATTTGCTATTATAGATCAAGAAGAACGAAATTCGGGAGTAGATCGGGGAAAAGAAAAAGTAAAGGACTAAATTGTAAAGTTTAGTCACATTTGGTATCGAGGTAAGTTTACGGTAAATAAATGTAATATTCTGTTATTTTACATTACTATTGTCATTTTCCAGCATTTATATATTCATTTTATGAAAATAATCAAGTTGAATATAAGGTGATATGATAGAGAAAAGCAGTAGAAAGTCCCGATTGAACCTTAGGAATGTTAGGATACGAAATGTCATGACAGTAGGGGTCGACAGGACAGGACAGAAATGAGCCATGTAAGTCTGTACTAGATATACGGCTTTGGAGACAGGAATGAGCCATCTAAGTCCATATTAGATATATGGCATTGGAGACAGGAATAATTCATGTAAGTCCAGGTCAAAGACATGGCATTGGCAGGATATTGTTAGACAGGAACGACCCTAGTATCCTTAGTATTCCGAGTGGTTCAACGGGCCATTATTCAAGTAAATGTACAGTGAATTATCAGCAAAGGAAAGGTAGATTGTAATCATGAATAATGAAAGGTCAGGTAAGAAAGAAGGTAAGTGAAGAAGAAGAAGGCAAAAAATGAGATGTAAAGAAAGCTTATAATGCCAATTGATAGTTTGCATACTTATCCCATATGATGAATGTTGTAATTTATCTGCTTGTAAACTTACTAAGCCTAGTGCTTACCCTCTTTATTTCTTTTTGCTTATAGTTCTTGCCAAGCCACTCGGGGATCAAAGGAAACGTCGGAGATCCGATCACACTATCGAGGAATCCTATCGGTATAGTTAGACGTTTCTTTTCGTGTATGGCATGTATAGGGACTTGGCTTCTTTTGATATGGATGTCTTATGACATGTTCAATGAATGGGATGTAAATACTTGATAGTGAATAGCTAATGAAATGGCTAATGATATACAAGTATGACAGTATGAATGCTTGAGTGATAACTGTCACATGGAAATTAAGGGAAAATGTAAAAGTAGCTTAAAAACAGAACATTGTAACAGCAGTGACGTGAGTTTAAAAAATCACTAAAAATAATAGAAACATGGTTTTATGGTGAATAATATATGAAATTAAAGCTTATTGTGTCTATTTTCATATAGAACAAACAAAATAGGTAAAGGTACTGTATTTTATGAGATATCTGAGTTTTAGTAAAATAGGGCCTTAGCGATTTCTGGATCCCCTGTTCCAACTTTGGAAATTCACCATAAATTGTACAAAAATAATTAGAGGATTAATTTATATTTTAAGAATTCTTATTGAGTCTAGTTTTAATAGAAACAAACAGCATGGTCATATGAATTTTGTACAGGGATTAAAGTGGTTCGTAATAAGTAAAGGTCAGTGCAGTTGAGTTCTGAAACAGGGGCATCTTTAACTAATAAACTGTACTAATTGGCCTCGCCAAAAATTCTAGAAAAAAATTAGCAGATAGATACATGAGTCTAGATTCAGGGAAAATTTACTGATCTTGATTTCGAGTTTCACAACTCGAGATATGATTTTTCAAGCGACCATGATGCAGATAAACTGCTTATTCCGAAAATCAAAATAGATAATGTAAAGTTGTTTAAAATGGTAAATTATGTGTAGTAACACCTCAAGCTCGACTCCGACGACGGTCTCAGGCGTGGGGGCGTTACAATTAAAGACGCAATATTCCCAAACTTTTAAAACATTACGCAGTAATAGGGACTAAATTATAGAGAGGGTCAAATTTTAGGGCCGATTTATAAATAAATATAAACTTGTTTTAAAAATCATTAAAAAGCGGAGGGGCTAAATGCCCCTCCAATAAAAACACGTGGATCTTGAGGTGGACGGGTCGGGTCGCGGGTCGAATAATCAGATCTCCCCCAAAATGACGCCGTTTTGAGCGCGTTTGGGGGACTTCAAAACGACGTCGTTTTATTAGTATTATAAAAGGAAATTTTTTTTGAAATATTTTCAGAAAAAAAGGTCCTTTTCTCTCATTTCTCTCTCTGCACATCCCAAGGCCGACCACCACTAGATCGTCGCCGCCGTCGAAGCTCCTCGTCAGCCACCGTACACGGTGGCTGGATTTTTCAAAAAAAGGTATATTTTTTCTTTTTTTATTTTAAATATGAATATTGGTAGTAAAAAAAAATAAAAAAACAAAGAAAATATTATATATCTATATATATACGAAAAGAAAACTAAAAAAGAAATAGATGATACCCTTATTATTTTCGAATAGATCTGCTTGATTTTGTTTTGTATTGGTTGAATCGGTTAAAGGATAGTAGATCTAAAATCTATTGTTGTATTTGATAAAAAAAATGATCCAAAATTCCCCCCTTTTACATCGTTTTCGATTTGGGCTTTTATAACCGAGAAATACATTATTTATGTTTAAATTACTATTCTAGCTCTGTTTGCTACTGTGCCTTGTTTCTGCTATTTTGCACTGCCTCTGTTTCTTTGCTTTCTTTTCGTGTCGTTTGGCTCTGTTCTTTGCTTGTTTTGGGTTGTTTTGCAAGCTAGGGCAAGGGTCAATGGAGGGGCTTTTCCATTTCGGTGCCAAGTCGTCAGAGGAGGCAGAGCCTTGGGCGTTGGACATGCCGACGAAGCACGTGGGAGGGGGCAGTGGCTAGTGCGGCGAGGGTTTTATTGCTTGTCTGCTGAAATGTTTTAGGCTAAATGGACTAGGGTTTTAATTTGGGCCATGTATTTGGATTTAAAATGGGTCTGCTGTAAATGGGTTAATTTAGGTGTTGGGTTTTAATTTGTGAATGGGTTTGGGTTGTGGGTGAAAATTGGGGTATAACAGCTGCCCCTCTTTGGTCGTTGTCGTGTAACGAGAATAGAGCAAAGACTTTCAAGAAAGCCCAATTTTGCCGGTCTCGCCGAGTCTTGGCTTGCTTTGGTGCTTCTCTTTTCCAAATAGTCTCGTTCTAACCAACTGCATCTTGTCGCCTTGATTCACTCCATCGTAACTTCAGGGATATGACTTTTAGTTTCAATCTACTCACATCTTCAGGGATATAGGATTTGTCGTGATCTGCTCCTCTACGACTTCGGAGAGATGAGATCTGATATCTTCAATCTGCTCCGCTATAGCTTCAGGAAGATGAAACTTGTAACTTCAACCTGCTCCATCGTAATTTTAGGGAGGCAAAATCTGCATCTTTGATCAATTCCAATCTTTATCCTCGGCATATGACCCGAGGCTCAACTCATCTCTTGCAATATGAGTTGACTTTCTAAAAAACAGACATTAAAAACAGAATTTGAAAATACCCGAGGCTCAACTCACCTCTCGCAATATGGGTTGACCTTTTTTGGAAAACATAAATTGAAGATACCTTAGTGTGTGACTCGAGATTCAACTCACCTCTCGTAATATGAGTTGATTTTTGAAAAACAGAAATTAAAGACAGAACTTGAAAATACCTCAACATGTGACTCGGGGCTCAACTCACCTCTCGCAATATGAGTTGACCTTTTTTTGAAAAACAGGCAATAAACGAAATTTGAAAGTACCTCGGCATGTGGCCTAGGGCTTAATTCACCTCTCGTGATATGAGTTGATTTTGACGAAAAACATAAATTAAAATAGAATTTGAAGAATAGAATTTAAAACTACCTTGGCGTGTGAGCCAAGGCTCAACTCACCTCTCGCAATATGAGTTGACTTTTTTGAAACATAAATTGAAAATACCTCAACGTGTGAGCTAAGGCTCAACTCACCTCTCGCAATATGAGTTGATTCTTGAATAAATTGAAAATGCCTTAGCGTGTTAGCTAAGGCTCAACTCACCTCTCGCAATATGAGTTGACTTTTTTGAAACATAAATTGAAAATACCTCAACGTGTGAGTTAAGGCTCAACTCACCTCTCGCAATATGAGTTGATTCTTGAATAAATTGAAAATACCTTAGCATGTGAGCTAAGGCTCAACTCACCTCTCGCAATATGAGTTGACTTTTTTGAAACATAAATTGAAAATACCTCAGCGTGTGAGTTAATGCTCAACTCACCTCTCGCAATATGAGTTGATTCTTGAATAAATTGAAAATACCTTAGTGTGTGAGCTAAGGCTCAACTCACCTCTCGCAATATGAGTTGATTTTTGAAACATAAATTGAAAATTAGACATTGAAAATACCTTAGCATGACCTGAGACTCAACTCACCTCTCGCAATATGAGTTGATTTTGAAAACATAAATTGAAAATACCTCAGCGTGTGAGCTAAGGCTCAACTCACCTCTCGCAATATGAGTTGATTTTTGAAAAATAAATTGAAAATACCTCAGCGTGTGAGCTAATGCTCAACTCACCTCTCGCAATATGAGTTGATTTTTGAATAAATTAAAAATACCTTAGCGTGTGAGCTAAGGCTCAACTCACCTCTCGTAATATGAGTTAATTTTTGAAAAACATAAATTGAAAATACCTCAGTGTGTGAGCTAAGGCGCAACTCACCTCTCGCAATATGAGTTGATTTTTAAAACATAAATTGAAAAATAGACATTGAAAATACCTTAGCATGACCTGAGACTCAGCTCACCTCTCGCAATATGAGTTGATTTTGAAAACATAAATTGAAAATACCTCAGCGTGTGAGCTAAGGCTCAACTCACCTCTCGCAATATGAGTTGATTTTGATGGAAAACTGAAATTGAAAAACAAAAATTAAAATTACCTCAGCGTGTCCTAAGGTTCAACTCACCTCTCGCAATATGAGTTGATTTTCGAAACGTAAATTCAAAAACAGAAATTGGAAATTCCTCAACGTGTCTTGAGGTTCAACTCACCTCTCGCAATATGAGTTGATTTTTGAAACATAGAATAAAAACATACCCAAGATCTCTCATCTGGTGGAATTCGGGTGTCTTCTTCCTCGATTCAGTACAACTATCATCACATTCTCTTGCTCTGCTGGAGTATCTGAATATGTCATGCATGATGTTATCACGATATGCACATGTTTGTCTTAAATGTCTTTATACCTACATGATTATGCTATGCGCTTTGGGCTTTTTATCACATATCCCTTTTCGTCATGACTTTTGACGATCTGCGTTCATTGCTTTGACTCTTGACTTTCTCTTTAGGCTTTGTACCTGTCCCCAAGTTTCACAATTAATCTGTGTTTCTCAAATATCACTCTTTTGCCCCCTGTTTTGTTCTTGCTTTGAGGCTCTTGTACTTATCAAATTCTCATCCAGGTAATACTCAACATTTCATTTGTTTGGAGTATGTCATTTCAAAATGCTCCAGATCTTCAATGCATGAACTCTTCCACGTTTCTTAATCAAGAATCTTTTTGAGCATGGCTTCTTGCGTAGATGGTTTCGAGCTATTGGAAATGCTTCAAATACTGTAGTCTTGCTGTTTGACTCGCTGCTCAAATTGCCTTACTCCTTGGGCCTAGATCTTTCATTAGGACGCCCTCTCGGGTTTTCATCTTAATCCTTTTTGTGTTAATCAAGACGCCCTTTTTGGGTTTTCATCTTGATCTTTCTCCTTTTTTTTTAAAAAAACTTAAGGCGTCATCACTCATTGCCCATCAGGGCTCTATCACTGACGTAGTACGCTGCCCTATTGCTCGGCTGGTATTTCGACCCAAAACCCGAGGAAATAATCGTGTTTTGCTCAACCAGCTTGCCCCACTGTAACTTAAAGGTATAAGATCTGTAACTTGTTCCATCAACTGACCACTCCCCGAGTGACCTGACCAGATGTTTATGCGTGATATTTGTATGGATACAGAATATCATTTTTTTCTCGAAAATGATCCCTGTTTTATGCTTCGGTTGACATTGCTTGTTTTCATCGAGATTATATCACTGACGCGATATCTTGTTTCTGTTCAGCTAATATCTTTGACAAAAAAACTTGAAGAGATAAATTTAATTTAAGCTCAAATACTTCCAACTCTTACACTTGGTGAGCTCTTAAACAACAGTCCTATTTCAGGTTCCTGTACTATTTAGAAGCTTTCAGAGTAATGTGCGAAACTCCTTTTATAAAAGTATGATTGGCCCATTAATCATTATTTCAATGTGAAATGCTTGAAAATGATCGTATTAATGGACAAGAAGAAAATTGATTAAGAGCATGGCTCGAAACAAATAAGTTGAATAATGAGAGCAAATGCAAGTTTATTGGAAGCGCATTTTTAAAAGAATAAGATAATCAAATATAAATTTAAAAATGGATAAAATGGGAAACTAGGTGCCCCAGATATCGTAGCCTAAGCTTCTCTATACAAACTCCTTTGAGACCACTTTGAGCTCAACATGTGTTCATGGGATTCGGAGTACTTTTTCAATGCCCCATGTGACAACCCTAAATTGACCCTAGTCGGGAAGTGGTTTCGGAACCACAAAACCGAGTCACGTTACTAAATAAATGTTAAATTTCATGTCTAGTATTTGTGTAATTGCATGTGTGAAATTTTGATTTATAAATTGGTGACATTTGGCTGTGAAATTAACCAAAAAGGGCTTATGTGTGAAATTTTAAAAATATGAGACATAGTTGAAAAAGGGGCTAAATTATTACGTGGTTAAAATGATAGGATTTGCATGTCAATTTTCTATTTTGTTACTTAATGGCCGACCAAGGTGATGATTACTTCCACTATATGTATGTTATAATAATATTAAATTAGATAATGGCATAAATTAATTAAATTAAATAAGAAAAACATTGATAAACAAAAGAAAAAGAAAATTTGGGGTGTTCATCTTCTTCTCCTAGCCGTAGGTTGTAGAAAAAAAAAGAAAAAAAAGAAAAAGAGGGCTTGCATATTCGGCCATTTTAGGTGTCAATCTAAGGTATGTCCATGTGGTTTCTTGAGAATTTTGTGAAAATTTTAGTTGGTTAATGCATTATTAGCTAGCTCATGTTAAAAGCTTCTTCAATGGTTGAAAAATGAGCTTTCGGTTATGGTGTTTTGATGGTGTTGGCATTTTGTATTTAATAAGCATGAACTTCTTACCTAGCTTTCACCGAAACCACATGTTAAATTTTTGATATAAGTAATGCATTAGTTTCGGCTATGAGTTTTTGTATGATTGAAAATGGTGATTTGCTTTTAAACTTGAATGATAAAATTTTAGTTTTAATTACTTATATATTTGTGTAATGCAATTGCCGAATGTGTCATTAGTTTATGATTGAACCGTTTGTGTTAAATTCAGAATTTGAATTATGAGCTTGATAAATTATATGTTTTGATTTCATTCATTATAGCATTCGGCAATGGAGTATAGTATATTGATAAAAATTTTAGTTTTAGTAGAGGATTGAGCCTTCGGCCATTTGCTTGAATTGTGTAAAATCATTGATGGATGAAATGTTTTTGGTTGCTGTAAAAGGTGGATAAATTCTTTAATGTAGGAATGGAAATGGCCGTGTATGAGTAAATGGTAAGGGGTGAGTTTTTGGTAAAGATTAAGGTAGCTATATGTTTGAATATGATAGTATGAAAGTGGATAAGTTGGACATTTAATATTTACTAAAAATGGAATTGGCTATCATACTTATATGTTTGTGCTAGGATCGAATGTGAGCCTAAATGATTTGATAATATTCGGCTAGATATTAAGTAAAGCAATATGAGGCAGATGTTCTTGATTGATTTGTGAAATGTGCAATTGGGACATTCGGCTATGAGTATTAAAATGTTAAAGTGGAAATCGGCTAAAGTGCTTAGGTAAGTACATGGTTACCGAATGTGAATTAAAGCCATTATTGAGTAATAAGCATGGTTTGATTGTGATAAGTGTGTACTTGTACTTGCTGATTTGCATCATTAAATAAAATGTTGTGTTTCTTGTTAGAATGAACTATGCTATGATTGGTTAAGATGCTTGATAAGTGGTTTATTGATAAGTTAAATTTGTTTAATCCAAGCTCAAGAACTCAAAGAAACAAATCCGGATCGTGGGAAAGGGAAACTGATCGAATAGTCAAAATTATGTACGAAAACCACCAAGGTAAGTTCTTAAGAGTTTGAACTTTTGGAAATTTTAGAGTAAATTTGTAATAAATCTGCTTGAGATAGCAGCAATAACATGATTTTAGAAAATCACCATAAATTTTTGGAGTTGAATTAGAGGCTGAATAAAATATGTAATTAAAGCTTATGAGTCTAGTTTCTTATAAAAGAAACCGTGTAAGCAAAGGAATTGCCGGTAATGAGATATTTAAAGTGGTGTGGGACAGAGTCAAAAGGGCTTCGAGGACCCCTGTTTTGTTTTTAGAAAATCATTATAAATTGTAAAAAAATGATTATAAGATAAAATTTATATTCTTAGACTCCTTAATGAGTCTAGTTTCAAAAAAAATAAACAAGAACATATTTTGAATTCTGTACAATGAGAAATTTGATTCGTAGTGAAGAGTGGTTAGAATAGTCAAGCCGTAAAATAGGGGAAACTTTAAGAAAAATCTGGTTTTGATTGGCCAAACCAAAAATTCTGAAAATTTTGTGGATAAAAGATATATGAGTCTATTTTTAGGGAAAATTAGCGGCACTCGATTTGGAATTTTGTAACTCCAGTTACAAATAAATTAATGACTGTTGCTCAGGAAGATAGCTTGTAGTGAATCTGTGATTTTGTTGTAAACATTGACAAAACTGTTTGAGTTGCTTATAAGCTATTGCTGAAATTGATGTACAAGATATGTATATGTGGTGAGGCCAAAATGGCTATCTTATAAACGTAAGCTATGTATTTGTAATATGTGTTGATAGTTTTATAAATTGAAGGTGAAGTGACATATATGTTGTTTAGCCAAATGGTTGTTATGAGAAGAACGTAAGTTTTAAGTAGTCAAACGTAAATAACATTCGATTATAATTTGACCTATTATGTGAAATAGATATTCCATGTAATTATTAGTTGATATGTGTATATAATCAAATGGTAAGCACAATATAATGATAAGTGTGAAATGAATGTGAGTGAGATGATATGTACAACCATTGAATTATAAGTGTAAAAGATGAAATGAACGAAAAGTGATTGAGATGTATGATGGTATATTTATTCGAACGATGTTAGTATCTAAGTGTATGATAAATATTCGAATATATGGCTTATAGCCGATTGGTCATTATGATTTAAGCTTAAATGGTGAATTGGATATGTGATGTTGTGTGTGACTTTTGAACCGAAATTTAAATGATGGTGTCTATATGGTGCTTATATCCGAATGTGACATGAGACTACTAATGTGATAGAATTGTGAAATGTACACTTGGTGGATAAATATGCATAAAGGTTCAGTGTGTTATATCCGGGCTTAGTCCCGAAGGGCATACGTGCCGGTGTTATATCCGGGCTTAGTCCCGAAGGGCATACGTGCCGGTGTTATATTCGGGCTTAGTCCCGAAGGGCATACGTACCGGTGTTATATCCGAGCTTAGTCCCGAAGGGCATTCGTGCCGGTGTTATATCCGAGCTAAGTCCCGAAGAGCATTCAGGCTGGTGATATATTCGAATTAAAATTCTGCAGACTTTATGCGAGAATATTATCTAGACTTAATGTCCGCAGGCTTCGTGCTCGTATTATATTCGGGTTTAAAGACCCGAAGGCTAAATGCTGGGAATTCAAGTAAGATTATGATATTGAGTATTCGCAGTGAATTAACTATAAAATGAATCATTAGCATCGATGAAGAATATATATATGCGTGATTGATGATTATCATATCTATGAATAAAGGGATGAACTATGCGGTAAATGGTTGTTAGTATATGAAGGTATTTGAGTTAAATTTGTTGTATGAACTTCAAGTAAAGAAAATTATGTGTTGAAATATCTATTAGAGTTTATGCACATTCAGCAAAAAGACCTTATAATTTGAGAATGAGTTGTATACGGATATATGTACAAATCCAAAGTAAGGGTTATAATCCGTCAACTTAAGTATATGTGATAAAGAATGTGCCTATTTCTTTATGTACCTATACGGTAAAATTTATACTTGTCATGTTGAAATACTCGAAGATATTGATGTGATTATGAACTAAGGAAATTAAGTTTCTATAAACGTATATACATTCATGTAGGTGCACAAGATGAATACATATTAGCAAGTGATTGGGATTATTGAAAGACTTAACTTGAATTAAGTGGTAATTATGGAAATTGTAATTGTACCAAGATTTAGTGTTATGTGTGTGATATGTGCTTACCATGTGTATCCAACTTCGGTTGATGAAGAGTGTGTTTTAGGGAATCAATCATGAAAGGGTGGTATGCTATGCTTAAAGAGTAGTGACTCTACGAAACTAATCACGATAGATTATGATATGATTATGTGATTACAAATATAGAAATAATATGTGGTTAAAGAGTCATATGAGATAATCGTCTTTGATTCAACAAGACAAATGTTTTGCTTAAGACTTACTAAGCTTATGAAAGCTTACTCTGTTTGTTTTGTGTCTTTGTTTTATAGATTGTGGAATCTGCCCACTAGCTCGGGGATCGTCAGCACTTCGTCACACTATCTGCTATTACGGTAACCATGTATTTGGAATTAGCTTATGGCATGTATAGGATAGACAACAACTAGAATGATACTTCGACCTTCGTTTACAAGTCATGCGAATATGGCATCCTATGGAAGTTTACTTATATAATTTTTAAATTTGATCCTTTTTTTTTTTGCCTATTATTTATATAAATAGATGATCTTTTATTTAAGAAAAGGTTCAAAATTTTACTATTCTAATCCGTTTTTTAAGTTTCAGTAACGCCTCGTCCTATTCTGGTGACGTTTATGGGATTGGGGTGTTACACCCCAAGACGTAGCATACTTTTTCATTGTCAATTCAAGTAGAGCAAGACTACCATATGTCCCGTTTTATCAAAATTTGAGCAGCCCTTTTTCAGGTTTTCAACTCAAAACCCCTTTGGTCTCAAGGTGCCCTTTGCGGGTTTTCACCTTAGCCTCTCCATTTTCTTTTCTTTCATTTTTTCTTTCTTTTTTTTTTAATGAATGAATGTTTCAAAGCACCCTTTGCGGGTTTTCACCTTGGCCTCTCCTTTTTAGGTATCTCTAGACTGAATCCGCATTTAGGATTGGATTAGTGCTCCTCCGAGGAAAGCCACCTTTACCTCATAAAGTTCTTAAGCATTCCTTTTCCTTTGCAATCCTTTTGTACAGAAAGGATCTTCTGTCATAACTCAGCATTATCCATTTTCGCACATTCGACTATGATGAATACTTTCAAACCTTTTCTGCAGTTAAGTTTACTGAAGACCTTCTGCTTCATCCAACTCTTGATTTAATCAAAGCTTGGAGAAAAAGAATCTTAATTTCCATGGGCAGAACCATCTCTAATGCCCCAGCAAAGGTCCTGGTCAACTATGATAAGTAAAAAAAGTAAAAGGTAGCTTCTTATGCCCATATTTACAAGTCTCGGTCACCTTTCATAACCTTTTTTATTTTTCCTTTTGGCAGCCTTTGTTGTATTGTGATATGGCGTCTTATCTTTGAACGAACTGTAATATTTTGACATTGTACAGTCGCGTACTATAAAAATGATTCTTTTCTTGGCATTTGATTTTTTTTGACTGTCGACTTTATAATATGGGCATATGAAGCAACATTCACTTTCTTAGCGAAGCAAATGACGAACACGACGATGATGTCAACTAGAAGCTTTTGACGAGATCGTCCCCAGAACATCTATTCCCCATGTATTGAAAAGTTTGCGAAGAAATGGAAGAAGCACGTGAGTCTTGTCGACATAACTGATGCCATTCCCTTCTCATAGTGGACCAAGAATATCCGATCCTCATGATTAGCCTGGCTATTGTAGAACCATTGTCATCTGTTCTTTAGACACCCTTATGGACCTCTTTCAAGATGTTCCCAAGTGCATCTTAATATGATCGTGCGAAAACATCCTTGAACTCTTAGAAATAATTCGATAGTCTTGCCTTATTTTTGCGGTGAGCTAGGTTTCGATCTTCATCTATTTCCCAAGCTCGCAATGTCAACTGACCCTTTGTAAGTTAGGATTTGTCTTTCATCTTATTTTGCCATCCTTAATAAATTAGAAGATAGGTACAATCTCTGTCATTTTCGAAGTCCTGAGATCCTTCTAGACACATATCTTACTTCAAAGGAAGTTAGTAACAACATCGTTCACGACATTGATATTTGGGGACCTATTGTGGGCACGAAGGCATATTCCAAATAATAAATGATTCTTAAGATGATTATTTGCATGGTATGATCATGAATGAAAAGTGAAAAAATATTTGAATAAAAGTTCAAAGAATAAAGGAATAAAAGAATATCTGCTCAAATAGATGCATTTTATTGAAATAAACATCTTGGACCCAATCCTATTCCACAAAAGGAAACTTATCGCCTCTAGGCTTAAGACAATAAGTATGTTTTGAATATTACTCTATATTAGCTTTAAAAGTACGCGGATCTCTTCCATAGTTTCATTGTTCAAAACACTCCCAAGTATGTAAAGTTTGGAGGTGGGTGATATCGAGGTCGACGTTGAATTGGGTACGAATTAGAAGTATAGTGGCTTCCTGTTCCCACCATATGGATTTCTGGCTCTTTTTCTTCATAGGTGCTGCCCCCTTTTTAGCTCTCGGGGACTTCCATCCTTCCACTTTTGATGGAATTCTCAATAAGTTCCCCAGATACCACGATATCTGCAAAGTCCTTCGTGGCACTCCCTACCAACTTGTCATAAAATGGCGCTTTCAATGTGTCGATGAAAAGAACCGCTATTTCAGTTTTGGTTAAAGGTGGTTCTACTTGTGCTGAGATATCCCTCCATCTCTGCTCGTACTGCCTAAAAGTTTTCGTCGGCTTCTTTTCCATCCTCTGCAAAGTCAACCGATCAGGCACCATGTCAGACACGTGCTTGTACTGTTCACAAAATTCTGATGCTAAGTCTTTCCATGATCGGATCCTTTCTCTGCTAAGTTGATTATACCATCAAAGAACTGATCCGACCAAACTGTCTTAGAAATAGTGTATTAGTAATTTTTCCTCATTCACATAACCAGCCATCTTCCGGTAAAACATGATAAGATGCCTCTTTGGACAACTCGTTCCATCATATTTTTCAAAGTCTGGTACTTTAAACTTCGGAGGCAGAACCAGATCAGGCACCAAACTAAGCTCTTTGGCACTCAATGCAGAGAAGACTTCAGTACCTTCTATTGCCCTGAGCCTTTCTTCCAAACTCTTATACTTATCATGATCGTCTATTTTCAATTTGGCTATTTCCATTGGATCATCTAAATCTGGAACAAGAGGATTGGAAGGAGTGACTCCGGGATTCGACACAAATATACCTTGCCCCAGGTGAGCAGGTGGTACAGGTTGTTACTCTAGGCCTGCGGATTCCCCTTGAGTACACCCTCTTTGTGTTGTATGGGTGTGGGGTGGAGTGAATCCTGGGGGATAAAGTGGATCCTGATCGTGATTAACCCTTAACTGATGTTCTGCAACGTCGGGGCTTTGTATGGGTCTTTTTCCTCTGACCAAAGCTGACATCATTTCCATCATCTTAGCCAGTTGATCCTCTAGTTCAAGTGATTCCTCTCGAGATCTCACCATCAGATCTCTTGTCTCCTGCTGTAACTTAGCCAACTACTCTTGTAATTCCCTTTGGATTCTTTCCATCCTTTCAATCCTTTATCTGAATTCAGCCTTCATTACTCTAGCTTGTCGGTGCGTCCTATACGAATGACGTGATTCCAGTATTACAACTTCGAATTATACGATTTTAATCTTAGTGAATGATTATCAGATATGCAATGAATGAATGAATGGATGAATAAATGTCAAATGAATGTTAGTCATGAATGAATATGCAAGAATTTGGTGTTGATTTCAAGATAGCCCCTATTTAGGCATTTCATTTATCAAAAGAGTTTATTACAAACGTTTCGGTCACTTGTGTAATTGACTCCTCCATCAGAAACCCAGTTTTTTGGCAACCAATCTCTAATCAACACCTATCTAACAAGATTCCTATAATGCATGATAAAAATAAAAATAAAAACAAACAACCTTGGTTAGTACAACAAATATGAACAGAGGGAAAACTGTGGAAAATCTAACAAATTAAGCTACTTGGTCTAATGGACCCGATTCCTTTGCATAACAAGCGTAAATGTAAAAGAAACAAGAGGTATGAGGTGTTTCTCCTGTACTTATTTCGGTGACTAGTAAATAGACAAAGGTTAGGCATGGCTCTAGTTAGGTGGCTCGTACGGTTCACTACATGTTTTGGTTCTAGATAGGTACTCGAATTGTTCGTACTATCATCTACTAAGACTAGTACGAAGCCTCGGTCGTAGCCCATCACAGGCTCACGAGTTCAATTCGAGGGATTAAATTTATTTATGCCTATGCGGAGGGACAAGTTAACTCACGAAAGCACAAGTCGTATGTAACCCGAAAGTATTCACTAGTCTATGCAGAGGGACGAGTTAACTCATGAAGGCGTAGCGTTTACTTTCACTTAAAAGGACCGAGCCCGGGTATAGAGCTCATGTTATGCAAAAATGCACGTGTACGGTGTGTGGGGAGAAACTCACAAACCTTTCGTTTTATTTAAAAACTACAAAACTAAAATTGTACAAACTTAGAGCTTAAAAACAAAGGATAAAATAAATTAGCAAAATATTTACAACAGATGCAAATGCATGATTTTTCAAAAACAAAGTTTCTGGATCAGGACTAAATATTTACTTGAACAAGGAATTTTGAAAATCTCGACAACGCGCGCTTAATTCGACTCGACTCTCAAAAAGATTCCCCAGTGGAGTCGCCAGCTGTAGCGACGTAAAAATTTTGCTTCGGTCGCTAATTGAGGTGATTATTTGAAAATTTGAAAACCAAACTTCGATTTTATTTAAAAGGGGAGTCGCCACCGATCCTTTTTCTTAGGTGTAATCGGACACCTAATAAATCCTCATTTTAACAAAAAATTTTATTTTTTGATACAAGAAGGCTCAATTTAGGTCTACGTGAAAATCCAGAGAAAAAAATAGGGTTTGGGAGTCAATTACGCACGAGGAAGGTATTAGCACCCTCATGACGCCCAAAATTGGTATCTTATTAAACACGTGTTGTCTTAATTTTCATAAATATGAGTTCAATCTAAAATTTAATCGTGATCCAGTCAAAACACGAGAAATCTCAAGTTTTTGGATTTTTAAATGATGTCCCGTTTTAACACGAGCCAACGTGATTCATCAAACATAACGATGAAATCACAGACTAAATGTTAAGATCGGTACATTGCCTTATTTTTGAAATTAATTTAAAAAACCTGGAACAAATATGTTTAAAATGATAAACAAAAACTAAAAAAATGCAAATATTGGTGTAATTAATGAAAAATATTAACATAATATAAGAGCATTAGAATAATAATAAAATATTTACAATAAAGAAAAAGTAAAAATATATATAATAATATAATAAGAAAATAATACATAATAACACATACTTTAAAAAATCTATATATAATAATGTTTAAGAATAATTAATAAGTATAATATGGTATTAAAAATATATGCATAAGATAATATATATATAAAAAATATACATAAATAATATAAATTTAAAAGTATATATACATAATATATATAAAAAATATATATGTAATATACACATGTTAGGAATAATAATGTTAAAAAAAAAACAAACTATTAATAAAACTACATAAATATATGCATATATATATATTAAAATATATACACAATAATAATATTAAAAAGTATATACGTGAAATATATATATATATATTAGAAATAAAAATAGTATTAAAAATATACACATAATATATTTAAAGTATTAAAAAATATAATATTAAAAGAAAACGTAATATATATATATATATATATATATAAAAGTATTAAGTAAAAAAATATTAATACTAATAATAGTAAAGCATTAATAAATAATAGATTTAGTAGTAATAATAATAATAAGGATAAAATAAAAATATAAACAAGTGATAAAAAAATGTATTTAAAAAGTATAAAATAACAATAAGTATAATAATAATATATATATAATAATAAATAATATTAAAAAATAAAAACATAAAAAAGTTAAATCTGAAAAAGGGACGAAATTGGAAACAAAAATAAATATTCGGGGCAATTTTAAAAAAAGAAATAAAAAGAGAAGGGCTAACTTGAACACGCGCAAAACAACAGAGGATCAAAGACACAATATTCCCAAACTTTTAAAACATTACGCAGTAATAGGGACTAAATTATAGAGAGGGTCAAATTTTAGGGCCGATTTATAAATAAATATAAACTTGATTTAAAAATCACTAAAAAGCAGAGGGGCTAAATGCGCAAATAGCCCCTCCAATAAAAACACGCGGATCCTGAGGTGGACGGGTCGGGTCGCGGGTAGAATAATCGGATCTCCCCCAAAACGACGCCGTTTTGGACGCGTTTGGGGGACTTCAAAACGACGTCGTTTTATTAGTATTATAAAAGTAAAATTTTTTTTGAAACCTCATTTCTTCATATTTTCAGAAAAAAAAAAGGTCCTTTTCTCTCATTTCTCTCTCTGCACATCCCAGGGCCGACCACCACTCGATCGACGCCGCCGTCGGAGCTCCGTCGCCGGCCACCGTACACAGTGGCCGGATTTTTCAAAAAAAGGTATATTTTTTCTTTTTTATTTTAAGTATGAATATTGGTAGTAAAAAAAATAAAAAAACAAACAAAATATTATATATCTATATATATGCGAAAAGAAAACAAAAAAAGAAATAGAAGATACCCTTCTTATTTTCGAATAGATCTGCTTGATTTTGCTTTGTATTGGTTGAATCGGTTAAAGGATAGTAGATCTAAAATCTATTGTTGTATTTGATAAAAAAAAAATCCAAAATTCCCCCCCTTTTTACATCGTTTTCGATTTGGGCTTTTATAACTGAGAAATACATTGTTTATGTTTATATTACTATTCTAGCTCTGTTTGCTACTGTACCTTGTTTCTGCTATTTTGCGCTGCCTCTGTTTCTTTGCTTTCTTTTCGTGTCGTTTGGCTCTGTTCTTTGCTCGTTTTGGGTTGTTTTGCAGGCTAGGGCAAGGGTCAATGGAGAGGCTTTTCCATTTCGGTGCCAAGTCGTCAGAGGAGGCAGAGCCTCGGGCGTTGGACGTGCCGACGAAGCACGTGGGAGGGGGCAGTGGCTAGTGCGGCTAGGGTTTCATTACTTGTCTGCTGAAATGTTTTAGGCTAAATGGACTAGGGTTTTAATTTGGGCCATGTATTTGGATTTAAAATGGGTCTGCTGTAAATGGGTTAATTTAGGTGTTGGGTTTTAATTTGTGAATGGGTTTGGGTTGTGGGTCAAAATTGGGGTATAACACACATAAATGGGCAAATTACACTTTTTCCCTGACATTTCACATTTTTCACAATTTAGTCCCTATTTCACAAAACACAAAATATTCAAAATTTGACCACACCCATGCTTGGCTGAATTTCACTAAGGTCCCTAGCAGCCCATTTCTTTCATTTATTTCACATTTTGACCCCTCAATTTATAAAATTTAGAATTTAATCCTAAATAGGCATTTTTACCAAAAATCACTTAATTAAACATAACAATCTAACAACATATTTTTATTTTCCATCATCAAACGACAAAAATAACAATTATTCATCGATGACATATCACAAAATGCACAACCAATTCAAAAAATAAAACATGGGCTAGCTAGTATTCAGAGTAACGATCTCAAAAACGTAAAAATTATCAAAAACCGAGCTCAAATTACTTACCTAATTAATCATGCAAGAGCCGAAATTCATAAAGCTTCCATGGTGTTTATTTCTTTTCTTGTTTCGGTTGAAAGATGATAAAATGAGCACTAAAATTTGTTTTGTTTTTAATTAATATAACTTATTTACAAAATTACTAATTTAACCTTAATAATAAACATATTAAGTCACCTTAATCTAGCCCATTACCGGCCACTAACCTTAATAGTGCCCTAATTTCATTTTAAGGGCTTTACAATTAGTAAACCACATCAATTTAGCACTTTAACAAATAGCTAGCCACTTTTACATTTTATGCGATTAAGTACTTTTAATTAAATCGAGCACACAAGCGATAAAATTTTCACACGCAATTTTCACACATATAAATTAACATGTAGTAGACACCAAAAATAATATTAAAATATTTTTTGACTCGGATTTATGGTCCCGAAACTACTATTTTGATTAGGGTCTAAACCAAGCTGTTACAGTTTTCAAATCAAACGGACATAAATTTCAAACTTTCCAAATCATATCAATAAACAAATTAAAACCAATTCAAAACATACATATTTTCCCTTATATGGGCCCTCAAGGCCTATAGTACACGTTAGAAATAAATCGGGACTAAACCGGAAACTTAGAGAATTTTTCGCAAAATTTCAAAATTTTCATCTAGGTGCAAGTACATACGCTCATGTGGTCAGGCCGTGTGAAATAACCTGCATATTCTGTTTTGAATTTTTAAGATGCAGGGGACACACAGCCAAGTCACACGGCCCTATGCTAGGTCGTGTGTCATACACAGTTGAGACACACGATTGTACTCAATCCCGTGTTCGACTTATTTTGAACATTTAATTCAATTTCATAATTTAACAATAATTTTATTTTCAACAATAGCTATGAATAAATACATAATAACATTCATCAAGTTAATAAATAAACTTAAAGTTTAACCGTACAAACTTACCTGGGTTAAATTGTAAGATTTGCAATATTCAAGGACTATTATGTTATTTTCTCTTTTTCATGTTTGTCTACGGGCTGTTGATCTAAAATGTAAAGTTATTCATTCAGTAGCATATATTATTCATTCAGTAGCATATATTTTAGTTTCTATTCACTTCACAATTAATTCCCTTTAATTTTTAAAATTACACAGTTATCCCAACTTTTACAGTTTTTACAATTTAGTCCTTCCCTAATTAATCTATCAAATGAGCTAATTTTTTTCTTAATTAACAGTTTCTCTAAATATTCTAGGCTATCATACAGCCCTTGATAAACAGAATTAAATACTAAACCTTAATATTGATTTTTTTCACAATTTGGTCCTAAAATCAATTTCTATAAAAATCACCTGATAAAATCATCATACAACAAAATTAAAGCTCTAAATCCATGTTAATTCATCACAAACATCCAACACTCATCAATAGTAACTTTTTAAATTACCCATAAAATAAAAAACTAATGAAATAGATAGTTGGACCTAATTGTAAAAGTTTAAAAAACATAAAATTTTCAAGAAAAAGGCAATAATTGAACTTAATTGAAGTAAAAATATGGAAACCAGCAAAAATAACTCTCCTATGGTGTTTTTTTATAGAAAATTGGAGAAAAATTGCCTAGAACCCTTTTAATTTCTAATTTGTATATTTAATTTCAATTTATTTACAATTTTGCCCTTAAATATCACCATTTTAATACTATTTTTGTGCTTATGCAGCCTCATGCCTTACATTTAGGCATATTTACTCCTTAAGTCCTCCCTTGTTTAATAATTAAGCTATTTAATCACTTATTTCTTATAATCAGCAGTTTTGCACCTTTTTTCAATTTAGTCTTTTTTAATTAATTAACTATCGAAACGTTAAAATTTTCTAGCGAAACTTTAATACTACCTTAATGATACTCTGTAAATATTTATAAAAATATTTACGGCTCGGTTTATAAAATTGGGGTCTCGATACCTCGTTTTCTAAACCACTTAACCTAATAAATCCTTATTAAACACAAATTACTAATTCAAAAATCTTCCTAAAACCATATTTAACTCATAAATAATAAATAATAAAACTTTTGAACTCACTTGTCAGATTTAGTGGTCTCGAATCACTGTTTCCGGCACCACTGAAAATTAGGCTGTTACATGTTATCCGTGCATAGTAGTTGAATGGTATAATATATGGCACATGTGTTCTTGAGTTACAAAGGTTAGTAGTTAAAATTCTTAGTCAAACAACCTATGCATCAAACTACAAACGAAATTGGAGTACATTTTAGCTACATCCACACTAAGGCAAGAAATAGGTTAGTGTTTCAAAGACTTGAGAAATTATTATTTACCTACTACAATATGAGATTAAGATGATACATCATATAAGAACAAGCATTGATGGGATAAATGATAGTTTTAATTCTATTAGAAATGATCCTATCTTTGAAGATGATGATCCACAATCTAGTTGCAAGAGAAAGAAAATCCTCTATTAGATGGTGAAAATGTCTGTTTATTTTTTATGGATTTTGATGATGAAATGAATATTGAATAAAAAAGTTCAATCTCAAAAGCAAGACAAGTTTCATTCTAGTTCAAGTACAATGCTAAGTCAAAGTGATGATGGTGGAGGTTTAAGCCTACTTGATGACGGCGATAGTGGTTGTGGTAGTGTTGGAGTTGAGTTTAGTGGTGATAGGGATGAAAGTAGATCTTTTAGTTCATATGGAGGAGAATTTGGGCTTGGTACCACTTCTGGGCATTTTGTAATAGGTCAAACTTTGAAGGACATGTGTCTATTGAACCTAGTAGAAAGAGAAATGAACATAAAAATCCATCAAAAGGGAAAGTAAAGAAGCATACTTTTGGAGGCTTTTCATCTCTTAGGAGATCGAGTTTTAGTAATTTTGGGTATAGCGATTCATATGTTAGTACTCAAGTTTATTATCCATTAGAGCTACCACCAATTTTTTCAACCTTCGATTACGATCACATGGTTACTATTCGCCATTTCTTGATTATAGTATGGCTTATCCACCTCAAATGTATCACCTTCCTCCACTACATATATATCCTTAACGTCAAATGTAACCTCCACCTCAGTTGTATCAAGATTAAGGACAAAATATTTGTTTTTATGGCTATATTTTGGATAAAGACCATAGAATCGAGTCAAGGTAGCTCTCAAAGTAAGTAAAGGATTTGATCTTGCTCATGATTCCACTATGTGGTGAAATTGAGTTGGACCACCATTTCAATGTATGAATTTATTTAATTATGGTATTTAATTTTTTTAAAAAATTTATTATATATAATGAATGTTTGACATTTAATATGAATTTATCATGATTTTTTAATTATTACAGTATTTTATAGTGAGGGTGAAGGATTTGATCTCTCTCATCATTCCACTATGTGGTGAAATTGAGTTGTACCACCATTTGCAATGTATGAATTTTTATAATTATGATATTTTATTTTTTATTGTGGAATATTTGAATTTTTATAAAATTTAATATGAATTTATTATAATTTTTTAAATTATGATATTTTAAAGTGAGGGTGAAGGATTTGATTGCGCTCATTATTTTATTATGCGGTGAAATTGAGTTGTACCACATTTTGCAAGGTAAGGCATTTTTTAAGGTATTTTAATATTTTTAAATTTATTACATAATATAAATGTTTGACATTTAATATGAATTTACTTATTTTTTATACACTATTAGGGTGGGGATGGGGTAACACAATTTGGACTCGTGCCAAACGAGTGCTCAATAAGAATTTTAACCATATGGCTTGTAAAAAAAATTTACATGTAAATAAAAATTTATAAGGTGCCACAAAAATCACTCTAATTATAATTATAAATGTTACTTCTTACAAGAAGGTGTGATAATTTTAAAACAAATTGACGATCGCTTTGCCCACAATAATCGCGATTACAGTAAAAACAACGCGACAAAAAATGTGATCGTAATTGCAATTTAAATTGCTTCTAAGTCTGTTAAGTAGATAGATATCCCATGTTTTTTTACTGCTTCTAAGATAAGTAAAAACTTACTAACAATAAAATGAGTTATGGTTTGTTATGTGAGCACAACTTGTACCACAAATCATTATGTAATAACACAATATAATTGTTATTAATAATTATTTTTTTAATAAACATAGAATCAATGAAGCCTTAGTTTAATAGTAATCTTAAGACCATAAAAACTTTAATACTCATCCTTATAGGAGTTGTGGAAGGGGGGCTTGGCCCTCCAAAAATTTGAAAAATTATAATAAAATCTTTCAAAATTTTTTAAAAATTTAATTAAACACTTAAAGTTTTTATATTTTTCATTAAGCTTCCTAAAAGTTCTTAAAATTTAAATTAGACTCCCAAATTTTTTTAAAAAATTAATTAGGCTCCCAAAATTTAATGTCGAGATCGGCCCAATATTTGTTGTAAACTATGCATGTGTTTTTATTCTATATTTATTATGGTTTATATCTCTTCTTATGTGGATCCTATATAGATTTATTTTGGTCATGTGTCCGATCATGCTTTATAATGATAAATTCCGATTATAAATATTTAGATATATTCTTTGTAATTGTACTTGTGACGGTATGTGTAATTTCCAAAAACTGAATAGATATATTTTCAGTATTTTTGAAGTTAAAAGAATCCGAATAATTTCCCTTTAACAACCATAGGAAATATGATTGGAGTCCACAATTTAAATCACTTTAATCATTAATGGAGATGCTCATTCAGTATTGGGTCAGGCAAAGGTCTGGTTTTGGTTCCTTAAACATAGCTTTGTCTTTATAGTTTGGGGCGATGGGAATTTCAGATTGAATATTGTCGGTTCATATTCCTAGATCCAATGTTTGCTCAATTCACCATCAGGCCAACTGTACACAAACATATTCCGAATAACATGCCACTTCCATGGAGTAATCAATGCAATTTGGACCCTTTATTCACTTATTTCAATTGTTCATGACGGTAAATTGATCTGCTGATATACAATTGATTAACACATGCAGTATATCATTCAAGATCAATCCCCTGCCTTGACATGTTTTCAGAGAAACTGCATTTAGCATGCTTTAAATCCAAATATCGGAAGTGCAGTCACCACCTGGATATCTCATCTCATGTGCGAGGGAGGGACCGTTTGGTTCTGCTCCGAAGTCCACGAAAAAGTTGGGGTTTATATTAAGACCTCCTTTCTCGGTGTCAACATCGATCTGCAACATGTGGGAACCCTTCTCCATGAGTTCAGGATAGAACTGTCGATCCCATGTGCTAAACAGTGAGTTCGTTACGTATAGGCGTTTCCCATCTAAGCTCAACTGGATCATCTGCGGTCCCCCTCTCAGACTACGTCCCTGTAAAACCAGAAAACATGGTTATCAATTGTTTTCAAAACAATGGGATTTTTGCAGTGAATATCAGAACAGACCTGGATCTCAGGAACATTGGACTGCCATGTTTGGCCATCTTCAGTAACAGCCACTATAGGGCTTCCCTTTTGAACCAGTCCACCAACCCACACTTGACCAGCCAAGACCGGATTCTTAGGGTCCTCAATATTATATTGTCGGACATCCCCATGAAGCCAGTTGACGAAATACAAAAACCGATCATCAAGAGAGATTAGAAAGTCTGTTATTAGCCCAGGCATTTCAGGAAGAATCCAGTTTTGTACCTTCAATGGTTGCATTGAGATTGCCACCTGCAGAAGGTGATCATCATGTTATTAGGATTGTGGAATACACTGACTTACAAAAAAATTACTGAACCTGCAAACTAAGCTATACAACCTCGTGATTCCATGAACCATCTTGGGTTTTGAAAAACCGGACCATGTTACTTGACAAGGCACACCCCACATACCCTGTATCTTTGGAGGGATCATGTAGGAATCTTATCTGCATAGAATCGGAAAGATCATGTATGAAAACAAAGATGCTAACATGTTTCAATGTTATTAATATGTAATCAATCACCTCTAAGGGTATGAGACCATTGTTTCCAAGATCCATTGTTTGCTTCAATTCGCCATCAGGCCAACTGTACACAAACAAATGTCTACCGTATAGACCATCTGCTACATGCTGAAGGTTGAAACCTTTGGTGAAGGCTGCAGGAGCACCCCAAGATGAGCTGATCATTGTTTTATGTCGAGGTTGGTACCAAAAGTCATAGCCGAAGGAAGGACTATGCCCTGGTTTCTCCCACCTGAAGAAATACCATAGTAGCAGCTAAGAGAACAGTTCAATCACAAACGAGTTCTTTTTAGTGTTATTCTTTACCTTCCCTTTACGTTAAACTGGGAATCAAGGAGAAGAAATCCATTTCCTTTAGCATTTCCATCTTTGTCTCCGAGACATGACACCATTACATCACCGGAGGCAAGGCAGTGGGAGGTGTGCGGATATGCTAGGCCTGTCTTCTTAACAATATCGTCAGGCTGAACCACTTTATGCAATGAGGGAGCCTTGGGATATGTCTTTGTGTCAACCACATAGATACGACCGGATCTGAAAACAGTAATACGATTATTAGAGCAGTTCTTTACTCACAATAGTGCTATTTGTTACAGGAAAAAGGGAATTGAAAAAAATAAAACATAAAAGTAAAAACCACAGTCCCTTACACCAATGAAGGCAGGATCAGGAAACGCCGATCAGCTGACGGATCACCATGGCAGGAGCTGCAAGCGTTCCATCCAGAGTGATGGAGTTCGTCACCGATATACGGCACAGGTAGCCTGTGTATAACTTTAGAATATGTAGGCGAGTTCGGATCTACATCGACTGTGGCAAGGAAATCAGGCTTCTCTCTTCCAGTTCCTGCACATATACATAACCATAATTTGAAACTCAATTCTTTTTACAACTTCAAACTAAGAAAACTATTTCAAACCACAAATGTGAATTGCATAAACCAGAAACTGATAAAATCATTTGCGATGAATGACAGAAACAAAGTAGGTCTATGTTATCCAGGCTTTCATTTTCCCAAAAAAGGCCATCTACGAGGTTTATGTTGCAACACTAACCCAAATCCAAATCACACAAAAGCAAGTTGATAGTACATTTAGCGATAACAAATAATCAGCTCCTTGTGATTGAATTTTCTCGAGGAAAATGAGAGCTAGGAATTTTGGTAGCAGTCAATTATATTCCAATTTCCATCAATTTACTTTGTTTTTTTTATAGAATAAAATCTCAAAACTTAAACTTCACACACCCATTTAAACTACCGCACAGGTCTACATCCTATACTTATAATTGCATAAGCATCCATTACCACTTAGCTTTAAAATAAGCATTAAAAAATTTGTAAAAGATAAATAAAGAAAAGCATAAACTATCCCAACTACATATATGAAAGCAGTTTTCAAAGTGTTTACTATGATAAGTGCATTAAAAACAAAACTTAAGAAAAAGAAAAGCTCTCCCAACTACATATATGAAAGCAAAAATTCCTTTCAATCAATTATAAAATCAAGCAATAACTCAAACAACCCAGACAAACTGCAACCAACCCATTTATAAACAATCATATATAACTAACACAAAGAAAAGGAAGAAGAAGTACCAGTATAAACACAAGTAACATAAATAAGAGCTTCTCTAGGACCAGACATGGCTTCCAATGGAGTACCATATCCTGGTCCTGCAAGCTTGCAACACCCATTTCCTTCAACCATGGCGTAAAATCTCTCTTTATTTCTTTCTTGCTTTCTTGCAATTCCAGATTCACTCTATAAAAGAATTGGGAAAATCTCTGTTAATTATTTATGGTGACAAAAACTACTGGTAATGTAACGCCGAAAATCACTTCCGTAACAACGAGCGGGTTTTCTCACAAAAATTTGTCTGAATATAGACCTCGGTTTTGTCTCCATGCAACGTGTCTAAGTTCAATGTATCGAGATTCCCGACTTTGCATGATCCTTTGTCGGGATTCAATCTCTCATCTCACGGTCGATTCTTTGACACGTATTCTACGGTTTTGTAAATTACGGCAGACGTGTTCCTGCCGTGGAATCTTTTTCGGATAAAATAGCGGGAGCCTATTGGTAACGTTGCAAATGTTAAGTGACTTATGTCCCGCTGGTTTTGATTTTCTAACTGATTTGAATCTTATCTTTCAAATAAAATAATGTAAGATATGAACTGTTCCAGCCGTAACCTTCTTTATTTTAAATTATTTGAGATGTTGGATTTCCCTAGAAAACGTCCATATCTATAATCCATTTCTTTCAATCACTTCTGTCTTAACTTCCACCTTTTTATATGATCATCTTTTATTTTATTTATATTTGTAATGTAGTTTTTATATTTTAATTTATATTTCTTTCAATTGTTTTAGGAGTTACAGATGGGTCATAAATTTTCAGGGAGAGGGAAACATGTTTTTATCATTATATTAACATGTATGTTCATAAAAATTTAACGGGTTAAATAATAAATCTATTATTTTTGGGGACAAGGCTATTCATAAAAATTTAAAGGGCTAAATAGTAAATTTATTATTTTTGGGGTCAAGGTTATTGACTTTTTCCTTTTGCCTTCGCCCTTACCTTATCCAAATGATGATGGCTTGAGAATCACCCTCAATTACGAAGTGTCTAAACCCCGACTCACAAGCTAATTTCCAAGATCGAAGACATGCAACATCCTCAACACAAAAGAGATCTTGCATGGTCTCAATCAGGGCCATGGCAGCAATAAGAGCCTTCCCTATTCCATTTTGAGCAATTATTTTGATGCCATCAGTCCTTGACCATTAAGAAATGCATCTTAGGTGGTGATTCTTAAATTAGGATGAGATTGAGAGGAGATTCTTGGATAGGAGTAATAATTGAGATAGTGGGATATGCATATTAGCTTCATGGTAGTTAGGTAATTAATCGATCATCTCTTTAACTACTTGCATAGTCTACACAAAGAAAATAATAAATAACTAGGTTACTTATATGTTAAGTTAGGTTAGTTACTTTTGATATTTTTAAATTGGTTTGCATTAATATTCCTTAATTTGAATAGACTAGTAATTTCCTCGTGAGTAAGTTAATTGACTAGTGCGTTCCTTTATCAATCCCTGTGAAAGAATGATTTGTGGAGTACTTGCTTTAGTGTTCCATTGCGACACTATACTACAATTTGACACTACCATGCTTGTGGTAATGTCGTGCTTACACTGTGGATGTTTTTTGTGTGTTTTTTAGTAAGCATAAATGTGCGATCACTCTAATACTTAGGAAAGCTTCCTTATTATGTCTTCTCGCCATCGTGGGTAAGCCCAAATACCTCATTGGGTTTGAGATAATTTAAATCTCCATAATGTTACCAATATGTACATGAACCAAAGGAGACACACTTGCACTATAAAAAAAATCAAAGACTTGTTAAAATTCATACTTTAGCTAAAGTAAGCTTTATATTCTTGTATATTTGTCTTTATAAATGTTACCACTCGCCATTGTAGCTTCACCAAATATAATAATATTTTCAATGAAAAGCAAATGTGTATGTTAGCTCGATAATTCAGCTCAAAATCACCAAGAGGGGGTGAATTGACCTCTTAAAGATTTGTGGTTGCTAAGAAAAAGATAAAGACAAAGAACATTTCGATTTATAGTGGTTTGGCCCTAATTACCTACTCTACTATTGTAACGTATCAAACTCGACTCGATAAATTGGATCTGAATCTTAGGCGGTACTGGTCTCATACAATTAAAATTTAGTTCTACTTATACAAATTTTAATTGAATACAACTAATCAACTTTAAAATATCTTTAAACAAGTGCGTAAGTATAAACCATAAAGAAATCTTACTAACAAACATCAAGAAATTTGTTACAACTGCGATCAAATTGAGGCCTTAGCCTAATATAACTATCCCGCGAAAAGGTTTATATATATAAATATCAACTCAGACTCGATCCCACCGTCAAGCTCGCTTTGTATGTATAATAGCCCAATATACCACTTCTTCAGCATAGCCCTAGCGTTGTCCCTCCAGGCAAAGACCCTTAAAATCCACCTAAAACATAACACAGAGATAAGTTCAATGGAACTTAGTGAGGCAAATACCATTTACTTGAACCATACTTGCACGCTGTATTTAATGTTTCAAGAACCATCTTGTTGCTTTTATTTTTCCTCGAGTCTCTAACAAAAGTTGCCCTTATTTCTGCTTCTTTATTTACATTCATTACCATACCTTACTCTGAAACCATTCATTTCTCTTACTGCCTTTAAAACCTTACCTACATTCTTTATTCACCAGGCAATAATTTCCTTAAACTTTAGGAAGAGATCCATACACAGGTAATCGATACTTCCTTTCGAGTGCATCATGTTTACATTCATTTCCAGAACACATTCTCATTACTTCCTATAGATATGTTTTGTACTTACTGATATCACTGTTTGCCTTTAAATTTAATAAGAAATATGCTTATAACTCAATATAGAGTCTGCTACAAAAAGCATCCTTCATGGTATATTCTTGGGAGCCTTCTTAGAACACGCCATAAGAGTAACCCATTCGGTGCGTGCCATTAAAACTTTCTCTATAGGATCTTCCATAGAGGATATTCCTTCGTAACTTGCCACAAGGGCATATCCTTTATTTTTTGTTACGGAGGCTCTAAGTCCATAATCCGCTTTTCATATTGTTCATTCCTTATTCGTCAAGAATTCCATCCCTTTAGAATACGTAATAGAAATCATTTCTTTCTTTCAAGTTCTACCACAAAGGTGTTTCCTTCAGAAGGTTACCATAAAGGCCATTCTTTAGAGTGCGCCGTAAAGGCATTCTTTACAAGATCTGCCACGAAGGCTTCTATCTCTCAGAGTCACTACAAAGGCTTCCGTATCTTGGATCACCATAAAGGCTTCCACCTCTTAGACTGCCACAAAGGCTTCCATCTTTGGCGTGTTTATGACAGGGTTTCACCTAGAATCACATTCGGTGAGGTTTTCCCTTCATCGTTTTGGATCATGTAGAGAACCCCATTGGGTAATAACCTCAATTTGGTTCTTTCCATATGATGCCATAGCCCATCAACTATAGTCTTACACGATATAGTGCCACGGCCATGGGCTTTTCCTTTAAAGAACGTGTTTAAAGCCCTGACAGACCCCTTTTAGACTCTATCGTGGTGAATAGATACAGACTCACTTATTAGACCTTTTATGCATTGTACCAGACTTAACCTACCTCTCATCTTACACATCCCAGACATGCTCTTACAATCATACTATCGACTCTAGATTTCTTATCACATACTCTACACCTGTCAGATTCTTACAATTTTTACATGTAAATCTTATCCAGCATTCATATATCAACATACTTATCATACTATTCTTTTCTAAACTTAGTTCATGATTCATATGATTCTTTACAGGAAAATATAGAATAAACAAGTATACACACACTGTAGTTAACTTTGGGACTCACTTGATTTTCACCCACGGCAGTTACAAACTCTAGATCCAGACTTCACATATAATATCAACAACCACTACTGCTACATAACATGGTAATTTATTAGGATCTAATCAAATTTCCTCCCTTTAGCATCATTTCAAATACTAGAAATCCCTAAACAAAGCCTTATATAAGCTTTCTTACAGATCTACTAACTTAACATATGTATTTTTTTACAACATAATATAGAGGGTAAAAAATCTTACATTGACATGGAGCATATATAGGTAAAGATCCAAATCTACAACTTAGCTTAAGTGAAAGAAGGAAATATTTTAGGTTCTTTTAGATCTAGACAAAAATACTTCTTGAAGAAAGAAGAAGAAAAACTCCCATTTTTTACTCCTAATTATCTAGATATACAACCTTTGTCCCTATGGAAACTTGACACGCATCGTAATCTTGTTCAATCTGCTGTACAAGTGGTTTATAGCTGTAAAGAAATATGCATAAATACCCAACATATATATAATAATTTTATCGTTTGTTTCTAACATCCTTGTTAGAACGTAACCAGCACATTGACCAACCAAACTAGGTATACCATACTCTTCAGCGATAACTCGATTACCTGAAATTCCATAATACATTACCAAGCTCTTTCCTTAACAATTAATCCTTTTTAAGACAATCCCTCGCAATAATCCAATGCCTGCTACGTGCTCACTTCTAAATGCCAAGAGCATTAGCTGGGCGAATAGCACTCAAAGTGCTACTCGATTTATCCGCCAATTTTAGAACCCGCCAAAATCGAGTGTTACAACTAAGGATTTTTCCAAATTCACTAATTTGATAACCTTTGAGGATAATTTTTAACCTTAAAAACTTCCTTGAGGTTTCTACCCAAACCTTAAGATACAAACCCTCTCAAAGAGTAAACACAAATAACAAACTAAGAAGAAATCTTTACAAGATTCAATTGTTTACCAATTAAGCACTAATAAATAAGAAAACACTTGAGCTAAAAGAATATCAATGAAAGTTCATAAGTGTGTACAAGAAAAGTATGAAAGTTAAGCACAAAGGTTGATTGATTGATATTTTAGGTTTGAAATTGTCTCTTTTGTTGTTGTAGGATCTTTGGAAGCTAGTATTTATACCCCCTAATTGATTTCCAACTGTTATGGTTGTTGGAGATATGAATAAAGTCGTTGGGGATGTGAAAATTAATGCTTTTAATTCACCTACAATAGTGAGTATCAATACTAGCTAAAAAGGTATTGATAATTTTTACATTAAATGTATAATCTAGTGACTATTTGTAACACCCCTTACCCGTATCCGACTCTGAGACAGGGTACGAGGCATTACCTTACTAAAACCCATGACAACATACATTCTCGATTCAACAAAATCCATTCCAATTTAAAAACTTTTCAAAACTTATCTTACAGTCCTTAATATGGACATATGAAGCCCAAAACATGTTTTAGAAACAATTCGGGATTAATCTGAGTGCTTAGAAAACTTTCAAGAAAAACCACTAAATGCAGGGCACACGCTAGTGTGGATGGGTAACACGCCCGTGTAGCCTCTAGACATGGCCATGCTGAAGGCCTGTGTGGTTCACACGGCCTAAGCACCTAGAGACACACCCGTGCCCCTCGTCCATGTGGATTTATTTTCTAACATCGAACCTACAGGGGTTTTCACACGGCCTGGCACACACCCGTGTGCTCAGCCCGTGTCCCTCACACGGCCATGACACGCCCGTGTCGCAGCCCGTGTGCAAAAACCTTGGCATTCTGTTTCTGACATCAGTAACCATTTAAGGTCACACGGCCATGGCACGCGCCCATGTGCTAGGCCGTGTCTTTCACACGGTTGAGACACACGGTCGTGTCTCAGCCTGTGTATTTACTACTGGGCATTTAATTTTGTGAATTTAAGGTTCAGGGGACACACGGCCTAACCACACGCCTGTGGGGCGAACCATGTGTCACACACGGCCTAGACACACGCTTGTATGTCGACTTGTGTGGACAAATATAAGGCTATAAACCAAGCCTTTTGCCACCCCGAAACAAAGTCAAACACATACCAATCTTACCAACACATAACATGGCATAATACTTAACCAAATAACCACAATTAGACATTCTCACATTGACATATCATATCCTCAACCAAACAAAGTACACAGTTATAGAAATATCAACATTTCCAATATAAACCACTAGCAAATATTAGCCAATATCTTTGACCTTATACAAAATGAGGTATTTCAAAATCAAGCCAACACACTTGGCCCAAAATAAATTGACACTTAACAATGACTAGTCCCTATACATGCCATTTCTCAAAATGCTAGAAACTAACTATATCGAATGTTTTAGTTGATAGTATGAACGAAGTCTCCGACGTCTGTTGATCCACGAGCTAATTAGGTGGCACTATAAGTAAATGGAAAGGAGAGGGATAAGTATAAAGCTTAGTAAGTTACAAGTAAATAAAAGACAACAATTTACCATGCTATGATATGCTTTCAATACATCACAATTTGTGCATGATACAAAGAATGGCTACAAGCATAACTTACTTGTTTTCATCTTTTACTAATCATACAACATAATTTCGAGCTCACATTTCATACCATTCATATAGGTACCTACACCACTTATAAGGTCATCAAAATAGCTCTTGATCTTGATACAAAATTAAATTTCCCGTTGAACCATTTAGAATACGAAAGGATATTTAGTAAGATTCATACAAAGGGTGTAACACCCCTTACCCGAGTTTGACGCTGGAACCGGATACGAGGCATTATAGGACAATGGCACAACCAATCACTTAAAGTCAAACCATAAAATTTTGTTCCAAATTAAAACTTATTCTTAATATGTCATACAATCTTTAAAATGGGCCTACGAGACCTAAAACATAATTTTGGAGTGGTCTAGGACCAAACCGAGAACTTAGGAAAATTTTGGAAAATTTGGCTAAAAACAGGGCACACGCGTGTGTGAGACAAGGACACGCCCGTGTGGGCAGGCCGTGTAGGCAAGTCGTGTGGTCACACACGCTCATGCCCCTAGTCTGTGTGGAATTATTGCGAATTAATTTTTCATTTCAAACCTACAGGGGTTTTCACATGGGCGAGCATACGCCCGTGTCCTTCACACGACCTTGACACACCCGTGTTCTTACCCCGTGTGTAAAAACATGGGTAGTCTATTTATGACGTCAGCATGCAAATTTGGTCACATGACTATGGAACACGCCCGTGTGGGCAGACTGTGTGACATACTTATTCCCTGAAAACTTCATGCAAATTTCACACGCCCTACTCACATGGCCGTGATGGCCAATTGTGTGGCCTTAAGTTAGGCTATTTTCCAGGCCATTTCATACCCCAAAACAGATATAAACTTATACCATTTTTATCACAACACACCATAACACTTTTAGACATTCATTATAACCATATTTAACATTTAATCATCACATATCAATTCATCCACACACAAGCAAACCAACTATTTCATGAATTACCTCATATAGATATACAAACCAATATCATCATTTGCCATATTACATGGCCTTAGTACAAAATGATTTATCAAGAGATATGAACTCACATGATAGCCAAACTACTTTGACACTTATAAAACAACCAAGTCTCTGTACATGCCATAATTCAAAAATACATTTCAATATACCAAAACGGGTCTTGATAGTGTGGATGATCCTCCGACGCTTCCCGAATTCTAAGCTGGTTTGGCAATACTATAAGACAAGGGGGAAAGAAAAGAGGTAAGCTTTTAAGTTTAGTAAGTTTATATGCAAATAATTGGCCTTATAATAACATTCTTAATTCAAAGATCAAAATTTAACATAACAAACTTTTATTGCTCATCATGATTTCATTTACTCACTTTAACCTTACCAATATTCACATACACTACATGTAATTTGTTTACCCATGCACATACTCACATACACCCTTGCTCACATATACACTTGCTCAGATAAGCACTTGGAAGAAGGATTGGAAGAAGGCTTGGAAGAAGGCTTCTCGAGTCCCTCCTCCCTGACAAACTGTAATGGGTATTTCACTACTATCTGGTGGCACCGTCCCTTCTGCGTGAGCGGGCGCGTTACTTTCCATATCATCTACACTAGCTCGTTCGAGATTCATAACAATAAAAGAAAAACATTTTAAAATTATCAGGAGTCGTCACACTATCAAAATATAAGTATGGCATGTATAGCTAGACTCTTACTCATGCTGAATATTTCGAGAACTGACTAAACTCTTGCTCTGATACCATAAATATGAACTCTAGATTAAAGTATTGCTAGAATAAGCTAAATCAAGTTACTGAGACTCTAAAAACGTAAAGAACATTAAAAACGAGGCTTGGATGCATAAGCTAAATCAAGTTACCGAGACTCTAAAAACGTAAAGAACATTAAAAACGGGGCTTGGATGCACTTACTATGAGCTTGAGAAGTTGAAGAAACCCTAGCTATGGTGTCCCCTTGAAGTTTTGGCCTAATGAAGAAGATAGACAACATTTTGCCATCTTTTTCCCTTTTTAATCTTTTAATTACCAAATGACTAAAATGCCCTCCATTATAAAATTTTCTATCAATACTTTAATACATGCATCTAATCACTCGGTAAATTATAAAAATTAATTGGAATAAATTTTTCTATCTCGGATTCGTGGTTTCGCAACCATTGTTCCATTTAGGCCTTATTTCGGGATGTTACATTTCTCCCCCTTTAGGAATTTTCGTCCCCGAAAATCTTACCTGTGAATAGATTTGGATACTGTTTCGCATAGCCTCTTTGGGCTCCCATGTAGCCTCGTCTACCCCATGCCTATTCCATAATACTTTCACAATGCAATACTTTTGTTCCTTAGTTGCTTAACCTCTCGAGCTAAAATTTTTACCGGCTCTTCACCGTAAGTCATGTCTTGCTGAATTTCAACCTCTGTCTGTGAAATCACATGTGACGGGAATGCTAACAACGTAACATGGACACATGGAACACATCATAAATCTTCTCTAACTCTATCGACAGAGCTAATCGATATGCTAATGGCCCAACTTTTTCAGTCACTTCAAACGGTTCAATAAAATGTGGACTTAGTTTGCCTTTCTTGCCAAATCTAAAGACTTTCTTCCACGGGGATACTTTCAAGAACACTTTGTCACCAACTTGATACTCAATCTTTTTCCTTTTCAAGTCTGCATAAGACTTCTGTCTATCTGAAGCTGCTTTCAAGCAATCTCTAATAACTTTCACTTTCTCTTCAATTTCTTTAACTAAATCAACCCCGTAAATCTGATTTTCTTTAAGCTCTGTCCAATACAAAGGTGTATGACATTTATGTCCATACAAAGCTTAATAAGGTGCCATCTTCAAACTTGACTAGTAACTATTATTATAGGCAAACTCTACCAACGGTAAATATTTCTCCCAACTACTTTGAAACTCTAAGACACAACATCTGAGCATATCCTTAAGTATCTGAATAACTCTCTCTGAGTAACCATCGGTCTGAGGATGGAAAGCTGTACTAAATCTCAACTTTGTGCCCAAAGCTTCCTGTAACTTTTTCCAAAATCGTGAAGTGAATCTCGGGTCTTTATTTGAAATAATCAATAACGGTACTCCATCTAGTCTGACTATCTCTGAAATATACAACTTGGCCAACTTGTCAAGTGAATAATCATACGAACTGGAATAAAATGAGCCGACTTCATTAGCTTATCAATCACAACCCATACTGTATCTTTCTTTCTCGGTGTCAACGGTAATCCTGTCACAAAATCCATGGCAACTTGGTCCTATTTCCACTCAGGAACTAACACAAGCTGCAATAATCCTGAAGGTACCTAATGTTCAACTTTTACCTGCTGATAGATGAAGCATCTAGAAACAAACCCTGAGATATCTCTCTTCATTCCTACCCACCAATACATTTTCTTCAAATCATTATATATCTTTATACTACATTGATAAATAGACAAGGAACTGCTATGTGCTTCCTCTAAGATCTTTCAAATAATCTCATCATTCTTTGGTACACATATCCGATTTCTGAACATTAAACAACCGTCAGAACTGATCTGAAAATCTGACTCTATACCCGACTCACACTGAGCTCTTTTGGCTTGCAACTCATTGTCATCTTTCTGAACTTCACAAATTTCTTCAAGAAATATTGGCTTAGCTCTTAATTCAACTAAGATAGAACCATCATCTAATAAGGTTAAACTAGTGTTCAAAGCTCTTAATACAAATAAAGATTTTCTACTCAAAGCGTCAGCAACTACTTTTGCCTTACCCGGGTGATAATCGATCACTAGTTCATAATCTTTAATCAACTCTAGCCATCTTGTTTGCCTCAAGTTCAAATCTTTCTAAGTCATCAAGTATTTCAAACTTTTATGATCAGTAAATATCCAACATTTCTCACCATAACAAGTGATGTCTCCAGATTTTCAACACAAATGCAATGGCAGCTAGTTCTAAATCATGTGTCGGATAATTTTTCTCATGTGGCTTTAGCTGTCTAGAGGCATAAACAATTACCTTTCCTTCCTGCATAAATACACAACCTAGTCCATTCAAGGACGCATCACTGTAAATCACAAACTCTTTACCCGGTTCTGGTTGTACTAAGATAAGAGCTTCAGTCAACAATGCCTTTAACTTGTCAAAACTCTGCTGACACTTTTCAGTCCATTCAAACTAGACATCTTTCTGTAGCAATCTTGTCAATAGGGTAGCTATCATAGAAAATCCCTCTACAAATTGTCTATAATAATCGGCGAGACCAAGAAAACTTCTGACCTTTGATACATTCTTAGGAGGCTTCCAATCAACAATGGCTGAAATCTTGCTCAGATCAACTCTAATACCTTCACCTGAGATGTCCAAGAAAACCAACTTTCCGTAACCAGAACTCACTTTTCCTAAACTTGGCATAAAGCTGATTATCTCTCAAAGTCTGTAAAATTGTTCTCAAATGCTTTAAATGCTTAGTCTCATCAGGAGAATAAATCAAGATATCATCAATGAACACAACTACAAATTTATCCAAGTAAGGTCTGAAAATTCAATTTATTAAGTCTATGAAAATGGCAGGAGAATTAATTAAGCCAAATTGCATCACAAGGAACTTATAATGGCCATACCTAGTCCGGAAAGCAGTCTTTGGAACATCTAACTCTTTGACTCGCAACTGATAATATCCGGATCTCAAATCTATCTTGGAGAACACAGTAGCTCCCTTCAATTGATCAAACAAATCATCAATTCTAGGCAGTGGATACTTGTTCTTAATAGTTACCTTGTTAAGCTGCCGATAATCTATGCATAATCTCATCAAACCATCTTTCTTTTTCACAAAGAATACTGGTGCACCCCATGGTGAACAACTAGGTCTTGCAAAGCCTTTATCTATTAATTCCTGCAACTGAACTTTCAATTCTTTCAATTCTGTTGGAGCCATTCTATAAGGACCAATAGAAAGGGGTGTTGTACCCGGAACCAACTCAATACCAAACTCAACTTCTCTGATAGGAGGCAAACCTGGTAGGTCTTCCGGAAACACATCAGGAAACTCACATACCACAGACACTGGTTCAATTTTCAACTTTGGACCTTTAGTTTCAACTTAATGAATTTCTTTCCACAATTCACTATCACATCATGTGTAGTCAACCAATCCGTACCAAGAATCACATGAAACTCATCAAATGACAATAGCATGAGATCGGCCGAAAAACAGTAACCTCTAATCATCAAAGGGCAATTTTTACATACTTTGTCTACTAATACATACTGACCTAATAGATTCGATACTTTAATCACAAATCCCGTAGACTCTATGGACATGTTCATGCCAGGCATCAATTTTATGCAAACATAGGAATGGTCAAACCCGGATCAATCAAAGCAATAATATTAATATCATGAAGAGAAAATGTACCCGTAATTACGTCGGGGGAGGATGCCTCTTTACGAGCACGGATAGCATATGTCTTTGTAGATGCTCTAACATCTGGTCTCATTACTGAATCTCCAGATGCACCTCTACCTGCCCCTATTCCCGAATTTCTCTAAGGTCTACCTCTAACAGGGGCATTACTTGATGTTACACTTGATATTACTTCTCTTTTAACCATCTCAGGACACTCCCGAATGAAATGATTCGGTGCACCACATCAGAAACAACCAGTCTCAGTTGCTCGACATTGACCTGGATGACGTCGACCACATTGATGACACTCGGGTCTATTAGGCTGAATACTACCAACACTCGCAATTGAAGTGGTCTGAGCTTTTTGACCCATAAATCTTCTACCTCTGTTTCGGCTAGAATACCCTGCTGAAAAATTAGATCTCATAGAGAACTCTTTAGGCCTCTTGAATGTAGACTGAAATGACTTGCTCATCTGTCTTTTCTTCATGTCTTGCATCTCAATTTCAGCTTTACCCTTTCCTTTCAGCAACTCCTCTGCCTTACAAGCTCTTTCAACTAAAACGACAAAGTCTTTTATTTCTAGAACATCGATTGATAGTCGAATATCATCATTAAGCCCATCTTCAAATCTCTTGCACATAATAGCTTCAGTTGATACACACTTTCGAGCATAATTGCTGAGTCTGACAAATTCGCGTTCATATTCAGTCACTGTCATCTTACCTTGCTTTAGTTCAAGGAATACTTTTCTTTTCTGGTCGATGAACCTTTGACTAATGTATTTCTTACGGAACTCCTCCTAAAAGAAATCCCAGGTAACCCGTTCTTTCGGTACTACTGACACAAGTGTCTTCTACCAATGGTAGGCCAAATCTCGTAAAAGTGATACAACACACTTTATGTACTCTTCAGGTGTGCAAGATAACTCATCAAAGACCCTGATAGTATTCTCGAGCCAAAATTTAGCTTTCTCTGCATCGTCATCTTTAGTAGCTCGAAACTCTTCGGCCCCTTATTTTCTAATTTTATCAACTGGTGGCTTCTCTCTTCTGACTGTATCTATAACTGGGGAAGCTACATAGGTAGTTTGAGGATCATGAGGGGGTGGAGGTCCAACGGCTGGATTCGTACGAACGAACTTCGCAAACCATTCGTTCATAGCTTAGAAGAAGGCTTCTCGAGCCCCTCCTCCTTGACTAACTATAACGGGCCTTTGACTACTATCTGGTGGCACCGTCCTTTCTGTGGGAGTGGGTGCGTTACTCTCCACATCATCTACACCAGCTCGTTAGGGATCTATAACTATAAAAGAAAAACATTTTAAAATCGTCAGGAGTCGTCACACTATCAAAATATAAGTATGGCATGTATAGCTAGACTCTTACTCATACTAAATATTCCAAGAACCGACTAAAATCTTACTCTAATACCAATAAATGTAACACCCCTTACCCAAGACTATCGTCGGAGTCGAGCACGAGGTGTTACTAGACTCATCTTACTAGTTCAGGGCATAAAAATTTACTTTTAAAATTAATTCACTCACATTCATCCAATATATCCCAAAAAAAGGCCCTCACGGCCCTAAAATATGCAATTGAAATGGTTCAGGACCAAATCGAGAACATTAAAAAATTTTCCAATTACTTACACAAATCAAAACAATTTATTTCACTATTCATAATAAACTGTCCACCTGTGTAACAGTCACTAAATTAATTATAACTCGAGTTAAAAAACTCAAAATTTAAATCCGTAAATATTTCCTAAAACTAGACTCATATATCTTCTTACCATAATTTTTCCAAAATTTTTGGTTTGGCCAATTAGTACAGTTTATTCATTAAATTTCCCCTGTTTCATAATCCAGTGGACCTAACCTCTCTTCACTAAAAATCAGTTATCTCTTTATACAGAATCCAGATATTGTTTCTGTTTATTTCTATTAAAAATAAACTCACTAAGGAATCTAGACATATAAATTATGACTCATAATTCTTTTTTTTTTATAATTTTTAGTGAAATTCTAACTTCGGAATAGGGGATCACGAAGTCACTCTAAACCAGTCTTGTAAGAGTTTAAATATCTTAAAATACAGACTTCCTTTGGTTGCTCTATTTCTTTCCTATGAAAATAGACTCAATAAGATTTAATTCTATATATCATTCACCATTTAATTCCATTCCTACAATTTTTAGTGATTTTTCAGAATAACATCATTGCTACTATCAATGAGGCATACATAATATCAGTTAGGCAGACATAATATCAAAACATGTTCTTAATTAGCCATTTCAATATCTAATCATTATCAAGTATTCACATGTCATTCTTTACTCATATCATAACTACATACACACAAAATGGCCAAGTCCCTATACATGCCATAACTTAAAACGTTTCGAATCACAAAATACCAAGATAGCCCTTTGATAGTGTGAAATGATCTCCGACGTCCTTACGATCCCTGAGTTGGCTTGGCTATACTATAAAAAGAGAGAAAGGAAAAGGAGTAAGCATAAAGCTTAGTAAGTTTACATGTAAATAAATAACAACATTTTAAGTGAATTATCAATATAACTTTAACCTTCAAACTCAATATGCACAAGTCTTGAATTTTCTTACCTGAACCTTTCAAACATGAACTTATCTTACCTTTCCTTGAGTATACTTTTTAAATTTCCCATTGAACCACTTGGAATACTAAGGATACACTGGTACTTTTCCTTTTTAGACTTACCATTGCCATGTCTTGACATGGTCTTACGTGGTATCCTTGCCTTATGAACTCACCATTGCCATGCCTTGGCATGGTCTTACATGGGATCTTTGCCTTATAGTAGCTTATCAGTGCCATGTCTTGACATGGCCTTACATGATTTCCTTACCTTGTAAAACTTACCAATGCCATGCCTTGGCATGGTCTTACTTGGTATCCTTAAATCCTAATGTTATGACATTTGTATCCTACATATTCTTAAGGTTCAACCTGGACATTTAAGTATCATTTCACCATTAATTCCTACTTGAGTCATCAATGAGTAAATTCACAAAATAAATATATAGATGCTGAAAAATAATAGTATTAAATATAAATAACAAAACATTGCATTTATTTACCGCAAACTTACCTCGATACAAAATACGATCAAATATTTTGATTTAGTCCTCAACCTTTTTATTTCCCCGGTCTAACCCCGAATTTTGTTCTTCTTGATCTATAATAGAAAATTTAGTTTATTTAATGCTCACATTTATCAAAATAGTCCTTAACTATTTTTTTGGAAAAATTATGATTTTGCCCCTAAACTTTTACATATTTATACTTTTGCCCCTAAACTTTTTCATATTTATACTTTTGACCCAAAGCTCAGAAATTAAACTTTATCCTTAATTTTCATGTTTTAGGACATGTTGATAATTTTTTTTCTTCTATGGCTATCAATTTCTCACTCTAACTTCTACTTATGAACATTAGGTATTTTTTTGATTATGTCATTTTACTCGTTTTTGCTTAAAATCGCTTAGCACAAGTTGTTTAACATAATTTCAAGCTTCATGTTCTACCATGAAACATCAAAATAAACACATTTCACTTATGGATATTTTTCCAAATATGAACCCTAGGTTAAATTATTGCTAGAATAAGCTAAATCAAGTTACCGGGACTCCAAAAACGTAAAGAATATTAAAAACGGGGCTTAGATGCACTTACTATGAGCTTGAGAAGTTGAAGAAACCCTAGCTATGGTGTCCGCTTGAAGTTTTGGCCTAATGAAGAAGATGGACAACATTTTGCCATCTTTTTCCCTTTTTAATCTTTTAATTACCAAATGACTAAATTGCCCTTCATTATAACTTTAGTTATTTTTATCTATGTATGTCCATTTTTTTCCATGAAAACCTAATAGTCTAATTACCATTTAAGGACCTCTACTTCAATTATGCTCTTTAATTTATTCCTTTCCTATCTAGAACTCATATTTATTAACTTTTTCAAACAAGCCCTAATAGGCAAATTAAACATGTAATTCATAAAGTTTTCTATCAATACTTTAACACATGCATCTAATCACTCAGTAAATTATAAAAATTAATCAGAATAAATTTTTCTATCTTAAATTCGTGGTTTCGCAACCACTATTCCATTTAGGCCCTATTTCAGGATGTTACAATATAGCTTGAGTTAGTAATGGTTGGTTTATTATGAAAGCATTATATGATATGTCTTTTTATGGTAAATTTGATGAGTGATACATGGAATGTGTGATGTTTTAATGTGGTCATTTTATAGGTTTCAATTGTGATTGAAATGGTAAGTTGAAATAAGTATTGAATTGGATCATATTGGTATATATTTGGATGGTGCAAATTGGCATGAAATTTTGTTGATTATGAATTGGTATAAATGTTTTTGTTTTGGCTGAATTGGTTGCTCATTTGGTATATGAAATTGTTGTAAATTGGTGCTTATAGGTACAAGAGAAATATGTGGGGAAAATGTGCCTTAAACCAAGCCTACTTTGTGCCACACGGCCAGAGCACACGGGCATGTGTCTCGACCGTGTGACCCCTATTTTGTGGTTAGCTAGTCAGTATATAGCACGGGCTAGACATACGGGCGTGTCTGGTGTCTGTGCAAATAAACTAGGTTAGCACACGGGCCAGACACACGGCCGTGTCTGGTACCCGTGTAGCCAAATTAGGATGACACACGGCCCAGACTCACTGGCATGTCTAGCAACCGTGTGGCCAAGTCAGTAAGTATACCCTATTTTCACACGGCCTGGACACATAGGCGTGTTTGGTGCTCGTGTGAGGCACACAGCCTGGGCACAAAGCCGTGTGACCCAAATATGAAAATTTTCTTAAGTTTTCCTACAACTTTTGCATGATATCAAATTAGTCCCTATAATATGATTAGAGTTTTATAAGTCCGTTTATAGCATGATTTGATTATGAATGCTTGAAAAGCTATTGAATTATGATGATTTACGATATATGTTTGATGTTACATTATTTTGATTTGAGTTACAAGTTTGGTAATACCCCTTACCTATTTCGGCGATGGTTACAAGATAGGGGTGTTACATTTTATTGGTATCAGAGCTACGGTTTAGTCGATTCTAGGATTACCGTAGTGTATACGAGTCTAGCTATACATGCCATAATTATAAACTATGATAGTGCGATATCTCCCAATACCTTCTGAAATGTGTTTTATATAGTAAATGGATCCAAATCGAGTAATAGCTCACGATGTTGAAAGTAATGCGCTAGCTCCCGCTCAAGGGACTACGCCTACCGAATCAAGCCCCGCTATGGGCAGCCAATGAGAAGCTAAACAAGCTTTCTTCCACATGATGTCTGAATGGTTTACTGAATATGTTCAAGCTAACCTGACTGCTCAACAACCTCCACCCCCTCCGATTCCCCAACCAAACCCTAAAGTTATCCGAGGTATGGATTTTTTAAGATTGAATAGACCTCCTGTTGATAAAATATGTAAATATGGGGCCAAAGAATTTCGAGCTACAGCTAGTGATGATGCTGATAGAGCCAAACTCTGGCTTGAAAATACGATTAGAGTTTTTGATGAATTAGCCTACACACTTGAAGAATGCTTGAAATGTGCTATTTCATTGTTGCGAGATGCCGCATATCAGTGGTGGAATACCTTAATATCAGTTGCTCCACGAGAATGAGTTAATTGGGATTTCTTTCAGACCAAATTCTAGAAGAAGTATCGATCGGAAAAGAAAAGAATTCTTTGAGCTGAAACAGGGTCGAATGACTGTAACTAAATATGAAAGAAATTTCATACGACTCAGTAAATACACTCATGAATGTGTCTCCACTGAAGCCATAATGTGTAAAAGATTCAAGGATGGATTGAATGAAGATATCTAATTGTTAGCAGGGATTCTCGAGTTGAAAGAGTTTGTAGTTCTGGTTGATAGGGCTTGTAAAGTCGAGAAACTTGCTAAAGAGAAATGAAAAGCTGATTTTGACTCGAGAGAATCCAGAAAGAGATTTGCGAGTAAGTCACATTAGTTCGGATCAAAGAAATCAAAAGACTATCATCCCCGTTCCATTATTTTTGTGAGTGTAACAATCAGAGATAGAGATGCAAGATCATTTAATCTGAAGCCCTAGATGACATCTGTTGCTAGTGTGAGTAGTGTGAGAAATTTAAGACTTGATTGCAAGCATTGTAATAGAAAGCACTTTGGTGAATGCCGATTGAAAAGTGGAGCATGTTTTAGATGTGGGTCACTAGATCATTACCTCAGAGACTGTCCAGAGAGATCGACTACTGTTAAAGAGCAATTCGTAAAAGTTAGCAATACTATTGATCGAGGTAGACCACCTCCGAATATTGGGAATCAGAGTGGAAATCGTAGTGCTACAAGAGATTCAAATCTTAGATCTGATACACGCGCTCTTGCTCGATCCTATGCTATACGTGCACACGAGGAAGCCTCGTTGCCTAATGTTATTACCGGGACTTTTTCTCTTTTTAACACTGATATTGTTGCGTTGATAGATCTTGGATCAACTCATTCATATATCTGTATGGAACTGGTGTTTAAAAAGAGTTCACATGTAGAGTCTACAGATTTTGTAGTTAAAGTATCAAATCCGTTACGTAAGTCTGTTTTAGTTGATAAAATATGTAAGAAATGTCCATTGACGATTTGGGAATACTATTTTCTGGCCGACTTGATGCCCCTACCATTTGACGAGTTTGATGTGATACTGGGCATGGATTCACTGAATATGCACGAAACGGTTGTTAATTACAGACGAAAGAGTATAGAGTTGAAATGTTAGAACGGTGAAATTCTTCGAATTGAATCAAATGATTCGAGTGAGTTACCGATTGTGATATCCAATATGCAAGCTCAGAAATGTGTGAAAAAGGGCTATGATACATATTTAGCATATGTACTAGATATTAAAGTATCAGAATCGAAGCTTGAACCTGTACCGGTTGTTTGTGAATTTCCAGATGTATTTATAGAAGAACTACTGGGTTTAACACTGATCAGAGAGGTTGAATTTGGTATTGAGTTGTTACTGGGTACAACACCGATATCAATAGCTCCGTACAGAATGGCACCTACTGAATTGAAAGAATTAAAAGGACAGTTGCAAGAATTAACCGATAGAGGATTTGCACGACCAAACTTCTCACCTTGGAGTGCTCCAGTGTCATTCGTGAAAAAGAAAGATGGGTCAATGAGAATATGTATAGACTACAGGCAGCTAAATAAAGTGACTATAAAGAATAAATATTCTTTACCTCGAATTGACAATTTGTTTGATCAATTAAAATGGGCTACAGTATTTTTAAAGATCGACATGAGATCGAGATACTACCTGTTGCGGGTTAAAGATTCTGATATACCAAAAACTGCTTTCAAAACACGGTACGGTTACTATTAATTCTTAGTTATGCCTTTTGGTTTGACTAACGCTCCTGTGGTGTTTATGGATTTCATGAATCATATATTCAAACCGTATTTAGACAAATTTGTTGTTGTGTTCATTAATGACATTCTGATCTATTCACGTGATGAGACGAAGCATACCGTACATTTGAGAATTGTGCTACAGACTTTGAGAGATAAGCAATTATATGCTAAGTTCAGCAATGTGAATTTTGGCTTCAAGAAGTTAGATTTCTAGGTCATATTGTTTCAGAAGAAGGCGTCAGAGTTGATCCAAGCAAAATATCTGCAATTTTAGACTGGAAACCACCAAAGAATGCATCTGAGATTAGATGTTTCCTGGGTTTAGCAGGTTACTATTGGAGATTTGTTAAAGGATTCTCGATGATTGTAGTACCGTTAACTCGATTCTCCAAAAAGATGTGAAATTCGAATGGACTGATAAGTGTCAGTAGAGTTTCGAACAGTTGAAAGCACTGTTAACAAAGGCACCAGTTTTAGTTCAACCTGAATCGGGTAAAGAGTTTGTAATTTATAGTGATGCGTCGTTAAATGGACTGGGTTGTGTATTGATGCAAGATGGGAAAGTTATAGCTTATGTTTCGCGACAGTTGAAACCACACGAGAAGAGCTATCCGACTCATGATCTCGAGTTAGCCGCTATAGTTTTTGCATAACTCTTGGGTTAATCTGTTACCTTTCTAATGCTATTCTTTACTTGTCAACCATTCTCAATCTTTGATCATGCTTATGACTATTCTACCACTAAACTCTTTGATTCCATACTTAAGAACTTAATCAACATGATTCCCATAAATTTTCATTATAAACACCTCATCGGTAAGGGGGTGAGGTCGTACAGCCTCTGACTCAATTTTCACATATACACACATATGACATAACACTCATCAGAATCACATATCATCGCAGTTTTACTATTCACTTAAGATAAATTGGCATTCATATCTATGGTGCACAAAATTTCTGATTACTTCATTCAAACATACGCACTCATTCATACATTCTATGCATTTTATATACCCTTACTTATCACATTTACTAAATCATTTTAGTATAGTATGTAATATCATATAAAGGCCAAACAAATATGTACGAGCATATCACCATATGAACTTTCATATCACACATTATCACATATAATTTACGAATTCTTATTCATACCTTTTCTAATTTTGACTCATTATAACTGCACTTTATTCAAATACTTTAGTACTACTATCATATGGTCAGATGTAGCTCGTTTGGAGATTACCTCTGTCTAAACAAGATGGTCCTCATTTGCGTCGAGAGACATCACACTATCACAAATTTGTGGCATGTATAACTAGAATCTAACACTTGCTATGTTAGTTCGAGAACCAACTAAATCATAGCTCTGATACCACTAAATGTAACGCCCCTCACCTGTAACTGTTACCAGACACGGGTACGAGGCATTACCGAACAACACTCACACAGTCGTTTGATTTCGACACATAATTTTCGTGTAAAATTTAAAACTTTTTCATTTATATACATAACATCCACATTATGGGCCTACGAGACCCAAACGATATATTAGGTATGATCCGGGATCAAACCGAAACTTTTCGATCACTTATGAAAATTTTCACTCAAAACAGTGTCACACGCCTGTGTAACTCGGGACACGCCCGTGTGGGCCGTGTGGTCACACACGTTCGTGTCCTAGCTCGTGTTAAAAATACCAAGTATTCTGTTTATGACGTTAGCATACCAATAAGGACACGGCCAATTCATACGCCCATGTGATAGGCCGTGTCCTCTACACCGCTAAGACACATGGCCGTGTCTCTGCCCGTGTGACCAACACTTAGGCTATTTTCCAAGCCCCTTTTTATTGTTCTTAATAAATTACACTCCAATACATTTCATAGACACATATCATACCCTTAATTGCTCCTAAATTAACCATTAAATACGTGTAATATACCCAACTACATCAAAGCATTTCCACAAGCATGCATAAAATAGGCTTACATACCTATAACCAATATGAGCCATATCTCATGGCCTTATACAATTGAGTAACATAAGCCAATACATCTGGCCAAATCATAAGAATACATTTTTACTAATAATTGAATCTTAATACATTCCACTCACTCGAAAGCAATTAAGGTTTATTAGTACCTCGACTTGATAAATTGATAGTGTGATGCTGCCTCTAGCGATCTCCAACCCTGAGCCAACCTGACAACACTAAGAGAAATGGAAGAGAGGATGTAAGCTTTAAAGCTTAGTAAGTTGGCATATAATAATAAACAATTAAATTAACAAAATGTTTCCATTTTTCAAAAGGTATTTTTAAGAATAAAATCATTGTATACATGTTTTCACTTTTTACACATGTTCAGCTTAGGCAGTTTTCTGAGTCACAGTTGCTAAATTAATTATATCTTACGTGCAGAACTCAAAATTAAGTTCTGTAAATTTTCCCTGAAACTAGAATCATATGCCTTCTTGCTATAAAATTTTTAGAATTTTTGTTTTGGCCAATTAGTACAGTTTATTCATTAAATATTCCCCTGTTTCACAGTCCAGCAGACCTGACCTCTCTTTACAAAAAAAATGATTATCTCATTATACAACATTCAAAAGATGTTCTTGTTTGTTTCTTCTAAAAATAGACTCAATAATAAATCTAACCATATAAATTATTTTCCATAATTATTTTTTTTAAAATTTTAATGATTTTTCCAAATCAAAACAGGGGATCACGAAATCAATCTAAACCAGTCTTACAAAAATTTAAATAACTTAGAATATAGAATTCTTTTACTTGCCCTGTTTGTTTTATATAAAAATAGGATCAATAATATTTAATTCCATATCTTATTCAGCTTCTAATTCAATATCTATCATTTTTGGTGATTTTTCAAAGTCACTCATCTGCTGCTATTTTAAACTGTTTATCCCAAATTTCACCTCTTTCACTAAAATTCCTTATTATCAACTTTCAAAATAACCCATATATTCATATCACGACACTTATTTCTACATTTTCACATCAAAATTTCATTTAGAAAACTTTCTCCCGATGAACACTTCGGAATGTAACAATATCCGGTTGTTTTAGCACATAGCTCCATCTTTTGTAATTGATACCCAACTTTGTGGTATGCGCACATAGCACCACACTATTAGGCTAACACTGTATGGCATATGCACTTAGCGCCACTTTTCGAATTAACATGTATAACCGTGGCATATCCGCAGAGCACCACGGTACATGTATAACCGTGGAATATCCACTTAGCACCACGTTAATAAATCAACATGTGTAACTGTAGCATATCCACTTAGCACCACGTTACATGTAGAACCATGGTATATCCACTTAGCATCACGTTTTTCCATTTCAAAGATTCAATCGAGATTTCCTCATTTAACCCCAATTCACAGTTTATATCAATTAGTTGTACAATACAAAAACTTATTTCACATGTCGTAATAAAATATCATAACATAATAAAAACAATACATTATTTACATATAAACTTACCTCTTATTAACCTTACCAAGGTTCGATCATATAATGAGCATGTTACTTATAATTTTTCACATACATACCTACACTTACTCATAAGATTTCATATTCACACTTACACATATAGATGCATCATGGTATGAAACATATTTATACATTAATTCATTTTCACTTTCCATTACACTTTAACATACCATTTTATTTCGCGTTGAACCATAAGGAATTCTAAAGGGTACACAGGTAAAGGCACAAGGTGCCACACATATTGTAGCCAAAGCTACCACTGATATGTAGCCGAAGCTACCATTGATCATATAACACTGGAGTTATCCTCGAGCCTGCTCATACAAGTTGTCAGTTTAAGGTTAATATACAGTGCTGCTCACACAAGCTGTCAGGTGTCTGCAACACATGTAAGATCACCCAGCCACTAATATAACACAATGAATCAGCATCCGGGATACACTATCACAATGATACACTGGGGTCTCTAGTGACATGTCACTTGTATCCTATTCAAATTCTAAGGTTCAATCGGGACTTTTTCACACTTATCAACTTTTAGTCAATACACACTTAATCACATATCTTTTGATAACAACAAATTTCACATAACAACTATATTCATAAATGGCACTTTGAACACATGATTTCAATTCAAATTCATGTATCATAAACATACATTTATATCATTTATTGTAAAAAGTACCTTAACCATTTAATTCAATATATTCAATTCAACATACTAATTTAGGTTTCAAACATAAATAACAATAACATTGCATTATTATTAACATACCAAGTTTCCTCGAACGCAAAAACAGCTATAAATCTCAATTTAGCCCATAATCTTATTCCTCCTCGTTCTAAGCCCTAATTTCGTGTTTTCTTTATCTAACATATCAAATAACACTCATTAAAAATCACATTACTCACATTAATCTAAAAATCACATTTTAAAAATTTTACATTTTTGCCCCTAAAGTTTGTCAAAATTATGCTTTTGTCCCTAGGATCGTAAATATATTTTTATTCAATTTCTTTGCATTTTAGGCCTAACTGAACCATTTTGTAAATATAGCAGCCCACAATTCTCATTAAAACTCACACTTATGACTAATTTTATAACTTTTACGATTTAGTCCTTTTGGATGTTTTCGTCGAAAATCACTCAGTAAAAACCGTTTCTCTAACCATAAACATGCATAATCTACCATAATTCATCAAAATGTACAATTAGTCAACATGGGTCAAATTTTAAAATCAAACCATAGCTCAAATAAATGGTAGAAATAGAGAGATAATGTTACCAGGATTTTAAAAACGTAAAAATAATTAAAAACGGGGCTCGAATGAACTTACGATCGAGCTTGGAAGCTTGAAAAACCCTAGCCATGGTTTCTCCATGCTATATTCAGCCTTGAGGAAGAAGATGAGCAAATTTTTGCTTCATTTTCCCTTTTTAATTCTTTTAAATTACTAAATGACCAAAATGCCCTTAAAGACTTTTCTTTCAAATTTGTCTTATTCATGCCCATTTTTGTCCAACAATTTAACTAATAGTCTAATTACTATTAAGGACCTTAAATTTAAAACTTCATAACAATTGGACACTTCTAACATGTGGAACTCAACTTTTGCACTATTTACAATTTAGTCTTTTTGACTAAATTGAGTGCCCAAACGTCGAAATTTTCGAACGAAATTTTCACAAAATCTTCTCGTGAAATTGTAGATCATAAAAATATAATAAAAATAATATTTTCCTTATCGGATTTGTGGCCTTGAAACTACTGTTTCGATTAGGCCCAAAATCAGGATGTTACATAAAGTATGCCGATAGTGCCCTTTGATGATTAGGGGTCATTGTTTCCCAGCTAACCTCATGCTTTTGCCATTCGAGGAATTTGATATATTCCTTGGTATAGACTGGTTAACCACTCATGATGTAGTAGTGGATTATGGTAGAAAATTTATTGAATTGAAATGTGAGAATGGTGAAACTCTCTGAGTGGTCAAATGATTCCGAGAGCTTGCCTACAGTAATTTCTTCCATGGTTGCTAGGAAATGTATAAGAAAAGGGTATGAAGCTTACCTTGCTTTTGTGATGAATACCAAAGAGTCAGAGTGGAAAATTGAGTTAGTGCCAATGGTTTGTAAGTATATGGATGTATTTTCGGAAGTGTTGCCCGAATTACTTCCAGTTAGAGAGGTAGAGTTTGGTATAGAGTTGGCTCCCAACACTACACCTATTTCTATTGCTCCTTATAGAATGGCTCGGACCGAGCTAAAGGAGTTGAAAGCTTAGCTACAAGAATTAACATATAAAGGTTTTATAAGACTGAATCATTCTCCATGGGTTGCTCCTGTGTTATTCGTGAAAAAGAAAGATGGTTCTATGAGATTGTGTATAGATTATCGGTAACTTAACAAGGTGGCCATAAAGAATAAGTACTCTTTCCCAAAGATCGATGATTTATTTGATCAGTTGAGAAGGGCCACAGTATTCTCCAAGATAGATTTGAGATCTAGGTACTATGAGTTAAGAGTTAAGGAGTCCGATGTGCCGAAGACCGCATTTCGAACAAGATGTGGCCACTACAAATTTCTCGTTATGCCATTCGGCTTAACAAATGCTTCTGCAGTCTTCATGGATCTAATGAACTGCATCTTTCAGCCATACCTAGATAAATTCGTTGTGGTTTTTATTGACGACATCCTAATTTATTCTTGTGATGAGGGAGAACATGCTGAGCATTTAATGACAGTTTTGCAAACCCTACGAGACAAGCAACTTTATGCCAAGTTAAGCAAAAGTGAATTTTGGCTTAAAAAAGTGGGATTTTTGGGCCACATCATTTTAGGTGATGGCATTAGAGTTGATCCAAATAAGATCTCGGCAATTGTTGAATAAAAACCATCAAGGAATTTATTGGAGGTCAGAAGCTTTTGAGATTTGGCTGGCTACTACCAAAGATTTGTTAAAGGATTTTCCATGATCGCCACTCCGATGACGAGATTGTTGCAAGAAGATGTTAAGTTCGAGTGGAACAAAAAATGCCAACAAAGTTTTGAAAATTTAAGGATGTTATTGACTGAAGCTCCTATTTAAGTGCAACCCGAACCGAGAAAAGAGTTTGTGATATATAGTGATGCATCATTGAATGGATTGGGTTGTGTACTCATGCAAGAAGGTAAAGTGATTGCTATGCCTTGAGATAGTTGAAACCTCATGAAAAGAGTTATCCGACTCATGACTTGGAGTTGGCCGCAATAGTGTTTGCACTCAAGATTCAGAGGCATCATTTATATGGCGAGCAATGCCGAGTGTTCACTGACCATAAAAGTCTCAAGTACTTGATGACTCAAAAGGAGTTCAATCTACAACAACAGAGATGGCTTGAGTTATTAAAGTATTATGAGTTGATTATCTACTACCACCCAGGGAAAGCAAATGTTGTTGTCAATGCTCTTAGCCACAAATCGCTATTTGCCTTAAGAGCTATGAATATACAGTTGTCCTTAACCGATGATAGTTTGGTTTTGGCAAAAATGAGAGCTAGACCGATGTTCATCCAAGAGATTCGAAAGGCACAGTCAAGAGATAGAGAATTACAAGCTAAGAAAGCTCAGTGTGAGTCAAGTACCGATTCAGACTTTCAAATTGATTCAGATGATGGCATAAGGTTCCTAGACTGAATTTGTGTACCAAAGGATGATGAGCTTATTCAGAGGATTCTGCATGAGGCACATAGTAGCTGAATGACTATCCACCCTGGCAGTACCAAGATGTACAATGACTTAAAGAAATGGTATTGGTGGCCGAACATGAAAAGAGATTTCTCTGAGTATGTGGCGAAGTGCTTAGTTTGTTAGCAAGTAAAAGTGAAACATCAAGTGCCCTTCCAGTTATTACAGTCTATCATGGTTCCCTAGTGGAAGTGGGACTGTATTACCATGGACTTTGTGATGGGTTTGCCGGTGACACTGAAAAAGAAGAATGCTGTTTGGATTGTGGTCGATAAGCTTACTAAGTCGGCCCATTTAATACCAGTACGCATGAATTATTCATTAGATAAGCTGACGAACTTGTACATTTCTGAGATTGTGCGACTTCATGGAGTACCATTATCGATCATTTCAGATAGAGATCCGAGGTTCACGTCACAATTTTGGAAGAAGTTACAGGAAACTTTGGGTACAAGGCTAAACTTTAGTACCGCTTTCCACCCACAGACCGACGGTCAGTTGGAAAGAGTAATACAAGGGCTTGAGGATATGCTCAGATGTTGTGTGTTGGAATTTCAGGGTAGTTGGGAAAAGTACCTACCTTTGGTCGAGTTTGCGTACAACAACAGTTTCCAGTCGAGTTTGAAAATTACGCTTTATAAGGCATTATATGGGCGTAAGTGCCGAACTCCTTTGTATTGGACAGAGCTAAAAGAAAATCAGATTCAAAGGGTTGATTTAATCAAGGAAACAAAGGAGAAAGTAAAGGTGATTCAAGATTGTTTGAAAGCTGCATCTGATAGACAAAAATCGTATGTTGATTTGAAACAAAAAGAGATAGAGTTCTAAGTCGGGAATAAAGTGTTCTTGAAAGTATCTCCGTGGAGAAAAGTCTTTAAATTTGACCGAAAAGGCAAGTTAAGTCTGCGTTTCATCAGACCATGTAAGATCACTAAGAGGATAGGGTCGGTAGCCTATCGGCTAGCTTTACCGCCCGAATTAGAAAAGATTCATGATGTATTCCATGTTTCCATGCTATGACGCTACCGATCAGACCCTTCACATGTGATTACCCCGACAGAGATTGAGATTCAACCGGACATGACTTATGGTGAAGAACCGGTTAAGGTTTTGGCTCAGGAAGTCAAACAGTTGAGGAATAAGGGTATAGCCCTTGTGAAAGTACTATGGCAAAGACATGGGGTATAAGAGGAAACATGGAAGCTTGAGGAAAACATGAGAGCTCAATACCCCAACTTGTTCACCGGTAAGATTTTCAGGGACGAAAATCCCTAAGAGGGGAAAATTGTAACAGCCCGAATTAGGGCCTAGTCAGAATAGTGATTTTGAGACCACAAATCAGAAGTAGAAAAATATATTTCATGATTATTATTAAGTTATTGATATGATTTCATGATAGTGAGAAAATTTCATGAAGAAATTTTTATGAAAAAGTGGTCAACTTGTCCTTTAGGACTAAATTGCAAAAGTTGCAAAATATGTGTTTCTATAAGGTTTAAGTATGAAATAGTAGTATAAAAATTATTAGAGGTCCTTATTTAGTAATTAGACCATTTTATAGCTTGATGGACAAAAATGCCCAATGAATGGTAAAATTTAAAAAAAAGGCCATAAGAGTATTTTGGTCATTTGGTAAATTAATGAAATAAAAAGGGAAAAAGAAAGAAAAGATGTGTCCATCTTCTTCTTATGGGTGCCAAAATTCTCATGCTCCATAGCTAGGGTTTTTTTCATCTTTTCAAGCTCCAAGTAAGTGACTCCTAGCCTTGTTTTTCATGCTCTTCATATTTTTGAAATCCTTTTAGCTTAATCTAGCTATTTCTACCACTAATTTGAGCTAGGGTTTATATTAAAAAATATACCCATGCATGACATGCAAGTATTTTGATGTCTAGTGGTAGAATATGAAAGTTTGAAGTATAGTAAACATCTTTCTCTAAGTGATTTTTTCATGAAAATCCCTAATAGGGACCAAATTGTAACGTTAGTAAAATGTGTGGTAATAGTATAAATTGATGAGAAATGTAGGCTGTTATGAGCATAAATAAAGTTCAGCTAGGTTTGGGTAACCAAGAAAATAAGTACATTTCATTATACGAGCCTAGGGACCATTTTACAAATATACAAGAGTTTGGGGGCAAAATTAAATATTTTTCCAAAGTGTTAATTATGGGCTAATTAGCCAATGTGTGTATTAAACGACCTTAATTTGTTATTTTAGATCAAGAAACACGAAGCCCAGAACGAAATCAGGAAAAAAGTAATGTGGTGGACTAAATCAAGCCTTCACCCTCATTTCGTAACCGAGGTAAGTTGTATGTAATAATTTAGCATTTTGCATGATGAAAATTTTTATAATGATATTTCATGAATTCTATGTATTTCTATGAAATTTACAAAGAAATGAGGATGAAATAAATGAGAAAGCTCGGTTAAAAGTTAAGAAATTACGAAGGGTACCATAGTCATGTCATGAGATATGTATGTCCCATGTAAGACCATGTCTGAGACATGGCATCGGCACCAAACTGAGATCTCATATAAGACCATGTCTAGGACATGGCATTGGCATCGACATGGCGTCCTGTGTAAGACCATGTCTAAGACATGGCATCGGCACCGAGATGAGATATAGATCCCCCGTAAGACCATGTCTGGGATATGGCATGGGAATCTGAGAGAGATCCCGTATAAGACCATGTCTAGGATATGGCATTGGCATCATCCTAGATCTCGTGTAAGACCATGTCTGGGACATGGCATCGACATTGATATGAGATCCCGTGTAAGACCATATCTGGGATATGACTTTGGCATCAACTTGAGATCCCATGTAAGACCATATCTAGGATATGGCTTTGGCATCTTACCATGAGATTGGCATTACAGGTGTCCTTCAATATTCTAAGCATGTTAATAGAGACTGTATCCAAGTTGATTAGCTAATGAGAGAGATTAAGGTTTCATGATAAGTGTTACAGGTACCCTTGAATAAGTCATGAGAAAATATGAAAATGTAAGGCATGAGAATGAACGAGACATGTGAATGAGTAAGTCATGAGAAAGAGCCAGTCACAAGAGTAAGTAAATCATGAGAATGAATATGTTATAAAATTTAGTAAGTTACGAGAAAGAGTAAGAAGTTATATGAATTTCATGATGCCTTATTTGAATGATTTTCCATGACCTTTATTACTACTTACTAAGCATTTTATGCTTACTCCTTCCTTTTTCCTTTCCATGTAGATTTGCCAAATAAGCTTAAGGACTGATTGAAGTCAGAGCTCTACGTCACACATTCAAGGAAATCATTTGGTATAGTAAAGTTAGTTATTTTTGATGTATGGCATGTATAGAAAGTTTAGTCATTTTGATATGTATCATTTTGAAGTAGCCAAATGTGGTGGTTATTATTGTCACTCAAGTCACATTGTAATGGCCTTGAAATGGGCTAGTATTGTCCAAGTTATGTTTCATGCAATGTGGATAAAATTCATAAGTATGAAAGTTTACAAGTTTAAGTAGATTAATAATGGATGAGAATGATATGCATGGTGGCAGGTGAGTGCCTTAATTATGGATGTCTAGAATGTAAATTGTGCCATGAGTTATGAGATTGGAGTTAGTATGAGTTCGTTTGTGTTTTAATGTGGCAAATAGGCTTGAAAAATAGCCTATATTGTCCACACGGTCTGCACCAAGGGCGTGTAGCTCGACCGTGTGTCCCCTGCATCTTAAGTAGTTAAGTCAGTATTGCACATGGGCTGAGCACACGGGCGTGTGCCTTGGCCGCGTGGACGCCTATTGTTTATAGTAATCAAATCAGAGTACTCCATGGTTTATTGCCACGGGCGTGTCTAGGCCGTGTGAGTGACATGGTTCATAAACACGGGCATGTGCCCAAACCATGTTAAAACTTGTAGGATTGAAATGAGAAATAAATTCAGCACGGGCTAGGGACATGGGCGTGTGTGACCACACGGGCCTGTTTGTTTTAAGCAAAATTTTTCATAGAGCTCAAAAGTTCTTGGATTGGTTCCAAACCACTTCCGGTGTAGGTTCTGGGCTGCGTAGGCTTATAATAAGATTATCAAGAATGTGTTTACAAAGTTTTAAATTGGAGCAAGAATTAAGGCTCATTTTAGTAAGTTTGAGGAAGATTAAGTACGGTAATGCCTTGTATCCCGTCCTGACGTCGGACTCGGGTAAGGGGTGTTACAGCCCAACTATACTTGCACCAGAAAAATCTGCCTAAAAAAAAGGGAAGAAAATCATGGACAATTGGATTTACCCTAGGGAAAAAGATTGTAAAAGCCTTTAGGCAAACAATAAAAAGATGAGAGAAGCAACAAAAAAATGAGAGATCCTTAGAAAAATAGAGGGTAGCATTTGAGTCGTAACAAGAAGAGGAAGATGAAGGCAGTCCCTCTCAGCCACCGTAGGACACTGTATCATTGGAGTGTAAGTTGGATACCTGAAAGCTATCCTTCCGAAGTTCTTCCATTGTTTCTTGATTTCTCTTTATAAATTGATTTGTTAAAACGATGTTGAATGATACTTTTAGATTTGAATTTTAATTTCCCACCCATGAGCTAAATTTCACAAGGTTGGAATTACTAGATGACACTTTTATTTCCTTTAATGACTGAAGCGTAAATATACTTTAATACACTATTTCATTTAATGGTTTTTATAAAATTACATGTTTGCAAACTTTAGACATAGATGGATGTACAACATGTTCATTTCATTAATCTAATTTTGAAAAAGTTAGGTTAATGAGGTTGAAATTGATTGATATGAGCTAGTGTTCAACCGAATACTTGTAGTAGACTCTAGACATAGAGTAGTATTTATACAGAAAGGAAAAAAATAGTGCAAGGTATCGTGCTAAAGGCATATAGACATATACCGCTTAAGGTAATGTAACTTGAGGTTTTGCTATCGAAAGAAGCATACCAGTTTAGAACTTTTCTAAGCAGTAGATTACGTAAAGTTTTACCAAGGCATTATTGTCAATAAGGGCAGGTTCTGGTAATCCCGACCTTCTAAATCAACATCGTAGACCCTCTATCCTCTATCATTTGATGTGGTATCTCTGTCATAGCATTCTTAGTTGTTTATTTTCTGTTCGAATATTATTCATGTAATTATTCTCATAATTGCCATTGTATTTTCACTCTTTATGTAACAACAAACTCGGCCTAGACGCTATGGCCGAATCTAACAGTCTTACATGGTATGGAATTTTGAAATCGTGTTAGTCAAGTTAAAAATTGTTCCAGTTAAGTTAGTTTTTATTTAATTCAAAAAATCGGTTACTAGTTGATTTGCCTGAAGACATGTCTTCTGAGCGAAAGCTTTTAAAACCAATTAATTTAAGAAAACTGTTTTCTATTTACGGAATCCTTAGTTTTTAGGAAAAGCCATGTTTTGTTTAGTTTATAGTTTAAGTATCCACAAAAATAAAATAGTGTAAAATCCTAAATTTAAAACCAGTCCATAAGTCCCATTTACATAAAAAATTTCCAAAATTAATAATAGAAATAGTAAAAATATTAAAACAGTAAATCCATTGTGAAGTAGTGTATGTGGCAGTGGTCACCATCGAGTCCTCCGCTGTACCAATCTATCAAGTTTGGGGATTACCTGTATAGATTAATAGAAAAGGGTGGGTTTTCACAAAATCAGTGTGTAATCCCCACAAAAAACATGCATGCAGATTCATATTAGAAACAGTCATATGCAGTCTGGGGCCGTAGCTCATTACAAAATCAATTTTGGCCTTAGCCCATTCAGATATAGTCTTAGAAATACATTAGGGCCTTGGCCCATATTAGATACAGAATACAGAATACAGAATAGAAAAATAGAGTCCTACATACCAACCTCTACACACCATCTTCGTCCAACTGTACACACCATGTGGGGATTAAATCAACCCACCCATCCCTCCAAACTATGCTGTACCGAAACGCGTCACATAACAGAATAGTACAGTTGAGCTGCCAGATAACATGCTTGTAAGCCTTTTAGAACACTTCCTCCATATATCATCAACCCAACCCCGATACAATGCAACATACAATGAATGGCATGCTAATATTGTAATACCCTGATTTTGGGCCTAGAAGAAATGGGCCTTGAGCTTGGAGAGTGTTTGGAAGTCGGCACGTGAATAATTGTTGTGTAAGAAATGACAAGAATAAAGGCTTGTTTCAGTGGTTAAAGGCCTTGGGAAGTGTTGGAGAATTCTTGGGTTCAAACCTGGGCTTCAACAAAAATTTTGGTTTTAAGTGAATAAAACCCTGGATGCTTGGAAGTAGGTCTTTTAAATTATTATGTTAAAAAAATGACACAAGAAAACATGTGGTCTAGTGGTTGTGGCTCATTAAGGTTGCAAGGGAGTCAGGGTTCCTAAATTTAAAACCAGTCCATAAGTCCCATTTACATAAAAAATTTCCAAAAGTAATAATAGAAATAGTAAAAATATTAAAACCGTAAATCCATTGTGAAGTAGTGTATGTGGCAGTGGTCACCATCAAGTCCTCTACTACAGCAATCCATCAAGTTTGGGGATTACCTGTATAGATTAATAGAAAAGGGTAAGTTTCCACAAAATTAGTGTGTAATCCCCAGAAAAAACATGTATCCAGATTCATATTAGAAACAGTCATACGCAGTCTGGGGCCGTAGCTCATTACAAAATCAATTTGGGCCTTAGCCCATTCAAATATCTAAAATATATTAGGGCCTTGTCCCATATCAAATACAGAATACAGAATACATAATAGAAAAATAGAGTCCTAAATACCAACCTCTACACACCATCTTCATCCAACTGTACACACCATATGGGGATTAAATAAACCCACCCATCCCTACACACCATGCTGCACTGAAACACGTCACATAACAGAATAGTGCAGTTGAGCTACCAGATAATATGCTTGTAAGCCTTTTAGAACACTTCCTCCATATATCATCAACCCAACCCCGATGCAATGCAACATACAATGAATGGCATGCTAATATTGTAATGCCCTGATTTTGGGCCTAGAAGAAATGGGCCTTGAGCTTGGGGAGTGTTTAGAAGTCGGCACGTGAATAATTGCTGTGCAAGAAGTGACAAGAATAAAGGCTTGTTTCAGTGGTTAAGGGCCCTGGGATGTGTTGGAGAAGTCCTGGGTTCAAACCTGGGCTTCAACAAAAATTTTGGTTTTAAGTGAATAAAACCCTGGATGCTTGGAAGTAGGTCTTTTAAATTATTGTTTTAAAAAAATGACACAAGGAAGCATGTGGTCTAGTGGTTGTGGCATCATTAAGGTTGCAAGGGAGTTTAGGTTCAAGTCCTGGCTCTTACAATTTATTTTTTTCTTTTAAAGGAACCTGGACTTTGGTCCATAGACTTTAAAAGTAATGATGGACAAAATGGGACACAAAGAGAGCTTGTGGCTTGGTGGCAAGGTGGCGTGCAGCTTCTATTAGGGGACTGGTGTTCGAGTCCTATTACAAGCAAAAAGGGAATATTAGCAAGAGTTGTAGTTGAAATTGAACTCCGGTGGAGAAGCTTTGAATTGGTCAAGTGAGGAAATTAAGGAGGGGGATTATGGAGTGATAAGGGGAGAAAATCAAGAAGATTTGATTTGTAGGGAGTTGGAGCCGATTTGGGAATGAGGGAGTGCAAAATTCCTACACATCTTCCCTTCTTTCTTGAAACCGAACATTCCATTACCCTCACACTAGTGCAATTGATCATTTTTTTCTCTTTTATCTTCTTGTTATCATTTTCAAAACTTTTACCGAATTCATCTAAAGCCTTAACCGAATAGGCCTTTCTTTTCCTTTGATCTCTACTCACTTGAAGCCGAATCTCTAATCTTCTTTCCTTCTTCTCAATTGTGGTGGCCGAATCTTCTTCTCTTGATCACTCATAAGCTGAACCTCTCCTCTAGGCAATCTAGTTCGTGGGGTCAAAGGTTAAATCTCGGTAAGCGCTTATCTTTCTTTCCTTTTGGCATTTTTGGGTAAAAACTGAATGTGTCAAGCATTCGGTGCTAACTGTGAATCTTTTCTTTTTTCACGTTGGGTATGAGGTACTTTCAGAGAAGTAAAGAAACACTTATGTTTGGGAAGCAATCACAATCCATAGCTCCTTTTTGAAATAGGTAAATGGTTACCTTTATTATTTTGAGAGTAGGCTGAATATGCTATTGTCCCAATATCATAGTATATGTGGTTCTAAATCACATTGGTGAATGACTAATTTTGTGAGATGTGTTACATTACAGATTTGTGTTAAGGGCATAAACTGATTAGGGTTAGTGATCTTGGAGGGATCAAGACCGTTCGTGTAGATAAGGTAAGGAAGAAGTATGTAAGACTATGTGATTAAGTGATTAACCTTATTGGATAGCGGACTAACAGGTTATTCTGAATGGATTATAGGTTCAGTACGAGTGGGTTAATCACACATTCCACAAACATGTGTGTACCCACACCACTCTAGCTATAGTTCGGCAAAAGCCAAAATCCTAAAAAGCCGAGATCTTGAAAAGCCGAGATACCGGAATGCCGAAAGTTTGGCAACGATAACCACACAAGTGCACGAACGCTCTGTAGAGATATCGATATGATGACAGATGCCTTATGAGCGATCTCATGGACTAGGGGCACTTTTTGGCCAAATGGGGCGAAATGGGCTGAATAGGCCCGATGGGCCAGTGGGCCCGTGGGCCCGTTTGTGTTAATCTGACTGTTAGGTGGAGTATGGTGGGGCTTGTTATGTCGCGCACATGGCACAGGCTGTACTGGGCCATGTGGGGACGAAATGGACTGTGTGGGCTTAATGGGCTCGTGGGCCCCACACAGATGAAATCCTTGTTATGTGGTAAGTTTTGGATTGGGTTATGTCATGCACATAGCCGTGGCTAAATCGGGGCTAATTCGGCCACACGAGTATGTGGGCCCACTTGGGTGACAATGGGCCTCGGGCCCATTTATACTGTTACGACCGTTTGTGCTACTGAAGTCATTCAAGGCGACTCTAGACCTCCTTAGAGGTAGCAAAATTACCGAAATACGCCTATAGTACAAAATTACCGAAATACCCTTATAGTGCAAATTTATCGAAATACCCTTGTAGTGTAAAATTATAGAAATACCCCTGTAATGTAAATTACCGATTTACCCCTAGAGGGTAAAATGACCGATTTACCCCTAGAGAGTAAAATGACCGATTTACCACTGGAGGGTAAAAAGACTATTTTGCCTCTCGTGGGTAAATGAGTGACTTGTGTTATGATTGGGCTAGTTTGACTGTGAATATATGTTTGTGATATGGACGACTTGACTGTGATTGTATGACCGGTTATGAGCACGACATTCTATATACATAACATATTGCATGGGTTGGGATATTGTACGGAGGAAGATCTGATCTGATAGGGTCGTACGGGTCACGTGAGACAACTGTGGACCCACCGAAGGCTTTGAGTTGTATATTCGTTCTGATCTGGTATGGTCGCACGGGTCGCCTGAGATGACTGTGGACCTACCGAGGGCCACTTAATAAGATTATAGTTTTGTGCTAATCAATGGCTTTGTGCCGATTATATTACTGTAATGGATGGCTTTGTGCCGAATGTATTACCGTGATTGGTGGCTTTGTGCCAATAGGATTACTGTGATCGATAGGCTTTGTGCCGACTATATTACAGTTAGATGACTTTGTGCCAATTGATGGTTTTGTGCCACGCATGTAATTATGGCTTGGTGCCATTCTGTTTATGGCCTCTGGCCATTCTGTTATTTGGCAACATTGCTACGATACTTACGCCCTTTAGTCGTTCTATCTACGGCTGTGAGCCATTCTGTTGACTTAGTGCAGCAACCGGTGCTAAGCTTGGTGTGTTGGATGGGTGGGTTGATTTTATCCCCATAGTAAGTGCAGGGTTGGATGGGTTTACATGCATCATTCATACATTATACATATTGTATCCTTTTTTTCTTATATTATTGGGCTTAGGGCCACATGTGATCTGATTTTGTTGTTGTTACTGATATGGGCTAGGCCCAATTGGTTCTGTTATGGGCTGAGACCCAAATGATTTGTATTGGGCTTTGGCCACCTATACTCTGATCTAAACTGTACTATTTCTATTAGGGGGCTCAGGTTCAGCCTGTTTCTGATTTTGTTCACTAATTGTTACTTTAGTAAGGGGATATCACACTGAGTTTTCATAAACTCACCCTATTTTTAATCTTTTTAGGTAATTCCAGCGTTAGGTGGATCGGTGCTGCGATGGACTCAGAGAAGGCCACACAACTGTTTTTGCTTCCTATTACGTTTATTTACTTTAAGCACTTTGATTTTATTTGGGTTGTAATAAGGCATTTTTTATATTTTAAGTTTTAATTGGGATTCCATTTATTTTAATATATAACTGTTAGAAGTAAAACACAAATTTCCAAAACGATAACTATTATCAAAACACCACGTTTTCGCATCATTTTTGAGATGGTTTCTCGACTCATTTTCTTTAAAACTCATGCTTTTGTAAATCAACTATTCTAAGTTAAGCTTCTGCAATAGATAATATTTTACACAAGTTTTAAATGAGAAGGTGTTTTTAAGTTTTTAAGAAGGGTATCTGATATCGCGTGATATTAAGTAATAAAATTTATAAAAACTGATCACACCAAAACTAACTAATATCACGATGTTAAAGGCAAAGCGCACCTATCGAACAGTAGTATAGTTTAGTGGCAAGACCGAGTTATCGTACCCAAGGGAACCAAAAGTACTAGTACTTACTTCTTTTCTATTATCTAGCCTAAAAATAAAAGAGGATTGTTTAAACTAATTTTAAAACTAACTAAGAAAGTGTAAAGAGTAAATTGGGAAAACTTTTAGGAAAAGCTGATTTATATGGACAATACTCAAGGGAGAATCCACCTAGACTTCACTTGTTATTATTTTCTTGAACTATATGATTTCTTTACTTGACTTGATCCGTAGAGATCCTTAACTTATGCTAAACCCTCCGTTGAGGCGTAGTGCAACTAGGCCTAAGTTGTTAATTAAAGTTCCCTTATTAATTAACTCCCTAGGTTGCATTAATTCGATCTATGGCTCCCCATATTAGGTTTGACCCTAATCCGGCAGATTTATGTCACCCTATGTCTAGGGTTGCATGCAACTCCGCTTAAATATGGTAGATCTACTCTTATCATAGGGACTTTTGCTCCTCTGCTCTAAGCACATCTAATTCTTGAAATAATACCTAGGATTATTAAATCAAGAATGAAGAACACATAATTAAGAACAATTCAAGTATTTATCAAATAAATCAAGAATAAATAACAAGATCTGTCTTAGATTTCATCCCCCTCAAGTATTTGAAGGGTTTAGTTCATAATAAAGAAGGAAAACATCTTAGAAGATATACAATAACAAAACATAAAATAAACCAAAAAACCCTAAAGGAATTTAGGGAGATCCTCTATGTTGCTGTAGAATTTTGGCTTCTGAAATGAATTAATCAGCTTTCTCCCTTGGATTAATCCCTTGCTTCTACCCTTAGTGTGGCAGAAAAACAAGAGGAAAAATATCTAAAAAAACATATATATGCTTCTGCCTCATGAGGTCTTTATATAGAGAGCTTGTGGGGAGCCTTTCTTAGCCTCTATGCATCCCAATTCGAGTGAAATTCCCTTTCCTCACGACTAGAACACGCCCGTGTGCCACGCCCGTGTGACTTCGATAGAGGCCGTGTGCTTTTATCGGTGGAGGCACGGTCGTGTGACCTGGCCATGCTTATCGGGGTTTTGACCGTGTGATCTTCAAGTGGCATGCCCGTGTGGCACGGCCGTGTGGCATGTCTTGGGCCGTGTTGTTCGCACATTTTGGACCATTTTCACCGTTTTTAGCCTGTTTTCCGTTCTTTTCTCTTCCCTATGCTTTCTTGAGTATAAGATATGAAAAAGGAATGATTAAGAGCACTAATTCAAATAAAATTGATAAGAATCCATCCAAAGTATAGGCTAAACATGAGGTAAAAATATGTATAATTTAGCGTTTATCAAATACCCCCACACTTAAGCCTTTGCTTGTCCTCAAGCAAAATCTCAATCCCTAAAAAGAATCATTCTTCTCAACCTATAATCTTTATCAATGATGTTTCAAACTAATCCATAGGTAATCATATAATGAAAAATTCAATCAGAAGAACATTAAAGATTCAATTACTCTAAGTTGAGAATTTTATCATTGAAAACATAAGTCTTCCTTTCTTCTAAGTAGTTATCTCTCCATCTTAATTAACAGGAGTTGACATCCTCACTAAAGGTTCACTCTATTCACTCAAAGTGTTTAGGGTTCAAAATTTTAGGCACTCTCTAGTCAACCTGAAAAGTTATTACCATAAGCTTGCAGGGAAATCAAATCTCCACCACTAAAATTTGATATGATGCATCGATCAAAAGGTCTTTTCATGGTTGTAGTGAGGCTTGGTTAGGGGTGTTGTCACAAGCTACAAAAGAGGTTTAGAATCGAGATTAAATTGAAAATTTCTCTAGCTAGAAAAATCTCTATCACTGGAACATGTTTCTAAAGCTTAATAACATCATTTTGGTAGCCTTAAGAGAGAAATATGCAAAAACTTAATTTGAACTATTACACATTACAACTGAATTTGGCTATGTATACACATTTTTTTTATCAAATAAGAACAATTCAAGTAATACAATGAATTGAGTAAAGATTTACATACTGGAAAAGAGAATAAAGCTTAGATACTAAATTCAACTCAAATCTCGACAAAAATAGGGATCAAAAGTAATTGAATAGAAAATTCAATAAAAATGGGTTATTGGTTAATAATTAGAGGGTGAGTCAAGGAAAAGGTTGTTAGGCTCAATGGGGTTCACTAGGGGTTACATTATGGAGGTAGGCTTTTGTGGAGTAAGTGGGTTAAATCCTAGGTGCCTGTATCATCTCGGTATATCAAATCAATAATGTGGTCTTGACATGTATAATCAAAGCAAGTTCTAGAATAACAATTCAGTGTTGACTCACTCAAAGCAATAACAAAAGTGAGCACGAAAGAATGTATGCTCAAAAGGCTCAAAACTCTCACAAAAATTATGGCTTTTGATGTCAACCCTGCGAATTTCAAATCTCAAGATAGTACTTAAAATTAGGGGAGATAACTTATGCAAAAAATTAGAGTTCTCAAAAATTTCAACTTATCATGCTTGATTCCCTAATGTTTTTAAAGTTTAAATAATCAAAGTACAATTGCCTATCTCTTAGTCCTTAACATATTAATAAAAATCATAAATCAATCACAATTAATTCCTAATAGGAAATTGAGGAAAATGCAGAGAACAATGCATGAAGTATAAATTCAGGGATTTTCATGAAAGATATGCTGAATTAAAGTATGTTTGCCCTCTATACTTAAGATGTACATTGCCCTTAATGTACAAAGATATATAAAAATAGTAATAAAAATATCCTAAGATAGGGAGAGAATCGAAACTCCCTGAATTGTGGATGAATTTTGTGAGGAAGAGTTGGCAATTATGGCAGGGTGCTCCCTTTTGCATAGAGGTTTGAGCTGTAGAGCTCCTTTGAAACTGCGAAGGGATTTATTAGTCGTGGGAGGTGAAGATAAAGAGGGGTTACTTCATTAGGAGATGGCCGAAGAAAATAAAATAAACAGAATAAATAAAAATTAAAAATTCAAATAAAGAGAAAAAATAAAAAATAAACCGAAAAAGGGAAATAAAGTTAGAAAAACAAAGATTAGTTGTTTAAAGGTTAGAGTAAAAAAATAAAAAATAAAAGAAAAAAAGATAACAATAAGAATAAAAATAAAAATAAAAATAAAAATAAAAATAAAAATAAAAATAAAAATAAAAATAAAAATAAAAATAAAAGAGGATCTAGTCCTCTGATGGATCTCGTGGCAGTGGGGTGATGCCAAGGTGCTGACATATGTGCACTAAGGTGGCGTCGATGTAATCGAGGCGCTGCTCAAATCGGTCTAGGTGCTCGTGTATGTCAGCGTGTGGGGCTGCTGACTGGGTGGGTCGACTGGGGCGTGATGGCTCGGCGGGTGCATCCTCCTTAGGTGGTGGCAGTGGGACATCATCAGTAACGTCCTCTAGGTCCTCGCCTTCCTGGACAAGGTGGAAGTGAAAGTGGCCGCCACCTGGCCGTCGCTCTACCATCCTCATGGAGAGCATGCTCTGGATGCCCTGAGAGGACATCTGGCCAAGTAGGGTGTACGAGGATGTCTGGTCTGCGGTGTTGAGTAAGCCAAAGTAGCGGCCTAGTCGTGTGATGTACGGGCCCATGGATACGACTCCTTTGCAGTGCCTCTCAGTCTGATGCTACATGGCCAACGCTATGAAGTAGGCAAGGTCGATGGGGTGGCCATTGGCCATGCACCAGAGGAAATAGACGTCGTGAGTGTTGACGACGCCTGTACTCTCCTGTCTACCTGTCAAGGTGTGAGCAAGGAGGGCGTGAATATACCTGAGAGAAGGAGGGAGGGCGGATGCCTTGCTGACGCTGGGATTATAGATCTGTCGCCCTGGAGTAATCTTGTTCCAGCAGTCGAGGGGTCGGATGTGGATGCGCCTGGAAAGAGTAGGGAAGTCTTCTTCTGCCATGAACTACTCGGTATAGAGACCGAGAGCCGTGCTGAACTCTAGGACACTCAACTATCGCACAAGACCTCCTAATCGGAATTGGACCGTGCTGGGATCGTCGAATCTGTTCATGATGGTCTGAAGGTGGAAAGTGGAGCAGAACTCGAGAGTGAGTTCTAGGTAGGTAGGCTCCACAATCCTAAAGAACTAGTCCCATAGGTCGATAGCTAGTAGGGCTCGGACATCGTCCACCAGGTTTACTTGCGCGAGGGCCTCCCAGTCAATGCATCGGCCCATCGAGATAGTGCGTGCTCGGAGTAACTGGCAGCGTTCCTCCTGGGAGTCATGCGGAAATGTGAGGAACAGGTGGCGTGTCTCAGAGGTGGGTCTTGCTGAGGAACTTCCTGGCCCCTTATGTTTCTTGGAGACGGGGACAGCAGTCTTTCTAGCGCGTGAGGAGAACATGGTATTTAAAATAAAATAACCGAAGCATTAGTCCTAAAAATTGAGATTAAATTAAATAGATAATAATTTAAAATGTAAATTGATATTGTTCCTAAAATAACAAATGAGGAGTAACCTGAATAGTAAAATCTAATCATATTAAAAACTTATAACAAAAACTAAGAACTATGGGTAAATAGAAAGGGAAATTATGGCAAAATGGCATGCAAATATGTGTCCAAGTGGCAAAATAAAATGAAATCTAAATGGCAAGCAAAAATGCAATTAAGTGGCAAGCAATCCTAATTGATTCTATATTGTTCTAGAGTATTCATCCTATGTTTCCTAATTCCATGCTTAAATCATCAATTTAGACAAAAGTAAAATGAAAAAAAAATTAAATAAATAAAATAAAATAAAATAAATGAGAAAAATGAGAAAATAGAACCAATTATGCTGTTACACAGTTGTGGGGCTGTTACACGGGCGTGGGAAGGATGAAATCGTGTATGGTGGTGTTTGAAGGGCTGTGGCGGCGTTTGTGGTGGCTTAGGGGGAAGTTTGGATGAGAAATGTTAGGGTTTGAGTGAAAAGGGAAAGTGAAAAATGACTCCTATTTAAATATTTTGGGTCACACGGGCATGTCACACGCCCATGTGAGTCGTGTTTAGCACGTGTTTTTTGAAAATCGGTCTTTATAGCGCGCCTGGTTTCGATGAGCACGCCCGTGTGGTTGGTTGACACGGTCATGGGAGATCAGGTCTTCGTTACTCACATGGTCGTGTGATGGTATACACGGCCGTGTGCGATCGTGTTCGTGTATCACACGGTCGTGTGATATGTGCCACGGGCGTGTGAAATTTGACAGTGTCTTCCACGGGCTAAGGACACAGGCGTGGGGATTTGTGCAAGCCCGTGTTGATACTGCAGGGTTGCCACGGCCATGTCGCATGGCCGTGGGGAGGTGTTGATAGCCCGTGTGGAATTCGTAAGGTCGCCACAGCCATATCGCACGGCCGTGGAAATTTATCGATGGCCTGTGTTTTGGAAGAATTTTACTCTGTTTGTACGCGGTCTGGGTGCACGATCGTGCCCCTATTTTTAAGTGTGCACACGGCCTAAGGCACGCCCGTGTGCCTGGCCGTGTGGTCCTAAATTTCTGCATTCAAAGAGTTAGTTTATGCATGAAAAATACTAAAAATTTTAAAGAAAAGAAAGTTACTAAGTTAGTGCTCGGGATGCCTCCCGAGAAGCGCTTATTTAGAGTCTAAGCTCGACTCTACCTGGATATGTCAAGAAGGGGTGTGGTGGAGCCAAAGCTCCTCCCTGCTTTCTGCAAAATTCTCACTTCTATAATGTTTAAGCCTATGGCCGTTTACCTTGAACGTACCATGGTTAGGGTGAGTTACCTCAATGGTGCCATATGGAAAGACATTTAGAACAGTGAATGGACCTGACCACCTTGACTTGAGTTTTCCAGGGAATAGTTTCAGTCTTGAGTTGTAGAGTAAGACAAGATCACCTGTTTTGAACTGCTTAAGGTCTTTCAGCCTTTTGTCATGGTGTCGCTTCATGGCTTCCTTACATAGTCACGTGTTCTCGTAAGCATTGAAGCGCCATTCATCAAGCTCATTCAACTGCATTAATCTCTTCTCTCCTGCACTTTTAAAATCAAGGTTTAAAAATTTTATAGCCCAGAATGCTTTATGTTCAAGTTCAATTGGTAGATGGCAGTTTTTTCCATAAACAAGTTTATAGGGAGATGTTCCTATGGGTGTTTTAAAAGCAGTTCTATAAGCCCATAATGCATCATCTAACTTTTTTGACCAGTCTTTCCTATTTGTTTCTATGGTTTTCTCTAGAATGCATTTTAGCTCCCTATTGGTCACTTCGACTTGACCACTAGTTTGTGGATGATAAGGGGTGGCTGTTCTATGATGTACTCCATACCTTTTCAAGACCTTTTCAAATTGGGTATTGCAAAAATGTGTGCCCCTATCACTAATGATTATCCTAGGTGTTCCAAATCGAGAGAAAATTTTTTTCAAAAAGCGTACTACCACTCTAGCATCATTCGTAGGTAAGGCTTGTGCTTCTACCCATTTTGACATGTAATCTACTGCTACTAATATGTATTTATTCCCAAATGAATTAGGGAATGGACCCATGAAATCGATACCCCATACATCAAATATTTCACATGAAAGTATATAGTTTTGAGGCATTTCATTATGCTGAGAGATATTACCTGTTCGTTGGCATTTATCACAAGAGGTCACATACCTGCTGGCATCTTTAAAAAGTGTAGGCCAGTAAAAGCCTGATTCGAGTACCTTATGAGCAGTTCTAGTTTCACTATGATGTCCTCCTATGGGTCCTGAGTGGCAGTGATTCAAAATTTGGTATGCTTCTGTGTCATCAACGCATTTTCGTATAACCTGATCGGCATAAATTCGAAAAAGAAAAGGATCTTCCCAAAAGTAGTTCTTCACATTAGCAAAGAATCGCTTCTTTTACTGATGGGTTAGCCTTTTTGGGGTTATGTGAGCTGCTAAATAATTTGTAAAATCAGCAAACCAAGGAGTTGTCGTACCTGCTAAGGCAAGGAGTTGTTGTCGTACCTGCTAAGGCAAGGAGTTGTTCCTCAAGGAACAAATCGTTCATTTTGTCGAAGTATTTGGGCTGTGTGTTTTCTAGTCTTGAGAGGTGATTTGTCGCCAAGTTTTCAGCTCCTTTCTTGTCCTTTATTTCCAAGTCGAATTCCAATAACAATAGAATCCATCTTATTAATCGAGGTTTTGCATTAGTTTTAGTTAAGAGGTAGCGAAGAGCCGAATGATCAGTATAAATAATGAATTTTGACAGAATTAAGTAAGATCTAAATTTGTCAAATGTAAAAATAACAGCTAGCAATTCTTTCTCTGTGATAGTGTAATTTGCTTGAGCGGCTGTCAAAGTTCTGCTAGCATAATAGATCAGCTGGAAGTGTTTATCCCTTCGTTGTCCCAAAACTGCACCTACTGCAAAATCACTTGCATCACATATTAGTTCAAAAGGTAGATTCCAATCAGGTGAGATCATAATCGGGGCGTTGACTAACTTTTCCTTAAGGGTCTTGAAGGATTCTAGACATTCTTGGTCAAAGTTGAAGGGTACGTCTTTTTCTAGTAATTTAGTTAAAGGCTTAGCTATTTCAGAAAAGTCTTTAATGAATCTTCGATAAAAATCGGCGTGTCCTAAAAAGCTTCTTATAGCCTTAACTGAATTAGGAGGAGGTAGTTTTTCAATAATTTCAATTTTCGCTTTATTTACCTCTATCCCTTTACTAGAAATTTTATGTCCTAAAACAATACCCTCTTGAACCATAAAGTGGCATTTTTCCCAGTTTAGCACTAAATTTGTCTCTTCACATCTGATCAAAACACATTCTAGATTATTAAGACAAAGTTTGAAAGAATTACCAAAAACTGAGAAATCATCCATAAATACCTCCATGATGTTTTCCACGAATTCATTGAAGATAGCTAGCATGCATCGCTGAAAAGTAGCAGGAGCGTTACGTAAACCAAAAAGCATTCTACGATAAGCAAACGTACCGTATGGGCATGTGAACATCATTTTCTCTTGATCTTCTAGAGCTATCGGGATTTGGAAGTGACCACAGAGGCCATCTAGGAAGCAATAATACATGTGACCTGAAAATCTTTCCAACATCTGATCAATAAAAGGCAATGGGAAATGATCTTTCCGAGTGGCATCATTCAGCTTCCTGTAATCAGTGCAAACTCTCCATCCTGTGACTGTTCTTGTAGGTATTAACTCTTCCTTGTCATTAGACACCACGGTCAATCCACCTTTCTTGGGAACAACCTGCACAGGGCTTACCCAAGAACTGTCAGAGATAGGATAGGTAATACTTGCATCTAGAAGTTTAATTACCTCAGCTTTTACAACTTCTTTCATGTTGGGATTCAATCGTCTCTGGGCTTGCACTGATGGTTTGAATTCGTCCTCCATTAAAATTTTGTGGATGCAGAAAGAAGGATTAATTCCCTTGATATCTGAAATTTTCCAAGCTATAGCACGTCTGTGTTCTCTTAACACATGGAGTAGTTCCTCTTTCTCTGCAAGGCTTAAATCGGATGCGATAATGACTGGTAAAGTTGATTCTTCCCCTAAAAAGGCATATTCTAAATGATTTGGCAGTTGTTTTAGTTCTAATTTAGGGGGTTCAGTAATGGAAGGTTTCTGTCTTAATTCATCACTCATCTTTAAATTTTCATAACTTATGTGCCTAGTGATGATTTCATTAGAATCCAATTCTTTCCTTACTTCGTTAATTTTGAGGGTGGTTTCATCTTTCCCCCCACCTTGAACAAGACACAGTTCCAACGTGTCTGTGAGAGAAAGTTCCTGGAGATTATCTTGAACAAAATAGTCAATAATATCAACAAAATAACACGAATCATCTTGTTCTTTAGAGAATCTCATGGCATCATAAATTTTAAAGACAACTTCTTCCTCGCCAACTCTAAGTACTAATTTGCCATCCCCTACATCAATAACAGCTCTAGCAGTGGCTAAAAATGGTCGTCCCAAAATTAAAAGTACTTCAATAACCTCATCCATGTCAAGCACAACAAAATCAACAGGGAATATAAATTTATCTACCTTCACTAGCACATCTTCAATGATTCCCCTAGGATATTTAACAGATCTATCGGCTAATTGAATACTCATCCGAGTGGGCTTGGGTTCCCCGAGACCTAGTTGTTTGAACATTTTGTAAGGCATGAGATTAATGCTAGCACCTAAATCAGCTAAAGTTTTATTAATAAGTAAAATACCAATCAGACAAGGGATAGTAAAACTCCCTGGATCTTTCAGTTTTTCTAGCAGTTTATTTTGGAGAATAAGTGAGCATTCCTCGTTGAGTTCTACTGTGGCCAATTCTTCCAACTTCCTTTTATTTGTCAGAAGTTCTTTAAGGAACTTCACATACTTTGGCATCTATGAAATTGCTTCAACAAAAGGTAAGTTAATGTGTAATTGTTTAAAAAGTTCAAGGAACTTACCGAATTGAGCATCTGTATTGTCTTTCTTTAATTTTGCCGGATATGGGATGCGCGGTTTGTATTCCTTGAGTGGCGGTGAAGTGCTATCCTCAGGTTCTGCTGCCTTTTCTTCTGAAAGTTCTGGGATAGTCTTCTTTTCTGGTTTAGCTAGGACCTTTCCATCTCTTAAAGTAATCGCTTTGACATGTTCTCTGGGATTTGGCTCAGTGTTACTTGGTAATCGTCCTTGTGGTCTTTCTGAAATTAATTTTGCAAGTTGACCAATTTGGTTTTCAAGCCCTTGAATTGATGCTTGCTGATTTTTCAGTGCCGTTTCAGTGCTTTGAAAATGGGTTTCTGATGCGGCCATAAATTTGGTAAACATCTCTTCAAGATTCGGCTTCTTCTCATGTTGCAGTGGCAGTTGCTGAAATCCTAAAGGAGGTTGTTGTCTTTGATTTCCTTGTCCTCCCCATGAAAAATTTGGGTGATTTCTCCAACCTGCATTATAAGTATTACTATAAGGGTTATTTTGAGATCTAGAATTGTTACCCATATAGTTGGCTTGTTCCGTTTCCATGCTGTGTCCATAAGATGCGAAATCTAGATTAAACGTGTTTCCTTGAGTCGTGTCGCATTGCATCACTGGTTGTGCCTGCGTAGAACTAACAAAATTATCAAACTTTTTATTTAAAAGTTCTACTTGGTTAGTAAGCATGGCTACAGCATCAATATTATAAACTCCTGCGGCTTTTGTTGGCTTTGTCCTCATGACTTGCCACTGATAATTATTCAATGAAATCTCTTCAATAAATTCATAAGTTGCTTCAGGTGTTTTATTATTGATCGTCCCTCCTATGGCTGCATCAATCATTTGTCTAGTTGATGGGTTTAAACTGTTGTGGAAGGTTTGAACTTGTAGCCACAAAGGTAGACCATGATGAGGGCACTTTCTCAAAAGATCTTTGTATCTCTCCCATGCATCGTATAGTGTTTCTAAATCCATCTGCACAAAAGAAGAAATATCGTTTCGTAATTTTGCTGTTTTAGCTGGAGGAAAATTTTTCGGTCATTTGCTCCCATGTGGTAATTGAGCCTCATGGTAAAGAATTTAACCACTGTTTGGCTTTATTTCTCAAAGAGAATGGAAATAGCCTCAATCGAATGGCATCATCTGAAATGCCATTTATTTTGAAGGTATCACAAAGTTCCAAAAAATTGGCTACGTGTGAGTTTGGATCTTCGTCTTGTAAACCATCAAACTGCACCAATTGCTGTATCATTTGAATAGTGTTAGGCTTTAACTCAAAATTATTAGTAGCAATATTAGGTCTAAGAATGCTAGTTTGGGTACCAGCCAAACTAGGTTTAGCATAATCATACATAGTGCGAGGAGCTGCTTCTTGGTTTATTGGTTTTGCTGGTAGTGCTGGAGGTGGTGGGACGTTTTGATTTGCTTCCATCTCGTCTGTAGGTTCTGGCTCTTGCTCAGGTTCTTGTTCTGGATAATGTAAACTGCGTCTAATTTCTCTGCAATTTCTGCGAACTGTTGCTTCTAGATCGTCGTCAAAAAGTAGTGGTCCTGTTGGGTTGTTTCTAGTCATAAACTAAAAATACCTAAAAAGAAAAAGCAAAGAAAATTGAAAAATTTAAAAGAAAAAAATAAAAATAAAAATAAATAAAAACAAAAAAATAAAAATAGAAGAAAAATAAATAAATAAATATATATATTAATGGCTAAAGTAATAGAAATCGAGCTTTCGTAATATTTCAGTTCCCCGGCAACGGCGCCAAAAACTTAATATCGCGTGATATTAAGTAATAAAATTTATAAAAACTGATCACACCAAAACTAACTAATATCACGATGTTAAAGGCAAGCGCACCTATCGAACAGTAGTATAGTTTAGTGGCAAGACCGAGTTATCGTACCCAAGGGAACCAAAAGTACTAGTACTTACTTCTTTTCTATTATCTAGCCTAAAAATAAAAGAGGATTGTTTAAACTAATTTTAAAACTAACTAAGAAAGTGTAAAGAGTAAATTGGGAAAACTTTTAGGAAAAGCTGATTTATATGGACAATACTCAAGGGAGAATCCACCTAGACTTCACTTGTTATTATTTTCTTGAACTATATGATTTCTTTACTTGACTTGATCCGTAGAGATCCCTAACTTATGCTAAACCCTCCGTCGAGGCGTAGAGCAACTAGGCCTAAGTTGTTAATTAAAGTTCCCTTATTAATTAACTCCTTAGGTTGCATTAATTCGATCTATGGCTCCCCATATTAGGTTTGACCCAAATCCGGTAGATTTATGTCGCCCTATGTCTAGGGTTGCATGCAACTTCGCTTAATTATGGTAGATCTACTCTTATCACAGAGACTTTTACTCCTCTGCTCTAAGCACATCTAATTCTTGAAATAATACCTAGGATTATTAAATCAAGAATGAAGAACGCATAATTAAGAACAATTCAAGTATTTATCAAATAAATCAAGAATAAATAACAAGATCTATCTTAGGTTTCATCCCCCTCAAGTATTGGAAGGGTTTAGTTCATAATAAAGAAGGAAAACATCTCAGAAGATATAAAATAACAAAACATAAAAGAAACCAAAAACCCCTGAAGGAATTTAGGGAGATCCTCTATGTTGCTGCAGAATTCCGGCTTCTGAGATGAATTAATTGGCTTTCTCCCTTGGAGTAATCCCTTGCTTCTACCCTTAGTGTGGCAGAAAAGCAAGAGGAAAAATATTTAAAAAAAATATCTCTGCTTCTGCCTCATGAGGTCTTTATATAGAGAGCTTGTGGGGAGCCTTTCTTAGCCTCTAAGCATCCCAATTCGAGTGAAATTCCCTTTCCTCACGACTAGAACACGCCCGTGTGCCACTCTCGTGTGACTTCGATAGAGGCCGTGTGCTTTTATCGGTGGAGGCACGGCCGTGTGACCTAGCCGTGCTTATCAGGGCTTTGACCGTGTGATCTTCATGTGGCACGCCCGTGTGGCACGGCCTTGTGGCATGTCTTGGGCCGTGTTGTTCGCCCATTTTGGACCATTTTTCACTATTTTTAGCCTGTTTTCCGTTCTTTTCTCTTCCCTATGCTCTCTTGAGTATAAGATATGAAAAAGGAAGGATTAAGAGCACCAATTCTCACAAAATTGATAAGAATCCATCCAAAATATAGGCTAAACATGAGGTAAAAATATGTATAATTTAGCGTTTATCAGTTTCCAATGAAAACATGGTTTTCAAAAAACATTTCAATGTGACACATCAGATTCGGCCCTAATATCTAGGCCAGGTTTGGGGTGCTACATTTAGTGGTATCAAAGCCTGATTCCAAAACTCAGTTGTGGAATGGGTTTTCAAAAATTTTGTATTGCAAGTGGTTGGTTTCAAAAATGTAAAGTGTTTCGAGGTACTTTTCTGAAAAAAGTGTGGCACAGCGAGTCTCTGGCGTCGAATCCGTAAGTTTCCTAAATACTTTTGTTTGTTTAGAAATTAAAATACTATAAGTTAGAAATACTACGGTTACTTTAGGGTTTAGACTGTATTTAGATTGGTATTTATTCTATTCTGGGTGTTTAAGTATGATGGTTTGGATATAGGAATTATAACCTATCTGCTACAATCGATGGATGTTTGGATGTGTGTTAAAGATATTAGGATTAGAGTGTGTAGTAGTAGCGTAGTGATGTAGTTGTTATACAACTACCTTGTTAGTCGGAAATTTGGGGGGCGAAATTTCTTTAAGGGGGTAGAATTGTAACGCCCTGATTTTGGGCCTAGAAGAAATGGGCCTTGAGCTTGGGGAGTGTTTGGAAGTTGGCACGTGAATAATTGCTGTGCAAGAAGTGACAAGAATAAAGGCTTGTTTCAGTGGTTAACGGCCTTGAGAAGTGTTGGAGAAGTCCTGGGTTCAAACCTGGGCTTCAGCAAAAATTTTGGTTTTAAGTGAATAAAACCCTGGATGCTTGGAAGTAAGTCTTTTAAATTATTGTGTTAAAAAAATGACACAAGGAAGCATGTGGTCTAGTGGTTGTGGCGTCATTAAAGTTGCAAGGGAGTTTGGGTTCAAGTCTTGGCTCTTGCAATTTATTTTGTTTTTCTTTTAAAAGAACCTGGACTTTGGTCTATAGACTTTAAAAGTAATGATGGACAAAATGGGACACAAAGAGAGCTTGTGGCTTGGTGGCAAGGTGGCATGCAGCTTCTGCTAGGGGACTGGTGTTCGAGTCCCATTGCAAGCAAAAAGGGAATATTTATTTTGTTCATGAGGTGGCAAGAGTTGGAGTTGGAATTGAACTCTGATGGAGAAGGTTTGAATTGGTCAAGTGAGGAAATCAAGGAGTGGATCATGGAGGGAATTAAGGAGGGGATTATGGAGTGATAAGGGGAGAAAATCAAGGAGATTTGATTTGTGGGGAGATGGAGCCGATTTGGGAATGTGGGAGTGCAAAATTCGGCTATGGGGCTTTGCTTGTGTGCATTCGGTAATTGTAAGGCTTTTAGGGTAGTGTTTTGTTAGTTGTGCCAAATGAGGGTTTAGTTTTGTGGAGAAATCATTTTGGTCTTTTCTTTCGTGTCGGTTTTTGCTTAAAAATCCCCAAAGTGCTGAAATTGCTTTCTTTTCTGGCTCTCTTATGTTTTGCCGAATTGCTTCTTCTCTCACTTTGAAGTTTTGCTCCTTTTCTCTAAGACTGAACGCTATTTCCTTTTCCTCTTCAAACTTCCTACTCATCTTCTCTTTTTTCTCGAAATCGAACATTCCATTACCCTCACACTAGTGCAATTGATCTTTTTCTTCTCTTTTCTCCTCTTGTTATCATTTTCAAAACTTTTGCCGAATTCATCTAAAGCCTTAACCGAATAGGCCTTTCTTTTCTTTTAGTCTCTAGTCACTTGAAGTCGAATCTCTAATCTTCTTTACTTCTTCTCAGTTGTGGTGGCCGAATCTTCTTCCCTTGATCACTCATAAGCCAAACCTCTCCTCTAGGCAATCTAGTTCGTGGGGTCGAAGCTTAAATCTCGGTAAGCGCTTATCTTTCTTTCCTTTTGGCCTTTTTGGGTAAAAATCAAATGCGTCAAACATTCAAGTGCTAACTGTGAATCTCTTCTTTTTTTCGCGTTGGGTACGAGGTACTTTTAGAGAAGTAAAGAAACACTTATGTTTGGGAAGCAATCACAATCCATAGCTCCATTGCGCAATATGTAAATGGTTACCTTCATTCTTTTAAGAGTAGGCCGAATATGCTATTGTCCCAATATCACAGTATATGTGGTTCTAAATCACATTGGTGAATGACTAATTTTGTGAGATCTGTTACATTACAGATTTGTGTTAAGGGCGTTAACCGATTAGGGTCAGTGATCTTGGAGGGATCAAGACCGTACGTGCAGATATGGTAAGGAAGGAGTATGTAAAACTATCTGATTAAGTGATTAACCTTATTAGATAGCGGACTAACGAGTTATTCTGATTGGAATATAGGTTCGGTACGAATGGGTTAATCACACGTTCCACAAACAGGTGTGTACCCACACCACTCTAGCTATAGTTCGGCAAAAGCTGAAATCTCAAAAAGCTGAGATCCTGAAAAGTCGGGATATCAGAATGCCAAAAGTTTGGCAACGTTAACCACACGAGTGCACGAACGCTCGTGTGGAAAGATCGATATGATGACAGAGGCCCCATGAGCGATCTCATGGACTTGGGCCATTTTTTGGCCAAATGGGCTAAAATGGGCCGAATAGGCCTGATGGGCCCGTGGGCCCGTTTGTGTTAATCTGACTGTTAGGTAGAGTATGGTGGGGCTTGTTATGTCGCGTGCATGGCATAGGCTGTACTAGGCCTCGTGGGGCCAAAATGGGCCATGTGGACTCAATGGGCTTGTGGGCCCCACACGAACGAAATCATTGTTATATGGTAAGTTTTGGATTAAGCTGTGTCGTGCACATAACCGTGGCTAAATCGGGGCGAATTGGGCCACACGAGTCTGTGGGCCCTCTTGGGCCGACAATGGGCCTCGAGCCGATTCATACTGTTATGACCATTTGTGCTACTGAAGTCGTTCGAGGCGATTGTAGACGTCCTTAGAGGTTGCAAAATTAACGAAATACCCCTGTAGTGCAAAATTACCGAAATACCCTTGTAGTGCAAATTTACCAAAATACCTATGTACTGTAAAATTACCGAAATACCTCTGTAGTGTAAATTATCGGTTTACCCCTGAAAGGTAAAATGACTGATTTATCCCTGGAGGGTAAAATGACCGGTTTACCCCTTGAGGGTAAAATGACTATTTTGCCTCTCATGGGTAACTGGCTGACTTGTGCTATGATTGGGCTAGTTTGACTGTGAATATATGTTTGTGATATGGATGACTTGACTATGATTGTATGATCGGTTATGAGCACGACATTTTGCATACATAACATATTGCATGGGTTGGGATATTGTACAGAGGAAGATCTGATCTGATTGGGTCACACGAGTCATGCAAGAAAATTGTAGAGCCACTGAAGGCTTTGAGTCATATATTTGTTCTAATCTGGTATGGTCACACGGGTTGCCCAAGTCGACTGTGGACCTACCGATGGCCACTTAATATGATTATGGCTTTGTGTCAATCGAT